>OZ038376.1:10000592-11200592 GCA_964036015.1 Leptarthrus brevirostris | reverse complement strand
GCATCACAGCGAGGCTGGGGGGCAATTCGATAACAGCAAGGGCCACTAGAGGCTGTCCTCAGGGGGGAGTTCTTTCCCCACTGCTTTGGTCACTTGTTATCGACGATCTCCTGGTCAAGCTGACGAATGCTGGTTACGATTGCCAAAACTACGCTGATGACCTGGTCATTACCATCAAGAGCAAGCAGGATAGAACCCTATCAGTAAGACTGCAAAATGCTCTGAATATGGTACAATCCTGGTGTGCTAGGGAACGGCTCAGAGTCAACCCTAGTAAAACAACCATTATACCATTCACAAGAAAAAGGAACCTACGGCTAGAGGCTCCTACTCTTGAAGGAACACGGATAGAATTCTCAAGTGAGGTCAAATATCTGGGAGTAATTCTAGATCAAAGACTCACATGGAATCCTCAACTAAATAGGGTTACAGGAAAGGCTATGACTGCCCTATGGTCCTGCCGAAGACTCTTTGGAAATACCTGGGGACTAAGGAACAAAATGGCCCTTTGGGCATATGAAACAATCATAAGACCCATGGTCACCTACGCAGTTCTAGTGTGGTGGCCAAAAGTAGAACAAAAGACAGCGCGATCCACACTGCTAAAACTGCAGAGGTCAGCATGTCTAGGAGTTACTGGTGCCATGCGCACATGCCCCACAGCAGCTAAAACAACACACAACACCCCCGATACCAATCAGGCGAGGTATATTCCAGGGAGACTCTTTGAGTCCGCTATGGTTTTGTCTCGCTCTGAATCCACTTTCACGTGCCTTGGATGCCACCGGTTATGGGTATAATATACGACACGAAAGGGAAAATATTCATAAAATCACGCACCTCATGTATATGGACGACATCAAATTATACGCTTTCTCGAAACCTCATCTGCAACAGCTGCTGCAGACTACTCTGGATTTTTCCAATGACATCCGGATGGAGTTCGGAGTTGACAAATGTAGGACGCTTAATGTGATGAGGGGAAAACATGAACTTGTGGGATTCGATCTCCCATCCGGGGACACTATTAAGCCCGTGGAGGAGGGCGAACTCTACAAGTATCTTGGATTCGAACAATCACGTGATATACCTCACACGGACATAAAGCGTGCGCTAGAGACCAAATATACAGGCTGCTTGAACAGTCTTCTGAAAACTAGCCTTAATGGGAAAAATCTCATTAAGGCTATACAGAGAATACTTTTATAGAAAAGAAGATAGTTCTCCATTGCATGCAGCAGTGATCAAAGCCGACAACAAACATACACCACTTGATTTGCACTAAACATAGTCACACACACAGATAAACAGCAAGCATGGTCACAGAAGTCTCTCCACGGAAGACATTACGCTGACTTGAACCAAAGTAATGTCGACAAAGATGCGTCGAACGCTTGGCTCAGTCGCGGTGATTTATTACCTGAGACGGAGGGATTCATGCTTGCTATACAAGACAAGTCATTAACACGAAGAATTATAGGAAACACATCCTTAAGGATGCGGCAGTTCAGGACGACACGTGTAGGCTTTGTCATTTAGCTTCTGAAACAATAGCACATATAACGGCTGGATGCAAATTCCTTACTCAAACAGATTACTTGCATAGGCACAACCAGGTCTGCAATGTCATACACCAACAGTTAGCCCTAAAACACAACCTTATTCCACCGACACCGACCTCATTGACATTGCAGTACTCAACACCAACAATGTGCAGGACACTTTTAGGGAGAAGATTACAAAATAAACAGATTTGGCACACGAGGTGCAATGGATGTGGAAAATGGACAAAGTGACCATCGTACCAATCATCTTGTCTTCCACTTCCGTTGTACCGAAAACACTAATCACAAATATACAAGCACTAAAGTTACATAAAAACACTGCACACACACTACGGAAAGCGGTTGTTCTTAACACTTGCCGAACGGTTCGCAAATTCCTGAACTACGGACAGGACGCTACAGACAATACATAAGGACATAACGAACGAATGACAAATCCCCGAAGTCTTGGTTTTACGCCCGATGTAGGGGAAAACTACCGCCGCGACGGCCAGAGGCCGAGTTGACACGCGTCAAAACCGGAAAATAATAATTATATATATATATATATATATATATATATATATATATATATATATATATATATATATATATATATATATATATATATATGTGGCGTGGAACGAGGAAACGTACCTTACAGCACCTTTTAGCTTTTCGAGAAAAACGTGTTTGAAAGGGACGAGTCTGTGGGTCCCATTCAAGCAGAAAACTAACACATATTCAAATAGTTCAACTCTATTTGGAATAAAGTAAAAGTTTTCGATGGAAACGCGAAACCGAAAGGAGAACTCGATTAAAAAATTTTCACGTTTTTCTTTCGATGGTCTATCTCCGGCTGGAGGGAGTGGACCTTTTCCCCTCGCGCGAAGCTCGTATTCTCAAATAGGTTTTACAAAATGCGCTTTAGATTTTTCAATTTTTATCGCACAAACTTGAAGGTATGCTCATTCGATTCTACGTACTTTCTTCATGCAGGTTCATTAAAAACCTGAAATTCGATTTTTGGTGCTGTAAGGTACGTTTCCTCGTTCCACGCCACATATATATATTTATATATATATATATATATATATATATATATATATATATATATATATATATATATATATATATATATATATATATATATATATATATATATATATATATATATATATATATATATATATATATATATATATATATATATATATATATATATATGTATATATATCTGTATATATATCGAAACATTTTCGACCCTTTATCTTAAAAATGTTGTTTATTCAAATAATAAAGTGCAATAAAATAATTAGGTAGTCAGGGATTTCTAAGGATGCGGTTTTTCTAATCCTTTGTCTACCTTTCCATTTTGCACCTTTTTGGAAAGGTAATATAATGGGCAATCCAATATAAATAAAAAAGAGGTATTTTAGTTAGATGAATTTCGGAGAAAATTAGGGAAAATGGTGAATTTTAGGTAATCGAAAACCATTCTTTTCACTTTTGGAAGTAACTGTACCTGCAGTGGTAGGAGTTTGATCAACATCGTTGAAAATTTTGGACGTATCATTGGGATAGTAGTTTTGTAGCGTTTGTTTGATGTCGCTGTGTTGAGTAGATCAAAAGATAAAAATAAAAGAGTAATGTGCATACCATGAAAAACAAAAATTTATGAATCAGCCTATAACTCCCCAAACGGTTGAGATCCCCCCTCCCCCCCCCCTGCCATACAATTTTTTGTTTGCCTAGGTGAGAGCTATCATTTAAACTCCTATTGACCTCTAGAAATGTTACACCCTGTATATGATAATTTTAAATGACTCGAAAGGAGCCCTTTAACAATGCAGGAAATTTACCAGCTGATTATTTGGAGCATAGTGGCACTGCCTTAGCTCTCTTATGTAAACCTCTAACAGTCTTTGTAGCACCTTTAGCATAAAAGATGAGAGACTGCTTGATATGTAATCCTTCGCTGTAATACAACTCGTTTTTCCAGCTTTCAGGATAAAGATCACTTTTACTTCCCTCCAAGCTGTAGGAATATATCTAATCCAGAGACAGCTTCTGATAGGCCATATTCCATCCAAACCAGATGATTTGAGAGGATCAACAGATTTGACTGATCACGCTGTTTTCTTGTAGTTGACTCTAGACATAATAAGATCCCTATCTTCGTCAATTTCAGTACTTTCTATGGGACTCGTGACATCCTGGACCACATTCTTGCTCCCCGGGAAACCAGTGTCAATTAATATTTTCAAGAGCTCTTCATTTGTAGCTGTCGATTCTCCAACGTTCCCTCTAATAGCATTTGTATCTTTTGACCCTTCAGAGTTCTGTACTGCACTATGGCAGATTTGACTTACTATAGCCACTGCTAATGGGACATGATTTTCGAAAAGCTTCGCTTAGCACACTGGTTACATTATCGACGGAATTATTCACTGCTGACTCCGTTTGCAGTCTTTTTGACGAAGATTTCTCTATCCTGTCGGAGATAACCTCGCGGAATTTTTCTCATTCGGCTCTACGAATATTTCTGAAAATCTCAGGAGCTTTGCTACTGAAGTTAACTTTTAAAAAGAGACTCTCCTCATTGGTGTATATCCGACCTTCCCCATATAGTATGATGGGCATTATTACAGTTATAGGGGAGGAGGTTAATGCTTTCTTTCTCCGCCACTACTACTACCGTCTTTACTTCAATCGAAGGGTGTGAACACTCCCCGTACGTTATGTACGCTGAAGCCATCCGGCAACTGTTTGACCATCCTTCTACTCATACGACCACAAGATCCTCAGAGCTGTAATTTTAGCAGCAGTAGTGCATGCACACATTCATGAACTAATATATAAAATGTTACCTTGCCCGTTACCTGGTTTTGAAAAACCCTATATTCTCATGATCTTATTCCTTGAACGTTATTCTCACAAACGCATGTTCCACAAAGATCATTAAATCTCTTCATCCATCTTTTGCCTCTTACGATGCTGCTACTTC
Source organism: Leptarthrus brevirostris (assembly GCA_964036015.1). Taxonomy (NCBI): domain Eukaryota; kingdom Metazoa; phylum Arthropoda; class Insecta; order Diptera; family Asilidae; genus Leptarthrus; species Leptarthrus brevirostris. The sequence goes on along the minus strand of OZ038376.1, from coordinate 11,196,041 downwards.
CCAATCCCCCATCGGAATCTCCGCACTTTGTGCTTGAAGCACCCTTAGCAGACTGCTCTTCTCAATTTCCACGACCGGTTTTAATACGCGACCCACCGGTCTCTCTGGGCTTTCCTGCATCGGGACTAAATTTGACTCTTCTCAAAGATCGCTTTGAAGTCATGCGTCGCTTGTTCCTTACTGTCCAGAATTCTGACACCAATTCCTTCACCGTCAGGCTACTAGGATCGTTGGTAGAAAGGATACCGCGTACGTCCTGTTTGTTCAAGAAAAAATGGTTGTCAATAAAATTAAAACTTTTGTTTGGTATATTTTTGTCGATTTTTTGTTAAATATCATATATTTTTCGGCTAAATCCAAAAGGTCTTTAAAAGCTTGGTTGCCCGATTATACATATTAAGGCTGTGTTAATGTTTGCTGGCAATTTTTTTGTCCATAGTTTTTTTTATTAATAATTTTCTGAACATGGATGAATTGCCTGGTAAAATTTTCCTAGAACCATAGAATTGGGAAGGTTCGCCTATCTCCAATTTCTGTATTAGATATAAGTTGCTCTAACTTTTTTTCTTCTTTTCTGAACACCTTTTAATTAAAGTATTATTTAAATATTCGAATTTGTTAACATCTGAAGGATTTTTTAAAAAATCCATAACGTCTGTGATTACTTCAACAGGTAAAGTTTAGACAGCGTGACTATATTTCGTTTCCTCAATAATCATCATGAGTCTTTTAATGAACTAGTAAAATATAAAATTTCATTTCACTTAAATTATTCACTGAATTTATGACAACTTACATATCTTCGCGAATCAAAGAATGGAAGTACAAGATATACTAATCGTTAAATAGTAAAATTTATCGAGAATGATGAGAAAATATTTATTGCAGAAAAAGGTATATAATATTATTTGATTTGAGATAAAGATAATTTTTGAAGAGTTAATAATAGTGAATAGTTGTTTTTATGTACTGTTGGACAATCTTAATAAATCTTAAATAAAAAACATACCAATGCTGAATTTCATTTGTTTCGTTTCCTTTATTTCTTTCTTTTTAGAGTTGGTTGTTCTTTCTTGTATTAATGATTTGCTGTTGTTAAGGTGCTTTCTTTTCTACTTTCTTCTTAAAGATGTTTCTAACTTTCTATTTTCCTTTAGAGTTTTTTTTTAAATATAGGGGATAACTTACCCTGGGTGGGGTATTCCTCTTATTAAAATTGATGTTTGTAGATTGCTGCTATTGTTGTCTTTTTTGTATTTTTAATAGAGGTAATTAATTAAATTTGAAGCAACCGCTACATGAGTCTTGATGAATATCGACAAAACACCATATTTTGTAACACCAACATTTTCAGAATTATCAAATTAAAATTCAACTTTCTATACTTTACGTCTATCATTGGACTATCACCCTCTGTCTCTGTGCTAAATTTCAAATAAATAGCTTGAGAGAAATCCACTGATTCTAGAAGTGTTCCTTTCCTCAATTATAATACGGAACACTTAAAATAAAAGCTGATATAAATCATGAAATTATAAGTTATTTATACAAATATAAATGGAATTGTAACCAGTTGTAAGATATTTATCACAGGTTAAAGCCACATAAGCATTCGGTGGAGTAAGTGATAACATGTCGGCCTACTAATCCGGAGGTCCCAGGTTCGTATCTAACAAGAGTAAAAGGCCATGGGCGTTGCAGAGAAAATGCCAGCGGTTCGGAATCCACTTTAAATTGTATGTCCACTTGCAATCGTTGTCTCGAATCGGATGAAGTTCTTCACTCACCCCGTGCCCACAAGGTGTTTCGGAAACTACGGTGGAAAGGAAAGTCACATGCAGAGCACATGTTGATGCGAAAATTTTGTTAAAAGAAACGTAAAAATCGGATAAAATAACTCAGACATTTGTACATAGGTAATATAATTCTGACTTCTTATAGCTTTTCCTCCAAAATAAATTTAACACTTTCCGGGAAGATTGGATTGAAAACGTTTAAATTGCTCTGGAGCTTATTATGACATAGAATAAATGCATTTTTCACCACCTTTTGAATAATGTCCAAACTCTTTTATCTGCCCATATATGATAAATTTAAAAGAAAAAGTTTTAAAAGTACAACCTCCTGAAAATTCTTCACCAGGCATCGTCATAAATCAAATGATAAAATTATTTGAGGCTTGTTCGCCATTCTAAATAAGAAGGTTGACTCGTTTTGCTATTTAAATCAAGGCATTGGACAACCCAGCAGGGACGAATCACTATTCAATGGAATGGATGAATATTCATGAGAATAGTTCCTCTTCTAGTCATTTTATTTCAAATATCACCGTAATGTAGGCGGAAATATCTTATTTTCCAGGCGAGTTAGTTTCATAGTTGCTTGTAGCATATATAACTACATATTACATACAATTCTCTAAAATGCTCACCATTCATTCATTCATGACCGTATAGGAAGTATAGTTGAAAGTTGGTTGGCATTGCGTCACAATGAAGAACTCTTGATAGTTATCTCTTGCTGGTTGTTTCGAACTCCTCCCTATGCATTCTTGCTTCGGATTCAGCCTTTCTTTAGATGCTAAAATGTGTGTGTTCACTGTAGTTGGGAATAGACCAATATTTTTGGAAGAGTTTCCAGCATAAATTACTCCAATCGAATGAAACAGCTGACACATCTACAGTGTTTTGTTTTATGACTGTGTTGTGACTTGTTTTAAAGTCCCTAATGGTTGTAGAGATTATCTCCTTATCAGAATTATATTCAGAATGAATTTTGTGAATTATTCTTTGTTCAAAACTTTCCAATTGGGGTTGGAGTCAAGCGTCGTTCCATTTAAAATATGTGAACTGAAAAAATTGAAAATATAACCAAGGAAGCGCAGTGTAAATGCATAACGATTCGAAGTTTTATCCGCACACCAAGTATATGTATCATTGCTGAATTTATTGATAAAATTTTTAACCAAAAGGGACTCTTATTATTTATGAGGTACCCAATTAGATCATGTTAATAAATAGAGGAATAGCTGCAAAAATTCTTTGGTAAAGCATGTTCCCCGATTAGTATCATGTCTGAAATTTTTTTGATTGGTAGGGTAGAGTGGGGTGGTGGTATTATGGGGGATATTAGGGGAGGGGGTAAAGTCGAACCTAACTTTGCAATCCGTTGACCGATTTGGCTGGTTCTTTTTTTGTTGTATGATCCCCCACTGATAATAGGAGAAAAAAATTGGACCTAGGGTGGGGGAAGGGTAGTCTAACTTCTTAACGCGAGTTACATACATTAATTTTCCAGACTCCTCAATGGAATGTGAAGCCACATCGGATCTATCCGATCCCTACAAGGTTCAGCCAAGAAAAAACTTATGGCTTCATGAAGTACTCAAAGATAGTAACAAGAGCTTTTTTACAATTCCAAGAATTTCTGCAGTGCTTTGCATAGCATTATTCTCACGAACCTTCCGTTCTAATGAAAATAGCTTACCTTAACAGAACTAAGCTACGTTGCCATATCATATCATATAATATTATGTTAGAATTAAAACTTTTTTTTTTATATGTATATATGATGTTGCCAAAGCTCAGGGGATGCCCTATGATGCTAAAGCACAGCCTTGGCAGGAAAGGAATTAGGTTGGGGAAAATGGGTTAGGAGGTTGAGTGAAGGAGGTGTCGATGTACGCCCCGTTTGAAAGTTTCAGGCTCATAAGACGAGGGAAAAACAGAAGATGGTAAACTGTTCCACATTCGTGTTGTTCTGCTAAGAAAAGATTCCCGAAATTTGACGGTACGTCCAAATTTTACCCGGAGAGTATGGGGGTGGGAGCGACTTGTAGATCTTGTATCGCGCGTTGTAATGACTCTACAAGGAATCAGGCTAGCAATTTCGTTAGAACAATGGCCATGGAAATAGCGATAAAAAAGTGAGAGACAACCGACATTCCGTCGATGCTCCAGAGAGTCAAGGCCCTCAGAGATTGAGGAATCGCCAATAAGTTTAACAGCCTTACGCTGAACTTTTTCTAACGCGGACAATGCGGTGTGTCCTGCCCCTGCCCAAATATGGGAATTATATTCAAGTCTAACCCTAATGTGGGACTTGTAGATCAACGCTAAGTCGGGTGGGGTGAAATATTTCTTACATCTCTGTAGAAAACCCAAACATTTCATCGCACTTTTAGCGATTGCAAATATATGATCCGTCCAGCTAAGATTGCTGGATATCTCAATACCCAAGATCTTTAGGGAGGGTGAATCGGGTATATTCACTCCGTCGACTGAAATGGGTTGGGGGTGAACTGGGCGTTTTTTAAGGGACATTAAACAGCATTGAGTTTTGGATGCATTAAACGTAACACGATTTGCTCTGCCCCAAGCGAGGACCATAGAAATGTGTTTGTTTAATGATCTAAACATGCGTTCCCGATTGACTTCTGTAGCATTTCCACGTGAATTCATTACAGAATCAAATGAGTACGCGAAATAAAGGGTGCTGTCGTCGGCAAAACTATGAATAGGATTGAGAGTAAGGGATAAGAGATCATTAATAAAAAGAAGAAATAAAGTTGGTGAAAGAACTGAACCCTGAGGTACACTGGCATTTATTTCGTAGGAATCAGATGTAACTCCGTCAATTACTACACGGATTGAACAACCTGACAAAAAGCTCTCTATCGATTTAACGAGGGTTGGGTGCAGACCAAATGTTTGAAGTTTGGCTAACAGGGCAGCATGCCAGACTCTATCAAAAGCCTTTGAAATATCAAGAGCGACGATTTCGGACTCACCGAAATTATGGAGACAATGATTCCAACGCTCCGTTAGAGCAGTTAGTAAGTCTCCGATTGAGCGGCCAGTGCGGAAACCGTACTGGCAATCGTTGATAAGATGGTTATTTTCTAGATATTTCAACAACTGAGAGTTGATGAGTGATTCAAAAACTTTGGATATGATCGAGGTTAGTGCAATTGGTCTGTGGTTAAAGGGGTCGCATGCCTCTCCTTTTTTAAGTATCGGCTGGACATGAGCAAGTTTTCATACACTTGGAAATATTCCTGTTGAATATGACAGGTGAAAAAGTTTGCGCAGAGGTTTAGCCAAAGCAGAGGCGCAGCATTTTAAAACAAGGGGCGAGAAACCATCAGGCCCAGTAGCTTTGGACACGTCGAGTTTCGAAAGTACTCTAAAAACATCCCGCGTGCGAAAGTGTAGCGGCTTTTGCCTACTAGTGCACTGTGATGGAGATGGAAGTGGTTGCGATGAAGGTGGCAAGTACGAGTTATCAGCAAAATTAGCAGCAAACAGGTTGGCCTTGTCCAATGAGTCAGTAAAAACGTTCCCATTATAAATGAGTGGTGGTGTTGACGAACAGGTGAAATTGTTCTTTACGGTTTTTACTAGAGCCCAGAAGCCCTTACTACCCTTTTGAATAGAAAATACCTTCCGTCTGATGCTCTGGTCGAAATTGAACTTAGCCCGGCTAAATTGCCCGGCTGAATAGCAAATATTGCGCGCATCTCTAGAGATACGTCTCAATTCCTATGTTGGGCACAATTTATATGCCTGAAAGGCTGCTTCCTTCTTTTTAACCGACTTCCCAAAAACAAAGAGGTTCTAAGTTCGACGCGTATTTTTTTTTTTAATTTTATTTTTTATTTTTTTATTTTTTTTTATGTCTGACCGGGCATAACTTCGTAACGCGTCTACCGATTTTGATGATTCTTTTTTTGTTGGGTAGAGTATGTTCACCGATTGGTACCATGTCAAAAAAATTTTTGGTTGGGTGGGGGTGACGGGTGAAACCTAACTTTGTAACGCGTGGTCCGATTTGGATGGTTCTTTTTTTGTTGTACAGAGTATGATCCCCCATTGCTAACAGGAGAAAAAAAATTTGGCCTTGGGTGGGGGGAGGGGGGGAGGGGTAGTCTAACTTTGTAACGCGTGGACCGATTTGGATAATTCTTTTTCTGTTGGGTAAAGTATGTTCAGTGGGAGATACCAGGTGAAAAAAATGATGGGGGGTGGGGGTGAAACCTAACTTTGTAACGCGTGGTCCGATTTCGATGGTTCCTTTTCTGTTCGGTAGAGTATGTTCCTTGGTTGATACCATGAGAAAAAAAGTTTAGTGGAATGGGGGTGGGGTAGGGGGTTAAAACAAACGTCTAACGTGTGGACCGATTTGGATGGTTCTTTCTTCGTTGTATAGAGTAGAAGACACTAAAAAGTGTAAAATAAAATAGTTTTTAAAAAAAAAGTTGAACCGACTTCACAAAAAGCGCTAAAAGCATAAAATAAATTTAATTTTATATCTATTACGACATTTTGAAGTCGGTGCAAATTTAACAAATAAAACAACTACATAACCACAATTGAAAATAATACATAATACTACCTGAACGTTTTAGCTTACGGGATCATAAGAAATGACGATTAAATATTTTTGTTGTAGCTGTTTGGTTTGTTTGATTTGCACCGACTTCAAAATGTCGTAATAGATATAAAATTAAAATTTATTTTATGTTTTTTAGTGCTTTTTGTGAATTCGGTTCAACTTTTTTTTAAAAACTATTTTTTAATGGCTGCGAAACAGTCATTATTGAACCAATTGGTGTTAGTTGGTTTGATGTTTTGAAGCTATGAGGAATAAAGCGAAGCATTCCAAACCATAGGATGTTCAAGATGTAATCGGTGCTTCTGTTAACGTCCTTCATAGAAAAGCAATCAGACCAGTCCAGCTCTCTGAGATATTTATTAAGTCCCGCCCAATCAGCATTTTTATAATGCCACACTAATCTTTTGGTGGAGTTTAGGTTAGTGGTTGTCAGAGAGGAGATGGAGAATTGGGCGGAGATTAGACAATGTTCCGAATTACCCAAGGGAGACGTCACCGAAACCGAGTATTTTTCTGGATGCGATGTTAGAAATAGATCTAAAAGATGCGCGTTGTGCCCCAAAGTATCAGGAACACGAGTCGGACACTCAACCAGTTGTAAATTAAAAGACTCACTAAATAACTCGACGTGTCTTCCAGACGGGCTTGTAGTGGAAGAATGAAATGTAAGTAAAGGTTTAGTCTGTAATCGGTGGTCGGAGGGTTCTCATATCAAATATAAGAAGTTCAAAGTAAAATTGTTTCTTTTTTAAGTTTTTCGGTGAAGATCCCATCTTCTTTTGATGTGATTTTCTGCAAGGGTTTGGTGAAAGTGGATTTCCCTTTTATTTATGAAAGCGAAAGAAATATATTTAAGTGGAGTATTCGGTAGGATCTTGTTCGGATGAAATAGGGTCCAGTGATACAAACCAAAGTAGTAAGTAAAGTGTGCGTCTATCGATCGTCTAAAATAATAAATTAATTCGAAACAAAAAACGGGAGATAGTAAGTAAACGTGTGAAATACATCAATTTAAACCGAAATTTTGTAATTTACGCAGAAAGGACCACTGAACTACAGTCACCATGGAGAGGAGAAATCGATGAAATAAAGACTTCGATCAAATCAGAAAACTGTCACAACCAGATCAGCAAAATCCATCAAACACGTTACGGTATTGTTTGGCAATCCTTACATACATTCTTCACTGAAAGACTTAGCAACCGTTAGTACGAAGCAGACTAGAAAAGGACAACAAATTTTTGCAGCATTTGAAGGACAACCATGACGTTTGCCGGCATTCATTACCTCAATAGAAAGTATATTGGCCGAATAATGACTGACATACGTGGTCATCTTTAATGAAAAGATTCTAGGACCAACGAAAAATTACTTGGAAGCAGCACCGCCAGAAAGGTGGGAGCAGTGTAAGAGAAAGTTGAAAGTTGGCGCTAAGTACTCGGTGACACAATAAATTTAGTTTAGAAGAAATCGGATCAATACTAAACAAATATATTGGACAAAATCCAATAATATGAGAAAACATCTACAAAGACAAAATCGGAATTTAGGGCAATTTAGACAAAGAAATTGTAACAATAATAATAACACAGGTCTAAAAAATTCTGTTGTTGGGCAGCTGGCGAATTGAGCTATCACGTCAGGATTTTGAGAAATTTGAGTTATGTACCCGAAAAATGGGTTATTTGGCTTCTTTTGAGGTTATGTACAGGATGCACAAAATGTGTTGGTCTTTTTTCTAGTCGTACCATTTATTACTGAACTTACCCTTCAAAATAACCTACTGAGCGGTCGTCTACGAATTTTTCTTGCAAAGTTACGGCCATTTTAAGTTATGAAATATATCCCAACCCAATATTAATGTGAATGCTCATAACGTTCTTCGGATATATTTCATAGCTTAAAATGACCGTAATTTTGCAAGAAAAATCATATGTGAGAGCTCAAAAGCTTATTTTGAAGAGTAAGAGTAGCATTAAAAGTTGCAACTAGAGAAAACGACCAACAACTTTTGTGCATCCTGTACATAACCTCAAAAGTGGCAAAAAAAATATTTTTCGAGTACAAAACCTCAAATATCTCAAAATCCTGATGGGGTGGCCTCATTCTGACCTCAGATTCAGAATCTACACAGGAAATTACTTCGGAAATGATCCCCAGCCGACCCGTCTTGTAGAATTAAGCCTTCTAACTCAGAAGGCGCACTTTTAAGGCAGGAGCCTAGAATCAGTTCACCTATTCACCAGAATATAACAATATATTGAGGCTCCCACACCAACATGCAAAAAACATAAATAATCAAAACTAGACTACGCACACACATAACAATCAGGAGTGCACAGAGAACAGAGATCGTTTCAGCGAATCTTTAGTAAGAGTTAGATCGAAAACAGGGCACATATTCACGGCTCTACACATGCGATTTATGGGCTCATAATAGAATTAACCCTTCTAACTCAGAAAGCGCACTTCACCATTCCATTGACCTATTCACTAGAATATAACATATATTGATGTGAATGAGGCTCCCACACCAACATGTAAAAAAAATATTAGTAAACAAAAAACCAAAACACGCCCAAACTCAGGGTTAAAGATAGGACACATATTCACAGCGCTAAACATGCGATTAATAGGCTCATCCTCACAAGGAGGAAGCCTTAATGGATTATTCCATTGGAGGTCCCATTAGTGCGAACCTAACAAAGTTACGCTGCACCGACTCGATGCGTCTAGAATAAACAGCATAGCAAGGTGACCAAACCCAGAACTGAATTACTCCGAGACACGATATAGTTTATTTGCAGAGTGAAATCGAGTTTTTTGCCTAGCTTCACACCAAGTTCAGTAACGGACTCCACACGACGGATAGTAGTTTCCACAAAGGTATAATCAAAGACGAGCTGATTGAGGTTCCTAGAGAATGACATAACTTCAGATTTATCCAGGTTAAGTTGCAGGCCATTTAAGGCACACCAAACCTTGAAGGTATTCAAATCATCCTGACTGCAGGAAGAATCATAACTGTTTCTAACACATAAGGAAATCGTCTTATCGTCTGCGTAGATTAAGACTTTGGAGTGCCTAATCAGGGCAACAATGTCGTCACTGGCAAGAATGAACAGCACCGGTCCCAGATGGCTACTTTGCGGTACACCAGATGAAGCCCTAATAACTCTAGATAAAGTGTTACGGAAAGATACATGGTATGACCTACCTTTTAAATAAGAGCGGATCCATTCTAGCAATTGAGGCGGAAAACCCAGCTTTTCCAGTTTAAGCATAATCACAGAGTGAGGGAGTTTATCAAATGCCTTGCTAAAGTCGGTGTGGGATGTAATTCAAGCAGTTTAGTCGTCGTCGATCTACCAGGCAGAAAGCCATGCTGATTAGATGAGATCAATCTCTTACACTGCCCAACAAGCTGCGAATATTTAACAGATTCCTTTTTATAAACAGGAATTATAAAGGAGCTCTTCAGTAACGTAGGAAATCTACCGGCCTGAAGAGATTTGTTGAAGATGAGTTCCAGCGCAGTGAGTAAGGCGTCAGAACAGGATTTCAAGAACGCAGGTGGAACCATCAGGACCAAAAGAAAAGTCCAGTTTAAGCTTCTTGATACCATCCATGATAATACACGAGATATAATGGGCAAAGCAATGGAGGCAGCTGGACGGTCTTGGATATGACCAAACTCATCCAGGGAAAGCACAAAGTTCCCAGATGAAAAGGCGCCCTCAAAAAATAATGCAAAGTTGTCGGCTATGTGGGGCGCACTACATTTAGAGGATCCATTGTACCACATTGTAGATAGATAATAATTATCAGATCTCTTCTTCACATTAACAAATTTAAAACAAGTACAAGGATCATTATGCAAGTTATCGCGAACATTATCACGGTATTTTCTGTATAAAGATGAAGATAACGCTAAAAATCTGTCACAGCAATCAACGAAACCACAATAAGCTGACGTGTTTCTACAGAGTAAATAAGTTTTCCAAAGTCCATTTTTTTTTATTCTTAAGGCTCGTAGTTCTCTAGTATACCACGGGGGAGAATGATAGGATGGTCTCGACCATTTGAGTGGTACATACGAATTAAATAGATCATAAATCATCAAAAAGAGATGCGAAATCGATCGAAAGGATATTGTTTGAAAGACCAGAGAAGTCCGCCCTTTTAAAATCAAGAATGTATTGATCTACGTTTGGGTCGGCAGTATTAGAGCAAAAAGAGATGAAAATGGGCGGATGTAAGCTGTTGATAGCGGATGAGTTACGAGGAGCCGATTCGACTATAGTATTACTCGAATCAGAAGTAAAGATAAGATCTAACTGTCTTCCCATAGAGTTCTTCACATCACTCATTTGGTGTAAACCAAAGGAGGAGATGGCGTCAAGAAAGTGGGAGTATCTAGCAGTAAGACAACTGAAGGGAAGGTAGTCATCGTCAACAGCGTTGAATACCTATTGAACGTTGGGTAAATTAAAGTCACCAAGAAGGATGATTTCGTCCTCTAGGTTCGTCATATTATTACTAAAATCTAAGCTAAGAATTAAACTGTCAAAGAGACTGCGACCGTCTACAACAACGTAGTTTGTCAAATTTGGAGGAATATAACAACAGAGCAGGAAAAAGCTGCAATCAAAGTGGGACTTACATGCAACCAACACACCGACACCACAAGCTACGGATTCAGAATATCTATCTCTACGAAAAACCTGATAGGTTTCGTTAAAAAATTTCAGCATCATTAAAACCGTGATGAAGCCAAGTTTCGGTCAGAGCGATGACATCGTAACTGCAGGCTTGAGAAGCCTGAATTAACTGGCCTGTTCTTGTTCTTAATCTCCTTGCATTTTGATAGTAAATGGATAGCGTACTTAGTTTTTTGGGTTATTGACAGTGGCACTATTGTGAGTGCTACCTGCTATTTTACGACGGGGTACAAACTCATGTGCGATGATAGAAATCGGGGCAGACATTATCTCAAAAAGATCCGGGAAGGATATCAACTTGAATGATGACATGAGTCCCCGAGAATTACGAGATCCAAGAAGTTGACAACGGAGGAGTGCAGAGTCATCAGCCCCACTCTTCTGCCTCACGTAACCAATTACGTCATCAACAGTCGGTAAAGCAGAATCATTAGGAGCACGCACATGTTTGGCCCGTCTTCGGGCAGCGCGCGAACGTTCCCTAGTACCGCCACGAGCAACGTGAGGGTCAATTGAACTCAATCATTCGTTAAAGTTAAAGATGGAGATGGATGACCACACTCCACTGATGCCAATCCAAGAGCGGCAGAGCAACCAGGAGCATGCTGGGGCAAGGGCGACCCGTCATATGAAGGGTCATGCCCCTGCGGATTAGAACATGAGCCATAGGAGAGAGCAGAAACCACTGGACCTATATCAGAGGCATTGGAGCGAGCAAAGAGAGCCCTCACGTCAGTGGCGAGAGAGCTGATAAGCTCATTGTTGGTTGAAAGAGCCGCAGACCAAGTTGAGATGTCTTGTTTTACCTGTTTGACATTACGACGAATATCATCCACTACAGGCAATACCGGCGAAAAGTGCATCGATGATGCTAAGCCCGGATCAAGGCCAACAACCACAGTTTGAGATATCGGATAGCGATGTAGCTACAGCCGAGACTTTAGAGGTCAGATCGTGCGACCGCTCTAGCAGGACGTTGGAGTTAGCCATCAGTACTCCCACACTCACCAACACCCTGTAAACTTTAGTGGTGATGAAACTGGTATTTTCGAAGAAGAGCTGAAGATCACTCCAGCGGGCAGAAAAGGAGCCGACTTTGTCCTCAATAAGTGAGAGGTCACTGGAAAAAGCGTCCATCATACTCCTCACCAGTCGGAGAACGTGGCACGGCTTTAGAATGGAACAATCGCTGCAGGTGGAAGCGCCAGACGATCCAGTACCACGGCTCAGGCACTTGGCATGAAACAGGTTACCGCATACACCGTCGCAAGCGCCCCATCCCGGGTAACCTCATCCGAACAGGCCCCACACCTAGACATGACGAGCATAAAACAAAAAGGAAAGAATGAAAAAATAAAAATTAGAGAGTTAATCCCAAACATTTACGTCAGCCCAGCACGGTCACAAAACGAAGACGCCAGCAACAAATACTAAAGCAATAAATAACAATAAATGGAAGAAATGAACAAATAAAAAAGAGGAATAAAAATTATGGACGATCGCACAAAAACGAAGAGAAAAAGATATAAAAATATATATATAAAAGATAAGAAATGCTTATATAAACAAACGCGATAACATGAAGAAGGCGAAACACAAAAAGTTGGTGGGAGAACGATAACGAAAAAAAATAAATAAATAAACGCCTCTGTAAAAGTAAAATAAATAATTAAAAAAGACCGACAATAAACAACAAGCTTAAACAAAAATATTAACAAGGTGACAAAGTAGCGGAACACGGCAACCAGAATGCAAGAAGAATGAAACCCGCTCAAAAAATAAAATTAGGAAAGTAAGCGGAATCACGCAAGCACGGACAGAGGCCACGGAAAATAAAAATAAAAACAAACCAAACGAAACGAGATCAGCTGGACAGCAATAACCAAATGATTAAAACTCACGCACAAAATTCAAAAAATTCGGAAAATCTGTCAGCATCAAATAGAAAAGGCCCCAACAGAAACTGCAACTAAGCAAGAGAATTCAATACCGTAAACTGAATAGAAGCAATCGAAAGCACAAGGGATTCACCACGGGTATCGGGAAAAAATACAAAATAAACAAATGAGATAAGACCGAATCACAACCACGATAATAAAAGTGAAAAAATTAATAAATCGAAAACAACACAAACTCACAGAAACCAAAGCACTAAGTGCAACCATAGTTAGACCGAAAGTGATCGACATGTAGTAAAGGCAGTCTCCTAAAGCTATACGGGGTATGTCTATAAAAATCCTTACCTGCCAAGGCACGAGAATCTATGTTCGAGTTCAAAAGCTGGCGAATAAAGACCAGTTCAGTTACTCTGAGTCGTACCTCTAAAGATTAAGATGAAGCAATCGGAGGCGGTCCTCATAAGGAGGAAGCCTTAATGGATGATTACACGGGAGGTTTCTTAGTGCGAATCTTACAAAGTTGCGCTGTACCGACTCAATGTGTCAGGAATGAACAGCATAGCAAGGTGACCAAACCTAAGATGCATACTCGAGAAATCAAAGAAAATTAAGTGAATTAAGTTCTGACGATCAGAAAACTATTTGATCCACACCAAACTTTGAATGTGTTCAAATCATCCTGACTGCAGGAAGAATCATAACTGTTTCTAACGCAAGAGAAAATCTTCATATCGTCCGCATAGATTAAGACTTTGGAGTGTTTAATCAGGGGGACAATGTCGTCAATGGCAAGAATAAACAGCAGCGGACCAAGAAGGCTACCCTGAGGTACACCAGAAGTAGCTCTGACACCTCTAGATAAAGTATTACGAAAAGATACTCGATATGTCCTATATATTAAGTACGAGGAGATCTAGTCGAGTATCAAAGGCCGGAGACCCAACTTTCTAAGTTTAAGCATAATAACAGAGTGAGGGAGTTTATCAAATGCCTTGCTGAAGTCGGTGTAGACTCAGTCGGTCTAAAGACCCTTTTGAAAGGTAGAGATTTCGTGGGAGGTAAATTCAGTTAAGCAGGTTAGTTGTAGTCGATCAACCAGGCAGAAAGTCATGTTGCTCAGACGAGATTAGCCCCTTACACGGCCCTACAAGCTACGAATATATGGTAGACTCGAACAACTTAGGTATACAGGAAAGCTTCGCAGTTGGCCTATAATTTTAATGAAGCTTTTGTGACCCATTTTATACAGGAATTATAAAGGAACTCTTCCATAGCGTTGGAAATCTGCCGGCCTGAAGAGACTTGCTGTTGAGGAGTTCCAGTGGAGTTAGTAAGGCGACCATCAGGACCAAAGGAAAACTCTATTTCAAGCTCCCTGATACTATCCATGATAATATCACGAGATATATTGGCAAAGGAATAGAGGAAGCAGGACGACCCTGGATATGACCAAACTCATCCAGGAAAGGCGTAAAATTGCGAGAAGAAAAGGCACTCTCAAAGAACAACGCAAAGTTATCGGCAGTATCGGACGCGGAATCGCGGTGGAGGAACCGTGGTACGACATTGTAGATAGATAATTATCAGAAAGCTGTCATAACAATCGACTAAATCACAGTAAGCTGACGTGTCTCTACAGCGTAAGTAGGTTTTCCATAGTCTATTTTTTTAATTCTTAAGGCCCCGAAGTTCTCTATTATACCACGGGGGAGGGTAGCAGGATGATCTCGACAGCTTGGGTGGTACATATGAGTTAAATAGATCGTAAATTCTACTATAAAACACGGATACGCATTCGTTGATATCTTTATTATAAAATAGATATGGGAAATCTATTAAGAGGAGCCTATCTGCAAGATGAAAAAATGAAATGAATGAAGAAAATGTTCATCTTTACCAGAGAGATCATAAGAGCTAAGAGTTCGATGGCGAGCGTGGCGAGAAAGGTAGGTATATCAACCAAACTGCAATCTAAATGCGATTTGCAAGCAACCAACACACCGCCACCACGAGCCATGGAGTCTATCCCTACGAAAAATTTGATAGGACTCGTCAAAAATTTCTGCGTCATTAAAACCGTGATGAAGCCAGGTTTCGGTCAGAGCGATGACGTTGTAACAACAGGCAAGAGAAGACTGAAATAATGGGCTTGTCCTTGTTCCTAATTCCCTTACATTTTGATAGTAAAGCGATACGACGGGGCACAAACTCATGTGAATTAAGTAAGATAGGTATTATTCTTGCAGAAAAAATTAAAACACATCTATTTCCACTAGATAACTATTTTTATTCACAAGAAAATATATTTACAATTCCGAAACTTAAGTCCCGACAACTAGTTCGACTCGCTCCAGCGGTGGTTAAAAACTGTACTGTCTAATTATTCATTCTTAACTAGCTTAAAGCTTTTTATTTGTTCGTTGCAATCTTTGCTGATTTTATATTTTATTTCTTTACAAGAAACTGTCTCATGGGAAATAAAGTTTTCTTGCTTCTCATAAATGATAAGTGAAATGAGAATCATGTTCACAGGTTTCTGCAGGTGAGTGAAATTTTAGAGTTTTATTATTTTCAGGGTCGCAAGTTTTTGCTGACGTAACTTGTGCAATGACATTCTCGGGCCAAAAATCGATCGACCTTCATAAGCATGTACCAATCAGAACGTGAAGAGTTATTGATGACAGCTGTCCTGGGTTTAATGCGAGAATTAGATCTTTGATCTCTATGCACGCTGGAGGCGTTTTCGTACATCAGAGATGCGTAAACGTTTCCGCTGCTTACGAAATAAAGCGCATAGCGAGATTACACGTTCTAAAATACATTTTTATAACTCCCAACTAGACATCAAACTTACCACAGATAAATTGTGGAATAATTTAAGAAATGTGGGTACAGGTCGATCAAAGTATGCGCACGTCTCCAAGGATGCTAATGAACTTAATCGAATGTTGACTGGTCAATTTTCGAGCGGCAATTGGAATAACGACATTATCCAGGTCGGCTTTCCTTCATTGAGTAATCCTTACGAAGATTTCTCGTTTGCTTCAGTAACCACTCACGATGTTAATAACGCGTTTTCTCTATCAAGTCTAAGTCGGTGGGTCTTGATAGTGTGCATCCTACTTTCATTAAAAAGCTTCTGCTGGTTGTGTTACCATCTCTTACGCACATATTTAATACAATAATTGTAACTTCAATTTTCCGTGAGAAATGGAAGAGATCCAAGGTAATCCCCATACCAAAAAAAAAAACTGGTACTAATGTTGAAGATTATCGCCCTATAGCTATATTGCCATTTTTTATCTAAAGTATTTGAGTGGTTCCTACACACGCAGATGCTATTCTACATTAATAATCAAGATCTCTTGTGTCCACTTCAATCAGGATTTAGACCTAAACATAGCTATGTGACAGCATTAATTAGTATGGCCGATGATATTCCCTTCGCAATTGATCGTGATTTGTTATCATTTCTTGTTCTGCTTGACTTCTCTAAGGCTTTTGACAGAGTTCATCATATCACTATGATTCAGAACTTATCTAGCCAGTTCTTTTTTACGGACTCTGCCTGAAAATTGATCTTGTGGGCCGCACGCAGAAAGTCCTCTGTAACGGATTGTATTCGAGTTTTCTTGACATACATACTGGTGTTCCTCAGGGATCTATCTTGGGTCCGCTTCATTTCTCTCTTTACATCAATGACCTCCCAACATGCATAAGTAATTGTAGCTTTCACATGTATGCCGATGACGTTCAGTTGTATATTTCCAGGTCTCTTGGCTTGATGGAGGATGCCGTCCACAGGTTGAATGAGGATATCTCATCTATCAATGACTGGGCTCTTGACTCAATTGTTGTCTATCAAGAGTGCACTGATGCAACGTATTTTCTTAAAATCTTTTTGAATGGCATTGTAATACCCTACAAGGATACGGTAAGGAACTTAGGAATTATCTTCAACAAAACGCTATCTTGGTCTCATCACGTGAAGGGCATTGTATCTAAAATTTATGGAGCTCTTCGACGGCTCTGGTTATCTCCGCTTTTTACGCAACTTGAGGTCAGGATGATGTTGGCCAAAGCACTGCTGTTGCCCTTGTTTGTTTATGGATGTGATATGGCTTTAAATTCTGCAGCGCGTTATATATATCTATATAATATTAGATGCTTTGATCATGTGTCCTCTTACACTAACTCAATCATTGGGTGCCCTATATTTAAATATATTGAGTTTCGTACTACTCTGTTTTTGTGGAACATTATTAAAAATAGGACAACAAAGCATCTTTTTGAAAAAATTAGCTTTACTCAATCACAAAGAACTACTTCCTTAAGAATACCACAATTGAATAACTGAGCGCCAATTATTTTTCAAGGTATTAGAATGTGGAATGATCTTCCTACTGAGACTAGAAGAGTATGTGGTGGCAGCGGGTTCAGAGAGAAACTTTTTCAATTCTTTTCACGAAATCTGTAATTTTTTTGTTGTCGCTTAGTTCTAGGTTTATTTTGGTGGTTAAGTTCATAGTACTAACTTAGTAGATTTCAATAAATTGTACATACATACTATGCATATGTGATTATCCATTACCTTCAGTATTTTTTTTCTTTTATTAATTATGTTTGCCTTTTTGCTAATTTGTATTTGTAATACGTAGTTGCCTTTCATCTTTTGGTTTTTAGTTTTTAATTTTCAATTGCTTTCTTTCTTTTTCTTTTTTCTCTTTCTTTCTTATTTCGTGCACATCTATAGAAGTGTAAGCTTAATTGTATAGCGTTATGAATTATCATTAAATAAATAAAATAAATAAAAATTAATATGGTAAGGCATAATTAGTAGGTCAGAAATATGTAATTTGCTTCTCATAAAATAATCAATTATTACAGTGCGAATTTTTAATTAACTTTAACTTCAAATATCAAGAGTTTTTAATTTCCACCTGATATCGTTCGCGGTGTGAAGGTTTATAAAAGCTGTTTAAAAGCGGTTCTCATTTTACTGGATGGAACCCGCAATCCATTTATATATGTCAGTGCGTAACAGTTTTAGATAAATATGAAAATAAATCAAATTGCCGTTACTCTCAATTGATTGTAGTTTGAATTTGTATAGTGGACATTGAACACCATGGAACCACAACAAGAGTATAAATAGGTAATATATATATAAAGTAATTGATAATCTTCGGTAATTCGTTTTACAGATTGCGTTTGACGGTTCGAGGTTAATGTCATCCTTTTTGGCAAAGAATTGACTACGTAGCACATTGTTCTTAGCCGCCATCCCCAGAAGCTCAGCCAGTCCCAGAAGCTTAACCGTCGATTGCTGTTGCTAAATTGTCACGGGTGAAACCTAACTTTGTAACGCGTGGTCCGATTTGGATGGTTCTTTTTTTGTTGTACAGAGTATGATCCCGCATTGCTAACAGGAGAAAAAAAATTTGGTATAGGGTGGGGGGAGGGGGGAGGGGTAGTCTAACTTTGTAACACGTGGACCGATTTAGATAATTCTTTTTTTGTTGGGTAGAGTATGTTCCGTGGTTGATACCAGGTGAAAAAAATTTTGGGGGGATTGGGGTGGAAGGTGGGGGTGGAACCTAACTTTGTAACGCGTGGTCCCATTTTTATGGTTCTTTTTCTGTTGTATAGAGTATGATCCCCCATTGCTAATAGGAGATTAATTTGGTCCTATGTTGAAAGGTGTGGGTTGGGGGGAGGGGTAGTCTAACTTCGTAACGCGTGGACCGATTTGGATAATTCTTTTTCTATTGGGTAGAATATGATCCTTGGTTGATACTACGAGAAAAAAATGTTGCTGGGGTGGGGGTGGGAGAAGGGGGGTGGAACCTAACTTTATAACGCCTAGATCGATTTGGATGCTTCTTTTGCTGTTGTACAGAGTGTGCTCCCCCATTGCTAATAGGAGAATAAGTTGGTCCTATGGTGACGGTGATGAGGGATAGGGGTAGTAACTTCGTAGCTCGTGAACCGATTTCGATGATTCCTTTTCTGTTCGGTAGAGTATGTTGCTTGATTGATACCATGAGAAAAAAAGTTTAGTAGGAATGGGGGTGGGGTAGGGGGTTAAAACAAACGTGTAACTTGTGGACCGATTTGGATGGTTCTTTCTTCGTTGTATAGAGTAGAAGACACTAAAAAGTGTAAAATAAAATAGTTTTTAAAAAAAAAGTTGAACCGACTTCACAAAAAGCGCTAAAAAGCATAAAATAATTTTTAATTTTATATCTATTACGACATTTTGAAGTCGGTGCCGCCCTTATTGATAATTTTCAAAAACCGTCCGCCGACAGTCCCTATTCATAACCTTTTATAGAAATAGTAAATACAAACATGCATAAACCTAACTTGTTAGCAGATTACAAAAAACAAACCAATATGCATCGTCAAAGAGGAGCATTTGAAAGACTGGAAGCCAATATCCCTAATCTTAATGACTTTCCTAGGCTGACTATCGATGAGTTAATTCTCTTTGCTGTGGGGACTTACCACTTGAAGATATCACGATCGTACTGTTACGAACATATAGTATGAGAGGGAATAGAGTTTATAGCATACAGGTATACAGATATCCCCGAGCCATTGTTATTGATGGTTTGATAATATAAAGTATTACTCAGAAGTCGCATAAGCTCACGGCATGTTATACTTATATTATGCATACTTCACGCAATAATTACAGAACTTCATTTGTAAAACACTACTCTTCTTGTATTCATTGCACGTTAGGCAGTTACGCGCATCTAATTAGCATGGTGTACTACCACATGAAGGTATTATGCCCTAATCAGATGGATTTCTGGATAGTGTTTTAATTGACATAAATAATACGTAATGCCTGTATTTGTTATATGAAAGTAAATGTTTTTTGTTATACCATTGATATACCATTGATATACATCCCCACTCTTGAGGCACAGGTCTCCATCTGCATCTCAAAGAAAAACGGGGAACCCCACAAACGACACTTACACGTCGTAAAGGCGAAGCGGCCACAGAACTCCTCAGTGATTATTTTGTGAGAAACGAATTACATATTAATGACCTACTATTTTTACCCTAACATACCATGCATGAATCATTTTAATCGACCCTGGGTTTTTTAGCCATACATTTTTTAGCATTGTCCTTTATTGGAAAATCGTAACTATTATAACATTTTATAAAAACAGAGACAAACTGACAAGTACCAGCAGCATTGTAGATGAAATCAACACAACTATGAAAGAATAAATAAATGCTAAATTAAATCGATACCCACCCCAACACGAGGTTCAGGTTAGGAAACAGATGAAGGAAATGGCTGTACAAAGCATAATAAGAAAAAGGAACAGCACAGCTCTCCTATCATAGTTATACCCAAGAACATGGATAATTCAGGAGTCCAAAAATATCCTATGGTAGTTTATTATCGAAAACTTAATCAAGTACGAGTTGATGACAAATATTCACTACCCAATATCGATAGTATTTTGGAAGTTAGAGAAGACACACTATTTGAGGAGATTAGATCTGGTTAAAGATACCACGAGATCTTATTGGCAGAGAAAACGGCATTAGTAATACCTTTACGAATATGTTAGGATACCATTCGGTTTGAAAAATACACCCGCCACATTCATGCGTTTAATTAATGACATCTTGAGGGAATAATTAGATGATATCCTCATCTTTTGGACAACTTTAGAAGAACTTCTAAAGAGAGCACAATTTAAAAACACAGGACTAGAAACGAACAAAGAAACGGAATTTTTAGAACATCTCTTGACTTAAGCGTTATCCAACTGTGAACAGCTTCGAACCTGGCCAATTTTTGGGAGTTAACTTTGAAAAAACTATACATATGTATATGCAATGTTATTCATTAACCGACTTCCCAAAAACACAGAGGTTCTAAGTTCGACCCGTATTTTTATTTTTATTTTTATGTCTGACCGGGCATAACTTCGTAACGCGTCGACCGATTTTGATGATTCTTCTTTTGTTGGGTAGAGTATGTTCACCGATTGGCACCACGTCAAAAAAATTTTTGGTAGGGTGGGGGTGGGGGTGAAACCTAACTTTGTAACGCGTGGTCCGATTTGGATGGTTCTTTTTTTGTTGTACAGAGTATGATCCCCCATTGCTAATAGGAGAAAAAATTTGGCCTAGGGTGGGGGGAGGGGGGATGGGTAGGCTAACTTTGTAACGAGTTGACCGATTTGGATAATTCTTTTTCTTTTGGGTAGAGTATGTTCCCTGATTTATACCAGGGTGGAACTTAACTTTGTAACGCGTGGTCCGATTTCGATGGTTCTTTTTCTGTTGTATAGAGTATGATCCCCCATTGCTAATAGGAGAATAATTTGGTCCTATGGTGAAAGGTGTGGGTGGATGGAGGGGTTGCCTAACTTTGTAACGCGTGAACCGATTTGGATAATTCTTTTTCTATTGGGTAGAATATGATGCTTGGTTGATACTACGAGAAAACAAATGTTGCTGTGGGGGGGGGGGGAGGGTGGCACCTAACTTTTTACCACGTGGACCGATTTGGGTGGTTCCTTTGCTGTTGTATAGAGTGTGATCACCCATTGCTAATAGAAGAATAATTTGGCCCATGGTGGGGGG
Source organism: Leptarthrus brevirostris (assembly GCA_964036015.1). Lineage (NCBI taxonomy): Eukaryota > Metazoa > Arthropoda > Insecta > Diptera > Asilidae > Leptarthrus > Leptarthrus brevirostris. Next base: position 11,174,404 of record OZ038376.1, on the reverse strand, counting down.
TTGGGCGAGGGGAGGAGTAGTCCAACTTCGTAACGCGTGGACCGATTTGGATATTTCTTTTTCTTTTGGGTAGAGTATGCTTGCTGGTTGATACCACGAGAAAAAAAAATTGTTTGTGTGGTTGGGGTGGGAGAAGGGGGGTGGAACCTAACTTTGTAACGCGTGGACCAATTTGGATGGTTCTTTTGCTGTAGTATAGTGTGATCCCCCATTGCTAATAGGAGAAGAATTTGGTCCTATGGTGGTGGTGGGGGAGGGGGAGGGGTAGAAACTTCGTAATGCGTGGACCGATTTCGATGATTCCTTTTCTGTTCAGTAGAGTATGTTCCTTGATTGATACCATGAGGAAAAAAGTTTAGTGGAATGGGGGTGGGGTAGGGTGTTATAACTAACTTTTAACGCGTGGACCGATTTGAATGGTTCTTTTCATTGTATAGAGTCGAAGACACTAAAAAGTGAAAAATAAAATAGTTTTTAATAAAAAAGTTGAACGGACTTCACAAAAAGCGCTAAAAAGCATAAAATAATTTTTAATTTTATATCTATTACGACATATTGAAGTCGGTGCAAATTAAACAAATAAAACAACTACAGAACCACAATTGAAAATTTACGTAATTCTACCTAAACGTTTCAGCTCACGGGATCAAAAGGAAGGACGATTAAATACTTTTGTTGTAGTTGTTTGGTTTGTTTGATTTGCACCGACTTCAAAATGTCGTAATAGATATAAAATTAAAAATTATTTTATGCTTTTTAGCGCTTTTTGTGAAGTCAGTTCAACTTTTTTTTTAAAAACTATTTTTTTTGTATGTCTTTACTTTCATGAGGTTTTTAATGCGTGGTCAAACGGTCATGATTTGACGAATATGTTTGTTTTGCAAAAAACTATATATATATACTCAATTACTACATTATAGTGGCTATGGTCTGAAGTACCGGTTTTTTGATTTACCTCCAATGTTTTATTTTCAAACGATGTTTAACTTTACCTTTTTTAAGCTTAAGGTGGGGGCTTAGAAGATTAATTTGTTTTGTTGTACTTCCTAGGCTTACCTCTGTAGGAGACTTAAGGTACTATTAGCGAGTAAAAAAAAAATTTGAATTTTTTTCATAAAAGGGTCTATAAATGTGTCGAAAATATGTATTTAAAATTTTAGGTCAAAATATAAAATAGAAAAAAAAACTACCGATTTTTGTATAGTCATGTTTTGACGACTCTGCGTAAATTTCTAAATTTAAACGCGTTTTTCTCCAAATGACATTTTTAAAGTTTGCCCAAATTCTAGCTCAAAAACTGCTTATCCGATTTTAATAAAACTAGGCTCATTTTGTTTATTATTGTGCATCCCCCACGGACCCTGGTGATTTTTTTCCGTTTACAGAAATGAGGCTGTTTTTAAAATTTTTTTTTCAAATACTCGTCATTTTTCGAAAAAACGTTTTACTTCGGGTTTGGGGGGGGGCACAACTAAATATGTCTAAATTAAAATGCCAAGAGAGGCTCCATCATTTCCGCAGATTTGAGTTCTTTTTTTTACTTCAACTTCAACGCTCTCTATACTAGAGAAAAAAAATTACTTATGAAATAAAGATCCTAAGTTATCATATGTAAAAAAATTTAGCTCTAAAAATAAATTTTTCACTTCAAAAAAACATTTAAAAAGGGAATTTTTTAACTTCACTCGCCAAAAGTACCTTAAGAAGTTTTTACTTGTTTAATGAAAACTCTGTAGCAATTCGATGAGTTCTGCAAGCTAGACGTTCAGTTCACTTTGTTTCTTAATTTGATATAATAATTTTGTTAACTCGTATATTACTCATAGTTATTTGAGGCTACTTAAAGTGCGGTGTGTGCCTTTTAAAACTTTAAAACTTTAATCTCTGATTTTGTACTTGTTGACTGAGATGGGTGGCCCTGGTGTCGAAACGCGTAACAAGAGGCAGGGAAGTGGTAAACCAGTTACACCTATAATAACATCCAACTGCACAAAGATTACTCATCTTTTATCAGTTGTTAATGACCTGAGTGATAAACTTGATGGTTTGCGTGTAGACTTTGAAAGAGTTGAAAGAGCTGCATCAACAAATAATCAGCGATATGCATAGAGATCTGGTGAGTGCGCTCGAGGACAGGGTGGATTTTAAATTTAATAATCTGAGCTCCAGTGTGACATGCTTAACGGATAGAATCGATATTCTGGAACGTAAACAAATTGGCACAGACATCATTTTGAATGGTATTCCCCTATCGACGAATGAGAGTTTGCGAGATATCTTTGATAAGCTTTGCTCTTCAATTAATGTAACACCTCCCGCTATTGATAACATATTTCGTGTACAATCAAAGGGGAATAAAGAGCTCTATTGTTATCAAATGCTGCTCTCTACATGACAAGAATGCAATATTGAAGGGCGCATCTGTGAGATTTAAAACCTGCAGGAAACCGTTGACGTTGCGGGATGTTGGTTTTGATTCGTCTAGTCGTGTGTTTCTTCATGAGAGCCTTACCAAGCATAATTTTGCGATATTTCGTAAATCGTTGCGACTTAAACGTCAGAAGCGGATTACAAGTGTATTCACCTGGAACGGCCGTGTACACATACGGAAAAGCCATGAAGATAGTGCGGTGGTGATATCTAACATTTACCAGCTTAATGGATTGGACATGCCTGACAATAAGTAGTGTACTTCATCTTAAATTATTTATTTTCTTTTCAATTATAGAGATTTCTGACAACTTTCTTGATGAATTTACATATTGGTATATAGCATAGTGGTATTTATTTTTGTAATGAATTATTTCCTGAATTGTTGTATAACCAGTTACTTGAATTTTTTCACTTCTACATATGCATACTTGTGCTTTTTAGTTTTTTTGCTTTTGAATTCTTAAAACTTATTTTTTAATATTATTGTTGAGTCTACTAGCATTTATTTGAAGATTTTCTTACACATCTTTAAACTGAATACGTTCGTTGCTGCTAAATACGCTTCTTTAATTTTTTGTGAGTTATTTTTCAATGGTTAGTCCAGGCGTTTCTTCCTCTCCCCGGTTGGGTGACAATAGTAAAATTATGCTGAATATTTTTAGTCAAAAAAAGGATGGGCTCAAGGTTTGTCATCTTAATGCTCAGAGCTTGCTGCCAAAGATTGATGAATTTAGATATATCTTCTCAAATTCCGGTCTCGATGTTATTTGTGTTTCTGAGACATGACTAAAGCCGCATATTTGTAAAAAACTAATTGATCTACAACAATTTTCAACCTTTCGTAATGATCGTTCTACCAGAATAGGTGGTGGAGTGGTTGTTTATGTTAATAAATCGTTTCGGGCTCCTTTGGTGACACAATCCGAACCCTCTTCTGAAGTTGAGTATATATTTGTAGAAATCCTGGTAAACTCTACCAAGTGTCTGATTGGAGCTGTACTTACAAGTATTGGTCATCATTACTCACATATAATTATATCCGGTGATTTTAATGCGGACTTGCTTGGACGCTGCACCTCTGCCAATACACTGACTAATCTTATTCAAGGGTTTGGTTTAGATTTTGTAAATACAACTGTCCCCACTAATTTTACAGCTACTTCTTCTTCTCTGCTTGATCTATTCATTGTTGAAAACAAGGACCTCGTCAAGTTCTTCAATCAAATTTCTATTCCTAGTTTTTCTAGACATGATTTGATTTTTCTTACATATGACTCAGTGTCTGTGAACGAGAGGAACCATTTCTTTTTAACCGACTTCCCAAAAACAAAGAGGTTCTAAGTTCGACGCGTATTTTTTTTTTTTTTATGTTTTTTTTTTTTTTTTTTTTTTTTTTATGTCTGACCGGGCATAACTTCGTAACGCGTCGACCGATTTTGATAATTCTTTTTTTGTTGGATAGAGTATGTTCACCGATTGGTACCATGTCAAAAAAAATTTTGGTAGGTTGGTGGTGGGGGTGGGGGTGCAACCTAACTTTGTAACGCGTAGTCCGATTTGGATGGTTCTTTTTCTGTTGTACAGAGTATGATCCCCTATTGCTAACAGGAGAAAAAAATTTTGGCCTAGGGTGGGGGGAGGGGGAGGGGTAGTCTAACTTTGTAACGCGTGGACCGATTTGGATAATTCTTTTTCTGTTCGATAGAGTATGTTCCGTAGTTGATACCGGGAGAAAAAAATTGTGGGGCGGAGTGGGGTGGGGGTGGGGGTGGAACCTAACTTTGTAACGCGTGGTCCGATTTCGATGGTTCTTTTTCTGTTGTATAGAGTATGATCCCCCATTGCTAATAGGAAAATAATTTGGTCCTATGGTGAAAGGTGTGGGTGGGGGGGAGGGGTAGTCTAACTTCGTAACGCGTGGACCGATTTGGATAATTCTTTTTCTATTGAGTAGAATATGATCCTAGGTTCTACGAGAAAACAAATGTTGCTGGGGTGGGGGAGGGGAAGGGGGAGGATGGAACCTAACTTTGTAACACGTGGACCGATTTGGATGGTTCTTTTGCTGTTGTATAGAGTGTGATCCCCCATTGCTAATAGGAGAATAATTTGGTCCTATGGTGAAGGTGGGGGAGGGGGAGGGGTAGTAACTTCGTAACGCGTGGACCGATTTCGATGATTCCTTTTCTGTTCGGTAGAGTATGTTTCTTGATTGATGCCATGAGAAAAAAAGTTTAGTGGAATCGGGGTGGGGTAGTTGGTTAAAACTAACTTTTAACGCGTGGACCGATTTGGATGGTCCTTTCTTCGTTGTATAGAGTCGGAGACACTAAAAAGTGAAAAATAAAATAGTTTTTAAAAAAAAAGTTGAACCGACTTCACAAAAAGCGCTAAAAAGCATAAAATAATTTTTAATTTTATATCTATTACGACATTTTGAAGTCGGTGCAAATTAAACAAATAAAACAACTACAGAACCACAATTGAAAATAATACATAATACTACCTGAACGTTTCAGCTTACGGGATCATAAGAAATGACGATTAAATATTTTTGTTGAAGTTGTTTGATTTGCACCGACTTTTTTTTTAAAAACTATTTTTTATATCGTGATTTTAAATGTGTTGATCTTGATGGTCTTTTAAATGAATGTTACGACCTTGAGTGGGATACTATTAACTCATTTACATCTGTTGATGATCAAGTCATCTATATTGAAAATTGCATTGGATATCTTTTTGACAAATATGTACCCACGAAGACTCGGAGAGTAATTAATCCATGCTGTCCTTGGGTTACTGGGCAGATTAAACATCTTATCATTCAGCGCAACTCGGCATACCGCAGATGGAAACGCTTTCGCACAAGCGATTGTTGGAGTAATTATCGAACCTTGCGCAATACAGTGAACAAGGAAATTTTACATTCCAAGATCTCCTACTATAGATCTAAGTTCGATGTTAGAAATCCTACTAAAAAACTTTGGATGAATCTTAAAGATATTGCGGGATTTTCTTTTGTGCAGGTGACGAGTCTAGAGGTGCTTGCAGCAGTAGCTGGTGTTAAATCTAATGCAGTTGGTATGGACAGAATACATCCTAGATTTGTTAAGATGATTTTGCCAGTTTTGCTTCCGTATCTTACGTTTATATTTAATACTATTATAACTAAGTCATGTTTCCCCACTAAATGGAAATCTGCCAAGATTATACCTATACCGAAGAATTCAGCACCCGACTCGTTGGCATATCGTCCTATTTCTATCCTCCCATACTTTTCTAAGGTTTTTGAAAAAATCTTACATAGGCAAATAGCACATGCCATGGAAAATAATAACTTCTTATCGGAACTGCAATCAGGTTTTAGAGCTAAGCATAGCTGTACTACTGCTCTTATTAAAATATGCGATGACGTCCGTGTTTCAACTGATTCGAATATGCTGGCATTTGACAGGGTTGACCACAGAATTTTGATTAATAAGCTTGGAGCTTACTTTAACTTTTCTTCTCCCGCCTGTAAGCTTATAAGGTCATACCTTACAGACAGATTTCAACAAGTTGTTATTGGTAGCAGAGTCTCTAGTGTTCTCCCTGTCCTTTCTGGTGTTCCTCAAGGGTCAATCCTAGGACCATTGCTTTTTTCAATGTTCATTAACGACTTAACTTGTGTGGTCGAGCATTGTAAATTTCATATGTATGCTGATGACTTTCAGCTCTATATTTCCAAACCACTTGGATTGATTGAGGATGCGGTTTGTCGCGCTAATGAGGATCTGATGCATATACAATCGGGGGCATTGCGCAACAAGTTGACACTTAATGCTTCGAAGTCTACCTCTTTAGTGATGATCTTTAAAGATGAGCTTGATGTGTCCCACTTTCCCGCATTAATGTTAAATGATGAGATCATTCCGTACAATAAATCAATTAATAATCTGGGAATCATTTTTAATCAAACCCTGAGCTGGAATCATCATATTAATCGTGTTATTTCAAGGGTATTTTATACTCTCCGTGCACTCTCAGCATCAGCAGCATATACTCCCCAAAGGACTCGAATGTTCTTGGTCATATCACTTTTGGTTCCTCTCATCACTTACGGATGCGAGATCTTTTATGCATTTGACTCTTTATCTTGGAGAAAACTTAATGTGGCTTTTAATGCTGCTATTCGTTATATTTATAGTTTAAGACACCTTGACCATGTCTCAGAATTCTCCAAATCTGTGCTCGGTTGTACTCTTAAATCATATCTCGCAATTAGAGTAATTTTTTTTATACGAAATATTATTATGAACCAGAAGCCTACTTACTTATTTAATAAATTGAATTCTGTTCAATCTGTAAGAACAATTAACTTAATTCAGCCACGTTTTGGTTGTCGTGTTTCTGAAAGTCAATTTTTTGTCCAATCGGTGAGACTGTAGAACGCCCTCCCTCGTGTTATAAAGTGCTGCAGCAACGGCCGTAATTTTAGATTACTTCTATATGATAAATTTAAATAGTATTATACATATGTCAGTATTTTTCAGATAAGTTAATATAGATATATAATATTAAGTATTTTTTATACTTAGTAATTATTTGTTCAGTTTTTACTTTTTTTTATTTATATTTTGCATTTTTCTTCTAGCATTCTTGATGATTATTTTTTAGTTTGTTAGTTTATTTAACTATGTATTAATTAATTAGCATATTTTTTGATTTTTTTATGTTATTTTGCATATATTTCTGAAAGAAATAAGAGAAGCAAAAAGTAAAAGATATTGTTTAATTAATGACCAATTAGATTTTAAGAATACGAGTCCTCTCTTAAGTCCATCTCTGTTTACCTAAAGCTTAAAATATTGATGTAGTTGTTAGATATTGGTAGACAGGTCAATGTACTTTTCATCAGTATAGACAGATTAGTCCTCTGAAGATGACCTAGAAGGTCGAAACGCGTCAGATTTTTCGTTCTATTAAATTTAATAAAATAATTTTGTGAAACTTAGCAAGTGTTTATTTCTTTCGATTTTTAAAAATGTCCTTTGTAGTTATTATTCGTGCCGACATCAAGTTGCACAATTTCAGTATGTCGTCTTCTTTTTGTATCGGAAGAGATAACTCCGTTGGGAGATTCCCCCTCACCGTAATCAATTCATCCCTAAACTGACATAGAGTAATGGGCTTATTTTTCCATGATGAACGTCCGTTACGGCTTCTACTAGAGTCGTTTAAATAGCCTGTGTGACAGAATAATCATTGTTATGTGGATTAATTTGGTAAGAAGTGATAGTACAGCTGTCCGAGAATTCTGAAGTGTTGTATTGACTTCTTCTGTAAGTAAAGAGGTCAGAATCAATGATTTTGAATTGGTTCTGAATATCATTTTGGGCCTTTTTGAAGATGTTAATTGTTGATTCTGTTATTGAGGTGAGATTTTGATTTAGTTTAAGAAGGTGCACTTCGTTGTCTCTAATTGTGGATGTATTCTTTTCGTATTTCTTGCCAAAGTCGGTATCTAGTACTCCAAAGAGCAAATAACTCAAATAACTCCAACTCGAGTTTGTTGTTGGATAAGTCTCATGAGCTCTCTTCCAAGGTAGCCTGTATTTCGTCTTGTTTTGATGATTTACGCTCAGTTGACCAGGAACGAGTCTTAAGTTCTGACCCTTCGGCAGGTATATTTTTGCCGGCCATCGATGATATCCGACGTTGTGTTAGGCACGTCAGGGCAGACCTGGGGGTGTGGTCTGAGGCTGTTACTAAGAATAGCGAGATGTGTGCCTCAATTGCCTCCGACGTTAAGCTTCTTGCCTCACGGGGTGCGGGTGGCTCTGCTCTCGCTCCGTCTCTGTTGGTTGATGGGTCTGAGAGTTCCTGTGGGAATGGTTCTGGGGTGTCTCCTGCGAAGGCTATGTCCCCTGCTCTTGCTGGTGCGGGACAGGACATCTCTCCGCCCCCTAGAAGTTGTTTCGTTTTTAGAGACGGAAGGTAGGGTTACCAATTCCTCCCCCGAGAGGGTGAAGGTCTCGAAATCCAGACCTAAATCTGGGGCAAAACGTCGGCGCCGTGTTGGGTGTTCCGTAGCGGATACTGGTCTTCCGGGTCCGGTGGTCACTGCTGGCAGATCTGATGGCATCAATGGGGGTGGTGGGGCGGATTTGTGCGAAAGTAATGGTGCGATTCCTATCATCATGCCCTCGAACATTGGCGTGTCTGATGTTGAAGAGGTTGGACTCTCTGCCGTTCCTCGTCCAAAGTCTGTTTTTGTCTCTCGTCTGACGCCTGGAACCTCTTGTGACCTAATATTGAGATTCCTTCGGTCTAGGGGTATTGACACGTCTGAGGTGTTCTGTAAGAAAATAAGTGGGCAGTCAAAGCCCTACGCATCCTTCTTGTTGTCGACTCCTTCTCAATTGGCTGATACTATGCTTGGTGATAATTTCTGGCCCCAGGATGTATTTTGTAAGACCTTCGTACCCAATTCTCGCCGCCGCACCAAGCCAGGAGCAATTCAGTCTCCTAGTTCAAAAAACGGGACAAGCTCTCTCTTTACTACCAGAATGTGAGAGGACTGAGGACCAAAACAAATAATTTTTATTTCTTATCTAATAACTGTGACTTTGATGTGATTGCTTTATCTGAGACGTGGCTACATCAGGGTATTTTGGACGCGGAGCTGTTTAATGGCTCTTATCAGGTTTTCCGTAGGGATAGGCATGTTGCCTCGACCGCACGCGGTGGTGGGGTTCTCATAGCTTGCAGGAATTTTCTTAATAATAATCATTTTAACACTCCTTCATTTTCTGACCAACTGGAGCTGGAACAAGTTTCAGTAAAAATTTCATTTGAGTCGAGCAGCCTCTTCTTAATTTGTTGTTATATACCTCCTGATGCGTCTCATGTCGTTGATAGTAATGGTCGTAGTCAGTATGACATTCTCATTAAACATATTAACTACATCTATGATCGATTGGGTTCTAAGGATGAAATTATCCTAGTGGGGGACTTCAACTTACCCAATGTACGATGGGTAGCGGATGATGATGACGATAGCTTTCTTCCCCATGACTTGACTGAAGGACAATCGTTATTTCTCGACACCTTGGCTAGCTTTGGACTTTGCCAAATGAGCAATGTGAGTAACAATATGGGAAGACAGCTTGATTTACTGTTCTCTATGAACCCAATGCTTACTTTTGTTGAACCCAGCATACTTGCCTTGATAAATCTTGACGTGTTTCACCCCGCATTGCTTGTTGGCTTTCATTGTCTGTCGGACGTGCTTGTCGATGAGCTCGACAGCCAATATCATTTTAACTTTAGAGCGGCCGATTTTGTGGCTTTGAATGATTATCTTGGTGAGATCGACTTCCACACTTGCCTGTCTGGTGACGATATCGACAGAAACGTATCCGGTCTCTACGAAGTTTTGTATGAAGCTTTCAGCAGGTTTGTTCCCTTGGTTCGGGTTAGGGGTAGAGACTCCGCTCCACCATGGTTTGACAGAGGATTGAAGACTCTTAAGAATAGGAAGAATTTAGACTTTGGAAAAAGTATCTACGTGTTAACAGTGCGGACGCCTGGCATGAATATAGTATTTGCCATGAACAATTTATAAGCCGTTCTCGTTCTCTCAATGAAGAATATCTTCAAAATTTAAAGAACAGATTATTCTCTGACCCCCGTGCATTTTTCGAATATGTCAACTTGAAGAAAAAGGTTGATAACTACCCATCGACTATGGAATTCGGGGAGATCTCCAGCAATGATTCTAATATTATTTGCAACTTATTTGCTGAATCTTTTAAAGGTGCATTTGAATCATCTGATTTCATCCCAGATAATGGAAACTTTTCGCACATTGATAGCCGAATTTTACCCATGCTATCAGTTCCATCTATCACGGAGGAGATCCTGTTGAGGCATATTACTGCACTTCCAACTGAATTCTCTAGTGGTCCTGACGGGATTCCTCCTGTAGTCAAAAAGAAATGTTCTTCGGTGTTATTATGGCCTTTGCTACTACTATTCAGGAAGTCTCTTTCACGGGGCCATTTCCCAGCGCTCTGGAAGATATCCTATTTAATTCCTATTTTCAAGAGTGGCAATAGAAGAAACATTTCCAACTACAGGCCAATTGCTAAATTGTCTTGTATTCCTAAGCTCTTCGAACTTTTGATTCAATCCCAATTATCCGAAGTTTGTAAGGGCTTGATCTCCACTCGGCAGCATGGTTTTCTTCAAGGTAGGTCCACGGTTTCAAACTTGGTTGAGTTTGTTTCTAGCACTGTGGGCGGATTCATGGATGGATGCCAAACTGACTGTATTTACACTGATTTTAGTAAGGCCTTTGACAAGCTGTCTCACTCTATCATTACTTTTAAATTGGCTAAGTTGGGTTTCCCGCCCTCCCTTATTGTTTGGATTAAGTCATATTTGTCTGAGAGGATTTATAGAGTGCGTTTTCGTAGCGCACTCTCTGATGATTTTGTGACTCATCCTGGCGTTCCCCAGGGCAGTCATCTGGGTCCATTGTTATTCATCTTATCTATTGATGATATTTCATATTTGCTTCAAAGATGTAAAATTCTTATATATGCTGACGATATTAAGATTTTTCTTCCAATAAAATCTAACGCTGATTGTGAGATTTTACAATCAGAGTTGCACATTTTCTATGAGTTGTGCTGCAACAACAATCTTAAGCTGAATATTGAGAAATGTCAGGTTATGTCCTTCTCGAAGTCTCGCAGCTTCCGTACTTTTCAGTACATATTTGGGGGTACTGATATAAAGCGGGTGGAAGTGGTGAGGGATTTGGGAGTGTATCTTGATGGTAAGTTGAACTTCATCTCCCATATTAATAACGTGGTAGCTAGGGCAAACTCTATGCTGGGATTTATTCTTCGTTGGTCCAAGGAATTTCCAGGCCCTCATATAAGACTACACTTTATACATCCCTTGTTAGGCCCCTGCTTGAATATGCCAGTCAGGTATGGTCTCCATTTTACGGAACACACATTAAACGTATCGAGTCCGTCCAGCGCAGATTTGTACGATCGACCCTACGTTTTTTGCCTTGGAATGACCCTCTAATTCTGCCACCTTATGAGGAGCGCTTGGGTTTGCTGCAACTTGCTACACTTGAGAGGCGACGTTGGGTTGCTGATTTAACATTTTTGCATCAGCTTCTGCAGGGAAAGTTGAACAGCGCTGAACTAGCTTCCAAAGTATTGCCTAGAGAACTGTCCTATTCCCTACATAATCGAGCACCTTTACAGATTGCTTTTTCGCGCACTAATTACGGCATGTTCGAGCCTGTTAACCGCATGTGTAGGTCTGCTAATGATATTGGAGACGTTTTTGATATTAATGTGGACAAAGTGAAACTTAAAAGGAGCATCTATAATTTGTGATTCGTTCTTTTGCTTGCACTCGTTTTGGTTTTAATTTTTCATTTTCGTTTGTTTTGCATTTTGATGGAAACACTATTTTTATTATTATTATAAAACACATGTATAGAGTCGTGAATGTGTGTCTGTCTTTTGACCTGACTCTTATTAAGGATTTGCTTTAGTGATCTCTGTTGTCTTTGCACCCCCGATTGTTGTGTGTGGGCGTATTTTAGTGTGTTAATTACTAATACTGTCTGCATGGGTTTGGCAGCCTCATTCGCCTTAATATTTTGTAATATTGTGGCGAATAGGTCAAATGATTCTAGGCTTCTGCCTATGAAGTGCGCCTTCTGAGTTAGAAGGATTAATTCTTCAAAATTGGCTGCGGTTCCTACAAAGTTAAATGGTATTCGGATGCTTCTAGGGCGGTTGTTACAGTTTCCCTTGTACAACATTTCATTGCTATGTTCCAATATTAATAATTGATACTAAAATTGTTCAACAAGTGGGTTGCAATGACTTTACATTTCTTTTGTTCTTTTGCAAGCTTCACTTTTCTCGAAAACCCTCTGCTTTATTCCATAGAATTCTCCCCAATATGGTCCTAAATTGTAGTACGAGATGATGTTTCAATCGTTTGGTGCTATGCCTACCTCGCGAGTATATCCCTAGTAGGGTATCACCTTCACGTAATTATTATTAGATGTCGCTAGTATGCGAACGATGAGTACGGTTAGAAGTAGTATACTGATGGAGTTTCCGAGCGTTCGTTTTATAACGGTGGAACTGCGTTTCTTTTTTATTTCCGAAGGCGTTTGCTCGTCTACTTGAAGTTTTTTATTATTACTGCTCCGATTCAGAGGCATGTGTTGATTTGCCGCCTCTCTGCGCGTATTATAGTTTTCACACATTTTAATCTACTGTTGTGGGGTTGTGGTAACTCTAAACAACCACTGCACATATTCTTAGTTAAAAAAGATAAAAAAATTAATTTCTGTTTCATTTTTCTTTACGTTTCACGTTTCAAATTTTACTTTAAAATTTCTATGTTTCGTCCTAACATAATAAACGTAGTAGACAATTCAAAAATTTTTTGACTTTTTCATATAGCTCGAAAATTTTGTTTTAGAGTCTAGAGTGCAAGGCACATCCCCTTTTGAAAAATAATATTAAAACTAAAAATGTTAACTATTCTCCTTTGTTAAAATAATATTAAAAATCAAAATGTTAACTGTTCTAATTTGTTAAAGATATTAAAACTAAAAAATGCTTATTATTCAGTTCGAAGTTTTAGTTGGTCAAGTTCTGTAGAGTACCAGTAGAAGAATTCCTGGATTGAGTTAGAACTTCGCTGGCGTTCATTTATACCAAGATTGCTATTGGTCCCGCTTGTCCAGTCATACCAGAAGTACCTATAGAAGTATACCTAGATCAAGACTGAATATCTGCCGACTTTCCATTAGTATCAGAGATTATTGTCAGTCAATTCTTCATAGTGATGTGACTAAACGAGAACCAACTTCGGGAAATCGCATAAAAGTTATTAACTGTCTTAGCCTTTAGATGCCATACTTTAGCAAGGCGCCAAGACTCCTTTGGTAATGGGACTTCAATTTCAGTCTTTGTAACATTACTTATGTATCTCTCTTTTCATTGGTTACTTCCAAAACTTGTCAATTCTACTATAAAGTTAGTTGATCTCTTATCGGGTTACTGAAATTGAAAACTCCCTAGCTACGCCAATGCCAGACACCCATTGGCTTTACTGATAATAGCGTCAAAATGATCCTCAAAAGAAAAGGTCTCTTAGTTAGAGTTTAATAGGGCACGGTCATTATCATTTGGCACAACACGGAATATGTATCTTGTAATCGTCAGCATAACAGAGGATTTTCGAATTAGATATAATTAAAGATACATCGTTGATGTAAATAATGACAAGCAAGTGTTATTGATTTCATCAGAGAGTACACCACGAAATTAAACCCGTTGTGTGCGATCAGACAAATAAGAATATAACCACTGGACGAAGACTGGAGGAAGGCCGAGAACTGAAAGCTTGTAAATAAGAATCTTGTGATTAATTCTATCAAAGGCCTTACTGAAATCAGTAAATATGCAATTAACCTGCTTTCCAGCTTCAATTACAGGTATACAGAAGTTGGAGAACTCCAAGAGGTTGGTAGTGGTGGACTTGCCCTTCACGATAGGTACCACCAGAAAAAATTTTTGCTAAGGTGGGGCTGGGGGTTAGGAGTTGAACCTAACTTTCCAACAGGCAATTTGACTGGTTCTTTTTTTGTTGTATGGAGAATTGGACCTAGGGTGTGAAGAGTGATAGTCTAACTACATAACGGATGGATTGTTCTTTTTTAATTGGGTTGAGCATATTCATCGATTGGTACCATGTTAACAATTCTTTTGGTTGTTTTTAAGTGGGGGTGCGGGTTAAAACTAACTTCGGAACGCGTGGGGCGATTTGGATGGTTCTTCTTTTATCGTATAATCTATGATCAATAAAAAACATTTACTTGGATTGTACGAAGGGGGAGGGATAGCCTTACTTTGCAATGCGATGTATAGAATATGTTCCTTGGTTAGTAGAAGGGCAACAACTTATGGGGCAGGTGGTGGTGGGAGAAAGGTCGGAACTTAACTCCTTAACGCATAGATCGATTTAGATGATTCTTTTTTTGCTCTTGCTACTATGAAGAAAAAGTTTCACCCAGAGTATGGTGGGGGGTGAGGGGTAGGCTAACTTTGTCACACGTGGACCGATTTGGATGTTTCTTTTTGGGATGTATATAGTATGGTCCCCCATTGGTACTACAGAAATGTATGGGGAGGAGTGGGGGCGGCGGCGGATGATTAGAAGATTCATTTATTGCTGAATAGACTTTTTTGCTCCATTTGTATCATCATAGAAATTGTGGCTTAAGATCAGAGTGGGAAATGGGGCGACACCTGGATTTAAGAAGTAGACCGGTTTAAATGAATTTCATTATATTGTACAGAATACGTTTCCTAATAGGTCAATGATAAAAAATGTTGCATCTAGAGTCACTGCGGGAAGAGAAGGAAGGAGTACCCTTACTTCGGAATGGATAACCCGATTTAAATGATTCTCTATTGCTGCCTAGTATACATTGGCGTACTAGCGTCATGGTAAGAATTTTGTGTCAAACAAGAGGGTGTAAAAGTGTGGTGGGTTCAAGTGACCTGCCAAACAAGACACACGTTCCAAATCCAATGTGAAAGGCTGACTGGGATTAACTTCATGACGTGTTGCCGGTTGTGGATGATTCAGTTTCCTTGATTTGCTATAGGAGCAGAATTTTTCAAGTAGCACCGTCAAATCGGGTGACTTTGCTCAATTTCTATGTAGTCTTCAAGTATATAGTGCACAAAAAACGTATATTTGAAATGAAAGTGTTTATAACAACAGACGATTTCTCTAAAATTGGAAATTTTTCAAAAATCTAAATAAATACATTTTTATCACATATTTGTAAAAACAAAGGTTTCAGAATTAAGATGCGGGTGACTTTGGCACTTTAAGAAAATAGTTTTTAAAAAAAAGTTGAACCGACTTCACAAAAAGCGCTAAAAAGCATAAAATAATTTTTAATTTTATATCTATTACGACATTTTGAAGTCGGTGCAAATCAAACAAACCAAACAACTACAACAAAAATATTTAATCGTCCTTTCTTATGATCCCGTAAGCTGAAACGTTCAGGTAGTATTATGTATTATTTTCAATTGTGGTTATGGAGTTGTTTTATTTGTTTAATTTGCACCGACTTCAAAATGTCGTTATAGATATAAACGGGGTGGGGGGGGGGGGGGGGGGTGAAACCTAACTTTGTAACGCGTAGTCCGATTTCGATGGTTCTTTTTCTGTTGTATAGAGTATAATCCTCTATTGCTAAGAGGAGAATAATTTGGTCCTATCGTGAAACGTGGGGGTGGGGGGGAGGGGTAGTCTAACTTCTTTTTCTATTGGGTAGAATATGATCCTAGGTTGATACTACGAGAAAATAAATGTTGGTGGGGTGGGGGGTGGGGGAGAGTGGAACCTAACTTTGTAACACGTGGACCGATTTGGATGGTTGTTTTGCTTTTGTATAAAGTGTGATAACCCATTGCTAATAGAATAATAATTTGGACCAGGGTGGGGGTTGGGTGGGGGGAGGAGTAGTCTAACTTCGTAACGCGTGGACCGAATTGGATAATAATTTTTTTTTGGTAGAGTATGCTCCCTGGTCGATACCACGAGAAAAAAAATTTTTGATGTGGTTGAGGTGGGAGAAGGGGATGGAAACTAACTTTGTAACACGTGGACCTATTTGTATGGTTCTTTTGCTGTTGTATAGAGTGTGATCCCCCATTGCTAATAGAAGAATAATTTAGTCCTATGGTAATGGTGGGGGAGGGGGAGGGATAGTAATTTCGTAAACCGTGGACCGATTTCGATGATTCCTTTTCTGTTCGGCAGAGTATGTTCCTTAATTGATACCATGAGAAAAAAAGTTTAGTGGAACTAACTTTTAACGCGTGGACTGATTTGGATGGTTCTTTCTTCGTTGTATAGAGTAGAAGACACTAAAAAGCGAAAAATAAAATAGTTTTTAAAAAAAAAAGTTTAACCGACTTCACAAAAAGCGCTAAAAAGCATAAAAGAATTTTTAATTTTATATCTATTACGACATTTTGAAGTCGGTGCATATTAAACAAATAAAACAACTACAGTACCACAATTGAAAATAATACATAATACTACCTGAACGTTTCAGCTTCCGGGATCATAAGAAATGACGATTAAATACTTTTGTTGTAGTTGGTTGGTTTGTTTGATTTGCATCGACTTCAAAATGTCGTAATAGATATAAAATTAAAAATTATTTTATGCTTTTTAGCGCTTTTTGTGAAGTCGGTTCAACTTTTTTTTTTTAAAACAATTTTATTTTTTTCTCTAAATACTCCATTTTTGCTCGGTAATAAGTTTGGCAATTTGAATAATGGTCTTTGCGCTGACATGCACCATAAGCCTTCACCACTTATCCTCTCAAATCAATACTATCTAGTCGTATTTTCGTTCGTATTTCGTAAATTTTCACAACTTTGTAACGCGTAAATAAAGTAGAAATAAACGCTATTTTTAACCGACTTCCAAAAACAAAGAGGTTCTAAGTTCGACGCGTATTTTTTTTTATTTTTTTTTTTATGTCTGACCGGGCATAACTTCGTAACGCGTCGACCGATTTTGCTGATTCTTGTTTTGTTGGGTAGAGTATGTTCACCGATTGGTACCATGTCAAAAAAAATTTTGGTAGGTTGGTGGTGGGGGTGGGGGTGCAACCTAACTTTGTAACGCGTGGTCCGATTTGGATGGTTCTTTTTCTGTTGTACAGAGTATGATCCCCCATTGCTAATAGGAGAAAAAAATTTGGCCTAGGGTGGGGGAAGGGGGGAGGGGTAGTCTAACTGTGTAACGCGTGGACCGATTTGGACAATTCTTTTTCTGTTGGGTAGAGTATGTTCCGTGGTTGATACCAGGTGAAAAAAATGTTGGGTGATGGGGGTGGGGGTGGAACCTAACTTTGTAACGCGTGGTCCGATTTCGGTGGTTCTTTTTCTGTTGTATAGAGTATAATCCCCCATTGCTAATAGGAGAATAATTTGGTCCTATGGTGAAAGGTGTGGGTGGGGGGGAGGGGTAGTCTAACTTTGTAACGCGTGGACCGATTTGGATAATTCTTTTCCTATTGGGTAGAATATGATCCTTGGTTGATACAACGAGAAAACAAATGTTGCTGGGGTGGAGGTGGGAGAAGGGGAGTGGAACCTAACTTTGTAACGCGTGGATTGATTTGGATGGTTCTTTTTCTGTTGTATAGAGTGTGATCCCCCATTGCTAATAGGAGAATAATTTGTTCCTATGGTGAGGGGTGGGGGAGGGATGAGGGGTAGTAACTTCGTAACGCGTGGACCGATTTCGATGATTCCTTTTATGTTCGGTAGAGTATGTTCCTTGATTGATACCATGAGAAAAAAATTTTAGTGGAATGGGGGAGATGTAGGGGGGGGTTAAAACTAACTTTTAACGCGTGGACCGATTTGGATGGTTCTTTCTTCGTTGCATAGAGTAGAAGACACTAAAAAGTGAAAAATAAAATAGTTTTAAAACAAAAAGTTGAACCGACTTCACAAAAAGCGCTAAAAAGCATAAAATAATTTTTAGTTTCATATCTATTACGACATTTTGAAGTCGGTGCATATTAAACAAATAAAACAACTACATAACCACAATTGAAAATAATACATAATACTAGCTAAACGTTTCAGCTTACGGGATCATAAGAAAGGACGATCAAATACTTTTGTTGTAGTTGTTTGGTTTGTTTGATTTGCACCGACTTCAAAATGTCGTAATAGATATAAAATTAAAAATAATTTAATGCTTTTTAGCGCTTTTTGTGAAGTCGGTTCAACTTTTTTTTTAAAAACTATTTTATTATTCCTTAGATTAGCGACCGAGATTGTGCTGCTATCCAATTGGTGATCGACAATAGATAAAACAAGATGAAACTACTACTAGTATCAGCACATTTACCGTGCAAAAAAATTCTCCTCCAAGAAAGGCTCTAAAAAGTCTAATACAATATGCAAAGAACAAGGACCTGGACATGATCATCGGCTGTGACGCGAACGCACATCACACAGTCTGGGGCAGCACAGACAGCAATGACAGAGGTAGGTCCCTACTTGAATATTTACTAACATCAGAACTTTTCATTGGAAATACAGAAATTAGGGCAACTTTTATTAATAAGATTGAAAATTGGCACGTATCTTTCTCGGATCATCGATAGATACTCCTTGAGCTAGTTTAAAACTTTCTTGACTTTTAGAAACCCCAGAGGAACCAATTGGGATAAATATAGGGAAATTATGAACTTAGAATTACGTAAAAAGAACACTTCTCTGGGATCGACACATAAGAATCGCATTTGAGAAAGCATATCCGAAACGATTGAAAATCGTACGGAAACAAAAATGGAAGAATTCCCAGCTTATGGATATAAGAAAAAGAATTGGAGAACTATTCAATAAGACTAAGATACACCGAAGGCAGGAACTCTGGGAGAAATATAAAGCACCACTTACGTAATTTAACAAGCCCAGAGGGAATCGTGCTAGCCCAATTGAAAGCACAGGTGAGGCATCTAGACTTAAAAATACTCTCTAAACCCAAAAGCCAAACTGCACTTATCGGAAACTCATCCAACAATAAGGAATTACTATAGCAGCTGAAACTAAACAGCTTTCTGGAGAGTATACTAGGGAACAAATGTTCAACACGTACATGTAATACCTCTCGGAGATCCCAAGTAAGGATGGAAAATAAGTATTACAAGTAAAGCAAAGTGGACAGGGTGTTATCCGAATCTGGAATAAACTCGTTCAACAGTTCAGTGCATGTTTAGAGGATGGTTACACTCCCAAGAACTGGAATGTGGCAGACGTAGTTTTCCCACCTAAACTTAACAAGACCGACTACAACCAAGTTCATATAGAGCGATAAGCTTAACTTCATTCTTGCTAAAACGTTTAAAAAGGCTAGTAGAACTGAAGTCAAGAAAGCAGATATGCATAAATAAACTTTCAAGTTGCCAAAACGCCTATATTAAGATTGATGTACAAGGAAGTAGCCTTGGGCTGCTTTAAAAACCTAAAAAGGGCCTCAACCAAGGTCTGAATCGAAAAGTTTCTCAGCAAGTGTAAGAAAAAGTGGTCAGATCAAGGCAGTCCATGTTGAAAAATTATAAATACAAATTTCGGGAATAAAAATTGACGGTGATGCTGAGCAGAGGAACTTCGCAAAGGACGGATGCTTTCACCATTACTGGAAGCCTTGTCAAATAAGGGTTTTTGTATTATCTGCTACGCGAATGGCTTAAAGATCGATTAAAGAGGGAAGTTTGAAGAAAATCTGTACCACTGGTGTGAGGGGTAGCCTAATCTTTGTAACAAGGTAGGTAGCCTATCTTTGTAACACGTGGAGCGATTTTTTTTTTGTATACAGTATGTCGCTTGATCGGTAGCAGGATAGCTCGTACTTAGGATTGGTAAAGTAAAGGAGATGGTGGAGTATAGGTTGGGTGATATGATGGAGGGGTGTTTCCCAACTTCATACTTTTTGCACCGATTTTGACAAAACTAAAAAAAGGTTGAACCGACTTCACATAAAGTGCTAAATGGTATAAAATAATATTTTACTTTCATACCTATAACGACATTTTGTGCTTGGTGTAAATTAAACAAACAAAACATCTAGGTACCTAACAACAATCAAAGATACCATATAAAACCACCGAAACAGAAACATCACATGCATATCTTTGCATAGATTGACCGTTTCTGTTATCTTCATAAGCTTGATTTGGTGTTCTCTACAAACTCCACGCTCACATTTGTTGAGCCCATCCTATTTGCCTTGACAAATCTTGGTGGGTATCATCCCGCACTGCTCGTTGCTTTTCATTGTCTGTCGGACATGCCTGTCGATGACCTTGATAGCCAATATCGTTTTAAATTTAGAGCGGCCGATTTTGAGGCTTTGAATGATTATCTTGATGAGTTGGACTTCCAAACTTGCTTGTCTGGTGACGATATTGACAGTAACGTATCAGGTTTCTACGACGTTTTGTATGAGGCTTTTGGGAGGTTTGTCCCATTAGTTCGGGTTAGAGGTAATGACTCCGCTCCACCCTGGTTTGACAGAGAACTGAAAACTCTTAGGAATAGGAAGAACAGACTTTGGAAGAGGTATCTTCGTGTTGGCAGTGCTGATTTCCTTCAGGAATTTAGTATTTGCTATGAACATTTTGTATGCCGCTCTCGCTCTCTCTATGATGAATACCTTCAAAGTTTAAAGAACAGATTATTCTCTGACCCCCGTGCATTTTTCGAATATGTCAACTCCATCGACAATGGAGTTCGGGGGGATTTCCAGCAATAATTCTAATATTATTTGTAACTTATTTGCTGAATCTTTTAAGGGTGCATTTGAATCATCTGATTTTATCCCGGATAGTGGAAACTTCTCGCACATAAATGACCGAAGTACACCTATAGTGTCAGTTCCATCTATCACGGAGGAGATCTTGTTGAAGCATATTAGTGCACTTCCTACTGACTTTTCTGGTGGTCCTGATGGGGTTCCTGATGCAGTCATAAAGAAATGTTCTTCGGTGTTATTGGGGCCTTTGCTCTTTTTATTCAGGAAGTCTCTCTCGCGGGGCCATTTCCCAGCACTTTGGAAGATATCCTTTTTAATTCCTATTTTCAAGAGTGGAAATAGAAGAAACATTTCCAACTACAGGCCAATTGCTAAGTTGTCCTGTATTCCTAAGCTCTTTGAACTGTTTATTCAATCCCAATTATCCGACGTGTGTAAGGGCTTAATCTCCACCCGGCAGCATGGTTTTCTCCAGGGGAGGTCCACGGTTTCAAACTTGGTTGAGTTTGTTTCCTGCACTGTGGGTGGTTTCACAGATGGTTGCCAGACTGACTGTATTTACACTGATTTTAGTAAGGCCTTTGATAAGCTGTCTCACTCTATCATTGCTTTTAAATTGGCTAAGTTGGGTTGCCCGCCCTCGCTTATTGTTTGGATAAAGTCGTATTTATCTAATAGGACTTATAGGGTACGCTTTCGTGGCGCACTCTCTGATGATTTTGTGGCTCATTCTGGTGTTCCCCAGGGCAGTCATCTGGGTCCACTGTTATTCATCTTATCTGTAGATGATATCTCGTATTTGCTTCAAAGATGTAAAATTCTTATATATGCTGATGATATTAAGATCTTTCTCCCAATCAAATCTGATGCTGATTGTGAGATTTTGCAATCAGAGTTGCACATTTTTTATGGGTGGTGCCGCAACAACAATCTCAAGTTGAACATTGAGAAGTGTCAGGTTATGTCCTTCTCGAGGTCTTCCAGCTTCCGTACTTTTCAGTACATGTTTGAAGGCACTGTTATAAAGCGGGTGGAAGGGGATTTATTCTTCGATGGTCCAAGGAATTTCCAAGCCCTCAAATAAGACTTCATCTTTATACGTCCCTGGTTAGACCCCTGCTTGAATATGCTAGTTAGGTTTGGTCTCCGCGTTGTTTGCCTTGGAATGACCCTCTTATACTGCCACCTTATGAGGAGGGTTTAGGGTTACTGCAGCTTGTTACACTTGAGAGGCGTCGTTGGGTTGCAGATTTGATATTTTTGCATCAGCTTCTGCAGGGAAAGATAGACAGTGTTGTGCTTGCTTCCAAAGTGTTGCCTAGAGAACTTTCCTATTCCCTGCGTAATCGATCAGTTTTTCAGATTGCTTTTTCTCGCACTAATTACGGCATGTTCGAGCCTATTAATCGCATGTGTAGGTCTGCTAATGATATTGGAGACGTTTTTGATACTAGTGTGGACAAAGTGACACTTAAAAGGAGTATCTACAATTTATAATTTAGTCTTTTGTTCGCACTGCTTTTTGTTTTAATTTCTCGTTTTGGTTTGTTTTGCATGTTTTATGTGTGGGTATTTTATTCGTATGTTAATAACTAATATTATTTGCATGGGTGTGGGAGCCTCATTCGCCTCCATATATTGTTATATGGGGCGAATAGGTCAATTGATTCTAGGCTTCTGCCTATGAAGTGCGCTTTCTGAGTTAGAAGGATTAATTCTAATTCTAATTAGGTGTTTTGCTTATTTAATTTCCATCGCCTTCAAAATATTATAACAGCCATCAAATTCAATATGATTAGCGCTTTTTGCGAAGTCGGTTCAACTTATTTTGGAGTTTACTCCTTAAGGGGACCCGGTGGTCTAGCGCGCGTAAATTTAAGGCATTTTCAGGATTTTTTTAAGGTAAAACCAATTAAAAAAACGATAATTGAACTATGTACATTTAATAAACTACTCAATACTCATACAAAAAAAAAACTTATTATAAAAAAAAATTTTTTTTAAATAAAAACAATGTAGCTGAAAATAACACCCTTAAAAAAATTTTTTTTTAGTTTCGACGATAGCCACTGGCATACTGAATAACATATTCAAAATTTAGCCCAATCGGATGGAGTTTTTTTTTTGCTCTACGCCGTGCAGATAAAAGTACTTTTGAGATAAATGAGCTTAAAGTTTTCCATTCATGAGGCGGGCCAACCGTTCGCTACCTGCTATAAAGACTGTAGATATATAATAAAAAATACTGTCAATATTATTATAAACATTTAACAGTATATTCTCGAAAGGCTATACTTTGGAAAAATTAAAAAAAAAAATTCGATTTTTTGAAAATTGTAGACCACCTTAAGGCCTTAAGAATCGTTTCATATATAGCGCATGGTATGAAAAATAGATGGGTAGTAAAATCAAGCGTTAACAAGAAGTGAAGCCATTATGGTTTTCCTCTGTTCAACAAACTCGCGCACCTCAGCACCAAATACACATTTACTTTCTCTCTTTCCACTATTTCTATAATTTGACTTTAGTATTCTGTATACATGTCCAATATCACACGTCAATGTGTGGAGTTTTAAAGATTTAAGGTTTGATTTTTATTTATGTCTGTTAATATTTATATTTATATAGAGTGAAGTAAATAAAGTTAACAAAATATTGTAAGATATGGAATAAATTTTTTCAAGTGATGATGAAAAAATATCCGATGAGCACGTGGATGCGGTTACTAGGTAGGTGATATAATTCATGTTCACATATGATACAGGGTTGTAATCGTAACTTGCGTGGGTATATTATATGTAAAATAAAGGTGTAAAGGTTTCAATTTTTTTTTAATTTTCGATTAACACTTGGTTAAAATTAATATTTACATTAGAGTTTCAAGTCTTAACAAAAACAGTTCTGAGAGGTAATGTTTTTTATTATGATGATTTTACAGCTTTTTCATACGAATAATATACCCACGTACATTGCGATTACAATCCTGATATGATACAGATTGTACAAACGAACATCTGAACATTTTATGCAGTGTACAGAAGGGGAAAAAACTATTTGTACACTAAAGAGAATAAATATGTTATGCTTTAGCGCCAATTAATATATTTTGCATAACACAATACAGACGAGACAACATTAAGCGCGATGATGTGATGATGCTGACTTGAGAAGAAATTCCCAGCACGTTAGTCAAATCAAATCTGCTCTTGAGGACATATGCGCCGCGAGATACACTTTGCCTGACGGCAAACAAATTGTTATGGTCACAGTTTATATTTCAGTGAATCAGAAAGTTAAAGATATAATAGATTTTCTCCATGAGACATTATTAGCATAATACAGAAGGAGGTTCAAAACAGTTGAAGAAACGTTATCATGACTTCTGCTTGTACTTGGCGGCGATTTAAATATTCCCTTCGATAAAGGTAACGGATTGCGGCTAGTACAATTTTTGACAAAAGAACTTAATTTACATCTAGTTTCTGGTAAAACACTGGGGACAACTAGATATGGTACTACCATTGATGCGATGTTTTCACGATTCGTAACTCATGTAACTTCTGACGTTCATGTATCGTATTTTAGCTACCACAAACCTATTGTCACAGTATTTAATAATGACGTTACTATTCAGGAAATAAATAATGTAATATAAGTAATATATTTTTATGTAATATAATTTATGCAATATATTTTATCAAATCAATATAAATAAATATATGGGTTCATTTACTTCCTTTGCCTATTGTATATATTTTAAGACAATCGTTTTTCAGGTTTTTCCTTCCCTTATAGGTATATTCGTTCACTTAAGTTTTTAAGTTACAGATAAGATAATACTTTTATTGTTATAAATTCAGCTAGTAGTAATGGAGTTTGGTTTGGCTTTATGGATGCAAATTTCGTGATTTGACGTAGACCAGGAAATTAGGTTCCGGGCGGTATATTTAACATTCATTCTTCTATACATTCGATCATCTATAGCAATTGGTCTTTATAATCTAAATTTTTTCTAAATAGGGAAAATAAAAAAAAAATAAAAGGTTTGTCGATACAATAAGGAAATATTCGAATATTTTAACAACCGGATTTATTCTAAAGCCCTAGATAATTGTGGTGAAGTAATCAAATGAGTTAATAAAAATGGAATTTTTTTTGCACGAATGAATTTGAAACTCCTTTCAAGTGCATTATATAGTATAATAACTTGGGATTTTTGATTGGAAACCCCAGAACCAAATTTTAATGACAAAATTTTGTCGTCTTGACAGAACGTCTGTAGGCTTACACGTTTCCATTGCAGTACAAAATAGTAAGCTACATAAACAATCGCAAACGTAGTAATTAAATTTAACAATCATCCGAATTCAAAAATATGGTTTCAACAACAACAAATTAGAAAGTAATACTTTACCTCGATGTCTATTTCCGGTGCAAGGCACTCGTTGAAGATATTTTGGCTATCGCTATGACAGCAATGCTGTGGACTAGAAATATCATCACCTTCAAGTGGTGCTTGTTTAGGACCACTGCAAATAGCCACAACTCCGCTAGCTCCACTAATATCCGTTTGGCAGGCGATCGATGATTGATTCCTGACACTATCGAGAGATTTAGGCAACTGTTGCTGTGACGATCGGGGCTCCTCGAAAAAGCTTAATTTATTTGTATCATCAGAAGTTCTTCTTCTTACTTCTACAATAATAGGCTCCTGGGCCTTGAGAAACAATTGAACTGCCTCTTCGTGAGGAAAGGTGCTAACATCGATTCCATTAACCTGACAATTAAAAAACAAACAAAGTGTTAAAACCCAACGCCTAATTTAAGATAATTTTAAGTCAATTCTAATAAATTCAGTCATTCACCTCGGAAATATTAAACATATTACATTTCAGCAAATGTTATCTTGCATAAAATTCTAAAATTTCAAATTACATTTTACGTCCTGGAACTTGAAATTTTCCTGAGTTCAATTACCTTACAAATTTGCACATTAATTATTTTGCTTATGTAACAATAAAATAAATTTGAATATCTTTTTATTTATGTTAAGTTAGTAATTTACAATGATTCTTGATTGATAAAGTCCAGCCTTTTAATTTCTTTTGGTGAGCTTGACAAGGGCATCGGCCATCAATTGACAAAATCGTGCACAGGTTTTGTACTTCGCGCACAATTTCACAAATGCATAGGTTCTGCACCTAAGCTTAATATCAAGAAAACAAGTGAGTCACCTCTATACTGCACATATTAGTATTTGGGCAGTGAAAACTTGGCGGTCAATACAGGCATTCATCGCGATATAAACACAAAGTTTTGATAAAAATTTGAGACACTCAAAAACTTTAAATTTTGTTAATAAATTGAAGAAGTTTTATATAAAATACGGGAGAACTTTAAGGCGATTATATGTGTATGGAACATTTCTGTTTGATAATATTTTTGTACTTCTTGAAAATCTTGATATGTAGCACTACGATTCTAAGATAATATTTTGGAACTATTTGAGAAGTTTCACGGACCGAAAAAGTTTGATTTGTCTAAATAAGTGGGATGATACGATTGGGCAAGGTAAAAATCCTAAAGATATCCTTGATCCGATAAGCCCTCTTCGTTATAAAGAATAACAAACGGCAAACAAACAAACTTCGCCCAATTACAGTCAAGTACACTTTTTTACTTCATCGTCTGTAAAGTTTTTATTTTCGCTTCGTTTTTTGAGTTCATTCTCTCTTCCAGCTTAGCTGCCTGTGATTATATTCATGGTGTTATACCTGCTTATCCTGGTAAAGTGGATGTTTGGTGAAAGTTTTGATTTTCTTATATGAGCATATAATGTGGTAAATGGTCCCTGGTTGAGGAAAGCAATTGAAACAGATTGTATGATGTGATAAAGATTATTTTTATTCTTTTCATCTTAGCTTATATTCGCTTTCTTGCGAAAGAATAACATATATTGGGTCCGAAGTACTTGGTGAATTTGAAGGGTACCTCCCACTTGAACGTAGCAATGTATTTCATGCATCTATTAATGCTTATTTAAATCTCTCATTTATGGAAACCGTAACATCCCTGCAAACTTGAGGTACTGAGAAGTCATCGTTTTCAATATAATACTTTACTTGTAAATAGTTATAAGAAATACATAACGCTAATCCATGATATACAGTAGAGGAAATTGAAATAGCCTTGCATAAAAATTTTCTGTTATTTCCCTTATAATCGCCGACAGAATTCTTCGGAAAAGCATGTTGGAATATGTTTGTTTACTGTCTCTTGATAAAAGAAAGTGTTTTACTCATTTTCAGTTCTGTGATGCATTTCAAAGAGAAAATTATTAGGTGTTTGCGATTCCGAAGTATTTTTTGAAGTTTTGGTAAATTAGTTGTGATTTCAGTAGTGTATTATTTACAATTCAAATATATATATGTATAAATCCAAATCGTTTATCTTCCGCGGTTAATGCACCCACCCAAAAACTGAGCAGAAAATTAAACAGTATTTTACCTGAAATTTTAGAATTTGACAACAGATATGCAATAAAAAATACACAGGATTTAATTACTTAATTAAGTTCAGTTAATATTCCACACAGTGCTAAACTGGTATCATTTGATGTTACCAATTTGTTTCCATCTATTCCGATAAAAAAATTAAAAACACTCCTATATAACACATAGGCTGAAAAGTTCCGGGCCTAACAAAGAAAACGCGGTTTTTTTTGTTCAAAATTGGCTTTATTCATCAACGTAATCTCCATCAAGAGCCACACAATCACATCAGCGCCGCTCTAACATTTCAATACAACTTTTGTAGAACGATTTATCTTTTGCCTCAAAATAGGCCTCAGTTTCAGCAATAACCTCTTCATTCGAGCGAAATTTCTTACCGGTGAGAATTTTTTTGAGGTCTGCGAACAGCCAGTAGTCGCTGGGAGCCAAATCTGGCGAATACAGTGAATGTGGAAGCAATTCAAAGTTCAATTCATGTAGTTTTGCCATTGTTTTGATTGACTTGTGACACGGTGCGTTTTCTTGATGAAACACAATTTTTTTCTTTGCCATATGCGGTCGTTTCTTTGCAATTTCGGCCTTCAAATGCTCCAATAATGCTATTACATATTCACTGTTAATGGTATTTCCCTTCTCAAGATAGTCGATGAATATTACACCACGCACATCCCAAAATACCGAGGCCATAACGTTTCCAGCCGATTGTTGTGCTTTCGGGCGCTTTGGACGAGGTTCATCAGTTGCTGTACACTCAGATGACGATCGTTTTGATTCCGGAGTGTAGTGATGGATTCATGTTTCAACCATTGTTACATATCGACGCAAAAATTCCTGTTTGTTCCGTTTAAACATGGCCAAACACTGCTCAGAATCATCAACACTTTCTTGTTTTTGGTCAACAGTGAGCAAACGCAGCACCCACTTTGAACAGAGCTTTCTCATAGTCAAATGCTCATGTAATATAAAGCCAACACGTTCTTTTGATATCTTTACGATGTCAGCCAACTCACGGAACTTCACTTTTCGATTATTCAATTTTGTGGATTTTTTGATGTTTTCTGGTGTTACCGCCTCATTTGGACGTCCACTGCGTTCTTCATCATTGGTGTCTCTACGACCACGTTTGAAGTCAGCAAACCAACGATTTATTATTGTTTCCGATGGAGCGGAGTCCTTATAACACTTTTGAAGCCATTGCTCCGCTTGAACGGTATTTTTTCCCATCAAGAAGCAGTGTAAAATTAAAACACGAAATTGTTTTTGATCCATTGTTCCGAAAATAACAAAAATTGTGTTACTCTTAGCACAATAACTCACAAACTTATAAGTAGAATATCATTAAATTTTAACACCTTTCTTTTGAAGGTTAGTACTAACTAAAAAAGCGGTGAATGCAATAAGAATAGCGCCATCTATGTGTTAGGCCCGGGACTTTTCAGCCCATGTGTTACTTAATAGAATTAGAGAAAATATTATTGACTCAGAAAAAAGTAATCAATTAATTAATTTACTGGATTTATGCCTTGACCAAAATTATTTTACATTTAATGACAAATGCTTCATTCAAGAAGAAGGCTTAGCTATGGGGGACACCTTTGTCACCATTTTTGGCGGACTTCTATATGAACCATAAAGAACACCAGATATTTAATAGCAACTGTGATATAGGCAATAAGATACTGTGTTGGTTTAGATATGTTGATGATGTGTTTTGCATTTGGACAGGCTCTAAGCGACAACTAAATCATTTTGTTAGTAAGATTTTAAATAAAATTGACGACTCAATCAAGTTTACTGTGGAATTCGGTGGACACAGAATTAACTTTTTAGATATAACTATTAGTATTTTAGAAAATAGATTAGACTTCAGTATATATCGTAAGGAGACTTCAACCAATAACTTGATAAAAATGGCATCTTTCCATTCAATGCTTGATAGATTGATTTAAACCCCTTTAAATAAAACAAATTACAGGTAAGAAATTAACACCATATTGCGAATTGCAGTTAACAATGGCTACTCAAAGAATTGCATCTACAAATTATTAAGAAAAAAGAAGAAGAAATATGCCCTCAAAAATTTGAAAAAAGTAAAATAAAATGGAAGAAAATACCTTATGTTGCAAACATATCTAAAAACATTGAGAAGATATTAAAAAAACGAAATATAAATCCAGCTTACAATACCAAAAAAGAAATCTCCGTAAACTGATCATTAACAATAAATTAACCCCAAAAACATATGAAGTTGAAAAAAGTGGTACAGTATTAGTTGTTGTGATTGTGATGCGATATATATAGGAAAAACAAAACACTCAATTAAGACTAGATACTCGGAGCATGTTTCGGCTGCAAAATATTATCATCCCACTTCTGGTTTGTCCAAACATCTTATTGACTATTGACACAGGCCATACCACGTTAATAAATAACGTTAAACTTATACATGGCTTAAGTGACGGAAGGATACTGGACAGATATGAGATCGTTGAAATAAAAAAAGCAAAAGATAAAGTTTCATTCCTGGTAAACGATCAATTAGATTTCAATAATAATATCCCTTTACTTGATCCTAAACTTCTGAACGTGTAAATACATAGATTATGTTATTAAACAAAAAAACAGCTAATAGAATCTACCACTAGAGCAAGAATTCAGTAGCAGTTTAGCCACTCACTTGATAATGCCTAAGTAGGGCGAAACGCGTCGTGTTAATTTATTTAATAAACTGTGGAATTTAGCAAGTGTTGCTTTTATTTATATAAAAAATGTTCCCGTATAATATATATTTCAAGATGTAACAAAATGAGACGTGGAAAGCAACTCAGTAAAGAAGAGATATCCGCTATTATCCGCTATTATAGAATTATGGCACTAAGCAGAAAATGGGACGAAAAAGCAAAATAGATGATAGGACTATTCGCGATATATTTTACCGTACAGTAAAGAACCATATGCCAGCTTCACAAATTTGGCATGACCTAAGAAAGGAACCCAAGATATGTCTTAGTCCCAACTTTGGTGTTGGATCAGTTATGGTTTGGGCAGCATTTTCAAGTCAAGATAAGATTCCTCTAGCTTAGATTTCGACAAAAAAGAAATCCAAAGTCTACGTGGAAATAGTCGAATGCAGTTTATTTGAGCATGCTGAGGCACTTATGCCAAAATCCACAGCTCAAAATTGACGAAAGCTTGGCTTAAGAAATAGAATACAGAGTGGTTTGGATGGAAATAGCCATTTAAATTCTTCGAAAATTAATTAATTTGATGCCTGACAGGAAATTTGAGGTTATTAAACAGCAAGGAAAGCATACCATATATTAAGCCGTTAAAAACGGATTCACATTTAATTTAATTTTTGACGAGGCTAAATTAGTTTCTTCCTTAATTTTTAATTATTTTGAATTTGTTTAATAGTCCGGGCGCAATGGGGGGGTCATGTATGCAATTTGGGGTCCCCGCGGTAACTTGTCATATTTATATGTTTTTCGGCACGGAGAATCGATTTTTCGAGGTTACCAGGCTCAAAAATTTGTCGTTTTCGAGACCCGATTTTAGTCAAAATTGGTGGTTTTTCTGAATTTTCCAAAAAAATAAAAAAATTTAAAATTATTTACCAACTTTATGTGAAAGATCTTTTGATTTTAAACAATTTATGTCTTTAGCATTTTTTTCCTAAAGTCCTTGGTTTAGCTGTAATTAGCAAAAAATGCCTCACATTTCTTATAGAGTATTTTAAATGGGATAACTTATATAGGGGCAAATTTGTACCAGGTGAAGAAATTCGAGGTCTCCGATTTTGTTCAAACTTCACCAAAATATTGTTACTGGTATAAGTAATTATTGTGCAAAAGGATTTAAAAAAAATGTTTGTGCAAAAGTTATAGGGTTGTAAACTTTTGCATTTATGCACTTTTTCTCGTGTCATATCTCTTTTGAAAAATCATAACTATCGCCACCATTGCAGTAGAACAGTTATCTTTAGTGATTTGTAAAGGTCGTTACATGCCGTTCCGAATAAAAATATTATTTTCAAAAAAACAAAATTTAAAAAAAAAATTTTGACTTTGAGAAATATTTTTTGGTTTTTTACACAATACTTGATCATAAATTTTTTTCATATTTTTTCAACTGAAAGTGTCATCTCAGCCTTAAAATCATCTATCATTTAGAGTAACAAAGCAATGTTAAGTGTAAATTTTTGATTTTTGAAAGCCCGCGCACGCCTTTTTTGCTTGTTTGTTGCTTAGAACAGATGAACATAACATAACATAAGAAAATGTAGATGGCGCGTTAAAGAGTATTCTCACAGTCAGTATACAGTCAGTAAGTATACAGTTAGATATCGCCACAAATAGTCAAAATGCCAGACAAGTTGAAAGATATAAAGTATTGTTGCAATCCTTTGAAAGTGAAGAATCATACGTGGAAAAACAAGGGTATGAGAAAAGTGACTTCACAAATTCGTAAACAGTTACCGACCCTTCCTGTCAACGCAAAAGTCTGTGGATCACGCAGAAGCACAGTGAAAGTGACAACTTATGTCAGCGTCATCACGATAGTGAGGCCCATTTGTTCGCTAGCGGCCCCAAGTATTGCTCCATAGCTGCCTTTCACGCACAAGATCCAGTATTGGCTTTTCAAAAAAAAAAACATAAATAAGAGTGCTCCGCCCGCATAGCGTTCTCCTTCCAGCGTACACGGGATCTTCAAATCTTTATTTTATGGTTGTATACTGGCACCAGCAACGAGAAAAGGGTTGAATTAGGAAAATTCAAAGACGAGTGCAAATTCCAGCAGAGGCCCTGTCAAATTTCACCCTACCCACCTATACAAAAAGGATTCCAGTAAGCGCCACTAAATAGGACAGTCAGGATTTTAGCGTATTTTTAAACTGTGTAGTTTCCAGATTTTCTTGCAAAACATCTTTCGCTACTTTAAAAGTTAAGTTTCTTTCAATTGTTTAAATTACGTTATTTTCGAAATAAAAAGTCATATTTGTTACAATATTCAACCTGTGCAGGCAATTTTTTTTGTTAGAGTGAACATTTGAAGTTCTTTGATTCTTGGATTTATTGGCAATCCACTAGATATGGATGCTGTCACAAGTTAACTTTCCATTCATGACCGTATTCTTATGAGACTTAAACAGTAAAATTGTGAAATACATCTTGATAGAAATAATTTACTTTAGAGCCTTTATATTGGTGAATGTTATTATGTTTGTGCACAAACATTAGTATAGAATTTTATCCCGACATCTAAAAGATGTAATTTAATTATTAAGGTCAATTATTAAAGTTTTTAAATCGGGTGTAGTGAATGCAGTAAGTGACTACATACAATAATGAGATGTGATATTTCAATATCTAGAAGCTGTAGAAAATTGTTTTATTATTTTATTTATGATTGAATACTATTCGTATATAATATGACAGCCGTATAAATATCCAGGATATATTAACGAACAAGATCTTAATAATAAATCAAAACTTAATATTTTTATTAATCAAAATATATTTTACATAAGTTTCGTAACATAAATAATATTTAATTAAGAATTCAAGTAGCGCAAGAGTTAATTGTGAATATTAGTAATGGACTGCTGAGTTAATCTGATTAGGTATTAATTAATGTTTATTTTATTATATCCTATTGAATTAAATATGTTATAGATAACTTCTTTTAGTTTTAGGAATTCTCTAACGCTTCATCCCCTTCTTGCTTTCCTCATCCCTCCTTCCACTATCCCAATGCTTTTGTTTTAATTTCTTTTGTTCTTTTTATTTCAGCATTTCTTACAGGTTGAGCCTGTACCCTAGCCAGGTACAGGGATGGCGTGGGTTAGTGACCTGAACTGTGCTAGTGGGTAAATTTTCTTTTTGTACAATTTTCATGACAGTTCAGTTCAGGAACAGCAGGTGACACCAGACCTGTTGTTCTTCCTTTATCTGTTCTCGGTTGTTTTTATCCTTTGTGCCAGACCTAAAAGAAGGAGTCCACAACCTTCTTTCTCCACAGGCACGCGGAATTGTGTTGTGTTCTGTGTGATGATGTTCAAGAACTCACACCCCATACCGGCGAGCTAGGACGTGCTGCCAGCTAGCGCGTTCCACTTGAACATCCTGCGGCAACTTCACGTTGCTCTTCCGCACACACATACATTATAAAACTACAGATAAACTATTTCGTCGGCGCAATAAAATTCCCTCCCCACGCAATTACACCACATCCACTTGTCCTATCACAACTTGGTTCGGGAGCGTGTTAAACACAAAATTGCATTTTATTTTATCATTGAAAAAAGCAATTGTTAATTACATTTTAGTACTATTGTTACTTAATTCTGTCGTCCTATTAATAACTAAATTCGCAATTCTTCGAACACGTGCTTGAAAACGACCTTATATCAGATAAGTTATGTAACTTGGGCAAACATTGATCAATTTGACTAATTATTTTAATGCCTGTTTTTTTAGATAAAAATAAACTTATTTCAGAGCACTCGTAAAAGCTACATTCCCTACACAACTTGGACGGTGGTTGCTTAATTTCAGCCGTCGCCATTCCTGTTTTGTTTTATATTCTAAAGTTTACACTAGCCCTTGTCCAGTTCCGAGAAAAATTTCCGCTTACGCATTTGTCGGGGTTTCCCAGTTATTCATAATTCGATCTAGAACATCGTAATTTTATTCAAACTAAACAAGTAATATTATAATATTTTTATGTTGCAACACTCTTTGGATATGCTTGAATTATATATTGCTAGCTGGGAGGTAAAATAAATGTATGAACAAATCCCAGTGTAGTACCAGCGCCACCAGGAAATGCACCATAAGTTTACACGTACCATGTAATTTTATATGCTATATATTGTAATTGTGAAGTTTAAAAAGTTTATGAAAATATATTAGTTGTTTTGTAATTTTGTTTCTCTGCAAATAAATAATCAAAAAGATCACGCCTTTTCGCGCCGCATCTGTTATATACATATATGCATAAGAAGCCTAGGTCTAAAAACTAATCCTAATTTTGTGTCCATTTTTTATCTTTGGAAAGCTATCAAACTCATCCTAATAGCGTTAAATCATATAACAAATCTATTTATTTTAATTAAATAAATGATAAGACAGTCCAAGGGATTAACATTCAAACCAAAAAAGATTTAATTAAACTGATAAATATTTGCCCAAGTTACTTGCATGACTTCGTTTTCAGTCACATGCTCGCAAAGTCACAAAGTCAGTTAATAATAGGACGTCAGAATTAAGCAACAACAGTACTAAAATGTAGTTAACAACTGCCTCTTTCGAATAGCATATCACTGACAAAAAGAAAAAAATCAATTTTTGCGTTTCACATTCCCCCCAGCCTAATTTTCGGTACGAAAAGGAGTACCGGATGTAATTGAATTGGGAGGAGGTGGTGTTAAACGTTATTGTTTATATTATTTTTAGGTTGGTCCATGAAATTTCCAGTTGTAGTGCAATGTATCGTAACACTAACTCGCACTAACCTCGATCATATCCAAAGTTTTTGAATCACTCATCAACTCTCAGTTGTTGAAATATCTAGAAAATAACCATCTTATTAACGATTGCCAGTACGGTTTCCGCGCTGGCCGCTCAACCGGAGACTTACTAACTGCTCTAACGGAGCGTTGGAATCATTGTCTCCATAATTTCGGTGAGTCCGAAATCGTCGCTCTTGATATTTCAAAGGCTTTTGATAGAGTCTGGCATGCTGCCCTGTTAGCCAAACTTCAAACATTTGGTCTGCACCCAACCCTCGTTAAATGGATAGAGAGCTTTTTGTCAGGCCGTTCAATCCGTGTAGTAATTGACGGAGTTACATCTGATTCCTACGAAATAAATGCCGGTGTACCTCAGGGTTCAGTTCTTTCACCAACCTTATTTCTTCTTTTTATTAATGATCTCTTATCCCTTACTCTCAATCCTATTCATAGTTTTGCCGACGACAGCACCCTTGATTTCGCGTACTCATTTGATTCTGTAATGAATTCACGTGGAAATGCTACAGAAGTCAATCGGGAACGCATGTTTAGATCATTAAACAAAGACATTTCTATGGTCCTCGCTTGGGGCAGAGCAAATCGTGTTACGTTTAATGCATCCAAAACTCAATGCTGTTTAATGTCCCTTAAAAAACGCCCAGTTCACCGCCAACCCATTTCAGTCGACGGAGTGAATATACCCAATTCACCCTCTCTAAAGATCTTGGGTATTGAGATATCCAGCAATCTTAGCTGGACGGATCATATATTTGCAATCGCTAAAAGTGCGATGAAATGTTTGGGTTTTCTACAGAGATGTAAGAAATATTTCACCCCACCCGACTTAGCGTTGATCTACAAGTCCCACATTAGGCCTAGACTTGAATATAATTCCCATATTTGGGCAGGGGCAGGACACACCGCGTTGTCCGCGTTAGACAAAGTTCAGCGTAAGGCTGTTAAACTTATTGGCGATTCCTCAATCTCTGAGGGCCTTGACTCTCTGGAGCATCGACGGAATGTCGGTTGTCTCTCACTTTTTTATCGCTATTTCCATGGCCATTGTTTAACGAAATTGCTAGCCTGATTCCTTGTAGACTCATTACAACGCGCGATACAAGATCTACAAGTCGCTCCCACCCCTATACTCTCCGGGTCAAATTTGGACGTACCGTCAAATTTCGGGAATCTTTTCTTAGCAGAACAACACGAATGTGGAACAGTTTACCATCTTCTGTTTTTCCCTCGTCTTATGGGCCTGAAACTTTCAAACGAGGCGTACATCGACACCTCCTTCACTCAACCTCCTAACCCATTTTCCCCAACCTTAAATCCTTTCCTGCCAAGGCTGTGCTTTAGCATCATAGGGCATCCCCTGAGCTTTGGCAACATCATATATAAAAAAAAAAAAAAAAACAATATAAATAGTGATATGTATGTAACGGTATCACCTTCATCTATATATTTCATAGTAAGAGCAATAAAAGCGTGATACAAAATAACAGTTTCATTTTTTTATTCAGTTATTTAATATTTCAACACTGTGTAACGTATCTATTTTCAATAAATAAATATTCAAAGTCATTCATTTGAATTTAAATTAAAACTACTTTATCGACAAGCATAACAAGTAATGGCCACTTTCCAAAATGGCTCTTCACGCCATATTGTTCCAAGTTTGAAAACGTTGCGATAAGAAATCCAGGAAGTTTTACGCGGGAATTCTAAAGCTAAGTGCTCCGATCTTTATAGTCGAAATGAAAAAGATCACAAATTAATTTTATTAGATCACATTTGTGTAAATTTAAAAAGTAAAACCGGGAGTTTTTGCATATAATTTAAATAGAGCAAAAGAAGGTGTGAGTAGTAAAGTGTTTATAGAAAGCATAAAATTAAAAGAACTCTATTCCAATTATAGCGGAAAACAGAAATTGTAAATTATACAAGTTAAGTGAAACTTATATGTACGAAGGCGTTAAAATTAGAAAAGAAAATTTAAACAGAACCCTACGGGTAAGAAAATTTAGGTTAAGCATGTTCGTATGTGAATCTAGAATTAAGAGTTTGTTTCAAGCAGGGTTTTTTTGTGACGCACGACAAAGCCAGTCCGTAAGATACCGACTTCAATAAATAAAAAAAACGCTTCACAAGATAACAACCAACGAAGCGAACGGAGACTGAATAAAAGAAAGCATACATTGCAGCAGAAGAAAGTTCAGCGAAGACTTCGACCCACGTGGAAGACTCAAGACGGACACTACGGACAAGACAGAACAGGATAGGGACCAAAAAGCTAAGTTTTGATTTTAAGATTGTTAGATTATTGTAAATAATTTAGGTATATAAGAGTTTATAGCTAGCATAAAGGATTTTCATAGTTCTCCGGAGATAGAGGTTAGTAGTTTAGAGAAAATTTAAATTCATAAATATATAGTAATATTATATGGGCAATCAAATTTCTATTTTTTAAATAAATTTCCTGGATGCCATAAATACGGAACAAGAAAAAAGGAATCTCGCTAAGTAATGCAAAAAGAATAAAAATTTTTGAAGTTAACCGCGTTCGCACAAAATAGAGATCGAAACATCCCAACACTTAAATTTAAAAAGTCATTGGGAGATCTCAGCGATAACCTTGCCAGTATCGCTAAAACAAAACAAAAACACGCTACAACTGAAGCCGGAAGAAATCAATATTTGATGTTATTTTTGATATTCTAACATGCACTGTAGTATGGCAAAAGGTTACGTGACGAAAACGAAATCAAGTTGTGCAAAGCGCATGTCCGGAATTTCGGAAACCAGGAAAACGTCAGATGCCGTATGAAGTCAAGGCCCACTCGAACCTGTGGTGACTTAGTGTGGTGAAAATTAATAACGGAAACTGCTAGAACTAAGTTGCTGAAGTTAAGCTAAGTAGTATAAATAGGGCTGAGTAGTAGCCTAGTCAGTCAGTTGTATTTTAACCACTGAAAAGATAAGTGTTAGTAAGTAAAGCGAAACAGATAATTGTGAAGAAAACGTGTAAAGGAAGTTGTTATACGAACTAATTAAGTTAAGTGAATAAAATTGTTAACATTCGTGATTGAAAATAAGTGTCTTAATTAATCCGAAGAGCCCCATTTACGTTACAATATGTTTTTATGAGTAGAAGATCGTTATTTAGCAGAAGTTATCACATTTCATATGACATCAAACTAAAAAATTATAGCATTTTATTTGGATGAAATTTTTGAAAAATCGTCAACCCAGTTTTAATTTAATTTTTACTTTGTGCCACGTTTTAGTTGCCGCAACTGTAAAATATATGGCTTAGTGTGGTATAATAATTTAGCCACAGTTGCTCTCTTTCAAATTATGTTAAATTTATTGTGATAGGATTGAATTTGGCTGAGTGTTTTGAAAAAACCTAGGGGTTAGGCTTAAAATTGAGCAATCCATTGAAAATATGTAACCTTCAAATGTGTGAATTAACTTTTCTTATTTCGTTTCACAATGGGAACTTTTTTCTTCACAGTGAGAACTGATATTATCGCTTTTCACTTTTTGATTATTTATTTTAACAAAATGTAAATAAAATTATTCCAATAGGTTTTCCTGTTATTCCTTTCAAAATCTGGAAGAAAATGAATACTATTATCTCTCCACAATCTTCTGAATTGCTACAACAGTTCGCAGTTTTCTTCTTCAAGGTAACCTTTATCCATACTTTGAAAAAAGACCAATTACTGAACTACACAAGAGGCAAATTATTACTAAAATGTAAAATGTAAAACATCTATGTTATAGAAAACGATACAGTTACATTAGAAACTGAACTGTGGAAATTCTAGGTTTATATAGAATTAATCCTTCTAACTCAGAAGGCGCACTTCATAGGCAGAAGCCTAGAATCAATTGACCTATTCACCAGAATATAACGTATATTGAGATGAATGAGCCTCCCACAACCCATGCAATAAAATATTAGTAAACAACAAACAAAAAAAAACAAAAACAAAAAAAACAAAAATCCAAAACACGCCTACACAAACAATCAAAGGGTGCACAGACAGCAGAGATCGTTTCAGCAAATCCTTAGTAAGAGTCAGGTCAAAAACAGGACACATATTCACGGCTCTACACATGCGATTTATAGGCTCATGCATACCATAGTTAGACCGAGAGTGAACAACATGCAGTAAAGGCAGTCCTCTTAAGCTATACGGGGTATGCCTGTAAGAAACCATACCTGCGAGAGTGCAAGAGTCTATGTTCGAGTTCAAAAGCTGGTGAATAAAGACTAGGTCAGCAACTCTACGTCGTTCTTCTAACGAGTGCATATTAAGCAATCGGAGGCGATCCACATAAGGAGGAAGCCTAAGTGAATCATTCCATGGAAGGTCTCTTAGTGCGGACCTAACAAACTTCCGCTGCACCGACTCAATGCGTCTGGAATGCACAGCATAGCAAGGTGACCAAACCTGAGATGCATACTCGTTATAGAGTCTAACGTCTAACCAAGGAGAAAAATAAGTGAATAAGGGTCAGTCGATCAAAAAACTCCCTTGAACACCGTTTAACAAAACCCAAAACTGAATTACTCCGAGACACGATATAGTTTATGTGCAGAGTGAAATCGAGTTTTTTGTCTAACTTCACACCAAGGTCAGTAACTGACTCAATACGACGGAGAGTAGTTTCAACAAAGGTATAATCAAAGACGAGCTGATTGGGGTTCCTACAGAATGACATAACTTCACATTTATCCAGGTTAAGCTGCAGGCCATTTGAGGCACACCAAACCTTGAAGGTATTCAAATCATCCTGAATGCAAGAAGAATCATAACTGTTTCTAACACATGAGACGATCTTCATATCATCTGCATAGATTAAGACTTTGGAGTGCCTAATCAGAGGAACAATGTCATCACTGGCAAGAATGAAGAACAACGGCCCCAGATGGCTGCCCTGCGGTACACCAGATGAAGCTCTAATAAATCTAGATAAAGTGTTACGGAGAGATACTCGGTACCTATCTTTTAAATAAGAGCGGATCCAGTCGAGCATTAAGGGCGGAAAACCCAGCTTTCCAATTTAAGCATAATCACAGAGTGAGGGAGCTTATCAAACGCCTTGCTAAAGTCGGTGTAGACGCAGTCGGTCTGGAGAAATCGCTGGAAGGCAGAGATTATGTGGGATGTAAATTCAAGCAGGTTAGTTGTCGTCGATCTACCAGGCAGAAAGCCATGCTGATTAGATGAGATTAACCCCTTACACTGCCCAACAAGCTGCGAATATATAACAGATTCGAACAATTTGGGTATGCAGGAAAGCTTCGCTATTGGCCTATAATAAGTTATTAAGTTGTTATGCCCCTTTTTGTAAACGGGAATTATAAAGGAGCGCTTCCATAATGTAGGAAATCTGCCGGCTTGAATAGATTTGTTGAAGATGAGTACCAGCGGAGTGAGTAAGGCGTCAGAGCAGGATTTCAAGAACGCAGGTGGAACACCATCAGGACCAAAAGAAAAGTCAAGTTTAAGCTCATTGATAGCATCCATGATAATATCACGAGATATAATGGGCAAGGCAATGGAGGCAGCGGGACGGTCTTGGATATGACCAAACTCATCCAGGGAAGGCACAAAGTCTTCAGATGAAAAGGCGTCCTAAAAAAATGATGCAAAGTTATCGGCTATGTCGGCGCACTGCATTTAGAGGTTCCATTACACCACATTGTAGATGGGTAATTATCAGATCTCTTCTTCATATTAACAAATTTGAAAAAAGTACGAGGATCATTATGCAAGTTATCTCGAACATTATCAAGGTATTCTCTGTATAATGATGAAGATAATGCCAAAAATCTGTAGTAGCAATCAACAAAATCACAATAAGCTGACGTGTTTCTACAACGTAAGTAAGTTTTCCATAGTCCATTTTTTTATTCTTAAGGCTCCACAGCTCACTAGTATACCACGGGGGAGAATGACAGGATGGTCTCGACCGTTTGAGTGGTACACACGAATTCAACAGATCATAAATCTTATCATAAAACACGGAAACGCACTCATCGATATCGCCATCATCAAAAAGAGATGCGAAATCGATCGAGAGGATCCTGTTTGAGAGAACAGAGAAATCCGCCATTTTAAAATCAAGAACGTACTGATTCACGTTGGTGTCGGCAGTATAAGAGCCATCGTAGCAAAACGAGATGAAAATGGGCGGATGCAAACTGTCGATAGCGGATAAGCTACGAGAAGCCGATTCAACTATAGTGTTACTCGAGTCAGAAGTAAAGATAAGATCTAACTGTCTTCCTATAGAGTTCTTTACATCACTCATTTGGTGTAAACCAAAGGAGGAGATGGCGTCAAGAAAAAGGGAGTCTCTAGCAGTAAGACAATTTAAGGGAAGGTAGTCATCGTCATCAGTGTTCAATGCCCATTGAACATCGGGTAAATTAAAGTCACCAAGAAGGATGCTTTCGTCCTCAGGGTTCGTGATATTATTAATAAAATCTAAGCTAAGAATTAAAATGTCAAAGAGACTACGACCGTGTTCATCAACGCGGTTTGTCAAATTTGGAGGAATATAACAACAGAGCAGGTAAAAGTTCTTTTTAAAAAGAGAGAGCTTAAGAGCTAAGAGCTCAATTATGAGCGTGTCAGAGAAAGAAGGAACATCAATCAAGCTGCAACCTAAGTGGGACTTGCATGCAACCAACACACCGCCACCAAGAGCTACAGAGTCAGACTATCTATCCCTACGAAAAACCTGATAGGAATCGTCAAGAACTTCAGCATCATTAAAACCGTGGTGAAGCCAAGTTTCGGTCAGAGCGATGACATCATAACTGCAGGCTTGAGAAGCCTGAAATAGCTGGCCTATTCTTGTTCTTAATCCCCTTACATTTTGGTAGTAAAGGGATAGCGTGCTTAGTTTTTTTGGTTATTGACAGTGGCTCCATTGCGAGGTTTTAATGGGTAAACACGACTTAAACGTAATGCGTTCCATATATTGTTTTTCAAAATTCCCTGACGAATAAAGTCGTCTTGCCCATTGCAATTAACTTCTTCGTCTGACGGAATATTTCGTCATAGCCAGTTAACAGGTTAAATTTATATCTGAAAAACATTACGATAAAGTCCAAAAGGTTTTCATTACGATGAAGGAAATATTAATTTTGATTAATTATTATTAACATTAATTATAGCAATTTAAATATAATGAGTTCAATTTTGGAGGCACGATGGAAAAATCACAAGTTTTGTTAATAATAGTAAGTCGGCGCAACCAAAACGTAAAGACAAAATGTAGCCAAGGATTGCCTCTTTCGATTAATATAAAATTTGGAAAATGGAAAAAATAGTTCATTTTTATTATTAATATTGGCTGATTTACGGATTTAACATATGGACACATAACAACCTAATAATTTTTTTTTTTTGGGTTGTGGATACGTGGAATTTCTACCATCCACCTGAGGTGAGCCGAGGAAATAGTGGTGGAGTGTCAAATGTTTCAATTTATCTTATTCTTAGTTTGTTCGATAAAATTTCCATTTTCCTAATGAAAAAATGCGACCTAAAGGAAAGTTTCAAGCTTGTTTGCTTAGTCTGGATCCGGAAAGTTCGGATCCGGATCCGGATAGTAGGATCAAAAAAAGGAAGAAAAGACCGATGACCAATCCAAATTAATTTTCTGTGAAAAGAGAAAGCGAGATTAGTTTTAAGAATAAAAATATTTAGCTGAAAACAGCACTAGCATTGGCCGAAAACAGCGCTACAATAGGAAATGAGGAAAGGAATATTTGCTGAAAAGGAAAAAATTGTTTAAAAGAAAAATAATAAAAATGCTGAAATCCTAATAACGTTTAAATAAAATGGTTAATAAGTATAAATATAGAGAAATCTCTATTAATTGCACCGAAAGAGGTTTAAATCAAACGACACGTTTGAGTTCTGAAAGCAGAATGATTTTTGCGTGCCGAGCGCACTCTATTTATACTGTCCGAAAAGCATTGGTTTAATGGAAAAATACCGTAGCTGCTTTTTGGACAGATTTTCTGTGCGAAAACTTAAGACAGCTGATGGCTGTCAAAACCTTTTTATGAGATGTCAATATGTAAGTTTTGTTTTGGATAGGAATATTAACAGGTTAGTTTGTTTTGATTATAATTCTGAATATTTTAATTAATTTTGTTAAATTATGGGACTTATAGATTGAGGAAAACATGCTGGAATATGAAGGATGCTGGGATATTGGAATTAGTACAGGTAAGACATAATTTGGTGTATATCTATTAATTTGTTTCCTTCTTAGGTTGAGGATTCAACATAGAATGTCAAATCCTGACAAGTTATTAAATAGTTGTAAAAAAGTCATCTCGAGTGTTTTAATTAATCGTGCCTACACAACCCAACGACTCAATAAGCCCACGCGGCAGCTACAACATCTAGTACGCCTCGGATAATTCGGACTGATTCGGTGATCACGAACCTTGGCTACATACTTTCGACTGCGGTTGGGCTATGAAACGCAAGAACTCTGTAGCAGGAGTGTAAGCACGCATCGATTCGGAACCCTGTTTTAAATAAAAAAATCGCTCAACACCGTTAAAGAAGTTTTCACTTCAAAAATGTCATGTTGGGTTTTTCCGTATGGCGAAAAATTGGACAAACTGTCTTCTTAATGTATGATACGAACACGGTGCTAATATTAACAGTGACCATCGTCTAATAGCAGATAGATTTCACTTATACACGGTGTGCAGTCCCAAAACACCAAACATCCGCAGCACAGCATCAAAGCAAAAAGTTAATGTACTACGTCACAACACCGACCAAAAATGGGAAAGGGCGAGAAATGCGTTACAGGCTGTCCTACAGAATACGTGGCGCGTTTACAGCGTGGAAGCCGACTACTCATCAGTGACAGCAGATGGTACAAGAAATAAAGCAGATTGAAGACTGCATTAGTTTTACTAACTATAGTGCGGTGTTATGGAATCTTAGAACTGCGTGCCGTTTTCTACAAAAAGGTGTCCAAAGAAGCGTATAACATTACAAGCATAATTCAAAAATATCTTAATTGAGATAAAACGTGTGACTACGGCGTTTACGTAGCCGAATATTTTATTACATATATTCAGGATGTTTCAGATCTGGGGAAGGGTTGATAGATATTAGCTCCCAAACGTTTGGGAGTAACAGGGTGATTAATAAATTAGCAATTTTCGCGGTTTTGCACACACACTCTTTTGTTTTTATCTTTTAATCTAAGAACGCAGCGACATCAAACAAACCCTAAAATACTGCTATCTCAATAACATTTCCAAAACAACAATGTAGATCTAATTCCTACCATCTCAAGTACAGTCACTTCCAAAAGTGATAAAAATGTTTTAAAATTACAAAAAATTCAGAATTTTCACAATTTTTTTTTCGAAATTCACGTAATTAATACATCCGTTTCCAAAAAGGTGCAACATGTCTACGTAAAGAAAGGACGTAGAAATTTTATATAGAAAACCTATCAGGGAATATTATAACAATCCACAATTTAAAGAAAATAAACTCATATTATTACTAAAATCCTCTTTATCCGCCACTTTCGATGCATGCCAACAACCTCCTCCTAATTCCCTGTTTTAGGTGTATTGTAGCCAACCTTCATAACTGCCTAATCGATCGGACGCGTTGCGTGATCGCTCTTGTCCAAGTTTTTCTGCAATTCTTTCGGTTCGTGCATATCTCAGCAAATA
Source organism: Leptarthrus brevirostris (assembly GCA_964036015.1). Lineage (NCBI taxonomy): Eukaryota > Metazoa > Arthropoda > Insecta > Diptera > Asilidae > Leptarthrus > Leptarthrus brevirostris. Next base: position 11,129,787 of record OZ038376.1, on the reverse strand, counting down.
ATCATTAATTTACCCGACACAGTTTTCTCAGTGACCTCTTTTTTAGTGCGGCTCAATTTGTTTGTTTACATTGTGACAGTTTCTGCATTGTTTACATATTTCTCAGTGACCTTTTTATTCTGTGACTCAGTTCTTTATTTATATAATTGTGAATTATTTTTGCTTTGCACGCGGAATTGCTTTAATGTGGTGTAAATCTTCTTGATCTACTTAACTTTATATTTCTGTTACAATAGCAAAAAGCGTGCTCCAATGAGTTGATCAATGTTGGTGTGGCTTGTGATGGCATTTGTGGTGATATTTTCCATGACACTTGTCTTAAGGCCGCCACTGGTCTATCAACCTGTAAAGATTGCTTTAATATTAGGCCATGTCATGTATTACGCCTGATGAAAGAAGTCGTCGCTACGCTCTCCACCGAACAAACATTTGTTGCGGATAAGGTCAAAGAGATATCCTCAAACTTGGCCGGTCTTCAGATTTTGTCCGATGACTGCGCCGGGTTAAATTCAAAGTTGGACAAGCTGCTTCATATCACTGAAGTCTTAAATAGTGATTCGTCGATGCTGTCCAAGAAGATTTGCGAGGTTTAATCGAAGTTTAGCGGGCTGGTAGCTTCCCTGGATGATTGTCGGACAATGCAAACTGCGACTGGTTCACCATCTTCCTCCAACGGACAATCTACTGAATCTATAATGCCGGTCATAGACGATATTAGGCGTGGTGTCCGGCACGTCAAGCGGGACCTAGATTCATGCTGTACAGCCATTGGGAGAAACTTTCAACTCATTGACTCAGTTGCCTCTGATGTCAGGAGCCTAACTTCAAAAGGCTCTTCATCTTCTCATCTGCATGACGACATAGCTACTTCTAGTTTAGATGCTGCTTCTTCAGAAACTACATCTCCGAATAGGAAATGTCTCACTCTACAGGATTCATCATCTGCAGCTCCTCCTCAATCAACCGAGAAACCGGTTCCTACAGACCCGCATTCCTCCTTGGTGCAGCCTACTCCAGTCGTTGATGCTACTGTTAGTCCGGTCGAGGCCGACTTGGCGACAGGTTCTGGTGTTATAATCAACTCTGGTCAAGCAGCTAATCCTCAATCAACCGAGAAACTGGTTCCTACAGACCCGCATTCCTCCTTGGTACAGCCTACTCCAGTTGTTGATGCTACTGTTATTCCGGTCAAGGCCGACATGGCGACGGGTTCTGGTGTTATAATCAACTCTGGTCAAGCTGGTGTTATGATAAACTCTCCGCCAGTATCATCTCAGTCCACATCCACCGCATCCATGGTTAACAAATTTGGCACCACCTGGACTATAACGGACTGGGAACAAAGACTAATAAGACTAGGAAGCAAATACACATCTTCATCAAGTGATTATACTCCATTCCTTCTTAAGGGTGCCCCTCACAACGCCAACGTTTCCTGGGTACATAGCTTTTTTAATCGGAATTTTGCATTCATCCCAGTTAGCTGCATGAAGTTACTCTCGGACACAGAGAAATTCAGCAACTTCAAGATCTCCATCCCGAACAAGTACGTTTGGCTCATCACTAACCCCTCCAGCAAAATCTTCACTCTCGGGACGATCGAAATTTCCAAGTGGACTAGGAAGTATGTTAAGTTTAATCCTAAGCCCTCTGCATCTAAGTCTAAATTAAATATTAATAAACCAAATCCGACTAACAATCCCAAAGGTAATTCCAAACGTCCTTCTCCCATACCTAAATTTAGCATTCAGCCTAATCGTAAGACCATTAGTACTAGTAATAACACAGTCTCTCATCACTCTTCCGCACCTCTCACCTTTAGCCATAAACCTAGTAATCCTAACTCCAATTGGCAGTTCAAAATGGGAGTATTTCCAAACTTTAATCTAAGTACCCCAGTCAAGTATCCTAACTTTATATATTCTCACACTCTTAACCCCTCGGTTCCACTTACATCGAAGCCCTCGAACACTTCCATCCCAGCCGTCAACTCTACCACCACTGATTTGAGTTCTGTACATCCAGCGCACCCACCTAACCATGCACATCCAACTTCTTCCGTGTGTCCACCTAACCACATGCCATCAATTTCCGACCACCCCACCACCTCTGCTTCGATTTCCGTCAGTCCCACCCCTCTACTGTATACACCAAACCTGGCACCCGCTACTTCCTCCGCATGCCCACTTAATTACAAGCCATCATCCTCCTTCACTATCGCCCCATCTCAAACTACTTCTACCTCCACTAATTCGCCCCTTCCGCTAACCAAAACTACTTCATCCCAACATCACTCATTTATCGATCCGCTACTCCCACCTACAGTTAAATTGACTTTGCGCTCTGCGGATTCCACCGATGGACGATATCTCTTGTCGCGTTTACGGGACCACCGGATTTATGAAAACGTTCGGCTATTTCTAGCCTATCTGCACGACAAACCGAATTCCGTCTGCATCGACGGTAAAACCAGTACCAACGTCATGCTAAGTATACACCAGGAAGGCCTGCCCACAGACCCAACCGTCTTACACCAACTTTTCACTAAGTTCCATGAATCCTTCAATATTCCTTCCCATAAGGTTTCAGAAGATCTATCCACCTATGCTGCGAACGTCAGTTCTCGCCGCATTTCCCATCTCCAAAAAAGTCGCAACGACTCCTTAAACTACTTTCGCTCCTAACCCCCCCCCCCCCCCCCCCGCTTTCCCAATTTCTGAGCTCCCCCTTAATGCACCTGCGGTCTTCGATCAAGCACCTCTCCCCAGCAGCTTGTCAGTCTATTACCAGAACGTCAGAGGACTTCGCACTAAAACATCTAACATTTTTCTTAACTCCCACAAATTCCCGCACGATATCTTTGCCTTAACTGAAACCAATTTAACACCAGGAATTCTGGACAACGAACTGTTCCCTTCAAACTATACTATCTTCCGTGTCGACGGTTGTATAGGCACCAATGATCCACCAGGTCGCGGGGTTCTCATAGCTGCTCACAACCGTTATGACGCTACCCTGCTAAAGACCTCCGACACTACAATATCAGAATTTGTATGTATCAAATTAGCACTAAATAAGTGTCTTCTGTACATTCTTTGCTGTTACATTCGTCCCTCTCAACCTCTAGAAGCCTACGAGCCCCTAATTGAAGCGATCGACACCCTGCTTGAGAACGCTAACGCTTCTGATGAAATTATTTTATTGGGTGACTTTAACCTCCCCCGTATTCAATGGTCATTGTCTGAGGACTGTTCCCACTATGTACCCCTTAACGCCTCTTCGGCCAAAGAAACCTATTTTACTGATCAGCTCTCCGTTTCTGGTCTCTTTCAAGTAAGTGGTGTCAGGAACTTTCTGGAAGACAATTAGACTTAATCTTTTCTTCAGACCCAGTTAACTCGGTTGTCGTGGAAAGCAACCATCTCCTCTCCTCTCTCGATCGTCACCATCCTCCTCTCTTCCTCGTTTTCTCCTACGAACACCCTCATACCCTTTCAAGCTCCGAGTCTTCTCTTTCCTTCAATTTTCGCAAGGGCGACTTTGAAAAATTAAATCACTTGCTCCTCAACTCTAACATTGGCACTATCCCTCAACATCTTCCAGTCGACGTTGCTATAGAAGCGTTCTATTCGGAAACATACGCTTGTCTTGCACAATCTATTCCCCTTTTTCCTCGTAAAAACTACTCCTCATCCCCCGTATGGTACGACAAAGAATTACGCTCTCTCCGCAACAGGAGGAATAAACGTTGGCAAACTTTTCTTCTATCCCAAACCGAGTCTGACTATTCTTCCTACCTATCTGCTTATATCTCTTTTTCCGAACGTTGTGATACCCTCTACCATGAGTATCTAAAACGGATGGAAGCTAGCCTCATATCCGACCCCAAGCGTTTTTATCACTTTATTAATTCCAAAAAGAAATCCAATGGTTACCCCTCTACCCTAAAGCTTGAGAATACCTCTTCATCTGATCCTCAAGTTATCGCCAACCTCTTTGCAGACTTCTTCAGTAAATCTTTCAACGACAATTCCCGACAACGTGACCTTAACTACTTCTCATTCTTGGACAAATGCACTCAAAGGTCGTTTACGTCTTTCGACCCTGATCCCGAACTAATCGCCGCCAGTATCAACGGGCTTGAGGACGACTTCAACCCAGGTCCTGACGGCATTCCGGCCATCGTTCTAAAAAAGTGTGCCACGCATCTAATTCAAATCCTTACCTTGCTATTCCGCCTCTCGGTCACTCAAGGGGTTTTCCCTCAATTATGGAAAAACTCGTATATTATTCCCATCTTCAAAAAAGGTTGCAAAAACGATGTGTCCAACTACAGACCCATCGCTAAATTATCATCCATACCTAAACTATTCGAAAAATTGGTCTATGACTCCATCTTCTTCCACTGTAAGTCTATCTTCTCCCTCTCCCAGCATGGCTTTCTCAAAGGAAGATCTACTACCACCAATCTTACTGACTTCGTCTCCAAGACACTATGTGCTCTGGAAAACGGTAAAGATGTTGATGTCATTGCCACCGATTTTAGTAAAGCCTTCGACAAGATCTCCCATAATGTTATCTTGTTCAAACTTGATCGCCTAGGCTTCCCCTCCCGATTCATCTCCTGGATTCAATCCTACCTCAATAACCGTCGCTACAATGTTCTTTTCAGTTCATCCATTTCTAACCCTATTGTCGCTCGTTCCGGCGTCCCCCAGGGCAGCCACCTCGGTCCACTGATCTTCATCCTTACAATAAATGATGTTGAATGCATCACCAATCACTCAGAGCTGTCCATTTATGCTGATGACATGAAAATAATTAAACATATCTCCTCCACAACTGACTCTCTTCTCGTGCAAAAAGATCTCGATTCCTTCACCACGTGGTGCATGAAAAACTTTCTTGAACTCAATGTCTCAAAATGCCAGTCCATCTCTTATTCCCGCAAGCGTCTTACCACCACCCCGAGAGTTTACATGCTAACCAATGTACCGGTCCCTATTGTTACCTCTTTGTGTGACCTTGGAATAATCTGTGATAGGGAACTCAACTTCCGTTCTCATATTGACAGCATAATTAACAGAGCTAACTCCGCGCTAGGGTTTGTGATGCGCTGGTCTAGAGAGTTCTCCAATCCATATGTTTCCAAATCTCTCTATATCTCCTTCGTTAGACCTCTCCTTGAATATGCCAGCCAGGTATGATCACCTACACAAACAACCCATATCAATAGGATTGAATCCGTCCAGCGTAGGTTCGTTCGCTTCGCTCTACGTGATCTTCCGTGGGCAGACAGATTCAACCTTCCACCCTATGAAAACCGTCTGAAACTGATTGACTTACAACCCTTAAGTAAACGTCGTGATGTTTCTGACATTCTCTTCATTCATCAGCTATTAAGTGGAGCCATAGACTGCCCTTCAATCCTGCAATCTTTACCCATCTATACTAATCCCCGCAACCTTAGGTCCACTCCCCTTTTCCGACTCGACCGCCATCGCACAAACTACGGTCAAAGCGAGCCAATTACCAGGATGCTTTGAAAAGTCAACGACCTTTCCTCCTTTGACTTCCATCTGAGTAAATCATCCCTTCACAAATCCTTATATCTCGACCCCGTCCATCCTGATCGCATTTCTTAATTCGTTTTCCTTCCAGCCAGTTTGTTCCTTAATGAGAGCTCATATTGTAGCTTTTTCAATTTATTTATAATTCCATCATTTATCATCTAGTATAGCTTGTAGTATTAGTATTATTATTATGTTATAGCTTGTATTAAGCTTAATTAAATTAAATTAAATTAAATTAAACCTCTCTTGAATTTTTGTCGCTATAGTCCCTATTCTGCTAAAAAATTTGCCTCTATTGTTAACTGACCTTGAGTAAACTTCGTCCTTCACTGTATTCCATACAAAATAGTTCACTGAAGTAAGATCTGGAGCGGTAGCATGTCAAATAATTAGTGAACCTCGTCCAATTCAATCTTCAGGAAATTATTCATTTAATATTTCTTCACAATGTTAGCAGTGAGCCCCAGGCCTTCAACACGTTGGTAAAACATTGCCCTTAGAATGTCTAGAGATTATCTAGTAAAATTCGGCCCAGAAACGCCCCGTTCTCCATGTCACATTCCAGAAACCAAATGAAACATTTTAACCTTCTCACGTAATCTCCATCCAGTAGTCCTTGGAGGGGTATTTTCGCGGAATTTTCGAAAGTTAAGAGAAACTGGAACTGTAACTTCAAACAGCAGGGGATTGCAATCTGAAATACCAGAAGGTTCTGCTGACGCCCAGCAGTAAATAATTACCCTCGTCGGGTAAGACCCTGAAGAGAGCCTGAGACGAGTCGCAAGACGATTACGAGTGGTTTCAGTTAAGGTCTGGAGGGTTATTTATCCAGCAGGGTGACGTTCATATCATCATATGCCAGGATTATAATCACCCTGTAACTTTCAAACGGTTGAGATTGCAAAACTCAAACGAATCCAATCTGTCATATGAAAATCGGTAAACAAAAACCGACATAAAATTCTACGAGTTAGATTCATACACCGAATAATGTTAGCAACAAAGTTGCAACACATTCAAATCTAACTCGTGAAAAATAAATCGCTCAAATTACCGCGCATTCTTTTTCCAGGAAATTTGTGGTGCATTGGTAATTTAAAAATGCTAACTAAGCACTTAAGCGGATATGGTACCGAACGAACTTAAATACGTTCCTAGCTTAAGATGCCTATCTCAGCGATTCCTAAAATACGTCGTATCTTCCTCAGGCATTTGTAATGTGAGACAGGTGTAACTTAAAAGCAAACTAGTGACACCTATGAGCGGTATTTATAAACAAAATAATATCCTTCACATAAACATACCCTCTTCCACTTCGATAGAAACATGCCGTATTGCTTTCGAGATTATCTACCCTGCAACTGCCACCAACTTGGTACTACGGGTGAAGTTGTGAAAACCCTGGCAACTGTCATGTGGACAAGATCGAAAGGTTATTCTTTGAAATTTTATTCATTAAATACCCAAATCATCCGAGCTTGGATGATGGCTTAACAGCCGTATTTTAAACTTATAGCACCAGATAATCAGGCGCAACACGCTATATAGCATTACGGATAACTTTAAATTTAGTATTGCTGTGAATCACTTGACATTCACAAGTCAAGTCCCACTATCTCGGGCTCTGCTCAGACCTGGAAAGGCACCAGCAAATGACGAAAAGTGGTCAATTGCCCATGGTCATCCAGCTTAAGGTGTAAGTTGTACAACAAGAAAAAATTTTACAGGAAAATTCCTCCCCATTGCTTGTTTGCAACGGATGTTGTGGGGAAGCGATCGAGTGCCCAACACGAGGATACTCATTAATTGGAAACATAAAGCCTGGTGAAGTTTTTTTTTCTTGTGTACTCCCAGAGGGAAGTGCTAATTAATGTATTTATATGTAGGCCTGTAGATCAGTGTTTGACTAGACAAGATTTTTTTTAAAACCAAGACTCTCCAGAAGTTAGCCCCACCGTTGCCACCTCTTATCCACCAGCCAGTCAAATCCGTTCAGGTACAACTTGAGCCGTCCAACAGGAAGAAAAAAAGAAAAAAAGGAGATAAAGGAAACAAACGTTAAAATACGAAGGTTTTTGTATTATATTATACCTTTATTTTACCACAATTTATAATATGTTAGCCTAGGCTTAAGTGTTACTCAGAATTAAAATCAGTCGAATCTAGGCTCAATTTTTACACGTTCAGTTCAATTACTTTTCAGTCAGCAATATCAAACTCGGGCAATTCTTAACGACGCGCTTTTATGAGCTTCGTGTCTTCTCAATTTTGTCTTACACCTTAAATCATCTTTTAGTTTTAGTCCAGCCGTCAAACTTACACTCTGGACTCTTGAATTGTTGTTATTTCGTTAGTGAGCTCAAATAGGATTAATACAATCAGCAACTTCGTCAGGTTTACATATTACTTAATTTAGTATACGGTAATTCCTTTTTGGACTCTTATCATGAAATTTCTGTGCGCTAGTATTGTTTATAATTGTTTTTCTACTTAAAAACTAAGGTAAGATCTGGAATACGCGCTTATTTTTAAAACTTATTTCTATACAACCCGTTTTGTTAGGAAATTTATGAAGAATATTTTGTCATACATTGTTAAAAATGAGAGGAAAGCCTAATATTTTCGTTATGAGTAAATTTGGACTAAAATTATTAAATTATCAAAGAGAAGAGTACGACATATGTTTTGTAAATAAGTTGTGCACAATTTATGCGTAGAGCAGCGATACCTATTAGTTTTTTTTTGGAACTTAGAATCATTTCCTGTCACTAAGCCTCGGAAACAGCGCTAAAATATCAATAATTAGTCGGTATATTTGAATTGAGGTGATAATTAATTAAAAACCATCAGTTAGATTACGTAATTTCAAAGCTCGGGATAGCACAGAACCGGCAAAATAGAGCTCTTAGGATACTTCACATAATAATCATGTTTGCATTGACGATAGTATTGGTAGATCATTATCATGTAAGCTATTAAACTGAATTATAAAGTAGAATTACTTCTAGTCAAGGATAAAACATACGTGTTAGATCTTACTGTGAAAATTATATGAAATGAAAGCCTAAATTTTCTTTACTTTCAGGAACCCCGATGTAGCTTCTTCCCCGTCTTGTCACCCTCATACCTTCTTCCTCTATTTCCATGTTTTAGTTTGATCAATTTTGTTGTTATATTTTTCTGTCTCCCTTTATAGGCTGGGCCTACACCCTAGCCAGGTGTAGGAGTGGAGTGGGTTAGTGACTAAACCATCGCTAATGGGGGTAAATTTTTCTTTACAAATTTTCAAGATGGTTCAGTTTGGCTAGTAGTAACAGGTGACAGCAAAATTCTGTTTGTGGATGTGTGATGATCTTCAAGGACTCACACCCCATACCGGCGAGCTAGGACGTGCTGCCAACTAGCGCGTGATCCCTGAACATCCCGCGACAACTTCACGTTGTTCACACGCGCACACATTACACATTCACGGGTAAGGTACAAAAAAAGGCTCTGGAAGATTTCTTAATGTATGTCGTTTCGATCGCGATCTCTCCCTACATCGTCTTCGGCCCTTCAAAGAGTGACCGAAGAATAAACGAAGGGACAGCTTAAAGCTTTCTTTTCATATAGATACGGTTGATCGAAAGAATCAACCGAAAGATTGAGAGAGTCTGCTTATAACATCGAAAAAGGTCGGCCGCGAAATAAGAATCGATTCTAACAAAAATAATTGGTGAAGTTGGTTCGTCGGTTGTTAAAAAGTGTTCGAGTTTGTAATAAGACAATTAAAATATTCTTAGGGTATAATTGATAAAAAGTGCTCGATTTTGTAATAAGACAATTAAAATATTGATAAGGTTTAAATGTTAAAAAGTGTTTGAGTTCAAAATTAAAAGGGATACAATGTTAGTGTTTCCTTCATTTTCCTGGGTCGTCAAATAAAAATTGGAGCAGCCGGTAGAATTAGGGAAGCTTGGTTGTATTCAAAACAATCGTAATCGCTTTAAAACCCCTGATCCCACACGAATATACAAAGGAGAGCCTCTGACCACTGTTGAGTCATTAATTACTCTACAAGTCACCCCCAACTCTCGGAGTTAGACAACTTAACTGCCTACGCTGCAGGCGAGCTTGCAGCTAACTCCAGCTTACTCGCCTAAGTGCCACCGCATAAGTGGGCTTCATCACAGCCCAAAATGTTTGTGAAGTGCATGTCCTCAGGCGAAAAGTCACCGTCACCACCCTGTACCAACAACAAACCACCAGGGGCTGCCTCAAGATCAACGCCGGGTGATCCAAAGGACAACACGCCCGCGCAGGCAGGATTGAGAATTGGTAGGTCCTTCTAGGACCAAAATAACAAGTGAGTTCAGATAAGTTTTTAACTAATATTTTGGAGAAAGCGCGGGAATCAAACAAGCTTTCCGTGTATAATCGCGACGCCTTCGACAAATGGTTAAACAAACAGTTCGAGGAAATACTCGCACAAATAAAGAGATTTAGAAAGGATTCTAATAAACTTAAAGAAGAGCTTTTTCAGATTGCCGAATTCTCGCGCTCGCTTAACTCTGACCAAAATCTGACAAGTTTTAGTAATAAGAAAAATAAGGCCAATGTCAATGTAAGAGCCTATTGTAGCCTCCACCGTGCTCCTTAAGGGGGTCCGCTCATGGATTGCTCGAAAAAAAGGTGGTTTTAAGGAAAAATTTTTTTAGGAGTAAGGAAAAAAAACACGTAAGAATTTTACATCATGTTATTTACTGAAGATTCAAGATTTAAAATAAATTTTTGTGGGTAAAAAAAAATTCAAAATGGCGGACTTATGATAAGATTTCTAGCAGCGCCTCGCCGTGAAAATTAAAACGGTGGTCATGATGCAGCCCGAAGTTTCCATCTGAAGCAAAAAAGGAAAACACATTCTTAATCGGAAGACCTTACCGCACAAAGTAGACCTATAATATCATATAAAAGTAAAAAATCTACTAATAAAACCATTGTTTAAAAAAAAAGTTCAATTTTTGACTATTTTTTTCTAGTTATTATTGCCATAAAAATATATTTTAAACGATATTTTTATGAATGTTATAGGTCTACTTTGTGGGCATTTAAATTATCTACAAAATAAAAAAAATATATTCAAATATATTCAATAGTTTTTTTTAAATCCTGCACACCGTCTTAAAAAAGAAAATAAAGAGAAAACGGGGTTTAAAGTTTTATATATGAGAAAAATAGACTTACGAGGATTAGATGTTAATTAGCTATACCCGGCCCGTAGAGTAAACCCTCGGCTTCCTCAAATAACTCGTTTGAACGTATACATTACTATTTTCGTCAATAATCGCAGCTATACTGAAATAGCCAACGTGGCCGTCGAACGTGGGCGGCTAGCATCCCACCTAAGAGTCGCGGCATGCCTCGCGCTCGCTCGTCCGGCAACGATTCTCTTGGGGATAGCTTTGTAATTAATATATTTGTAATATATATATATATATATATATATATATATATATATATATATATATATATATATATATATATATATATATATATATATCTATATATATATATAGATATATATATATTAATGTATAATTCCTTAAAACCAAAAATTCTCTAACAAACTTTATAAAATAATTCCTTTTACAACTTTTTAGAGAATAAAATAAAGACAAATTAGATCACTACCGACCGATCCCAATGTTAAAATCACACTTTGGTTTTCGGGACTCCTCACGAGCCCTGAAGACACAAAAATTAGAGCGTCATCCGCACTCACTCAGATAGATGCCCGAAAATTGCATCGTTGCAGTTTTTGCCTGTGGGAAGTTTTCTTGCGAAATTTAACTGCAAGTAAATTTAATGAGATAGGAATGTTGGCGATATAATACGATCGCCAGCAATTCCAATGAAAATGAAACTATGAAGGTAAATATTGACACTTATCCTAATTTTTAGGGATCGTATTTATTTATTAGGCTGAATGCCTAATTAGTGAAAGAGGGTTTTTAAGGAATAATTAATTTATTAGGTTGATTGCTTAATCAATGAAAATGTTTAATAGGGATTTGGAGTAAGGCTACGTGCTTACAAAATAGAAGGGTTGTGACTGGGTCACAACAAGCCTCTGCTGTACGTACCGATTCCGCCGCCGAACCCCCCCCCCCCCCCCCCCCCCCAAGACCAGCCCTCCACCGGAAATTTATTAGTCGATAGCCTGGAATCATCCTTATAGCATACCAGCACAGCAGAAAATCAAGGTAGTCCACTTGTAGGCAAACAATTAACTGCGCCCGGCACAATGGCACACTACGCAAAAGTGGTTAAACTAACTGCGCAAATCTCGGGTTAGAGTTGCAAACATTCCTGGGTTGATGCCACCAGGCCAAACAGTGCCTTTTCGATGAATAACAATACGCTTTCCACAAGACACACGACTCCGTGGTAGAGCCTACCAACTGTTAGCCTCAGATGTACCGACAACATTTCAAGATGTCGAAGCCAGGTTAAACGTGGCCTACTTTCGGAGAGAACTTACCAGGAACTGGTAAACAGGCTCATAACAGCTCACCAAAACCTCTGAGAAACGTTCCCTGCCTTCACGGCTGGAGTGAAACAGTTGCTGGCTCTCTGTAGAGAGGCCGCACAAACGCAAAACGGAACTGCGGCCACCCCAGCTGATACAACGCAGCTGGAGGATCTTCTCACAATTACCGACGGCAATGCTCGTCTCCCCCACGAATCGACTCCCGATATGGTGATCGCCGCCAGAACCTCGACCAGCAAAGGTCAAACATCACATGTAATTTTTGCCAGCGAAGAGGTCACACTAACGCCGAATAATATGGACATGATGTTCGCGACTACCTCGAGTTTTCAATATAAAACTCAAGTGCAAATTCTGCAACTGTCGCGGTTTTGGTCAACATTCTTCTTCGAGTGGATGAAAAATCTCGACTTCACACAGGTGTTCCGCCTCAGTAGCAACACTTTTTAACACCGGAAGATTTTCACTTCTGAGTTTTACCACAGTTTTTCTGCTTCCCTGATAAAGATTTGCTTATGAGACAAATCTACACCTGCACGGAATACAACATAATCGCAACCAAACAAAGGCCGCTGCGCAACCCAGTAAAATAAAATTAATAATCCCAACAAAGAACAATGTAAGAAGAGAAGAAAAAGAAACCCAAAGTCAACCAAAAAAGTGATAAATCAAGGTAGACAAAGCTACAAATAAGCAGACCGTAGTTTTTATAAAAGGTAAGCTTACCATTAGCATTGAAAGTTTTGTCACGAAAGGTCCACGATGTGACTGCTGTCAACGCCGCCTCGGCTAGCCCAGATACATATGGACCTCCGCCCACGGCGGACACAGCCGTCACCATTGGGGTCGACCTGGGCAACACGAATCATCCTAATGTTGAAAATTTGGCCGGGACCCTGTAGCGTCTATTGCCCAGGCTGATAGCGTGAGGAGTTACTAGCGCCATGATTGAAGATTGACTGTGGGAAAAACCAGTCAAATATGAACTAAAGCAGTAAACCCAAATCCCTGACCCGGCAGTTGTACGATGATTACTCATCTCTAAAGAATGCTCATTTTAATTGCAGTGGGAAGGACTGTTACAGATTGGATTCTGGATATCTTTCCGATAAGCCAAAACTCAAGTGAATCCAATCTGCCATATGAAAATCGGTAAGCAAAAACCGACATAAAATTCTATGAGTTAGATTTATACACCGAATTATGTCAGCAACAAAGTTGCAACATATTAAAATCTAACTCACGAAAAACAAATCGCTCAAGTTACCGCGCATTTCTTTTTCAGGATATGGTACCATTTAAGCATTTAAGCGGATATGGTACCAAACGAACTTGAATTCGTTCCAGCTAAAGGTGTCTTTCTCAGCGATTCCTAACATACGTCGTTCCTTCCTCAGGCATTCACGGGTAAGATACAAAAAGAAGGAAAAGCTCTGGAAGCTTCTTGTCGTTTTGATCGCGATTTCTCCCTACATCGTCTTCGGCCTTTAAAAGGGAGACCGAAGAATAAACGAAAGGAAAGCTTTCTTTTCATTTAGATACGGTTGATCGAAAGAATCAACCGATAGATTGAGAGAGTCTGTTTCTAACATCAAAAAAAGTGAGTCGCGAAATAAGAATCGAGTCTAGCAAAAATAGTGAAGACGCGGGTTGGTTCGTCGGTTTTTAAAAAGTGTTCGAGTTTAAAAAAATATAAAAATAAATAATGTGTATTAATTAATTCCAGTTCGATTTGTACAGCAAAATAATCCAGTGTGTTAATATTATGTTAAAATATAACTATAATATGTATATATAATATTCAATTTACTTCAGAACTAACTCTAATCACATAATCTACGACATGACTTACATCGTCTGTCGAGGTTGCCAAAATTTAGCGACTATATTTGTTTTGAATTACAATTTCAATTCTTTTAATATAATTTATACATAATCCTATAATTATTCAAAGTACACAGTACATTGTTCAAAGAAACGAGTCCTGCTCTCTAAAGTAATTCAAATCACCCAAATCATGTACTAATTTATTATGAATTCCATCCTAATTTATTATGAATTTCATGCCTTTGCTCAGCTCTGTACATCCAACTCCTATGTTCTGATTCCGCCAACCTACAGACAATTTCCCGCATCGCTCCTAAAAGAGTGTCTTAGTTTGAGTTCACATCCATGAATTACCAGAATATATTTCTATTGATACTTGATAGATGTTTTTGCAGTCTATTTTCGTCATAAGCATGGAGAACCTTAGCTAAATACTTAAAGTGCGTCATAAGAGTATATGCGTAGATGCTAGGCATTCCCGTTTCTAAGCCCAATACATAATTCGGCGTAGTCGATGGTAACATGATGGTGTCAGGGAGGTGAAATGCTTTATGCACGCTGGGGCACTCCTTCCCAGCAGTGTCGGACTCCTGTGGCGCAGTTTACCGACTAAAACACCTCCCTTGCTCTCCGGACACTAGCCTGGAACCGTTTTCCACATTACTTCAAGCTAGGTCCTTTCCTTTAGCCCGTTATTCGACCATCTCTGCGGCGGCCTGCTCGTCTAGGTCTTTCTTTTTCCTGCGCAGGACATCTTCCGCGTACCTGACTGTGCGATTCCAGGTTTCTTCGTCGGCGATCATGGCTTGGACTATAGTTTCCGGGGCGATCGCCCCTCCTAGGTGGACTCTTAGCGCTCCCCTCACGGGAGCCCATCTCTGACACTCAAAGAAAGTGTGTTCTGCGGTGTCCGTTTGGCCTGGGCAATAGAGGCACTCCGGTATCCCATTCGGTGAAGATACGAAGGAAAGTACCCGTGGCCACTCAGGAGTTGGGTTATGTAAAAACCTACCTCTCCATGCCCTCTGTCGATCCAGGGGCCAAGATCACTGATGAGCCTCGCTGTCCATCGTCCCCTGTTCTCCTCTCTCCATCTTTGTTTCCATCTTTCCATGGTGTAGGACCTTTCCTCTCTGCGAACCGTTGCCTTGTCCTTCCTGAGATAAATCGCCCCTGGCGAGCAGGTCGATGGGAACCACCCCTGCAATCACCAGGACAGCCGGTTCGGAGACAGTGCGGTACGCTGAGGCCACTCTCAGGGCTGCGCGCCTTTGTACCTGGCCAAGTCTTTTCCGATATTGCTCCTTACTTAGGGCTTCCCCCATACCTCTGCACCATACAGTAGGGTTGACTGTACTGCTGTCCCACCTAAGAGTCGCGGCATGCCTCGCGCTCGCTCGTCCGGCAACGATTCTCTTGGGGATAGCTTTGTAATTAATATATTTGTAATATATATATATATATATATATATATATATATATATATATATATATATATATATATATATATATATATATATCTATATATATATATAGATATATATATATTAATGTATAATTCCTTAAAACCAAAAATTCTCTAACAAACTTTATAAAATAATTCCTTTTACAACTTTTTAGAGAATAAAATAAAGACAAATTAGATCACTACCGACCGATCCCAATGTTAAAATCACACTTTGGTTTTCGGGACTCCTCACGAGCCCTGAAGACACAAAAATTAGAGCGTCATCCGCACTCACTCAGATAGATGCCCGAAAATTGCATCGTTGCAGTTTTTGCCTGTGGGAAGTTTTCTTGCGAAATTTAACTGCAAGTAAATTTAATGAGATAGGAATGTTGGCGATATAATACGATCGCCAGCAATTCCAATGAAAATGAAACTATGAAGGTAAATATTGACACTTATCCTAATTTTTAGGGATCGTATTTATTTATTAGGCTGAATGCCTAATTAGTGAAAGAGGGTTTTTAAGGAATAATTAATTTATTAGGTTGATTGCTTAATCAATGAAAATGTTTAATAGGGATTTGGAGTAAGGCTACGTGCTTACAAAATAGAAGGGTTGTGACTGGGTCACAACAAGCCTCTGCTGTACGTACCGATTCCGCCGCCGAACCCCCCCCCCCCCCCCCCCCCCAAGACCAGCCCTCCACCGGAAATTTATTAGTCGATAGCCTGGAATCATCCTTATAGCATACCAGCACAGCAGAAAATCAAGGTAGTCCACTTGTAGGCAAACAATTAACTGCGCCCGGCACAATGGCACACTACGCAAAAGTGGTTAAACTAACTGCGCAAATCTCGGGTTAGAGTTGCAAACATTCCTGGGTTGATGCCACCAGGCCAAACAGTGCCTTTTCGATGAATAACAATACGCTTTCCACAAGACACACGACTCCGTGGTAGAGCCTACCAACTGTTAGCCTCAGATGTACCGACAACATTTCAAGATGTCGAAGCCAGGTTAAACGTGGCCTACTTTCGGAGAGAACTTACCAGGAACTGGTAAACAGGCTCATAACAGCTCACCAAAACCTCTGAGAAACGTTCCCTGCCTTCACGGCTGGAGTGAAACAGTTGCTGGCTCTCTGTAGAGAGGCCGCACAAACGCAAAACGGAACTGCGGCCACCCCAGCTGATACAACGCAGCTGGAGGATCTTCTCACAATTACCGACGGCAATGCTCGTCTCCCCCACGAATCGACTCCCGATATGGTGATCGCCGCCAGAACCTCGACCAGCAAAGGTCAAACATCACATGTAATTTTTGCCAGCGAAGAGGTCACACTAACGCCGAATAATATGGACATGATGTTCGCGACTACCTCGAGTTTTCAATATAAAACTCAAGTGCAAATTCTGCAACTGTCGCGGTTTTGGTCAACATTCTTCTTCGAGTGGATGAAAAATCTCGACTTCACACAGGTGTTCCGCCTCAGTAGCAACACTTTTTAACACCGGAAGATTTTCACTTCTGAGTTTTACCACAGTTTTTCTGCTTCCCTGATAAAGATTTGCTTATGAGACAAATCTACACCTGCACGGAATACAACATAATCGCAACCAAACAAAGGCCGCTGCGCAACCCAGTAAAATAAAATTAATAATCCCAACAAAGAACAATGTAAGAAGAGAAGAAAAAGAAACCCAAAGTCAACCAAAAAAGTGATAAATCAAGGTAGACAAAGCTACAAATAAGCAGACCGTAGTTTTTATAAAAGGTAAGCTTACCATTAGCATTGAAAGTTTTGTCACGAAAGGTCCACGATGTGACTGCTGTCAACGCCGCCTCGGCTAGCCCAGATACATATGGACCTCCGCCCACGGCGGACACAGCCGTCACCATTGGGGTCGACCTGGGCAACACGAATCATCCTAATGTTGAAAATTCGGCCGGGACCCTGTAGCGTCTATTGCCCAGGCTGATAGCGTGAGGAGTTACTAGCGCCATGATTGAAGATTGACTGTGGGAAAAACCAGTCAAATATGAACTAAAGCAGTAAACCCAAATCCCTGACCCGGCAGTTGTACGATGATTACTCATCTCTAAAGAATGCTCATTTTAATTGCAGTGGGAAGGACTGTTACAGATTGGATTCTGGATATCTTTCCGATAAGCCAAAACTCAAGTGAATCCAATCTGCCATATGAAAATCGGTAAGCAAAAACCGACATAAAATTCTATGAGTTAGATTTATACACCGAATTATGTCAGCAACAAAGTTGCAACATATTAAAATCTAACTCACGAAAAACAAATCGCTCAAGTTACCGCGCATTTCTTTTTCAGGATATGGTACCATTTAAGCATTTAAGCGGATATGGTACCAAACGAACTTGAATTCGTTCCAGCTAAAGGTGTCTTTCTCAGCGATTCCTAACATACGTCGTTCCTTCCTCAGGCATTCACGGGTAAGATACAAAAAGAAGGAAAAGCTCTGGAAGCTTCTTGTCGTTTTGATCGCGATTTCTCCCTACATCGTCTTCGGCCTTTAAAAGAGAGACCGAAGAATAAACGAAAGGAAAGCTTTCTTTTCATTTAGATACGGTTGATCGAAAGAATCAACCGATAGATTGAGAGAGTCTGTTTCTAACATCAAAAAAAGTGAGTCGCGAAATAAGAATCGAGTCTAGCAAAAATAGTGAAGACGCGGGTTGGTTCGTCGGTTTTTAAAAAGTGTTCGAGTTTAAAAAAATATAAAAATAAATAATGTGTATTAATTAATTCCAGTTCGATTTGTACAGCAAAATAATCCAGTGTGTTAATATTATGTTAAAATATAACTATAATATGTATATATAATATTCAATTTACTTCAGAACTAACTCTAATCACATAATCTACGACATGACTTACATCGTCTGTCGAGGTTGCCAAAATTTAGCGACTATATTTGTTTTGAATTACAATTTCAATTCTTTTAATATAATTTATACATAATCCTATAATTATTCAAAGTACACAGTACATTGTTCAAAGAAACGAGTCCTGCTCTCTAAAGTAATTCAAATCACCCAAATCATGTACTAATTTATTATGAATTCCATCCTAATTTATTATGAATTTCATGCCTTTGCTCAGCTCTGAACATCCAACTCCTATGTTCTGATTCCGCCAACCTACAGACAATTTCCCGCATCGCTCCTAAAAGAGTGTCTTAGTTTGAGTTCACATCCATGAATTACCAGAATATATTTCTATTGATACTTGATAGATGTTTTTGCAGTCTATTTTCGTCATAAGCATGGAGAACCTTAGCTAAATACTTAAAGTGCGTCATAAGAGTATATGCGTAGATGCTAGGCATTCCCGTTTCTAAGCCCAATACATAATTCGGCGTAGTCGATGGTAACATGATGGTGTCAGGGAGGTGAAATGCTTTATGCACGCTGGGGCACTCCTTCCCAGCAGTGTCGGACTCCTGTGGCGCAGTTTACCGACTAAAACACCTCCCTTGCTCTCCGGACACTAGCCTGGAACCGTTTTCCACATTACTTCAAGCTAGGTCCTTTCCTTTAGCCCGTTATTCGACCATCTCTGCGGCGGCCTGCTCGTCTAGGTCTTTCTTTTTCCTGCGCAGGACATCTTCCGCGTACCTGACTGTGCGATTCCAGGTTTCTTCGTCGGCGATCATGGCTTGGACTATAGTTTCCGGGGCGATCGCCCCTCCTAGGTGGACTCTTAGCGCTCCCCTCACGGGAGCCCATCTCTGACACTCAAAGAAAGTGTGTTCTGCGGTGTCCGTTTGGCCTGGGCAATAGAGGCACTCCGGTATCCCATTCGGTGAAGATACGAAGGAAAGTACCCGTGGCCACTCAGGAGTTGGGTTATGTAAAAACCTACCTCTCCATGCCCTCTGTCGATCCAGGGGCCAAGATCACTGATGAGCCTCGCTGTCCATCGTCCCCTGTTCTCCTCTCTCCATCTTTGTTTCCATCTTTCCATGGTGTAGGACCTTTCCTCTCTGCGAACCGTTGCCTTGTCCTTCCTGAGATAAATCGCCCCTGGCGAGCAGGTCGATGGGAACCACCCCTGCAATCACCAGGACAGCCGGTTCGGAGACAGTGCGGTACGCTGAGGCCACTCTCAGGGCTGCGCGCCTTTGTACCTGGCCAAGTCTTTTCCGATATTGCTCCTTACTTAGGGCTTCCCCCATACCTCTGCACCATACAGTAGGGTTGACTGTACTGCTGTCATCAGGAGGCGGCGTTTGCTCGAGCTTGGACCTCCCACATTGGCCATCAGTCTGCTCAGTAATGTGACGCCTCTTGCTGCTTTATCTGTAGTTTCCTTTATCTGCTGGAAGAAACTCATCTTGGTGTCAATTGTAACGCCGAGGTACCTCACCGATGGTCTCGTTCGTATGGTCTCTTCTCCGACTCGCACTGGAAGGATGGTCGGGATTCTCTTTTTGGTCAGGATAACGACCTCCGTCTTACTAAGGGCTAGCGACAGTCCGTGCGCCGTCATCCAGCTGTTTACGGCTCGCATCACCTGGTTCAGCTTTAGCTGCGCCTGTTGCACGTCGCGTGCTGATATCAGTGCAGCAACATCGGTCGGGTATGCGAGCAGGGACGTCTCTTCGGACAGTTCAATTCGTAGCAGGCGACGTGATTCTCCTTATTCGCTGTCCTTCTTTAGTCTCGTACAACAAGCATCGGTCTTTCAGATAATCGTCCAGTATCCGCAAGAGGTATCTCGACACTTGGAACGAGCCCTCTAGCGCTTACAGCATGTCGACCCATCGCGCGGAGTTGAAGGCGTTCTTGACGTCTAGTGTTACCAAAAGCACCACCCTACGCGAGTAGCGGCTATGGTCTTCAGCTTTCCTGACCGCCTCGATAACCTCCAGAATTGCATCCGCCGTGGACAGCCCCGCCCTGAAGCCATACTGTCTCGGCGAGAGATCGCCGGCGATTCGGATTGCTGCTGTAAGTCTCGCCCTGATGAGCTTTTCGAAGATCTTTCCAGCAGTGTCCAACATGCACAAGGGGCGGTAGGCAGATGGCTGTCCGGGCTCCCCCTTACCTTTGCTTATTAAAACTAAGCGCGCTATCTTCCAGCGTGAGCAAAAGACCCCCGATTCTAAGCAAGTGTTGTACATGCGCAGCAGCAGCTCCGGGTTTTGCCAGTACACCATCTTCAAGACTTCACTCGGTAGACCGTCTGGGCCTGGTGCCTTCTTGTTTTTCATGGTAAGTACGGCTCTCTCCAACTCCTCCGCTGTGAACATCGGGGAGACCCCAACTGAACCGAAGTCAGCGTCTGCTCTCACCGGATGCTCGGGAAAGAGTGCGTCCACGATGTTTTCCATGATGGCGGCCTCCATCACACACGTAGGTTTTTGGGCTCCCAGTTTCTGGGTCACTAGTTTGTACCCGAGGACGATGAAAAAGCATTATACATTTTGAATTTTACAGAGTGCTTCACTTGTGGATTTTTGACCAAACTTCCCTATGTGCTTTTTATGCTGCTTTTTGCATTCGATAACCGCGACATTAAATGCTCTTTCAATGACGACTTTGAAGTCAAAGTAACACCCAAATACTTATATTTGCTTACAATTTCTATTGACTTCCTTCCAGAGACCATTTTTCCCTCGCACTTCTTTTTTTTGAGCATTTTGAATATTAACTATACAACTTAAGGAAAATAACTTATCCACAATAGAATAACCGGTACGAAACCCAGCTTGACTTTCACTTAAAATTCTTTCCTCTAGTTCCGATTCCACAGCACGGTGGAGTAACATACCGGTAACAGTTTTTGACATGGCGTCTGAAAAAGATAGACCTTTGTAATTTTGCACTGAATTAGGACCTCATTTTTTAAACAAAGGGAAAATAATTGATTTCGTAAAGCTTTCAGGAACATTGGAGCTTGAGTTGCGAATTAATAAGAAAGTTATTTATTGTGAGTACCATCTTCTCTTAAAGGGAAGGGATTTTATGCTCTATTTAAAAGCACAGTCTGGTGAGTCCGTTCCTGCGTTCCTCCGTTCCTTTTTATTCCATACAACATTCAATGTAGTACAATCGTGCTTCATTGAATGAGTTTAACGGGTCTGCACTGCTGAGCATTTAGCTGCCTTCGTTGAGATCAAAGTTCAGCACAGCAGGAATAACACTGCTGCTGGCTTTGTTCTCACAGAGGCGGGTTTGCTTCTCATTTTGTGGATCCCGTTTGTCAGTCCTTGTGTTTGTGTACGTTTTTGTTTTGTTTTGTTTTGGGCAAATTAAGGCCGGGACCATGCAAAAATCTTTATTTAATTTTTGCAACATTCGTGGCTTGAAAAGTAACCATTTTTCGGTTAACTGCCACTTGATCGCGGAAAATCCGGCTGTTTTTGCACTTAGTGAAACCAAGGTTGTTTCCGATTCTTATATTAATCAGTATCACATTCCTGGTTATCACTTAGTACCGCTCTTCTTTCCTCAGAAGGGAATCGCAGTTTATATTAGAAATGATGTGCCATTTCCCATTGCCCTCAATTCTCTTCTACTAATCCAGAATTTAATTATGTCTGGATTAGATTTAAACGCTACCGGCATATACCGCAGCCCGAATATGTCTGACACTGACACTGTGTGCTCCTTCGATAAGCTGTCTTCCGTTATTGATACGATTTTGGAAATATCCCCCTCTTTTGAAATTGTTCTTGCTGGCGATTTCAACGTCCACAACACACAGTGGCTCAGGCATTCTTCTACCACAACTGGTTGAGTGTCCTACTCGTGTTCCTGATACCTTGGGGCACAACGCGCATCTTTTGGATCTATTTCTAACATCGCATCCAGAAAAGTACTCGGCTTCGGTAACTGCTCCCTTGGGTAATTCGGACCATTGTCTTATCTCCGCTCAATTCTCCATCTCCTCTCTGACAACCACTAACCTAAACTCCACCAAAAGAATAGTGTGGCATTATAAAAATGCTGATGGGTAGGACTTAATAAATATCTCAGAGAGCTGGATTGTTCTAATTGCTTTCCTATGAGAGACGTTTACAGAAGCACCAATTACATCTTGAACATCCTATGGTTTGGAATGCATCGCTTTATTCCTCAAAGCTTCAAGAACATCAAACCAACTAACTCCAATTGGTTCAATAATGACTGTTTCGCAGCCATTAAAAATAAGGAAGCAGCCTTCCAGGCATATAAATTGTGCCCCTCAGAGGAATTGAGACGTATCTATAGAGATGCGCGGATTATTTGCAATTCAGTAATTAGTCGGGCAAAGTTCAATTTCGACCAGAACATCAGACGGAAGGTTTTTTCTACTCAAAAGGGTATTAAGGGCTTCTAGTCTCTAGTAAAAACCGTAAAGAACAATTTCACCTGTTCGCCAACACCACCACTCATTTATAATGGGAATGTTTTTACTGACTCATTGGACAAGGCCAACCTATTTGCTGCTAATTCGTACTTGCCACCTTCATTGCAGCCACTTCCATCTCCATCACAGTGCATCAGTAAGTTTTAGAGTACTTTCGAAACTCGATGTGTCCAAAGCTACTGGGCCTGATAGTTTCTTGCCCCTTGTTTTAAAATGCTGCGCCTCTGCTTTGGCTAAACCTCTGCGCAAACTTTTTCACCGGTCATATTCAACAGGAATGTTTCCAAGTGTATGGAAACTTGCTCATGTCCAGCCGATACTTAAAAAAGAACAGGCATGCGACCCCTCTAACTACAGACCAATTGCACTGCACTAACGTCGATCACCTAAAGTTTTTGAATCACTCATCAACTCTCAGTTGATGAGATATCTAGAAAATAACCATCTTATCAAGGATTGTCAGTACGGTTTTCGTGCTGGCCGCTCAACCGGAGACTTACTAACGGCTCTAAAGGACGCCCAGTTCACCCCCAACCCATTTTAGTCGATGGAGTGAATATACCCAATTCGCCCTCCCTTAACAACTTGGGTATTCAGATATCCAGCAATCTTAGCTGTACCGATCATATATTTGTAATCGACGGAATGTCGGTTGTCTCTCACTCTTCTATCGCTATTTCCATCGCCATTGTTCTAACGAAATTGCTAGCCTGATTCCTTGTAGACACATGACAACGAACGATACAAGGGCTACAAGTCGCTCCCACCCCTATACTCTCCCATAATCTCCACGTCAAATTTGGACGTTCCGTTAAATATCGGGAATCTTTTCTAAGCAGAAGAACACGAATGTGGAACAGTTAACCATCTTCTATTTTCCCTCGTCATATGATCCCGAAACTTTCAAGCGGGGCGTACATCAACACCTTCAACCTCCTAAACCATTTCCCTCATCCTAAATTCCTTTCCTGCCAAGGCTGTGCTTTAGCATCATAGGGCATCCCCTGAGCTTTGGCAACATCATATATAAAAAAAATCACTGCTGTTGAAAATGTTATTAAAAGTAACTAACAGATGAGAATGGAAGTTCTGTGGAGCATATTAAAAAAATTCAGATGGGACTCGATCCAAACCAGGAGCTTTATTGTTTTTTGATTTCTGGATCACAGCCAAAATTTCACTCATTTCAAAATCTCTATGTAATAGTGGATCTGTAAAATGAGGAGCCGCATAAAGAACGAGTTTGTAATAAGACAATTAAAATATTATTAGGGTATAATTGATAAAAAGTGCTCGAGTTTGTTATAAAGCAATTAAAATATTATTAGGGTATAATTGATTAAAACTGTTTACTTTTATAATAACATAATTAAAATATTATTAAGGTATAAATGTTGAAAAGTGTTTGAGTTAGAAATAAAAAGGGATACAGTGTTAGTGGAGCGGCGTTTTGAGTAAACATAGTTAGTGTTCCCGTCATTGCCCTGGGTCGTCTAACATATTGTAACTTAAAAACTACAGTTTACATCAAAAGTTATATAAACACATTTAAATGAAAGAAGCGAAGAATTTATTTTACATACTGGAAATTGTGACTCTAGGCGCGAGACAGTGGGGCGTGCTGTAATTTTCTCATCGTTTCATCGCGTTTGGAAATTTTCTATCAGTATTAGTTTTGGCTGAGTGAATCTACGATGCTCGTTTTTTTATATTTTAAACTATAGACCCATTGCTAACTTATGCTGCATTGCTAATTTTTTTGAGGCATTAGTTTGAAATGTATTTCATTTTCATTGCAAACCACTTGTTGGTACTTTTCAGCACAGCTTTATGAAAGGAAGGTCCACCACTACAAACCCTCCGGAATTCTCTAATTTCTACTTATCTGAAATTGAAGCTACATAATAACATAAACTGTAATAAGTTTTGAATTCAATAAAAAGCATTTTAGGGTTAATTTGAGTTTAATCCCTTAAATTGCAGTTTATTATAATATTCCCCAGGTTTGCTACGTATAAATTTCTACTTTCTTTCTCTGCCTGGATATGTTGTACCCTTTTGGAAAAGTAATAAAATGGGGAATTTAATAAAAATAAAAAACTGAGTATTAAATACATGAATTTTGGAGAAAATTTGGGAAAATGCTGAATTTAACGTAATCGGAAAACATTTTTTTTTCACTTTTGGAAGTTACTGTAGGTAGGATTTAGATCTACATTTTAGAGAATTTTGGAAATATCCTTGGGATAGTAGTTTTTTGGCGTTTGCTTGATGTCGCTGCGTTGAGTAGATCAAATGTTAAAAATATAATTATTTTATTTATTTAAGCTTAATACAAGCTATTACATAATAATACATACTACAATTACAAGCTACAACACAATACCAACACTACAAGCTATAATAAATTATGACATAATAAGTAAATAGTAAAAGCTACAATATGAGCTCTAATTAACGTAGATACGGGCTGGAAGGAAGAAGAATTAAGAAAGGCGATCAAGAATGGACGGGATCAAGATATAAGACTTTGTAAAGGGATGATTTACTCAGATGGAAGTCAAAGGAGGAAAGGTCGTTGACTATTCGTAGCATCCTGGTAATTGGCTCACTTTGACCGTAGTTTGTGCGATGGCGGTCGAGTCGGAAAAGGGGAGTGGACCTAAGGTTGCGGGGATTGGTATAGATGGGTAAAGATTGCAGGATTGAAGGGCAGTCTATCGCACCACTTAATAGCTGATGAATGAAGAGAATGTCGGAAACATCACGACGTTTACTTAAAGGTTGTAAGTCTATCAGTTTCAGATGGTTTTCATAAGGTGGAAGGTTGAATCTGTCTACTCACGGAAGATCACGTAGAGCGAAGCGAATAAACCTACGCTGGACAGATTCAATCCTATTAATGTGAGTTATTTGTGTAGGTGACCATACCTAGCTGGCATATTCAAGGAGAGGTCTAACAAAGGAGATAAAGAGAGATTTGGAAACATAAGGATTGGAGAACTCTCTGGACCAGCGCTTCACAAACCCTAGCGTGGAGTTAGCTCTGTTAATTATGCTGTCAATGTGGGAACGGAAATTGAGTTCACTATCACAGATTATTCCGAGGTCACACAAAGAGGTAACGATAGGGACTGGTAAGTCGGTTAGCATGTAGACTCTCGGGGTGGGTGTAAGACGCTTGCGGGAATAACAGATGGACTGGCATTTGGAGACATTGAGTTCAAGAAAGTTTTTCATGCACCATGTGGTATAGGAATCGAGATCTTTTTGCAGGAGAAGAGAGTCGGTTGTGGAGGAGATATGTTTAATTATTTTCATGTCATCAGCATAAATGGACAGCTCTGAATGAGTGATGACACATTCAACATCATTTATTGTAAGGATGAAAATTATTGGACCGAGGTGGCTGCCCTGGGGCGCCGGAACGAGCGACAATAGGGTTAGAAATGGATGAGCTGAAAAGAACATTGTACCGACGGTTGCTGAGGTATGATTGAATCCAGGAGATGAATCGGGAGGGAAAGCCTAGATGATCAAGTTTGAACAAGATAACATTATGGGAGATCTTGTCGAAGGCTTTACTAAAATCGGTGGCGATAACATCAACATCTTTACCGTTTTCCAGGGCACATAGTGTTCTGGAGACGAAGTCAGTAAGGTTGGTGGTTGTAGATCTTCCTTTGAGGAAGCCATGCTGGGAGAGGGAGAAAATAGACTTACAGTGGAAGAACATGGAATCATAGACCAATTTTTCGAATAGTTTAGGTATGGATGATAATTTAGCGATGGGTCTGTAGTTGGACACATCGTTCTTGCAACCTTTTTTGAAGATGGGAATAATATACGAGTTTTTCCATAAATGAGGGAAAACCCCTTGAGTGACCGAGAGGCGGAAAACCATGGTAAGGGGTTGAATTAGATGCATGGCACACTTTTTCAGAACGATGGCCGGAATGCCGTCAGGACCGGGCTGAAAGTCATCCGCAAGCCCGTTAATACTGGCGGCGATTAGTTCGGGATCAGGGTCGAAAGACGTAAACGACTTTTGAGTGCATTTGTCCAAGAATGAAAAGTAGTTAAGGTCAGGTTGTAGGGAATTGTCGCTGTAGGATTTACTGAAGAGGTGTGCAAAGAGGTTGGCGATAACCTTAGGATCAGACGAAGAGGTATTCTCAAGTTTTAGGGTAGAGAGGTAACCATTGGATTTCTTCTTGGAATTAATAAAGTTATGAAAACGCTTGGCGTCAGATATGAGGCTAGTTTCCATCCGTTGGAGGTACTCATAGTAGAGGATATCACAACGTTCAAAAAAAGAGGTATAAGCAGATAGGTAGGAAGAATAGTCGGTCTCGGTCTGGGATAGAAGAAAAGTTTGCCAACGTTTATATCTCCTTTTGCGGAGAGAGCGTTATTCTTTGTCGTACCAAACGGTGGAGAAGGAGCAGTTTTTACGAGGAGGAAGACAAGCGTGTATTTCTGAATAGAACGCCTCTAAGGCAACGTCAACTGGAAGATGTTGAGGGATAGTTTCAATGTTAGAGTTGAGTAGCAAGCGATTTAATTTTTCAAAGTCGCCTTTACGAAAATTGAAGGAAAGAGAAGACTCGGAGCTTGAAAGAGCATGAGGGTGTTCGTAGGAGAAAACAAGGAGCAGGGGAGGATGGTGACGATCGAGAGAGGAGAGGAGATGGTTACTTTTCGCGAAAGCCGAGTTGACTGGGTCTGAGGAAAAGATTAAGTCTAATTGTCTGTCCAGAAAGTTCCTGACTCCACTTACTTGAAAGAGACCAGAAACGGAGAGCTGATCGGTAAAAAAGGCTTCATTGGCCGAAGATGCGTTAAGGGGGACAAAGTGAGAACTGTCCTCAGACAATGACCATTGCATACAGAGGGACGAATGTAACAACAAATAATGTACAGAAGACATTTATTTAGTACTAATTTGATACATACAAATTCTGGTATTGTAGATTCGGAGATCTTTACCAGCGTGGCGGGGTGGACTATACCTGTCTGCTTTAATTTCCCATCATTTTCCTCTCCATCTATCCGTCTTACTCAGCATGCTGTTGCCACGATTTCAACTCAGAACATTTTCTGATTTTTCCTCGTGGAATCGGGTTGCCATATCAGAAGCATGTAAATATAACAAGTTTCTTAATGAATCCGAAACCATTCACTAGGGCTCTTTTTTATTAAAAGCTGGGCAACAACCAAATATATATACATATTTCAAAATAAATAATTCAAAAGAATTTATAATAAGTAAATTAAAGCATTTCTACAAACCTACTGCTAAAAGATGTAATCTGGCTGCACTAAATGTTCTTTCCGACCATTCCAGTCACTTGAATTCGTATTGCATCGGAGAACTTCTCATGTAAAAACACCCACGACCCACCAATGAGTGCTTATCATTGTCGGTCGTCCAAAAGTATCTGGCTGCGGATTCTTCTTATCACAATCAGTGTCTCTTGGTTTGTCGACCAAGATGCGTCGAAAGGAAGGCTGTACATGGTTTTAGGCGAGTTTGAGAAATTTAGCACCATAACTATCCATTTACCGTGTACTGCCAATCTTTTTGGAACAGGGTATAGGATCAATTCGTTGTCCGTCTCTCTGTCTGTCAAGACAGACAGTCGCAAATAAATCAAAACCGTTGATCTAGAATCATGAAATTTGGCCCGAAGCAAGTTCCCACAAAAGGAAAAAAATCACATGAAAAAAATATTACGGTGCGCGAGTCAAACTCGCACCTGTCCAGGTTTCTTTCCTTTTAAGGCATTATTTCCTCGACTATTCCTCTTGTATATTTAGAGCTTCTGTTTTCTAACAATATTAAATTAATAACCCCTTAAGTAAATAAGGTCCGATACCAATTCAATTAAATCACACTGTTCTTAAGATATTTTCGACTGGACGAACTATTTTGCACTTTGTCTAGTACTTTAGGTATTATGAGAAAATATAATATAATAATAATAATTTAATTTAAATTATAAAAGTAATTGATTCTCAGTATTAAAAAAAACAATTACCAATTTTAATCAAAAACTTATTATTTTAATTTTAACAAATGACTTTGAAAAGTAAACCAAAATAAAAATGTCCCTTCAAATGTAAGACCGGAAAAATGTCGTACGTTTAGCTCAGTAATAATAAACAAAAACAAAACTTCCACCTATTACTCCAACAACTTCCTGACATAGATAATGTTCTAAAGAAAAAGTGGAATATTTCTTACTTCAAAGATTTTTTGTTAACAGAATGGAACAGGACAGAGGCAGTGCATTAATCAATAACGGCATTCAATTCTCATTTATTCAATAGTTACTATGCCGACTTTTCATGAGTAAACACTTTAAAATGACGTTTTAATCATGCTATCCTTATAATAGGTTCCTCCAATGGAGTTTTATGTGACTGGCATTCATCCACTCATTCTGGCAGTAGCACCATCCCATTCGGCATGAATTCATCTCATCATGTTCACTTTTCAGTGGTTATCTCAACACAATCTTCAATGAGATATTAAAAATGAGATATGACCTCCTTAGATCCTTAAACACATAAATCCTTTTCAGATGAGTAAACTGAGCAAATAGAACCAACCCCAAACGGAAATAGTTTCTTGACTTTTGTCAGTTTATTTGACTTTTGAAGACTACATGTCAAAAACGATTAAAGTTAAACAGTGGCGAGATGTTGGGGTAATTCTCGGTATTTTGTGAAGTTGCAAGCTTGTTCCCTTTACTAGGATAAACCCTGACTGACTAGTTCTTGTTCAAATATTTACCTTAAATGCTCTTGGCGCTCGTTTATATTGTGGATGTCACTAACTTATGGTGTATTTGGTAATTCTTTCCACTTCACCACATTTTATAAATTCTAAATATTGATTTCAGTGACTTAGATTTTTTTAAATTTTTTTTTTCCCCATTTGTAGAAGTTATGCCTTTCGAGATGGGTCAATGCCTACCCTGAGATTGTCTGGCAGTAATAAATACTTTTGAAACAGTGTTGGTTTTGCTTTATAGGAACAAACAGTATAATACAAAATCATAAAATCCAAGAATAAGGAAAGATTTCAGAAAATTTGAATGTAACATATACAAAGGTGCGTATGAAGTAACTTCAACAAAGCTGATTCCTCACAAACTTTCGCGATCAAAATCAATGCGATCAAAAGAGAAATTAAAAAGTCGCGACATCGATGTGATCGGCTCATTTACCCCTAATAAGTTCGATGAAAAGGTACCCGAAAGAAGTCGTGATTCCTCGGAGAGCGAGCTGGAACAGAACTGCCAAAAGAACAGAAGAGTCTATAGACTCCTGGAGTAACAGAGTTTATAGAGAGTTTAAAAAGTATCAAAATGCAACAGTGTAAGTCTATTGACATAACGGGGACTTATATACATAATATAAGGGAATTATTCCAAGGAAGGCCTCAAAGAGCGAACTTAACGAAATTCCGTTGAACAGCTTCAATGCGATTGATATGGGTCGCATAGAAGGGTGACCAGACTGGAGAGACATATTCCCGAATAGGTGTGGCAACAGTGCAACAGAGAAGCTTCGTGATGTAGGGGTCATCAAACTCCTTTGACCATCTTTTCACGAAATCCACGGTCATTTTCTTCTTCTTTCTTGATTTTTTGATTGGAACATCAAGCCTTTACCAGAGAAAATATTAAAAACCTGAGAAAACTACTTTTTCTCTAAAGGAAATACGTTTTCCTAAGAGATAATAATGATAAAAAACGTGAACGGGCGGGAAATGGAGGAAGCACTCGCCTTTTTTCGTAATGCATGGCTCCATTTGAATGTTTCCTTCTTACTGTATGGAGTACTTTGCCAGACTAGCGCCATGACAAAAATTATTTGTAGTATCTAGGGTGATGGAAAGGAGGCGGCGTTTAAGTTCATAATATGTAGCAAGATTTGTATGATTCTGCTACCTTTTGATAAAGTACACTAGGTTAGGTTAGGTTCGTGTGGCTGCCCTAAAGGGCGCACTTAGACCTCAAAATGCCCATTGTGATGCCACAGGAATCCAAGAATTCCCTCCACCTCCTCATTGGAACCATCCGGAGCTGCCGATGAAGCGCCAGAGATCTGCAACGTCAATCGCCGCCAGATCGCAGACTATCAAAGAAATAGTTTCCCAAGAAGGACTTTCGCCTGCGTGCCTCCTCTTCCTCGCCATGCAGCTAGTGCAGAAGTCATTTGAGGGGATACCCAGTCTCTGCGCGTGAATAGGGCAATGGCCTGTGATTACCCCAGTAGCTACTCTAAGGTCAGATCTGCCCCTCGAAAGCAGAAAATTGGAGCGCTTAAGATCCAGTTTAGGCCAGATCTGTGTGGACGTATGGCACGTAGTGCCGTTTGCCCATCTGTGGTTCGCTATGTTGATTGCTCTCTTGCTAAGCAACATCTTATAGGTTTCCAGGGGCTAACCAAGAGCAGTCCTTTCCGATTGGATCTCCAGGGTGGTACCACGTCTAGCAAGCTCGTCCACCACGCAGTTTCCTGGAATATGCCTGTGCCCCGGGACCCAGCACAGGTGAATTTGATACCGTTCAGCCAGCCCATTTAAGTGTGAGCGACAGCTATTAATAGCCCTAGATGTCGATAGGACAGAATCAAGGGATAGCAAATCAGCCTGACTATCCGTAAGGATACAGATGTCCTTTGGAGCTTCGTTCTCCCTCAACCAATTCAAAGCTACCTGAATAGCCATAACCTCTGCCTGAAACACACTACAGTAGTCTGGAAGACGGAAGGATAAGCTAATGTTCAGTGCCTATGAGAAAACACCACCCCCACCCTACGCTGTAGCTATAAATTTGAAAGGACCCCCTACAGGGATTCGTGTCCCCATCCCAGTCAAGCCTGGTTGGAATGGTCAATAAGAAACGCTTGAGTGCTGGGAGTGGTGAAGTCAAGATGCCCCACTTGGAGCGAAAAGGAGTCCAGAATTGTGGAATGTCCAACTCTAGTATTCGACCACTGTGATGTGGCTGTAAGTCTAACGGCAGAATTAGCCGCCATCTGTTTACCCATCAGATCTAAAGGAAGTAGGTGAAGAAGTATCTACAGAGCATCAGTAGGAGTGGTCCGTAGCGCTCCGGTGATACAGATGCAGGCCTTGTCCAGTGCTGGCCACCAGACAATCACGCCATACAACAAGATTGGCCTAATGACTGCATCATAGAGCCAGTGAGTCAGCTTGGGTTGAAACCCCCATTTTCCACCGATGGCCCTCTTACAGGAGTATAGAGCTATAGTTGCTTTCTTGACCCTCTCCTGAATGAATTCCAGCTGAGCTTCCTATCCAGGATGATACACAAATATTTAGCTTCCTCGGCAAAGTTTAGGCGGGTGCCATTCAGATACAGAGGGTCAACGGGAGGAATTTTATATTTCCAGTTAAAGATGACCACCTCGGTCTTGTTAGGGTTAACGCAAAGCCCACGCCCCACCGCCCACCTGGTAAGCTTGGTGAGGGCATTCTGCATAAGATCCCTTATGACAGGCAGGAACTTTCCCGAGATAGCTATAGCGATGTTGTCCGCATAGGCAACCACTCCATAGCCCTCCCCTTCCAGGATTAGAAGCAGTTTGTTCACCACCAGATTCCAATTAAGAGGAGATAGGACCCCACCTTGCGGTGTGCCCGTACTCACAGTTCTGGTAGCATGAGCCTCTCCCAGCTTTGAGCTGATGGTCCTGCCATGAAGCATCTGACCGATCAGCGACATAAGATTGGCATTCACACCCAAAGAAGCGAGTGCATTCATGATTTCCCCCGGACTGACGTTGTTAAAAGCTCCCTCAATGTCAATAAAGGTCACTAGAGTGAACTCCTTGCAATCAAGGGATTTTTCTATAGTGCGCACGAGAGAATGCAGAGCAGACTCAGCAGACTTCCCTTTACAGTGCGCATGCTGGGACGCCGATAGTAGATGCTGAGGGATACTACCGCGTAGATGAATATCAACTAATCTCTCAAAAGTTTTGAGAAGAAAAGATGATAAACTTATAGGTCTAAAGTCCTTTGAAGTGGCATGCGAGCTTTTGCCCGCTTTGGGAATAAACACAACCTTGACTCGTTTTCACAGTGCCGGGATGTTGGTCAAGTCAAGGCAACCCTTATATAATGCCATCAGCCAATTCAGTATGAGATAGGAGCTGCGCTGGAGCTCGGCAGGAACAATGCCATCAGGACCCGGAGATTTGAAAGGCATGAAGCTGTGCATAGCCCACCGGAGTTTGGATTCCGTAATCACATCCGCCACCTCGAGAGAACGAGGTAGGTATCTCAACCCCCCCGGTGCTTCCAGGAAAATGAGTTTCAAAGAGAAGAGAGGTCCAAGTGCCATCCTTAAGTAGAAAGCTAGGAATACTTGGATTGGTAGCTAGGATTTGTCTCAGTCTGGAGGCCTCAGAGGTTTCCGTTATTTTATCACAGTAGGTTCTCCACGATTTCCTCTGAGCTTTCCTGAGTTCCTTTTTATAGATTTTCAGTTTGTATTTATAGCAGTCCCACGAGTGCGTGTCCCTATTGGCTTTCGCCAGGTTAAAGGTCTTTCTGCACTCCTTCCTAAGAGACCCTAGGTGTGCATTCCACCACGGAGGCTTCTGTTTGCCTCTGGGTATCCTAAGGGAACAGGATTGAGCCAAAGCTCCATTTAGGACTTTGGTGAGCTTATCAACTAGTCCGTCCAGTTCCTCTTTGTTATTTGGAGGGATAGGCGGGTCAGAAGGTAGTGACGCCTCTACAATGTCCCTGTATAAGTTCCAGTCAGTCTTTCTGTAATTTCTAAATACATAGACATTATCCGAGGCCAGAGTCAGGTCTAAAACCTCTTGCCTGTTCCTTGTGATAAAGGTGGGTTCTGTCCCCACATTATATAAGAGCAAGTTAGTATTTAAAAAGTGATCTTAAAGAGACTCACCTCGCTCGTTGATATCGGAGCTGCCCCACACCGTATGATGTGAATTGGCGTCGCATCCCAGAATGAGCCCAGCCCTGCGTCGTTCAGCCTCAGCAACAAGGTTCTTCACAGAATCGGACGACGGAGGCCCCACGAAGTCGTGTGCTAAATAAGAGGACGTCAGCCAGTAGCACCTGGATCCGATTTCCAGGTTGACGGCTACCGTATCCTCATCGCTGTAGTTGGGGAGAAGAAAAACATTTAGCGTCTTCTTTGCAATTATACAAGATCCAGGCTTACCCACGTTCCTCTTGTAGAGGGTCGTATAACCCGGTGTGGATAGTCCGCGAACCAGTCCTCCTGCGACCCACGGCTCTTGGACTAAAACAATATCTTCTTCGTCCTTTTCGAGTTTTCGAGTAGCATATTGTATTGTTGGGGCTCTTCGGGCTCGTCGTTTACTCACAAATGTCCACAGTTTTGATTTACTTCATACAGTTTCACTTTATTTATTTACACTTATCACTTCACTGGTTAAAACACAAATAACTTTTCACAGAATAATAGCATGTAAATCATGTGTGGTCTCAATCACGACTAAACTAACGAGGCTGCTACTCAGCCCTATTTATACTACTAAGCTTAGTTCTAGAAGCTTGAGTCACTTAGTGCTAGATGATTCTGGTATACATTTTCGACACACTTATTGACCATAGGTTCGGGTCGTGCTTAATTTTCTGCATTTGACATTTCCTTGCTTTCATATCTGGCCATCCGGGCATGCGCATTACACGGTTCAATATTTCGCTTTACGTGGAGGGCCACGTGCACGTTACAATATCTAAAGATACTAAAAAGAGTAAAAATAAAATAATTTTTAAACAATGTTTCTGCGACTTCAAAGAAAGCGCTCAAAAGTACAAAATGATACTTAAGTTTATGTTTATTGCGACATTTTGAAATTGGTGGAAAATAAGCGAACAACTCCAATCCACAATCAAAGATACTATATACAAATATTTAAACATTTCAGCAAGCAAGATCATAAGCTAGGGGGATTTATAATTTCTTTTGAATAGATTGAATATTTCTCACTGTATTTATCGTAATAAACATTAAATTAAATATTATTTTATATTTTTTAGCGCTTTCTGTTAAATCGGCTAAACATTTTTTTAAATACTGTTTTATATGATATGTATAAATTTTCTGTTCTCTTTCCTGCCCAAGGTCAACATTTATTTATTATTATTAAATTTTGGTTAATATGCAGTTGTTAATTTAAAGTAGTATGCTGTGAATTCTTTGTAAAATGTTATCTAGTTCGTAAGCAGTCAGTACATATCCGACCGACACGCTGCGAACTTAAATAAACATTAATCGAAGTTAACCCACGCATTTTAATTCATTGCAATTTTCCATTTGTTTTAAAAGTTTTAATTTAACATCATTAGTGCCCCTTTCTTCCGTGCCTGATCATCTTTTAATTTTACTGTGCTCCGGTTCCCAGCACAGAGTCAACTCGCTGCAGTTATATATTACCTCCAGGCTATCCTTATATAATTGTACGACCTTTGATTGCACAACCATAGCTATCAATGCCTTAACGGCAACTTTACCGGACTATCCTCTTCTCGACACCAGAGTTGCTCTCTGGTAAATCGCTACTGTTTCTGCCTGGAAAACACTTTATTTGTCCGGCAGGCTGTACGATTGATGCTACTGCCATTCGCTAGAGTATACTTTAGCTCCTGTACCTGCATTAAATTTTGATCCATCCGCATATATGGATATCTCTGTTATTCTTACCTTTCCTGAAGTTTAGAACCGGGTCCTGGTAATCAGTATCTTCTTTGCACTCAACGCGTCTGGCTTTCCTAATAATGTCCGAGTGGCCAAGTAGCCTCTGCTTCCACCATCCCGCAGCTTTCAGGGTGACTGTCAATCCAGCCGCTGCATATCAAGCATAACCTCTAGAGATCCTGTTATACCAGTGCCTGCTACACTCTTCACCAATGCTACACTCTTCACCAAAGGTTGCATTGGTAAAGTTTCTGAAGCCTTGATCTGCGAATGTGATCCCTTGCAAACTTTTTTTGGACACCTTTCGGCATGAAGAATAAATCTATTACAACCGACTTATTAGAATTCTCCATTTTTTGTATATTTGCCATTAAAGCCGGCAGCCAGGTTGATTGCATTTTTACGGACTTCAGTGAGGCCTTTGATAGAATAAATAAGTACATTCTCATTCATACGGTATCAGTTCTGGGGTTTTCTTCAGTCTTTGTTCACAATAGCTGTGCCTTTTTAAATTCTGATTTAGGAACTTCACTCACTTAGTTCTAGATGTTTCCGTTATACATTTTCACTACGCTTATTTACTATAGGTTCGAGTCGTGCTTGACTCTCCTTACCTTGATTTCTGGCCACATGGGGCATGCGCCTTACACGGTTCGATATTTCCGTTTTCCTGGCTACCTCACCCACGTTATACTTCCACCTCATAGAACAGTTCGTCCTGAACAACTTTCATTCTCTATGGCCTTTCTGCAGTTCTTCTGTTTTAATAATCTTACATGGGCCTTTGTACCTTCTGGCAACTTCTCAGATCTTAACTGCTTCTCTAGTCGTCCATCGGATTTCTCTTCTTTAAACAAACAATTAAGGTCACATATCTCAAATTCCTTCATGTTGACCCTCTGCTGGTACTTTGCTTGCATATTTGCATATTTCTCTTCTAGCTGGTTAATATGTAGCTAAAGATCCCTGTAGCACCATGAAAGCTACTCCTTCTGAGAACGTGAACTGTAAATACATTCATCTGCATCCCTAAAATTTCCGGTGTAGTTTAACAATCCCATCTACCACCTTTTGAGCGTTAATTGGCTTACATTCTTGAATCTCCAACTGTTCCGTAAATTCAGGCCTTTCTTTCATTGAATTTCCATTGCCTTCTCGAGATCTTGCAATTCCTGATCCACAGTCTGCAGTTTCCGCTTTCCTTTGCTAGATGTCGTTAAGACAATCAGCCTTCGTATAGGTTCAATCTTCTTGTCTAGTGCGGTATTCCTACTATTCACATGTCCTAATTGTTCCTGTACCTGGAATTTCCAGCATGTTCTTGACTCGTTTTCATTTTGTAACATCTCTTTCTTTATTTGTTGCTCTTCTTAAGTCCTTCACCATCGACGTGCTCTCAAAACACCTTCATCACTTCGGGAACCTTCTATTCGACCGTACTTCTCTGAAAAGTGGTCAAGGTTCTTCCCTCGCTTTACAGGTGACCTTCTTCACCGCAGTACCAGCATCTGTACTTGCCACGGGGTCCTTTAACTTCATTGTTCCGGTCGGTACCTCTCTTCAATCCAAATTCTGCTTGTTCCCTTCTGTTGCACTTTGCACAACCAGTCTTCCTCGTGTCATATCCCCATTTGCTTCCAGCAATCTCGTCATAGATCACTCTCCTGGCCACATGTCCAGCACCTAGGACGATAACGGTTGACCTGGGTATTACTTCGGCAAAAAGCATCTTCTATTTCAGTTTCTTCTCTTAGACAAATGGGCCTTCGTGAGACTTGTTTTACTGCCCCATAAGTCAGAGCATATGCCAAAACTTCAGCGTTGGTATTCCTCCCAGCTAGTCGCACTGCTTGTTTCAGGTTCCGATATACAACTGAATTAATAAATGCTTCTCTGTCCACCTCCTTGACATAATCTTGGCTAAACGTGGGATAAGCCAAATGTGTGTGCCTTTCTATGTCCGCACATAACTACTGCAACGTCTCCCATGCTTCTGTGTTCACTCCGTAGCTGAAGATGGTAGACCTCTTTCATGTCCTGGTTGCCGTATCGTAACTCTAAGGATGGCAAAAGAGGTTAATAATCGTACCTTTGCTCTGCTGGTATAGTCTGTAATAGTTCTGCGGCTGCACCTCTGACTGCCAAAACTAAAGCTGTAGATTTTTTCTTGTCAGTCCAAAAGTTAATTGTCGCTGCTGTCTCCAACTGCAGTCTGTATATTTCCCAGGGCGTTTGGCCGTTTCTGGACACTCTTTAACTCTTTAATTTCTGCGAGATTTTTCTTCATTGATAGTCCTATTTTACATTCAGGCTATTTTATTTTGAGCTCTCCCGAAAATTGTACCTCCTCCAATCTCTTGTTAATATCTGATTTTATCTCTTATCCATATGGCTTGACTCCAGACCTTCACACTGTTTTTGCATTCACTTTTTCAACATACACCTTAAGTCCCGCTACTATTGATGACTTTAACTCGACCGACGACAATTTATGTGCTTCAATAGATGCTCTTAACTTAGCTGTCGACGATTTCTTTTCTTTTAACGATGACTTTGATTCAGATTTATGTTCGTCTATTGATGTATTTAACTCATTAACGGACCCTTCCATCGTTGATTTCAACTCGGCTGATGAAGTCTTCTGTTCTTTCATTGCTGACTTTAACTCGGCTGATGAAGTCTTCTGTTCTTCCATGGATGCCTTTAACTGTTCTTTGGAAAACACATTTGTTTCCAATTGTAGGTAGGGAGCTTTTACTTAACACCCCCTTCAAGTCTTTGGAGCACGACTTTAGAGGAAAATTTAATTAAAACTATTCGGAAAGAACATGTATTCTCTGAACGAAGGCAGAACTGTGGAAAAATATTTAAGAGGAATCTGGAATAAGTGTTAAGTGCTTTTACTTCTGTTAAGTTGTACTGTTGCTTAACTGAGTTTGTGTTTTTTGAAGCAAGTTTTAAATTCTTAAGGATAACAACACTACTTTCAGGCAAAATTTCAAAAGTGACAGGTGCTACATATTCTGTTCGTACCACCAGAGAGCGCGCCAGCGCCAAAGAGAGTGCCAGCACCAAGCGCCAGCTCCAAATTCTGTTTCCCACTTAATTTCCAAATATTATGCGAAGATAATAAGGAGCTGCTACATTCTGCTGTTTAGTGGAATGGTATTGTTCGTGTTCGCACTGGAAGTGAAGGCAGGTGGATAAGAATGAATGAAGCCGATATGTTGACTCGTTTTTGCTTTGTTTTCCTAGCTTGGATTTCCAAAACCCATTAAATGATTTTCGTTTTTGGTTTTTTATTTTATTTCATTAATTAGATCTATTCAAATTTATAAAGTTCTTTCTATCTTTCATTTTTATATATTATTATTTATTGTAACTTGCATGGGTACACAACGTCTTTCTAGTTTCACTTCATTTTGTACCTCTTGCCTAGATGGGTACCTACTACACTAGCCATTTCTCGCAAATCTCAATCGATATTACTTAGAATGGCCTGAACAAGACAGGAGCTTTGTTGAATATCTCCTGTAGCCACAGGATAGGATTTAATCTGTGCCAATTAAATACGCGCAGCATAAGGAATAAAATTGATGAGCTTAGAATGGTTTTCGGTTATAGTGACCTGCATGTTGTTTGTGTTAGCGAAACCTGGCTCAACAGTAATATACCGTAGAATT
This sequence comes from Leptarthrus brevirostris, assembly GCA_964036015.1. Classification (NCBI taxonomy): domain Eukaryota; kingdom Metazoa; phylum Arthropoda; class Insecta; order Diptera; family Asilidae; genus Leptarthrus; species Leptarthrus brevirostris. Next base: position 11,090,592 of record OZ038376.1, on the reverse strand, counting down.
ATGTTGACCTACTTGATTTCAAACTATTCAGATGTGATCGTATTGATCGTGCCGGGGGGGGGGGGGGGGGGGCTTCAGTTTACGTGAGTGATCCTTAAAATCTTGACTTATTTTGAGCTCTTCACCTTTGTCCTGTATAAATTTCGTAGGCGTGGATATAGTTTTAGCCAAAAGTGTCTTATTGTTGGTGTCTATTGTCCACCCAACACTTGTTATCCTTGTAATAGCAACGAACTAGAAAATTTGTGGCAGTGTCTATTTACCATCCTCTAATTTCCGTGTAATTTCCGTGTACACGGAAATACACGGAAAGTACGTCACATTTTAATTAGACTTTATGGGAGGAATAGGTGTATTAATCAGGCTTTTAGTTGCTCTACCCCCCCCCCCCCCCCCCAGGTTTGTATCTAGAACAGGCTGTGATAAACTATTACCAGTAGTATGAATATCGAAGTGACTATTTGACTTACCGTGTACTTACGTGTAGTTCCGTGTATTTCTGTATACATGGAAATTACACGGCAATTTGAAAGTGGTAAATAGACCCTTCCAAAATTTTTTGATTAATTCCTCCCAAAGCTTAAATTAATGACGTAAGTATTTGTGGTGACTATAATGTCAACTTCTTGGGGGTAAGACGCGGTATTTTTCACTTTAATTTCATCATTTAGCGATCTGATTTGCACGTTCTTAATTTCCTCCCAACATAATTTAATACTGCTTTACCATCATTACTAGATCTTTTCTTAACCTCTAATCTTGGTAAGGTTCTGTTTCACAATAAGATCAGTCTGCCCAGCATTCTGGACCATGATATTGTTTTCTTGTGCTATGACTGATGATCTGTTTGTTTCCGTAATTATAAAAGTGTAAATGTTGATTCCCTGTCTCATAAGTGCAATAGTATCCCTGCTAATACTGCTAACAACATCAATTATAAATTTAATATTTTTATACATATGTTAATGAGCTTCGTGAAGAACCTTTACGGACGATAGATAATGAGACATGAAGCTATTCCTTGGTTCTCCTCGGCCATTGAAAATCTCATAAATGAGCGGGAACTATTGTATTGCCGTTATAGGACGATGAGGTCCGAAGATTTGCAGTCTGCATACAAGCGGGTTTTTAACCTGGTGACCGCTAAATTGTTGAGTAATCTACTTAAATATGGCGTTCACCAAAAGATTGACCCTCCATTTAGTATTGAATCTGATGCCCTAAATCAGCACTTATGCTCTATTCAATGTGCAACACCTAGAGATGTAAATATGCATAACAATCCTTTTAACACTGCTATGGTTTTTGATTGCTTTGCATTGCGCTGTATTTAAGATGATGATGTTGTGATAGCTATAACTGACATATGTACGTTCGCAGGCGGTCGGTTCTCATGGTGGTCTGCCCGTAACAGGACGAACACGCAAAATAAGAGAAAAAGAAAAGAAGATTTCGGACAACAGTTCTATATATATTTTTATTCTATTCTCCTTATTATATCACAAATTTCACTTACAATAAATGCTATCCGTAAACTTACAATTCTAGTCACTTACATTCAATAAGATAAATTCATACGATAATTTCAACAATGAAACATTCGAGAATAATTCAACGTAATAAAATTTCAAGAATGGAGCAAGTATAAATTCAAGAAATGGAGAAGTTAAAATATAAGATTACTGTGTTAATAAAGTCGCTTATATAATAAAGTAGTGTAACTAACATTACTATATATTGCAATATGATCGTTTAAGTCATATACTAAAACAATGAAGGAAAGGCAATCTTTATTCAAGTCAATACTCTGAATAAAGTGCAATTAAATCTTTATTCTAGTCGAAAACCCAGAATAAAGTAAACGGAGATCTTTATTCAAGTCAATACCAAGAATAAAGTGGAATAAAATCTTTATTCTAGTCAATGCCCAGAATAATGTGGAAATTACTATTCAAATATATTTTTAATGATCACTCACCGAAAGCCAAATGATAAAAGAGATGAAAAGATGAAACGCTAGCGGCACTAAGATTTGCAAATCAATAACGTGATTTCTCTAGTGTTACCACTTTCCAATTCTTGAAATTTTTATACTTATGTCATTTACAAATTTATTACAATGATTTGTGATATTTATTTCCTATCTACCTTCATGTAAAAATAAATTTAATTCCTTCGTATCGTCGTTTTCGCGCAGTTGAATTAATATTTGTTCATGATGTCTTACAATTGTAACATTTGTAAAGTTTTGTTGTGTGTGGAAAAGGGAATTGGTCCAGTCCGTCTAGCCGTGATAAAAATTTATACTGGCCATCTGTCAAGATGTTTCAGAATGTTTATTTGTTTTGGATGTGAACTGGGATGGCTGCAGGAAATATTAAATTTAATTAGGTAAGTTTTATAAAATGTATATAAAAGAATTTGATTCTTTGTGTTTAATTTCATTTTTTAAGGCCGGGACTGGATAGGAAGATAGTGAAGAGTGTGAAATCTTAAATGGGATGGATTTCTGGAGTTCAAGCGAATGCCGTCGGCAACATGTTGTGCTAAGAATTATGTACATACTCTTTGATTGAATTGTGTTATTAATGATTTAATTTTAGGTTTGCTGATATTAATTTCGTAACTGGCGAAGAAGTTTTCAGGAATCCGAACACATGGGATTTCGCCCAAATTTTTAAGCTTATTATTGCCATGGGTTATTATTGCAAGTCGTGACACATTTGTTTAACCATATAATAGTTACTTTATCTTTTCCTCATTTAAGCAGGAACCATGCTCTTGTAAGTTCTATCGCTAATAATCGCTGCCCCTCCACCCCTTGTGACTTTAGACCGTTCAGTATATTATGTTTCCGGGCTAATTTGTTCGAGAAACTTATTAGCAACCAATTTACTGACAATCTTAATCAGCGCTCTTATCTCTCTTTGTCGGGATATCATCGCAATCACTCTTGTGAAACTGTTCTGCTAAAGGTATCAACGGACTTAAGAGCTGATTTGGATAGTGGAGAGATCGGTTATCTAGTTATTCTAGATTTCTCTAAAGCTTTTGACAGTATTGATCATGAAATTTTGCTACAAAAATTATTGACTAGAGACGGAGTTTGATTAATTCGTTGAGCCGCACGACCACCATGCCATGGGTACCGGGTTCGAGACCAGATCTACCCGTGAGATTTTATTAAGAAATTAAAATAATCCACTCCGTCTCTGGGCTGTTTTCTAGCTCGGAGCAATGCAAAAACAAGACTGAAGTTTTCTCACTTACCTTACCCTCATTCCCTTCCGGCCAAAACCATGCTAACGCATCAAAGAGTTGTCCCCTACAATTTCGTATAAAAAAAAAATTTCTTCTATCATTTTCCGCTTTCAAACTTATTTCTAGTTTTCTCTCTGGGGGAACTCAATGGGTTCAGACAGATGTTGGTCTTTCGATTCCTGCAGGAATCATGTACGGTGTGCCTCATGGTTCTACCTTGGGGCCGCTACTATTTTGCTTATACATCAATGATTTGCTTTCTGTAATAAGGAACTCTTAATTCATTTATACGCTGATGATTGCCAGTTGTACATTAGCGGGCCTGTTAACAGCATTCACACTCACATCAGCAAGCTCCGCCAATATTTAGATCGCGTTGTTGCGTGGTCAGGAGACAATTTTCTTTTGCTCAATCACTCTAAATCATGCTATATTGTTCTTTCTTGAGACGTAACCCTCAATCATTCCACCTTTCCTGTACCTTGCCTTGAGAATCAGCCGTTGGTTAGAGTTGATAAGGCAATAAATCTGAGATTTATCTTCAATAGCGGGATGACTTCTTGTGATTATAACGACTCGACTCTAATTAAAATTTAGGCTTCGGTTGACTTTCTCTCTTTTACCAAAGATTACCCGATAAGGCTTAATTAAGGCACTCGTGCTTTCCTTGTCGCGACTCGACTTATGCTGGTAAGATTAATGTCGCTTTTAATGATTGTGTTCAGTTCGTTCATGGATTGATCATATTTCATCTTATGTATATTCTATTGTTGGTTGCCCCCTGAGAACTTACTTTAACATAAGGTTATTATGCTTTCTCCACAAAATGATTTACATCGATGGCTCTGAGTACCTCCACTCGCTAATCGTGTTTCTTCATTCGCAACGTCGTACTTTTACCTAGGTTCAGAACTCTCGTTGGTAAGCGCTCCTTTTTTGTTCACGCTGTTCGATTTTGAAACTCGCTTTCTTATTATATTCAGAGAATGGCTGTGCTCGCGGCATTCAGGAAGGCTTTATCGGAGCATTTTCAAGTTCAGTTATAGAATCAAATAATTTCTATTTTTCAATCGTCGTTGTGTACTCTAACCTTTACATTATTCTTTATTAAATTGCAGTTTTGCTAACTCTTTCTCTGTTATATTTTGATAAATCATTTTTATATATTTTTCAATTATTATTGACTTCATATAGGGAAGTTATGGTAATTTCAAAATTGTCAGTTTTAAAATTTTTTTAGATTTCAAAGTCACCATAGTGTTTTACGCATGGCTTGAACACATGTGTGTGTGTATGTGTGGGGGGGGGGGGGGGGGTATGTGTGGGTATATATATATATATATATATATGTATATATATATATATATATATATATATTTCTTTGACTTACGATACATCGAAAATTTGATATAATTATTTGTCTTCCTTTCGATCAAAACATCAAGAAATGGTATCTTCCTATCTCTGCGTAAGTGAACTCATACGGATCGCTATATAAATATTGATTCCTTCCACTCTGAAGCACAGAAGAAGTCGCGCTTTCATAGTATGGTCTACAGGTTAATTTACATTCCCTTGGAAGCACAGTAATTTGTTGAGGGAAAAGAATATATATACAACGTTGCAAAAATTAATGGATTTTCTACACAGTTTGTAGATAATATCATCAATATACACTCTAAAAAGAAAAACTTGCGCCAGATAACAACATTAAAACTGTTTGAAGAAAATTTTAAATATGTTAGTTTACCATTTCTTCCAAAAATTTCTAATCCCTTCAGAAAAACAGTTGAAAAACACAAAATAAAATTTATTACCAAAAGTGAACATACTTTAAAAAAAAAAATTTGCTGTGTAACTATAAAGATAGAATACCAACACTCCATAATTCGGGAATATACAAAGAATATTGTTCGCAATGCAATTTCGAATACATAGGTCAAAGCAAAAGACGTCTAATCGATAGACACAAAGAACACGTTCGTGCAACAAATCACAAACCAGCAGAGAAGTCATCAGTTGCTGAACATATGATCAAATTTAACCACTCCATTGATCTTATGAGGTTTAAAAAATTGAAAACCGTTTTTGATAATAGGAAAATTGATGCCTTTGAGCCTCTATATATAAACAAATCCACAGCACCGCTAATGAATAAAGAGCCAGCACCAATATCATCACCTCTTTACAAGTATATAATTAAATAGGCATAAAAACTCAGTCATATCAGTTTTGTTCTTATATTTTTGACAATGTATAAGTTAGTATGTATGTACTGATACTGTAATTTTAAAGTTTTAGCTCTGTACCAAGTGATTTTAGCTTTAGTCGTAAATCTGGAGGTGAAGATGAAATATATATATTTCGAAACCGGTCTCCAGTAAAAAATTTTCTGTTTTATTTTTGAAACCTTACAAAGCTAATAGGGTGATACGACTCGTAATTCTATTTATCTGGCTTTGTCTGCTTAGTTACCAATTTAACAATGACACCATAAATAGTAGATATTAATGATAAATAAAACGATAAATCGAATAATATGAATTTTATTGAGTTTTCATATACTCGTTTGTACTATGATCATGAAATTTATCGCTATTAACAATTAAATATTGTTAATAATAATTGAATATTGTTAATAGCAATTAAAATTTGTTATTAACTGGGAAGTTGTTCGTGTGGACCTCAAGGGTCGCACCAATGATGCGACCCCCAGAATCTGGGCCCACCCCACTAGTTTAATTTAATTTTTGGATAACTTACTTTTATACTATATTTTTCTTTAATAATCTTGTTAAGTAACATAAACCGGAGTTGGATCAATACGTTGAGCGGCAAGACCAACATGCCATGGGTCCCGGGTTCGAGACCAGATGGCCCCGTGAGCTTTTATTAAGAAATTAAAATAATCCACTCCGTCTCTGTGCTGTTGTCTCGCTCGCAGCAATGCAAAAACAAGACTCAAGTTTCCTCACTTCCCTTACCCTAATTCCCTCCCGACCAAAACCATGCTAACGCATCAAAGGGTTTTCCCCTAGGATTTGGCCATATCGTATAAAAAAAAATAACCTTCCAAAGATTTATGTACAATTTTCAAGATGTATATTCTTGTTGTACCATATAATAAATTATTTAATTTAATATTCAGGTTGACTGCACTATTTCTCTTCAATTTCACAATCACACTTTTTCACTCTTTAGTCTCTCTTAATTAATCCCACTTATGACACCAATTGTAATGTAAATGGGGTTCTTCGGGCTCGGCGGAATAATTAAGGAACTTATTTTCAGCCATAAACGTTCACAGTTTATTCACTTCACTGATTATATCGTTTCACAATTTTCTTCGCAAGTTTTCTTCACAATAAAACGTTTAACTTTACTAATTAGCACTTATCACTTCACTGGTTAAAACACAACTATCTCTTCACAGTATCAGATGTACTCTTCGTCTAAATCATAACTAAAACCAACCAAGTTCTACGCATCTATATTTATACTACTCATCTTAGTTCTAGAAAGTTCAGTCACTTAGTTCTAGATGTTTCCGTTACACATTTTCAGCACGCTTATTCACCATATGTTCGAGTTGTCCTTGACTTTCTACGTTTGACATTTCCATACCTTGATTTCTGGCCATATGGATCATGCGCCTTAACGGTTCAATATTTCAATTCCTGGCCTACCTCGTGCACGTTACAATATATATTATACTCATATATCAGAAAATAACCATAGAAAGACATTAATTCTAATATTTTTTATATTTTTACTTTATTTTTTATATTTTTACTTTAAGCGTTCGAACCGTCGACATTAAAGTAATTTCGCTCTCCGTACAGTCTTTTTGGCCTGTGAATGGAATCCTTTACTACTTTTATACTACAGGTACCGTGTTATCCCATTGGCTCATATAAATATCATCATAATTTCTTTCTAAAATCACCCATGAAACATATGTATCAGCCGCCTCCTGTACATATTATATTTATTCAGAAGGTGGGATACGGAGTTATCAATCTTTAAAATAAGTTCACTGATAAAGGGTCTACTTAACCACGACTTACTAAGTTTCTGACATGTTTCTCTCTAGTTTAGGGAGTATTCGACCTTTATTTGGAAGACCTACCATTTTAAGCCGACTTCGTGCAAAATATCGATTGGTTATTTTAGCATATTTCAGAAATATATTTCGTGAAACAAAAGTTTTGATGCTATCTTTGATATTGAAAATAGGAGAGCACGTTTTAAAAGCCCTTTTAATTTTTATGATACGTCAGAATTGTTTAAATCTTGAAGTATTAGAAAATAAGTAGTACAAACACCGCCAGGGATTCTGGATTTATAAAACAAGGATGAGCTGGATATTTGTATGCTGAAAGAATAAACTAATGTAAGTCTGCAAATTGCATCCTGAGCAGTGACATCAGTAACCGTGATCGGAATAATAACGATGTATATAATCCGGGTAGATAAACTAAGGAGGAGTCTCAAATTTCACGTCCTGTCTGGCAGTATTGTCTGCTTCATTTTTCCTTAGGCACTCATCCTTTTTTACGTTGGAACCTTATTCATCCCTTTACACGACCAAAATGAACATGAAAGCGTTCTTCTTACGTTTTGGTGAAAACTTTTGGGCATTGAATGAAATTTACATGTAAAATGCTTTGGCATTTCAAACATCACCGACTGGATTTATACACAGCAACGTGGGGAGAACATCATGTGTGATTTATGGTTTTCTCTTTTATGTTATATTATATGTATATTCTTCCCTCGGGATGTAATTTTGGTTACAGGTGTGACAAATTTTATTCAATTAGTAAGTACGAGAAGATAAAATTTTACTTCAGAGCCATTACAATGATATTAATATACATAAGGAATAAAACATCTCGAATTACTCTCGAATTGTTTTTTAAGAATGGAAGAGCAGGCTTCAGAATATTCCAAATATTCCAAATCCACCAGCAACGGGAAAATTCGAGATAATGGATCACTATAAGGCTCGGTACTTGTTCTCGACCTTGTCTCGAATGTTTTGTGCTAGGAATTGTAATTCAAAGTTTACAACAATTTCTTTTTTAACACTTGAAGTCACTATTTGTACTGGTCGAGATTTATTTATTTAACAAATTTTATCAATGTGCTGACTACGGCTACTACCCTACGCTTAACAAACGGTGTTAACAAAATAAAAGAATAAGGAGAGATGTAATAAATTATAAATATATGCATAAAAAGTAGCTTCAACAAAGGTGACTCAACCCTAACACAGAATCAATTGCGAGCAATCAAAGATAACTTAAGACATAGCCTACGGATAGAACAATTAACCAAAAAAGAATCTATTATACTAACAAGGTTACAGATCGGACATACTTCCCTCACACTCAGGCATATCCTGAGCAAACAACACCCCCCCCCCCCCTCCCACCCATGTATCAAATGTAACCATACCTTAACCATAGCTCACATCTTTGGTGAGTGTGCACATCTCAGAAATGTCAGACAAAGATTCAAAATTTCGAATATAAATGATGTAATGTCAGAAAATATTAAAACTAATTATTATATATATATATATATATATATCAGGGTTCCGAATCGATACGAAATTTCGCTCCAAATATCGCTCCAAATCGCTCCGGATCGGATCGGTGCGATATCTGGATCGATTCAGCCTGGAGCGTTATAAAAATATCGAACCGCTCCGGAGCGGATCGTTATTTTTTAAATCTGATATCGAACCGCTCCGGAGCGGATCGTTATTTTCCAAGTCTGTTATCGAACCGCTCCGGAGCGGATCGTTTTATTTTTAATTTCAATCGATCCGAACCGCTCCTGGAGCGTTATTGAATCGATTCGGAGCGATTAGAATATCGCTCCACTAAATCAAAGGAATATGTTTGGTAATTATAAGGAAATAATCTTCACCTGCAACTTAATTACTAGGTGTTTTATACTAGGGGTGATGGGTAGGCTAGTGGATGGTTGGTGTGTGGGTGGGTGTTGGGATGTGGATGGTGAGTGGGTGAATGAAATGAAGAACTCTAGTAATTATAAACGTGCACTTCACCTGTAATTTAATTACAAGGGGTCTTGAACTTTGTGTGTTTTGTGAGTTAGTGAGACGGTTTTGGAGTGAAGGGGGGTAGTATGTGGGTGATGGGCTAGAGGGTAGGTGGTTGGTGATGAGCTGAAGAGTGAGTGGTAGGTGTGTGGTTGGGTTGGTTGTGGTTGGTGTGCTACCCATATTCACTCCTGGAGCGTTATTGAATCGATTTGGAGCGATAAGAATGCCGCTCCACTGAACCAAAGAAAGTAGCATGGTAATTTTTAGAAAGTGCTTCTCACCTGCAACTTAATTACAAGGTATCTTGCACTGAGAGAGCTTTTAGAGTTTATTATTATTTATTTGGCCGTTTTTCATTCTAATCTGCGTGTTAAAAATTTCAACCAACACTTCACGGCTTTTCATTATTCTAAGAATTTTAAGTGAAGGGTTTCCTTTTTCTTTTTAATTTTTAATTGATGAACCCAATGGAGTCTGTCTGATGCTAAGCTATTTGAATTATTTAGCCAAATCAGGGAGCTGACTACAGAAGTTGAGTAAACTTCGCCTGCTTCAAATGTGCATAGGAATCCAAAGTAATAAAACAGAAAAATCAAATGTAGGTTGATTACCAGTTTCTGAGAATACAACTTTATGAGGGTAAAGTAGGCCTTTGTGTTTTTCAGAGTAATTTAATTTTTGAACATGCTTTTGTATGAATAAAAAACCTTAATACTCGGAAAAAAACGCGAGCGAAATTTGTTCGACTTCTTTAAGTCGGCCAAAGGCACAGCGATATGCAAACAGAAACTTCAATTGTCCAAAATTAACATCAATTGTTTCAATAAAACCAAATATTCGAGACCGTAAATTTAAACATACCTTTAATGATCCCATGCACTTTCCACATTATAATGACTATCACTCTTAGACTGATAGAATTTCGTCGTCGGATGCGCACTTAATATATGCCTCTTCTTTTATTCCGCTGTTCTCTCATAATTCAGGTTAACTACAGCAATTTATCTAGTTCGAAAGTTTTTAAGGTATTTATATATATATATATCAAATCTTGCTTATTTGATTATATTACTTTAAGTTTCATGAGGGAAAGTTAGATTAGGAAGTTACCTTTGCGGATATTTGGGCCGCATGCAGCCTTTCCTCCTTTCCCTCATCACTGCCGTCTCATTGCCTTCCCTTTACTCTTCTCCAACATCTAATTAACCTAACACCCGCTGCCCCCTTGCTACTAATAGCCCCACACCCCGCCACTCGCTCCTACCCAGCACCTTTTCACCACAACTCTATAAACCTTATATATATAGGTCAGTACAAGACATCTTGTAATTAAATGTCAGGTGAGGTACACTTTTTGAAAATTACCAGTCATATTCCAGAATAAACGCCTTACCCATCATCTCCCACAACCCACCAATCAACCACACACACCACACACCCTACTACTCACTACAACCCAGCACCCATTTACTAGTACAAGGCACCTTGTAATTAAGGTGTAGATGTGAGGCACTTTATAAAAATTCCTAGATATATTCCTTTGATTCAGTGGAGCGATATTCTAATCGCTCCGAATCGATTCAATATCGCTCCAGGAGCGGTTCGGATCGATTGAAATTAAAAATAATAACGATCCGCTCCGGAGCGGTTCGATATCAGACTTGGAAAATAACGATCCGCTCCGGAGCGGTTCGATATCAGACTTGGAAAATAACGATCCGCTCCGGAGCGGTTCGATATTTTCATAACGCTCCAGGCCGAATCGATACGTGGAGCGGAGCGATATTTTGTATCGATTCGGAACCCTGATATATATATACATATATATTAATCACTAGACATCTACAATAAAATTTAAAGACCTATACAATTAATCTAAAGCAACAAATATTTCTTAAAGATAAGATAAAAACTAGATTGTGTAACAAAGTTAAATAGTTTTTCAAAATCAATGATGTAACATCAGTTACGTTGCAGGGCTTATATAAAACCTGTCTGCGTTATTAAGCCAAATATATAAGTTAACACCATCGGTGGGAACGAAAACTTTCTCACGCAAAATTCCAAGTTTTGCCCCAGAAAATTGCACATGAATGCTGAATCAGCGTCTGCGACCTTAGATATTAGATATCAATTAGTGGAAGTAAGAATATTTCTGTAATTTAGTCTAAAGAAAATTGTCCTCTGAAACAGATCGTTAAGAATAAAGTTTATTTTTTTTAAAGTTTTTGTGACTTAGAATTTTTAACTGGCGCCCGAGCAGGGACCACTTTGAGTGATTTGTGAGGGAAAGTCTATAAAAAGTGCTAGAAAGTAACCAATCTTATTTAGCAAAAAGGTGCTGTTGTGCTGTGTAAAATAACCAAAAAACAGTTTTGTGTTTAGCAAGCTAACCAGTGCTACTAAGTCAAAGTGAACTAATTCTGTTGTGCTGAGTAAAATAGCTAAATTTACCAAAAACAGTTTTATGTTTAGCAAGCTAACTAGTGCTACTAAGTCAACGCATCGTGATAATCAATAATTAGTTCATCACCTCAAGAAGGAAGCTAATCATCGCTACCTACTAGACTTTAACTGCACGATCATTCCTGTGGCAATTAGAGGGGTTAATTTCCTTCGAAATCATCCCTAAATCAAAGGATCAGGAAACGAGGCCCCGGAGTCACCGAAGGAGTCAACCATACTCGCTGCGGAAAAAACGGAGTCACCGGATTAGACAACGGACAACCACGCCGACTACATTCGTTGACAGCCGCCTGAACCTAGGGAGGAAAGACCACGAGCGGTCCCCCGTACAAACAAAGGACAGATATCACCGGGTACTGTACGGAATCATCCAGGACAAAAGACTCAACCAGATGTGTGTCCTTCATCTGATAACCTTAATGTAAGTTTATATAAAAAATTATATTCCCTTTTTCTTTATGGAAAACAAATTATTTAAGAATTGAAAAGAAGTTATAGTGAAAAATATTCCAATTTATAAGAGAAACCAAGAAAGAAAGTATTAAATATGTCAATTTATAAGAAGAATAGAAAAAAAAAGAGGAGGAAAGTTTATACTAAAACTAAAGAGTGATCACAAAAAGTTACTAAAATCAACTAAAAGGAAGAAGTGAAAATTTTAGCTTAATTTTATTTTACATGAATTAAATATTAATTTTATTGTGATAATCACACAAAAAAAAGTGATTACATTAGCAAAAGTCGCAAAACAACTCTCGGAAAAGGAGGTTTATAAGAGTGAACGCATTTTGAATGAAATTGTTAGGAATTTTTTTTCTCTGGTGAACGCATTTTGAATGAAATTTTTAGCAATTTTTTTCCCTAGTGAACGGATTTTGACTTGAATTTTGTAGGATTTTTTTTCCTTTCTCTCTTTTGCAGAATAAAATTAGATTCAAAACAAAAGCAATTTCTTTATAAAATTTTTTTTTCTTTTTTTACTTCTTAAAATAACAAAAAATAGATCCGAAAAATATTATTAAACCAGCCATTTCCCAAAATCCCAATATCCCAAACTTAGCAGAACAAGTTACTGCCCTTGTTACAGACGTGTTAAAGAGAGTGGGCAGACAAATTTTAAATTCTCTTCTCAATCCAGCTACAGACGTCAATAATGATGTCGATCAGCCAATTAACGTTTGTTTAGATAGGAATTTGACTGATATGGACAAAAAACCCGACATCGTGAAGAGCCTAAGGGAATTTTCCGGGAAACCAGGAGAATTCGGGTCTTGGAAGAAGAGCGTCGATCGGATTCTGACCATCTACGAACCACTAAAAGGTACCGCGAAATATTACGGAATTTTGAGTGTAATTCGTAATAAAATAGTAGGTCACGCTGACATTGCTTTAGAATCATACAACACTCCATTAAACTGGGACAGGATATCAAAATGTTTAACACTGCATTATGCAGATAAACGAGATCTAGGGACATTGGAATACCAAATGACAACTTTAGTGCAAGGAAGGTCCACAATTCCCGAATTTTATCAAAAAGTTTACCATCATCTATCCCTCATTCTAAATAAATTGTGTTCAATGAATATGAGTAAAGAGTCATTAGATATTATGACCAAATCGTACAGAGATAAAGCCCTTGATACCTTCGTGAGAGGTCTTAGAGGTGAACTTCCCAGACTGCTGAGTATCAAAGAGCCTGTAGACCTACCACAAGCTCTACACCTTTGTTTCAAACTAGAAAAGTCGACTTCCGTACTCAATACGCTAATAACCTCGGAAATACGCGAAGAAATCTACCCCCACCAATTCCACCAAGAAGAAATATACCACCCCCACAACAGATTACCCCTATTCCAGCTCCCAGAACTAATTTCTATCCTGAATTGATAAATTATCCACAAAGACCCCAAAAACCTTACTTCCAAAAACAACATCCTCAACAGTCATATCCTCAACCTTTTACTAACTCTCATCAACTTCCTCCGAAACCCTTACCAAGGCCGGAGCCAATGGACATTGACCATTCAATTCACTCATGCGTAGTGAACTATCAAAATCGACCAAAAACAAATCAGTTTGCGCAAAACAGGCCTTTATCCAAACAAACGCATTTCCCATACAAGCAACAACGAATTCTTAATACCGAACTTCAAAATACAGAAACCGAAAACGAAATTGACGACTACGAGCAACAAATAATCCACGAAGACTCTAAATACGATCAAACGCTCGTTGATTATACTGAAACAGAGGAAAACCCGACAATTGAGGACCCAGAACAAATTGATGACATCTATTTTTTAGATTAAAGAGCTCTTCGCTACCTTATTTCGAACATGTGGCGAAGAGCGGAGAAATTTTAAGATTCCTGATTGACACGGGATCAAACAAAAACTATATCAGACCACGCTATATCCCTAATGAAAAGAACTTCCTCGCAAACTCAGTAGCAGGAAGTATTAAGATAACTCACCATGCCTTTATAAACCTTTTTGGTCCCACAGTTCAAAAATTGAAATTCTTTATCCTTCCTAGCCTTATAACTTTCGATGGCATTATATGTAACGACAGTCTTAAACAACTTAAAGCCGTCATTCATACTAATGATAATCTCATGATTATCGAGCCCGGTGTGCAAATACCTCTCAAACAACACGTTTCCGAGTCAGTCAATTCAATAAATCTACGGACCTCGCACATGAACCAAGAACAAATCACAAAATTGGATAACGTCATAAAAAAATGTCCCAACTTGTTTGCAGAACCAAATGAAAAATTGACTTATACCACCATAGTAAAGGGCGAAATTCGCACGACTTCCAATGAGCCCGTTTACTCAAAATCATACCCTTACCCAATGGCGCTCAGAGCAGAAGTTGACAAACAGATCAAACAATAACTGGACGACGGTATCATTAGACCATCCAGGTCGCCTTACAACTCTCCAGTTTGGGTAGTCCCCAAGAAATTGGACGCCTCTGGTGAGAAAAAGTTCAGATTAGTAATTGATTTCCGAAAACTCAACACCTTAACCATACCAGACAGGTACCCGATACCGGAGATTGGCGAAGTCTTATCAAATTTAGGTGAGAATAAATGCTTCACCATAGCAGACCTAAAAAGCGGATTTCACCAAATCCCGCTGAAGGAATCTGATATCGAGAAGACAGCGTTCTCAGTAAATAACGGGAAATATGAATTTACTCGGTTACCTTTCGGCCTAAAGAATGCCCCATCAATCTTTCAGAGAGCCTTGGATGACATCTTAAGGGAACATATCGGTACAAGGTGTTACGTCTACATAGACGACATTATCATCTTCGGTAGGAACGAATTAGTTTTCAAAACATTGGAAGCAGCAAAGATGAAGATCCAGCTGGATAAATGCGAATTTTTTAAGCAAGAAGTTGAATTTCTAGGATTCGTCATCTCAAAAGATGGAATAAAAACTAACCCTAAGAAAGTACAGGCAATCTCTAATCTCCCTACACGAAGATCGCGAAACCCCTGACATCCCTCTTAAGAGGGGAAGATGGACGTGTTTCCAAGAACATTTCAAAAAATAAACCCGTTATCCTTACTGAAGAGGCCATTGACTCTTTTAATAAACTCAAAAACTCACTTGTCTCGAAAGAGGTAATGTTGATTCACCCAGACCTGAATAAAGAATTTCAATTAACCACTGACGCCTCCGACCACGCTATCGGTGCGGTACTGTCGCAAGACGATAAGCCAATAACGTTCCTCTCTAGAACTTTAAATACGGCTCAAGAAAGGTAAAAATATTTTCCGACCACCAACCTCTGACTTACGCAATTAGTAATAAGAACACAAATAGCAAGATGAAGAGGTGGAAAGCCATTCTGGAAGAATACAACTATGAAATAAGATACAAACCCGGCAAGACTAACATTGTAGCTGACGCACTATCAAGACAACCACCAACAATGCAGACCAACTCAATGACAACGACACAGCACAGTGACGATAGCTCGTCTCATAATTTAATACCCTTAGTAGAAGTACCAGTGAATGTCTTCCGCAACCAGCTAATCTTACGAAAAGGTGATGAGAACAGCTACCAAATAAAAAATCCTTTCCCAAAATACTCTAGGCACATATTCATTCAACCACATTACACGGATCCCGACCTCATAAATATTTTCAAAAGATATTTGAATCCGCACACATGGGACAAATTCAGCAAATTTACCCTCTTCACTTTAAAGATTACAGAATCCGATTCACCCAACTTTAGTAGAAGACGTAACTAACGGGACAGACCAAGAAGAAATAATTCTATCAGTCCATCGAAGAGCACATCGAAATGCAGAAGAAAACAGGTTACAGCTATTGGAAAAATATTACTTCCCCAGAATGAGCCAAAAAATAAAAAGACTCTTAAAAACCTGCAAAGTGTGCAAGGAAAATAAGTACGAAAGGCATCCCAATAACCCTATAATCAATCCTACTCCCATCCCAAACTATCCAGGACATACCCTTCATATTGACATCTACTCGACAGAAAGACACCTTGCACTTACAGCAATAGACAAATTCACCAAATTTGCACAGGCAAAAATAATCAAATCCCGTTCAATAGAAGACATAAGGAAACCTTTAAGGGATATTCTATTCTTCTTTAGCGTACCTGAGTTTGTCGTCCTCGACAATGAAAAATCTTTGAATTCGGCAACCCTAACATCCATGATGGAAGAACTAAACATTACAATTACCAAGACCCCACCATACAAAAGTGAAGTGAATGGCCAAGTGGAACGCTTCCACTCCACTCTTTCCGAAATCATGAGGTGTCTTAACACTGACGGATCGCCCCGTTCCTTCGAAGAACTTCTCGAACGCGCAGTAAACGAGTATAATTACACGATCCACTCTACTACTAGAAAGAAACCAGTAGAATTGTTTTATGGTCGCAGAATTACTCCCGAACAGTTTGAGAATGTTCGAATTAGCAACATCGAAAGGCTAAAGGAAAAACAACAAAAGGATTTGAGATACCACAACAGAAATCGCAAGCCAATAAAAGATTATGAAATAGGGCAAATTATATTTGTGAAGCACAATAAAAGAATAGGGTCGAAACTAACGGCAAGATATAAGCAGGAAATCGTAAGAGAAAATAGACACACAACAGTTATTACACAATCAGGAAAAACGGTTCATAAAAGTAACATAAGAAATTAATTTTTTTACAGATGCATCCTCTCCACCAGCAAAGGAGAAGTCCAACTCCCAGATCATCGGCCTCCATTCCGGCATAGCCAAGGTGCAAAACGGCAACTTCAAGCTGATCCACATAATAGATCTGGAACGGTATCAAAAATTCATCTCTGACATAAATCCAGTCCTCGAAAATCAGATAACGAAAAATCACCCCCTATTTCCTTTCCTCCAACATGAACTGCTTCAAATTCAAGAAATGTTAGAAAACATCAGACCACATAGAGAAAAAAGATCCCTGAATTTCATAGGTAGCGCATGGAAATGGATCGCAGGAAATCCTGACCATGACGATTTCGTTTTATTGAAGGATAGAATGAATAACGTTTTAAGAAATAATAATAAGCAGGTAATTATCAATGAATTGTATAATGAAAGGATCAATAATATAACTCGTATTACAAATGAAATTAAAAAAATATTTGAAAAGGACGAGGCCATTAACGAAAAATTAGCTTTAGGCACACAATATAGGATTAGATTAATAAAAGAAGAATTAGTTAACATTAGATACGCCATTCATTGGGCAAAAGCTGGAATAATTAATTCAATGATGCTATCAAAAACAGATATAAAATTAGCCACAAACACTCTTGATCAGGAAAACCTACCTTATTCCACAACAGAAGAAGCATTAGAATTCGCAAATGTAAAAATTATTAGTAACAGTTCTACATTATTTTATATCATTAATATTCCGATCACAACAAATGAAACATATCAAAAATTGTTAATTAAACCCATAAAGAGAAATAACATCATTAGTAAAATCCCTTATAATATGATATTAAGAAATAATGACAAAATTTTTAGTACAAAAAAAGATTGTAAAACCTGTAATTATCTAACCATTTGTAACCAAAATAGCATCCTAGATATTAGTAATTCCACCTGTATTCCAAATCTACTAAAAAGTCGCAATTGCACGTGTATCACCATCAACAATCAACACATACCCGCAATAGAGGAAATAGAGCCAGGTATTTTGCTATTGAATCATTTTAACGGTACGGTAACCGTCGACAATATCAGCCACAGTCTAGAGGGCACATTTCTCATAAAGTTCCACAACGTTACGGTAGAAATCAATGGTCAACCATTCAAGTCTAAGGAGGCATCAACCCTGTCATTGGAAATGATGCAAGAACTTCACATCAACAACACAAATCAGATCCGGCTCTTAAAATCCGAGAAAGAAATCCATCAATGGACAACATACGGACTTATCAGCATCCTTGGATCCATACTTACCCTCCTGCTCGTAATCTTTCGAAGGAAGACAGCTAAGATCGTCATCCAGCATGGCGAAAAATACGTAAATGGACCTGAGACCACAACCTCTGAAGACAAGAAGGAATCACGTACCATACCGGCACCATCATTCTTCTCAACACCCCTACATCAAGAGCTTCAGCAGACCAAAGTCCAAATTCCTAAAATCTACGAAGGATCATTCTTCTAAGGGTTTGAATGAGGACATCAAAATTTAAGAGGGGAAGAGTTAACACCATCGGTGGGAACGAAAACTTTCTCACGCAAAAATCCAAGTTTTGCCCCAGAAAATTGCACATGAATGCTGAATCAGCGTCTGCGACTTTAGATATTAGATATCAATTAGTGGAAGTAAGAATATTTCTGTAATTTAGTCTTAAGAAAATTATCCTCTGAAACAGATCGTTAAGAATAAAGTTTATTTTTTTTAAAGTTTTTGTGACTTAGAATTTTTAACTTATACAATGGTAAAAAAAAGCTGACTCTTCTTCTGATCGAAAGGGAAATTAAGAATTCCCGACATCAGTGTGATCGGCTCATATACCCCATAATTAGTGCGGTGAAAAGGTGCCCAAAAGAAGTCGTGATTCCTCAGGGTGCGACCAGGAACTGAGCCAAGAATGCAGTCGAAAGCAGGAAGGATCCTGGAGTTACAGAGTCTTTTTTCAACAGACAATTGCGGAAACTTATGCTTTATTGAGGATATTGTTCATTCCAAAAAATATCAACATATTTTACGAAACCAACTCCTTTCATCAATGGCACGATTGCATCCGAATGACAGTGTTATATTCCATCAAGATGGAGCTACTTCAAGGAGTGCAAAAATTGTTTGTGAACAACTCAATAACTGTTATGGAGTGGCCATCCTCGAGTCCCGATCTCAGTCCAATCGAGAATTTGTGGGGAATAATCAAAAAAGGACTCCACAAAGAGCGTCCCACAACATTACGTCTAAAACTCAGTGTTAAGAACTGGTTAGTACAATGTGCAAGCGTTTATAAGCAGTTATTAAAGCTAAAGCTGTTTTTACACAATTTTAGCGCGTCCATACGAAATTCATTGTCACCTATACAACTCGTACGAAAATAACTGTTACTAAAGTGTGCCTTACAATCTTTAAATTTTTTACTTAAATGAATATGTTTTGGTTTTCTTTTTTATGCATTAAGTTATAGATGAAATATACCAACAATAAAAAATATATCTTAAACAATTTCAAACCGAGACATCACTCTTGTATCTTTGTCGTACGAATTTCTTTGTTCCTGGGTAGTAATACACGGAACTAAACGTAAGTACACGATAAGTGCAAATAGTCACTTCTATATTCATATTTCTGGTAATAGTTTATCACTGCCTGTTCTAGATACAAACCTGGTGGGTGTTATAATAAAGCAACGAAAAGCCTGATTAATACACATCTTCCTTCCAGAAAGTCTAATAAAAATATGACGTACTTTCCGTGTATTGCCGTGTTTCAAATATTTCAGTTGATTTTTCCCAGATTACTTACTAATTTTTAGACTGTTTTTGTTCATAAGTAAAATTTTTATTAGAATAAAAATAATGTAACTACTTATATTACGTTTAATTTTTTAACTTATTTTGAACTACTATGCTGAATTGCTGTTTTTTGTACCTTTCAGTAAGAATTATGTAAGTTTAATTTCATACAATAAACAAAAACACTACAGTTCATCTGTTTTATCATTTTGTCCAAGATAGTGTAGTCATTATTCATACCGACCGGGAAAAGTGCTAAGTTATGCAGTTTTACTTACATTGGCCATTTGATATGGGCATGTATGACCGGTCATTATTCATAGTGACCGCACTTCTCAAGTTGCCCGTAACAGTAATATAAGGGAGTTATTCTAAGGGAGGCTTCGAAGAGCGAACCAAACGAAACTCCGTTGAGCAGCTTCAATGCGATTGATATGTGTCGCATAGAGGGGTGACCAGACTGGAGAGGCATATTCTCAAATAGGCCTGATAAAAGTGTAATAGAGAAGCTTCGTGATGTAGGGGTTATGAAACTCCTTTGACCATCTCTTCACGAAACCCAGAATCATATTAACCTTGGTAAGTATTGGGAATTAAATCAGGCGCTCAGGTCCTTAGTCTATGTATGTCTGCGTATTGACTGGTAGGATCAAATCTGTTCAAAATTTCTTTCCATAAAACCGCCGTTAAAGCATTTTCTAATTTATAAATATTTCTCAGTAGAGCCAAAGCTTCTTGCCGTACTGCTTATTATCATTTGCTAGAACTTCTAAGTCTTTATAAATACTTGCGAAATAATATTCAAAACTTTACTTAAGCTTTTCACTTTAGAGCTAGGATTTTGCTCCATTAAAACGCTCCAACGATGGTTTGAAACAGTAAAAAATACATATAATTCTTGTAAAATTCCAAAAAAATGTGATCGCTACAATACATTCTTCCACGCTGCACTCTCCAACCAGATTCATTGAGTGGACAGTTCAAGGTACGTAAAACGCTAACTTATTTTTGATTTGTTTACAAGCTTTCACTCCCTTATATTTACCAAAAATATTTTCTATTACATCTTTACTACGCGGTTCACCCATGTTACTCTTTAAAAAAAGCAAAAAGCAGAAAAAAAGTTCATGAACATGATGTTTTAATAATACCGAAACACTACAGATAACTGGTTAACGTGAGAATTATCTGGAGTCGAGTCAAGAATAAGTCCCCAATATTTAGATTCATATATTTAAGCTCAAATGTGCTCTATTACTTTTTGAGCCATTGACTTTATAAATTCTTCGTAGATAGTTTTCCAAAGATATGATACATTACCACGACTCTTGTTAGCATTTAGTTTAATATCAAAAAACGGATCAAATTTAGATAATAATTCTATGAGACCTATAAAATTTCTATTATTTATCCTAGATCCTAGAATTTCGTTTTTTCCTCGAAATGCGAGCCCTCTTATAGCTAAAAACGGAACTACTGCAACTACTCTTTTTAAAACTTTAGTCCAATATTGAACTTCATTTTCAATTTGTTTATTCATCCCTTTCTCGACAGTATTTTTTGTTGAATAGTTCGACTCGAACATGGATCTGTTATGCTCTTTATTATTTTCATGACAGCATAAAGGTTCATCTATTTTTAGATGAAAAAATTGATCCTTTGGATTCAGAAAGCATAAGCCATTTTCTCTCGCATTTCTCGCCATTATGTAGAGTTCTATAAAAATAATACGTCGAAAAATATCTATTTTTTTGAACGTGGAATTTCTATTTTGAAAGAAACAAAAATTTTTTGCCAAATATTTTTCGCGTTCCTTACCGTTCTCCGACAATCTCAAAGGCCATAGCGCTGGTACAATCAACGCTGCACGCGAGCATACTTTAATCCCGCGAGACTCTCGTGAATCCTTCGATTGTTTTTCCGCGAGTTATAACATGCGTTGGCATGCCTTGCAGGCGGTGATAGCAGTGGCGGTGGCGGTTATATTTGAATAAGAATTTAAATACAACTTGTATATTCTGCAACGGTTTTATTTTTTCAGAATGCATTTTTTGTCACAAATAAATTTGATATGTATGATATATGAATTGATCGGGGTGCAATTTTATAATGTTTCAATATTACAGAAAAATTAACTCAGTTATTTGAAAGACATAAAATCTGCCTTATCAGCATTCAATATTTTCGCGGAGCGTGGGGCCCTCCAAGCTGTGTGGTGCCCGGGGCTTCAGCCCCGGTAAGCACCTTTCCTAATCCGCCACTGCCCGGAAGTGTTGAAAATAACATCAGACAGAGCTCGATGAAAACAAACCCGCTGAGATCGCTGAGATAAGAATGAATCCAATTTACAAAAACCCGCGGAAACCCGAGAAGAGAGAGTTTTAGAACAAGATCGGTGATTTATTCTGTCGAATGCTTTGCTAAAGTCAGCAAAAATATAGTCAAATTGCTTACCACCTTCAATTGCAAATAAATTAATAAATAATAATAATAAATCAATTGAATACGTTATGAAGCTATGTTGGAACATCTTCAAGAACGGTTTGCAATGGAACTGAAGAAAATGGCAAAAAACAGCCTCAACAATTAATTTTGGAAATATATAGCAAAGATTAGTTTATAGTTCGAAATATCGCATTTTTCACCTTTTTGTAAAGAGAAATAATTGAGGAAATCTTCCAAGCTTTCGGAAAAATACCACAATGAGTTGACAGATTAAGTAAATAACACAGAATATGAGCAAGAGCGGAACCACTCTTTTCAGGAATGAGGCGGGGTTACCGTCAGGACCAAACCAAGGTAGACATTTTTTTAAATCGTAGATTCTTCATGTAAAAGGTCTTTGGATTAGAGAGATGTCGTTGAAAACCTTGTTAAATGTACAAAATTCCTAAAGCTAATATTACAGGTATCATCCAGATCGGCAAACAGATTCACTATCGTCCAAGTCTCATTGCTTTCACTGTCTCCGAAAGACAAAGAAGTTGGATCGCCACCAAAATTGCACTTCAAGTTAACGCCAAAACTGCTTAAAATCGACGCACAAGAATACCTTTATTCTGTTCATATAGTTATTATAAGAAGACACTTAGTCATAAGTAAAATATTCAGAGTCACTCCTAAAAAAGCAAATCCTCTTTCAGCCCTTATTTTTAGCATTCTTTAGACGTTTTAAGGAGCAATCGAATCAAGGCTAGTTACACCTTGAGTTATTGGCATTAGGAATATAAACACAGTACGTAAAATAGATATACAATAAATTATAGAAATATCATACGGCCTCATTAATGTCTTGTTAATTGCGAACGCTTCTCCAATCACAAGCTGAGAGCCAGTTGTTAATCAAGAAAAATTCAGCCATACTGAAATTATAACAAACGTGATTAGCAACACAAGAATCCATTTACACCCGAATCCAGGAAAAAACAATATGAAGCGCAAGGTGATGACCTGATTCAGGAACAAGGAGAACCATGTATCGTCTCACCAGTATTCTAGCAGGATCAGTAGAAAAGACGAGGTCGGTGAACGTTTCATGATCATTTGATATGTTGCAGGTCTGTGCTAAGCCTGAGCAAGCGAGGCTTTCCATAAAAGAAAAACTAAATTTATTGAGAGACAAAAGAGAAGGGACCAGGCCGTTCTTCGGGTGAGAGAGCTCCCAGCCGATTCCAGGCAGTTAAAGTCACCGAAAAGCAATAGCTCATTAGAAGGCATCACTGATACACAGCAGTACTCGAAGGCGAAAATGGCAATGGATAGGTCACACACAAAGAAGAGCCAAACAACATCGCACAACAGGCTTTAGATTGAAACCCGCACGGGACATGGAGCACAACACATGGAGAAGATCCGAAGAGAGATGGAAGGTACCCAAATCAAAATTGAAGACATTGGAGCAGAACCGGGGCAGGTGGAAAGTCGGTGTAGTAGACGCCCTGTACCCCACATGGGGTTAAGGGAACCAGAGATAGAGAGAGAGAGATCACCTAGAGTAGCAACTAGAATGATTACACAACCATCTCTATTAATAATTAAATTACAAATGGCTCTATACACCTCAGTTATTACTAATATGATCAAGTCAACACTTGCAAGTTTAACAAATTTTTATGTGGTTTAGTTCCTAAAAGGCTTTATCTCAATTTAAGATGTTAAGATTAGAAAAGGAACTTTATATATGTAAATACACTCATATTGGAATACAAGTCTTAAATCGACATAAATAGAAGATTGCAAATATTTTAATTTTCAAAATGAATTTTGAGTATGTTAACAATAATTTCTTTGACCTTGAAGTCTAAAATTCGTGAAAACCGTCGTAATTTTTTTTCCAATATTTCACTCGGACCCTTGTTAGTTTATCAATTGCTAGAATACCCACTACATATACAGTACACTATCGCATTTTAACATATTGTTCGGATTCACATTTATTTTCTTTATTCTCTCCCTAATAATTTAACGTTAAGCGGGACACCACTGAGAGGGGTTCAAAAAAGGTAATTTTTTTCGAATTTTTTGTTGCTAACTAGATAATTTATTTAGAATTTTGAAAAAAGGTTATACCCATACATCGAACTTATATTACACAAATTGTCATTAAATAAATAACAAAATTAATAAAGTCATACAATAACGGTCTAACGGCGGAATTGCTGCTTCGAGAATAGTTGGTGCGAAAAAAACCCAAACTTTTTCAATATATAAAAATGTAGTTTTCGTTTTTAACCGACTTCCCAAAAACAAAGAGGTTCTAAGTTCGACGTTCTAAGTTTTTAAATTTTTTTTTTTTATTTTTTTTTTTTATTTTTTTATTTTTTATTTTTATGTCTGACCGGGCATAACGTCGTAACGCGTCGACCGATTTTGATGATTCTTTTTTTGTTGGGTAGAGTATGTTCACCGATTGGTACCATGTCAAAAAAAGTTTTGGTTGGGTGGGGGTGGGGGGTGGGGGTGAAACCTAACTTTGTAACGCGTGGTCCGATTTGGATGGTTATTTTTTGTTGTACAGAGTATGATCCCCATTGCTAACAGGAGAAAAAAAATTCGGCCTTGGGTGGGGGAGGGGTAGTCTAACTTTGTAACACGTGGACCGATTTGGATAATTCTTTTTCTGTTGGGTAGAGTATGTTCAGTGGTAGATACCAGGTGAAAAAAATTTTGGGGGATGGGGGCGGGGGGTGGGGGTGGAATTTAACTTTGTAACGCGTGGTCCGATTTCGATGGTTCCTTTTCTGTTGTAAAGAGTATGATCCCCCATTGCTAATAGGAGAATAATTTGGCCCTATGGAGAAAGGTGTGGGCGGGGGGGAGGGGTAGTCTAACTTCGTAACGTGTGGACCGATTTGGATAATTCTTTTTCTATTGGGTAGAGTATGATCCTTGGTTGATACTTCGAGAAAAAAAATGTTGCTGTGGTGGGTGTGGGAGAAGGGGGTGGAACCTAACTTTGTAACGCCTGAATCGATTTGGATGCTTCTTTTGCTGTTGCATAGAGTGTGATCCCCCATTGCTAATAGGAGAATAATTTGGTCCTATGGTGGTGGTGGGGGAGGGGGAGGGGTAGTAACTTCGTAACGCGTGAACCAATTTCGATGATTCCTTTTCTGTTCGGTAGAGTATGTTCCTTGGTTGATACCATGAGAAAAAAAGTTTAGTGGAATGGGGGTGGGGTAGGGGGTTAAAACAAACGTCTAACGTGTGGACCGATTTGGATGGTCCTTTCTTCGTTGTATAGAGTAGAAGACACTAAGAAGTGAAAAATAAAATAGTTTTAAAAAAAAACAGTTGAACCGACTTCACAAAAAGCGCTAAAAAGCATAAAATAATTTTTAATTTTATATCTATTACGACATTTTGAAGTCGGTGCAAATTAAACAAATAAAACAACTCCATAACCACAATTGAAAATAATACATAATACTACCTGAACGTTTCAGCTTACGGGATCATAAGAAATGACGATTAAATATTTTTGTTGTAGTAGTTGTTGTTTTTTTAAAAACTATTTTTTACGTTATTAACTTCTTAGTATTTAGGGAAATTGTAGTAAAAATCGATTTCTTAATTTTCGACATATTTTCATGTTTCAAGGTCTTTTAAGTATGTTTACACTATTTTTGATTAATTGATTAATTCTGTGTCTGCGTTCGTGGGAGTATGTACATATGTACGTATGCGGTCATTTCCTTCCTGCACGAAATCTTGCAAACAAAAAATGATATCGAAGTCGGTGTGAACCGAAGTGTATTGTCTTCAATATGATCTTAAAGAAATGTCATCCAATTAGGTCCAGCCAACTCTGTTTTGAACGATTTAATTTAATTTCACTTTTCTAACTGACAATCAAATCACCTGCTAGATAGATAGATAGATAAATTTATTTAGCACTGTACTAAAGATTAAAAATATCTTATTAAGCACTAAAAATTACATGGTTTATAAAGAAAATAAACAGAAAGGAAAAGCAATATTAGACTTATTGCAGTTATGGTTGAATATAAATATGTAAGTATAATGTTAAAAGTAACAGTTATTAAAGAAAAGAAAATGGAAAAAGAAAAAGTACTGTAAGCAGCTACGAGTATATATGCATTACATAATATAATGCAATCCATTTCAAAAGATGAGCCTGTGCACCACTCCCTCTCAAAGATCAAGGAAGACCCCGCCGGAGCACGCAAGCTGAATATTAACAGGACAAGAGTTCATTTGCAAATTACCTGAACAAAGAACGCTCGCCGTATTGTGAGTGATTTCTCGGAATAAGTAGATTACAGTGCCTGGTCGACTGCAGAAACTGTAGGTGTTCGCAAAGATAAGTTGGTTCTTTATTATATATCAGATCGCGCAAAAAAACAAGTTTATAACGAGTCTCTACAGTCTCTTTCATACACAGAGTCACGTTTGCTAAAAATAAGGCTGCCGTATGTGAGATGTGGGACAACTAGAGCTTTGGTTAACTTAATTCGAACATTTACTGACAAACAACTCGAGCTGATCCACAGCTGCCTCAAACTATTATACTACAACAGGTAGACTTAGAATTAAGTTTAACTCCGAGGTTCTTAATGGAATCAGCATACTTCAAGACAGCGTTGTTTAATATAACCACAGGAAGGTCATCTGTTGCAATACTAGTTCTGTATACAGCCAAACAATTTAACTTGGACGGATTAAGTGACAACTCATTTATTAATTACCACTCGTATATTCGTTGTAGGTCTCCATGGATTCTATAAACACAGTCTTCAACAAATCCAATGGGTTTATGGGAAGCTACTAATTAATCTTAGAGCCGATGAAGAAAAATCATGACTGTGTCCTAGTTTAGAGAGCAATTTCGAATGATTAACAGAATCAAATGCTTTACTGAAGTCGAGAAGAACCGTAATAGTTAAGTGATCATTATCGATTGATCGAAAGCAGAATTCGAAAGTAGAATTCGATTTTATAGAGTAAATTGTTGCAAGCAGCTCGAAACCATCAACAGATCGAAATGAAAGCCCCTCCTAGAAAATATCAGCAAAACTGAAATCACTGTGAGGATTGTTTGTTGTCACATTACTGGCAGAGAAGAAATCATTTAGGCCACTTGGATCAAGATCCCAGATTTCGAATATTTGTTCAAAGTTTTCCCGAGGGCAGATTTGCGTCTAGTTTAGTACCGAGCTATTCACGCTTGGAGGAGCAAATCATGCGTGTCACCTTATTTCGAACCGATTGATATCTGCTAAGTACCGCGGCGTCACGACGTCTCCCATATTTGCTGTATAGAAAGTCACGCTCAGCCATAGCATGGCGAATTTCTCTTGTTATCCAAAGGCAACGCTGATTATTTAGTCTAAGGGTTTCTAGAGGAACATTTGTTTCGTACAGGTAAGTTAGTCTGTCACTAAAAATATTAACTTTTTCATCCATAGTATCACATTCATACAAAGCACCCCATGAGCCTCACTGCAATCTGTCAAGAGTGCATCCATGCTAATATTTTTGAAGTCACGGTAAGTAATAAGTTTAAAACTTGTTGTAGGTTCCAAATACATTCTATAAGTTAAGTACAAACAGTCGTGATCAAAATTACTTGGTAGTGACATTTAATTATGAAATAACACGTGCTTTATATTCGTTGTAAGAATGTAATCGAGCTGAGATGGAGATGTGGTGCCAAAATGCGTAGGCAGCTGATTAACCAAGTGTAGATCTAATGTTTGAAACAAATAAGACAAGGAACCATGTCTCAGAGCATTTACATTAAGGTCGCCCCAATAATCACATTACCATACCGAAAGGCAAGAGACGAGGCTACATCTAAGAGCTCAGAAGCGCGTTCAGAATTAAAACTATCTGCGGGACAATATACACTAAAAACCACACATTTATCAGATCCCGAGTATAGTTCCACCCCAATAAACTCGACTTCATGTCCAGCAGATGAAGTATGCAGAATGGATGCCCTTAGGGATCTATGGACGTAAATTGCGACACCTCCCCCAACATGGCCATCCCGATCATTCCTTAAAATGTTGTAGTCGGGAAAGGATACTAAATTTGAACTTATACTACAATTAAGGGGAGGTTACCGTTCATGGCGTCCAAAAGATCGATTTTTTTAGATAATTTGAATCCCCATATTGTCTAGTATATGTAGTTAAAAGGATTTATTAAAATCTGATGTAGTTGAGAAGTTACAGCGCATTGAGCGGGACCGCGCGCGGGCTGGAAAACAGGTAGCTGAGGCGCTCAGGGCGCATCTTGCGAGACGACTTTTTTCCGCTACCTTAATCCTTACCGCATAGTTGACCTTTTCTTGGCTATAGATGGCGTTGGTCAGTTTAGCTGACTAGATGTAAGTTTTCAAGAACAAACACTAAAAACGATTTTTTATAAATTAAAACTGCTGTTTCGAGAAAAGCGCGCGGGGCGCTTCACAGCTTCAACGGATGAACCGATTGACTTGCAATTTGTTCAACCGTAAAGGAAATAATTTAATTTCGGGGGCCTTATCGGGGCGATTTTTTTCCGACTTAAACTTTTTTTTGCGTCCATTGAAGCTAAAAAAACAGTGAAAATATGAAGTATTTTTTCAAACGACCGCCATTTTGATATGCGGGTGTTTTCAGAAAATTTTAAAACACAAAATTGTATGGCAGAGGTGAGGGCAATCTCAACCGTTTGGGAGTTACAGGGTGATTCATAAATTTCAGTTTTTCATATTACTCTTTTATTTTTATCTCTTGATGTACCCAACACAGCCACTTCAAACAAATGCTTAAAGTCAACGACGCTAATGGTCTTTCCAAAACTGTCAACAATACTGATCTGACTCCTGCCCGTACAGTCACTTCCAAAAGTGAAAAAATCGTTTGCAATTACTTAAAGTTCAGCGATTTCCCAAATTTTCTCCGAAATTCATGTAATCAATACACCTTTTTTTTATTTTTATTGGATTGCCCATCTTACAACCTTTCCAAAAAGGTGCAACATGGCAAGGTTAATACAGGATTAGAAAGACTGCATCCTTAGAACTCCCTGAGTACCTAATTATTTTAATGCACTTTAGGGAGGAAATTCTTTAAAGAAACAAATTTTTTAAGATAAAAGGTCGAAAATGTTTGTTTGGTTTGTTTTAATTATTGCTGCAAAAAAGTTATAAAAATGTAAGTGGTATTTTGTTTTATTGCCCTTGTATCTGGCGTTCTGTTTCTTCTACCTGATAAGAATTTTCCTATAAAAAAGGGTCAGTCAGCAAGAATACCTATCATAGTTGAAAAACAAATCAATAAGTACGGGTGTTTTTAAGCAAAAATTATTACAAAATGGTAGAACTTACATTTGATGAATACGCGGATATTGTTTTCATTTATGCTGTATTAGACGGAAAAGAGAGAGCGGCTGTACTGGAATATCAAAGGAGATTCCCTAACCGGCGAGCACCCCAAAGAGGGGTATTTACACGGACTTTCCAAAGGTTAAGAGAAACAGGAAGTGTAACTACAAACGACATGGAGACACGACCCGAAACTTCGGGAACTTCTGCCGACGTCGAGCACCAAATAATCACCATCGTGAGGCAGGACCCTGAGACGAGCACGAAATGAGTCGCAAGGCGATTAGGAATGTCGTCATCTATGGTTTGGAGGGTTATTCATCGAGGGGGATTACGTCCATATCACCATCACCCATCCCATGGACTACTGGAAAGAGATTCCGAGAGAAGACTAAAATTAAGCACTTGGCTTCTGGAACGCGACATTGATGTTTGTTGACCAAATTCGTGGACAGATGAATGTCAATTCACCAGGAATAATATCACGAACTTCCATAACCTCCATACCTGGTCCAACGCTAACCCACATAGGCCAAAGGTGACCTGATTCCAGCAGGGATTCAGTGTCAATGTTTGGGCTGGTATCATCCGCATTTGGTAGGAACATTAATTTTTCCGAAAGTGCTTAATAGTGCAATTTATGCAGACTTTTTGGACAATACACTGCCAGATCTAATAGAGGAGAACCCTTAAGATAATCTTAGAGGAATATTTCACCAACACGATGGAGTACCAGCGCATATGGCTAACATTGTGAAGGAAATACTAAGTGAAAAATTTCCTAACCGCTAGATTGGACGAGGTGCACCGATTCCTTGTCCTGCTAGATCTCCAGACCTTACCCCATTAGACTTTTTCTTATGGGGAACAATGAAGGATGAAATTTATTCAAGCCCAGTCAACAATAGGGAGGATTTAGTTAGCAGAATGAGGAACGCGGCGACGAAAATACGGGAGAGGTTGGTTGCAATTCGCCTTAAACAGGGACCTAGAAGGAGATTGTTGGCATGCATCAAAAGTGGCGATGGACATTTTTAACTGCTTTTGTTACTGATCAAGATTAATTTTAATTATTTTTAAATTCAATACAAAGCATTTTAGAATTAATTTCTGTAATTTGTTGATTTTTATAGTACTCTCCGATAGGATTTTTACGTATCAATTTCTACATATTTTCTTTACGTGGACATGTTGCACCTTTTTGGAAAAGTAATAAGATAGGCAATCTAATACAAATAAAAAATAGATGTACTAAATACATGAACTTCGGAGAAAATGTGGGAAAACGCTGAACTTTAGGTCATTGGAAACCATTTTTTTCACTTTTGGAAGTGACTGTACGTGCAATGGTAGGAGTAAGATCGACAGTGTTGATATTTTTGGAAATGTCGTTAGCATTGTTATTTTTTAGCGTTTCTTTGATGTGGCTTTGTTGAGTGGATCAAGAGATAAAAATAAAAGAGCAATGTGCATACCATGAACAACTGAAGTTTATGAATCACCCTGTAACTCCCAAACGGTTGAGAGGTTTATTATATTTATGAACAAAACGTTTTACAAAGTACTAGGTAACCCTTCACAATTGTGCATATTTGTTTTTGCCGTCATAAATGTATGTGCAGGACGCGCTGAACTTGACACCTCATAAATAACATGGCAAACGGTTCCAGTGATTAAAAAAAACTATTTAACATATTGGAAATTTGCACAAAACTTTTTTAATCTAATTTCTTGCATATTTCTAAAAGTACTAAATATGACTAATAAAAATTTGAATGTTTAGTTTTAGAAACGTAACTTTGAATACATAATTTTAACAGCTGATATGTATGAAAATTGAGAAAATGAAATTATGGTTGTCTATTCTGAAATATTTGAAAATATAGCTCGAAAAAGTGATTAGAAACGTGTATAATATAATTTGGCAAAAATGCCAATCAGCACTTCAATTAAGTGCCCATTACCGCGCATGCACCTGACACATCAAATCGGGCCTCAAACCTTTGCTCTCATTTAAACTGTTATTTAAAACTGGATTCTGCCTAACCGTTTCTTTGGCTTAATAAGATTAGAAATTGAGAATTCTAAGAGTTCGTTCTAAGTGCACTGTAACTAAATTAAGATCGGAAATTGAATTTGTATGATAACATTTTCTTAGTAAAAGAGTTCTTTAATTTTGTTAACTGGCGCGGGATCAAGGACCCACGGTGTTAACAGAAATATGCAATTAAGATTCTTAATTTTATGAAAAATTACATAAATGAGTGGAAGGAAGACGTACCTCAGTAGGCTACCGGCAAATAAATCGTCAACATCAGCGGCTAAACAGACAGACTGCCTCATTAACTCACCCTCACATGTCTGGGAGGACGAGAAAACTCTTTTTTTTTTATTCTATAGTGTACAATGAAACCAAGGCAGGCGTAACCGCGCAATCCTCGCAATCGCAAGCAATTGGATGACATCATTCACTTCTGCAAGTTTATTGTAAATCAAATTTGTAGTTATTTACCTGAAAATAAAGAAAAAAATATAATTTAAAGCCGATAAAATACAAAAACTAATTGGTATTTCTGAATTAATGAAATGTTACTTAAGTGAATCCAAAAATGGAATTGTGAATCGAATCAAACTAAATTAATTTTAATTGAAGATATAAAAATTAAAGGTTCAAAAAAGATAGATTAAATGTATTTTTAAACAAATTACATACGTGAAATTTATACTAATCTTGTGAAATAATAAAATTTAGCAAGCTCGAATAATTCGAAATTAAAGTGAATTAGAAAGTTTAAGCCTATGAATTTGAGTAGAATAATCAAGGATGATTCATTATAATGTCCTTTTGCCCCCTTTAAGTAAATTTTCATCTATGACAACAAAGTTAATAAAATTCTCACTTTAACAAAGTTTTCTTTTGCTATTTTCACTGCACTTGCATTGTTTGTTATTTGTGAAAATTAGCCCTACTAGTTAAGGAGACAAGTGTATAGAATAGTGAAAAGTTCAGAGCATCAGCTGCTGAATAATTTGTAACAGGTTTATTTGTAGTTAGGAACGTAGAATAAAGTTGAATAATATTCTTGACATTGAACAACTCCAAGCATATGAGAGAGCTGACGGGGTCAGTTAATGTCCAGCTGGAAATTCTAAATGTTGGTAGAGGACATTGCCGCAAGTAATAAAGTAAGTAAAGACACTGTTGGTCTAAGGGCTCCTAGAAACGAGCAAGAGCTTAAGGAAGTAAGCAAGCTTCCCGATTGCGTTAAGGAACTACCCTGGGTAACTAGGGTCCAATCTATGCTGAAAAACTATAAAATAGTCCATGACAAACCAGTGTTCCATTCTGTTCTCAGAAATATCTGGCATAAAATTAGGGGAAGACCTGATGCCCCTTCAATTTCTTATAATATCTACGATGAAGATTGGCAAACCATCAAAAAGTGTTTGTCTGCATTAACCTGACAAGCGCGATATAGGGACGATAGAGAACCAGTTAACTCAGCTTACACAGTGAAACAGAGGTAAAGACGAGTTTTTACGCAAGGGTGAAGCAGAAAACTATACTGATGAAACGGTAGGTGCTTTAGCGGAGACATATAGAAATAAGGCTTTGGACATTTTTACTAGAGGGCAGAACGGTGATCTATCGAAGATGCTGATGATTCAGAAACAAAAAAACTCTCCCTGAGGCTTACTTCTCCTGCCTCGAGATACAGAACCTGAATTACAGAAACCTTGATCAAATTAATCAAATCTTCTCACATAAACATTAACACCCCGTTTTACCCTCGAGTCGGCCACGTGCAACCTTTCAGCCTAGAAACACAACTCCAAGCCAGTATCTATACTTCCCCGAGGTCTTCACATTTAAAGCCTCCTGATCCCATGGATATAGACTATTCAATCCACTTGAAACGGGTAATCTATACAAATAGACCTTTAAGCGGCAATGTCAAGCAACAAGGCTTTTAACTTAGGAACAAAAGGGGAGCATGATGACTATGAGCAGAATCAAACATTTGACCAATACAAATGTAAGGGTACCGACGGAACTGAAATTACACCTGAGGAAGATTAACGTTCTTAGGTAAATATTATGACAGGAGCCTCTCTAGAATTCCGCACCTAGAGCTTCGAACAAAATGCAACAAGGTTTTAAAGTTCCTTATTGTTAAGATTCATCATTTGAGAATCTTCGTTGTTAAATTATATC
Source organism: Leptarthrus brevirostris (assembly GCA_964036015.1). Lineage (NCBI taxonomy): Eukaryota > Metazoa > Arthropoda > Insecta > Diptera > Asilidae > Leptarthrus > Leptarthrus brevirostris. The sequence goes on along the minus strand of OZ038376.1, from coordinate 11,056,716 downwards.
TTGTCTTATGCACATTTAAATTGTACATTCCCACGAAAGCTTTTGCAACGTAAGCAAATTTGCAGGTACGATCACGGTAATGCTCTTGCAATGTAAACGATTTTCCACGGATGGTGACGGTAACTTATGGAAGAAAATATATTCAGTTATCTCAAAGTAAAGTTCAGTGGTGTTTCTAATTAGTACGTTCCCTTTCAGCGTTTTAATCGTTCTTTCAGTTCCAGAATAATAAGGTGTAGTGGTTTCAAGTGCCGCTTACATCACCAAAAATAAGTCAAGGTACATGAACCTTGGCTAAAATTAGTGAAGTAAAAGAACTTCGCCCTAACATTTAGTGACCCCGACGTGATCCCACGTCCAACCTTTTGATTACCTGGTGCAGATCAACGGCTGTTATAGAGGAATTAGGAAAAAAGCAATCTGAACAAGGGACTGCAGTAGAGCGCATCATTACCAACTTTAATAAGGACGATAGTGCGAGAAAAACTACAAAGGCTTATTACCAGCTTAAGCTAAAGCAATTATAGGAAGCCTGGGCAGCCTTTAAAGCTACTGATGATCAAATACGACGTCTGCAGCCGCCGCCACTTGAACATCCGTAATTCTCTAACAACTACTATAAGGCAGTTCTCTCGATCTACACTCCATTTCGGGAGCGTGTTCAAGAAATGATTACTTCCTTCGAGACTATGGAAGATAATCAATTGCATACAAGTGATAATGATGACCTCAAGACGGAAGGACTGCAACTAGTCCAGATCAACAAGAAGATGATCCATTAGCATGCGTGCCATCGCAAATACCAACCCACAAGGAGAATAATCTGGGTACAGTCCCCAAGGACCTATTCAGGTAAAATTCGGATTTAACTCTGAACCCAATTGCTCCAGTGTTCACCACAATGAGGAGCCCAGAGTATTTGCAAGTAATAAAATTCGTCGACAAGGTGCGATGATACCATTCAACAACATTGGGCCTTGATCGAGGAACAGAATTACACTATTTAGGAGTTAACTGACGACCCACTGAAACTAGGATACGATCTTGATAAATACGTGGCCCTAAAGGAAACTACACAGTAAAAATTAGTAGGACTATTAGCAAAGATCGATGAGATGCCCATATCAACAACAAGCAACACTCATCAGCAAGTTGCTGTGCCAGTTGTGAAGCTTCCGAAAATAGAACTCCCTCGCTTTGACGGTGATTATCTAAAGTGGCCACAGTTTTATGACCTATATACGCAGATGGTGCACAACCAGCCACTATCCAACTGCCAGAGAATGTGGTATCTGAACGCAAATGTGTTAGGTGAACCAGAAAAACTAATAAGATACTTGTCATTGACTGAAGAAAATTACACAACAGCGTGGGAAATGTTACAAGAGCGATATAACAACATGAGAGTTTTGGTCACCACCTTAATCAACAGAATATTGGCGCAGCCTAGTCATGCTTCCGATTTTGCATCCGCTAGTGGCATTAAGTCCTCGCATGACACAACGCAAGAGTGTTTGCTCGCTCTGGAGAATATAGGAGTTTCAACCAAAAAATGGGATCCGATGCTTCTTCAACTGGACAAGGCTACACATTCCCTATATGAGCATAGCTTGTCAAACCCTAGATTCCTGCAAACCATTAAAGACTTCTTGGCGTTTTTGGCAACACGGTTCCAGTCACTTGAAGCATTGGGTACAAGGAATGAAACTATAGATGATCGTCAACGAAAACCAAATTTAAGATCATTGACTTCCACCACTGTTACGACCACAGCTTGCCCTGTCTGCAAAGGCAGTCATCAGCTATTCCAATGCGGTAGCTTTCTGAAGCTAACTCCATTCAACCGATTTCAGCAACTAAGGAAGCGCGGTTTCTGTATTAATTGCCTAAGAGGAGGGAACAATGCGGTCCAATGCAAGTTACGTGGCTGTACAAAGACCAACAGAACCATAAATGTCAGAGGATGCAATGAACGTCAAATTCGGAGAACTTGCAATCGTTCCAAACAAAGATAGCGCTCATCCATCGACAAATATGATCACATCAAGTGAATCACAAACCGCAGGAACAGCTTTGAGTAATAAACATGAACGTGGATACGTCCTCTTAAGCACAGCAAGAGTAAGACTAACTGCAAGTAATGGAACCAGTTTGGAAGCCCGGGCGATTCTTGATTCAGACTCTCACATTAATGTCATCAGCCAACGCCTAGTGAAAAGGCTTGGACTGCAACCAAAAGCCGATGCATTAGCCATAGAAGGCATCGAATAAGGAAAACAACGTACCAACCAGAGGGTAAATGTACTCTTGCAGTCAAGGTTAAATGGTTACTGTGCAAGAGTAGAAGCGTTTGTACTTCAAACAATAATATCACCCCAGCCAGTTCGAATGCTGGATATCACCACATGGGCCATACCACACAATATCCCGCTATTTATCATCAATTGCTCGCCATTGGGCAAATAAAACTAAGAGAAGGTCTTCCAACATTGCAGAACACCATTCTCGGCTGGATTATCTCAGGCAAGGCAGAAGAGGTACCAGCCATCACATCCACATGTGGAATTTCTACTGAAGGTGAAGCTCTCGACAATGCTATCGAAAAATTTTGGCGAATCAACGAATTTGAAAAGCCGACAACTCAAACGACCCCAGCAGAAACACGCTGTGAAAACTACTTCCACCAAACTACGCGAAGAGACGAAACTGGTAGCTTCATAGTTAGCCTACCATTCGCAGACGATGCTGCTAGGTTAGGAGAAATACAGCTCTACGTCGATTCTTCTTGTTAGAACATAAATTGGCTAAACAAGATGAATTGAGGAAACAATACATCGAATTCATGGAAGAATACATCCGACTAGGTCACATGGAGGAAATCTACTCTGAAGAAATAACGTCCCAATGTTATTTTCTATCACACCACGGAGTTTTCAAACCGGACAGCACGACAAAGTTACGGTTGTGTTCATTCAATGTCTCACTTAATGACCTATTGCACACGGGACCTACTATACAAGAGGACTTATTCACAATTCTATTACGGTTTCGATTACCACGCTTCGTTTTTACGGCAGACATTGAGAAAATGTACCGCCAGATACTAATCAGCAAGAGGATCGAAATTATCAGTTGATCTTCTGGAGAACTGATCCAAATCAAGCGCTCCGTTGTTATAAACTGCGCAGGGTCACTTACGGTACCACACTCGCCCCGTATCTGGCTACAAAGTGCTTACAAGTATTGGCAGAGAATGCAGCTCAGAAGTTCCCATTGGGATCGGCTTCAATTTTACAAAACTGCTACGTTGATGATGTCATGACTGGCAACAATTATTTATCAGAAGCAATCCAAACTCAATCGCAACTCTGCTCATTACTTAAGGAAGCAGGATTTTAACTTAGGAAATGCTGTTCCAGCCATCTTTGCCTGCTAAGGAATATATCGCCAGAAGATCAAGCAATAGAATTGGACCTTACACTAAGACAAAGAAGAGAAGGTTAAGACTCTAGGTCTCACATGGCTGCCTAAATCAGACCAATTTGTGGTAAAGACTAATGAGATCAATCCTCATAAAATCACGAAACGGAGTGTGGCATCCCACATAGCTCGACTTTTTCATCCACTTGGAATCATTTCACCCATTGTTGTTACAGCCAAAATATTTCTCCAGGAACTATGGCAGTTACAACTAGACTGGGATGCGGCACTTTCGACAGAGTTGCACACGAAATGGGTCAAGTTTCAAAGCGACCTGAAGAACATGGATGATATACACTTCTCAAGACATGTCTTAGCAAATGAAGTTCCAAAGACAATCCAATTTCATGTCTTCACAGACGCATATGAAAGAGCATACGGTGCTACTATGTACACAAGATCTATTAACAAGGAAGGAAGAATCATCATACGACTTCTTTGTGCCAAATCTAGAGTAGCACCAGTGAAACAATTACGTTACCCCGTCTTGAACTCTGCGCGGCTAAGTTGGGTGCCCAACTCGCAAGTCGAGTCAAGAAGGATTTGAATCTCAAGGATGCTGTCACATACTTTTGGACTGACTCAGAAGTTGTTCTGGCATGGATAAGCTCCACATCATCGTCCTTCCATGTTTTTGTAGCCAATCGTGTTGCATCTCTACAACGACTCACAGATCCTTAGCAATGGCGTCATGTTGGTTCTAAGCAAAACCCCGCAGATGTGCCATCACGCGGAATAACATCTGAGAAGTTGAGGACACATAATCTCTGTTCCTACGGCCCGCCCTTCTTGCATGGTCAAGAATCAGTGTGGCCCCCCCTATATTGTAAAAATCTTCGTAATTCGTGTGAGCTAGAGAAAAAACGTACAGCGTTAACTACCAGCTCTGCATCAACAGAGATCCAAGAATCAGTTAATCCCCTTTATCACATCCAGCACGGAAATTCCTTCAGACGACTGCAAAGGATTACCGCCTACGTGCTTAAATTTGCCAATCGGACCAGACGGCGGACCGTAACAATCAACGTAGGAACCATCCTAAGCACAAGTGAACTCGACTCCGCACTCTATGTTATGATAAGGACAATGCAGGGGGCACACTTTGATGAGGAAATTAGTCAGCTGCAAAAATATAAGGAGAGACTTCAGCAGCCTGGCACCATTTTTAGATGATCATGGAATAATTCGTACGATGCCAAACATCCCATGCTTCTTCCTTATGAGCCCAATTCGACGAAGTCGTTACTGATTGCTCTTCATAACGAAAATCTACATTGCGGACCCCAGGCGTTATTAGCTTCCTCCAGGCAACGATTTTGGCCTATTCGTGCAAAGGCAAAGCCCAAGGTCTCATCGCAGATGATGGGCAACCTACCTGCTCACAGAATTCAACCAGCGAGGCTATTCATAAATGCAAGTGTCGATTTCTGTGGGCCACTTTTAGTGCTTTACCAAATTAGGAGCAAACAGCCCAGAAAGGCCTACGTAGCCGTATTCTGTTGCTTTCTCACAAAGGCGGTACGCTTAGAAATTGTCGGAGACCTTAGCACGGATGCATTTATAGCTGCAATGAGACGCTTTATGGGAAGACGAGGCCATTGCAGGAATTTGTATTGCGATAACGAAACAAACTTTGTTGGAGCACCCAACTAGGTGAACTGAAAATGCAATATATTCTGATTACTCCAAGAGAAAGATCATTTCCATTTTATACCTCCCAGAGCGCCCCATTTCGGCGGTCTTTGGGAAGCTGCGGTAAAGTCAGCAAAACACCTTTTTAAGAGGAGCGTGGCGTCAGCATCATTGAGGTACGAAGAATAATAAACTGTTGTAGTCGAGGTCGAGGTAGAAGCCATATTAAATTCCAGACCTTTAACATCCATGTCTAGCGATCCCAATGATCTGATGGCCCTAACCCCGGGTCACTTTCTGATTGGGGAACCACTTACAGCCTCTGTGGACGCTTCTACCGAACCTTGGCGGCGTTGGTCTCGTGAATACTTGAACGAAGGTAAAATAGTGGTCATAAAAAAAGACAACACCCCTGTCATGAAGTGGCCATTGGGCCGTATAATGAAAACCTACCCAGGGAGTGACGGTTACATAAGAGTAGCGGATGTACATACCGCAACGAACGTAGTGCGAAGACCAATTCATAAGCTTGCACCTCTGCCGATAGAGACAAATCTTAACGAGGACACAGCACCATCAGAGAAAGTAAACATTCCTACTGCGTCAACAAGCCGATCACCGGAAAATCACAATCCTGCGTCAAGGAAGAAGGCAAAAACATCTTTTGGATTCTTGATATGGTCAACACTGCTGGTCTCTCTATTCCTACCAGCTATTAGAGGTAGTCCCTTTGAAATAAATAAATTTCGTAAACAACCAGGGATACACTTCGAGCGATTAGGAACAACAAGAATAGTGTCTACTGAATGGAACCTGTTGGCCTATTATGATCTTCAACCATACTGGAAGGAACTCAATATATTTCAAAGTGGAATAGGAGCACATAATCACTTGTGCAAGCAAATTAAACATAAAAGATCATGTAATCCACTTATTACCCAATTCCAACACATTAAACAGGAACTAAGTAGCGATAATGAGCTATTTTCAATGCAAGCACCTGCCAATAGAACCAAAAGAGGAGCAGTTAATATTGTGAATAACATTGCAAACCCCTCTCCCCCCTCCTTGGTATTCTGGATTCTTAATATGCAGAGGAACCAACGTCTTAAGAACCAGACAACGATAATTGACGCAACGATCAACATAATCAAGCGGGACCAAGTCGACAACGACAAGAAATTTCAAACATTAGAGAGCCAGTTGACGCAATTAGTCAACCGACTCAACGGCATGGAAGAAGAACAGTTTCAATTTAAACTAACATTATTGTTTTCATCACAATATTCAAATTTCCTTGATCGCAACCAATCTACATAGAATATCCACGTCAATTAGTGACGCCTTGACCAATTCTCACTATGGCCAAATTAGTCCTCAGTTGCTCTCGCCGTCTCAATTAAGACAGGAGATATATCTCATTCAAAACCACTTGCCAACTAATTTGCAGCTTCCCACGAGTCAGGAGAACATTCTGCAACTATATAGATTAACTAACATACACCAAGTTTAGTGATCTCCTCAATATAACCCCCGAACGATTGGCACCAATTCTTCAAGAACAAATTCAGCAACATCTACCAGTAGAGGACCTACACAAATTACAGAAGATAATAAGAATGCAAGATTTCAATATGCCAAGGGATATCGAAGCAAAACTTACGCACAGTTTAACCATCAGTTATACCGGACTACTCCTGTCTATTATCATCGCCATCTGGATGATCTACAAGGTCCGTGAAGACATCTGGAGATGCCTGCGCCCAAAACCCAAACAACGGCCAAGAAGTCACATTACCCACGAAGACTTCGTCGTCAACATAGAATGCGATGAAGGCTGAACCAGTGGTTCATAGGGTGGAGGATGTTCAGATTCATCATTTGAGAATCTTCGTTGTTAAATTTAATCTTGTCTTATGCATATTTAAATTGTACATTCCCACGAAAGCTTTTACAGCGTGAGCAAATTTGCACGTGCGATCACGGTAATGCTCTTGCAATGTAAACAATTTTCCACGGACGGTGACCGTAACTCGTGCTCGAGTATTTACATGTATGCTTCTGAGAAAACTTTCGTGGGAGTAATTTTGTATATATATATATATATATATATATATATATATATATATATATATATATATATATATATATAAGAAATTATGGAAGAAAAATATATTCAGTTATTTATAGTTCAGTGGTGTTTCTAATTAGTACGTTCCCTTTCAGCGTTTTAATCGTTCTTTAAGTTCCAGAATAATAAAAAAATTAGTCAAGGTACATGAAGCTTGGCTAAAATTAGTGAAGTAAATCGATGCTTATAAAACCATTAAGTCATGTATGTAAGTATGTGACACTGCCAGGGCTACCTCAAAGTCTTTCAAAATCCGTTCCGCAGGAGGAGTAATCGAAATGAAATAAAAGGTTGGAGGAAGATTTTTCGAAAGTATCGGCAACAAAACTTACAACGAATTTGTCATCCTACCGAGATTAGTATCATTTGATGGGATCATCGGATACGACACTTTGAAAAAGTTGAAGCAGTTATTGATCGTAAAGGAGAAAATTTTCACTCAAGTCAACATCAAAGTCGAAGAAGAGAATTTGCCAGGTAGGATGCGAGAGCGCATTCAAAGGATAGTGAAACGGCATGAAAAAGTTTTCGGACCGCCAAAAAATAGCAAGGAGATTATAACCAGCGTAACATCGTAAATCACAACGACAATCAATAATCCAATTTATACCAAATCATATCCCTATCCCATTAATATGGTGCAAGAGTTGGAGGAATAAATAAAAGGTTTACTGGACGAAGGAGGAGTTCTTACAATTCACCAGTATGGATAGTGGAGGTAAAAGACCCGACACCTCAGGAAAAAAGAAATTCAGAATGGTGATAGACTACAAATGTCTGAATGCCGGCACGGTAGTGGATACCTACCTCATCCTAGATATATCAAACACCATAGCAAGCTTGGCGAAATCCAAATTTTTTACAAATCTGACATGTGGATATCACTAGATAGGGATGAAGGAGACTGACATATGTAAAACTACATTCTCCACTATGAATGAAAAATACGAGTTTTTGAGGTTTTCCTTCGGACTAAAGAATGGGCCTGAAATCTTTCAACGCGTGATAGACGACGTCCTTAAGGACTATATTGGCAAGATACGTTACTTCTATATGGACGACGTAATAATATTCGGTACGACCGAGGAAGATCACCTTTAGAACATTGAAAGGATTTTCTCCAGGTTAGAAGAGGCGAACCTTAAAGTGAACCTAGACAAAACAGTATTTGTTAAGCCTATGATGAGACTTAAGCGAAAAAGGGTTGCCGGGTCAATAATTGACAAGACCAAAAAAAATTTTAATTTTAATATGGTTTTTATTCAAAAAGATAACTTAAAACTAAATAACAATTCAACAGTTCATAAAAATAATAATAATAAAAACAATCCAATAACAATAAAAATCCAAAATGATAATTCAAAATATAAAATAATAAATTCAATAATAAATTAGAAAAAATGAAGATGAATAAGCAAAAAGCCGATGAATCCAATTATTTTTCTGTGAAAATAGAAAGAAAAAAAAACGAGATTAGTTATATATAGTGAAAGAAGAAAAAAAATACAAGGAAAAGGGAAAAGGAAAATTAGCTAAAAAAAGAAAATCGAATACAAAGTATAAAATATACGAAAATGCTGAAATGAAATATAATGTAATTAATAGAAAGGCTAAAATCAGCAATACCTTTTTAGAGATATCTCTAATAGCCGAAATCAGCTTGAAATGACCAGTCGGTCTGAACTCTGAAAGCAGAATGATTTTTGCTTACTGAGCGCGCTCTATTTATATCATTCAAAAAGCATTAACTAAATAGTAAAAGTCCCGTAGCTGCTTTTCGAATGATATTTCATGTGAGTGTTAGATGAGACAGCTGATAGCTGTCAATTATTTTGTAGGAAATGTCAACAGGTAAGTTGTTTTGGTTAGAGATTTTTGGAATTTTTTATTGATTTGATTTATTTATAGGAAACTGGAGTATTTGAAGGATGGACGGGACGCCTTTGGAAGTAGGGATTGGTATTAGTAAGGTAAATTAGGTTAACACGAACATTTTGAATTGTTTTTTCATTTTAGGTTGAGGGTTCAACAGTATTCTTTAAAAGGGCAGTGGAATTCTTAGGATATTTGATCACTGAGAAGAGTATCAAACCAGATCCAAAAAAGGTAAGAGCGATTCATAGCATTAAACAGCCTGGAAACCTAAAATATCTGAAAGCTTTCTTGGTACTAACATCTTATTAGCGCTAGGGCCGGCTTAAGATCAGTTGGCGTCCTAGGTGCATTGTATCTCTGCCATTCAAGGGAACAAGAATTCCTCTAGGTGATTCAAAACAAAGTGCACTTCAGCGACTATATGCCATGGAACGAAAATTCATGAGGGATCCCGCGTTGAAAGAACAATATTTTAAATTTATGCGAGAATACTACCAACTTGGCCACATGGAACTTGTTTCAACCAAAGAAAAAGAACCAGACCATCAAAGATGCTTCTATCTTCCACACCATGCTGAATTATAAGTAATCGGAAACCATTTTGTTCAATTTTGGAAGTGACTGTACGTGCAATGGTTGGAGTTAGGTCAGTAGTGTTGACATTTTTGGAAAGATTATTAGGATAGTTGCTTTTAGCGTTTGTTTGATGTGGCTCTGTTGGGTAAAAGAAGAGATAAAAATAAAAGAGTAATGTGCATACCATGAAAAACTTAAATTTATGAATCACCCTGTAACTCCCAAACGGTTGAGATTCCCCCCCCCCCCCCTGCCATACAATTTTTTGTTTGTCTAGTTGAGATTTATCACCCTACTCATTTTGGCACATCTGATCTGAATCACACCACAAATTGAGATTAAATTTCACACGCAAACTTCCCTGGACAACAACAGCTTTCTCTACGCCATTAGGACAACACGCATATTTGAGAATGCCATTTGGCTTAAAAAACGAACCATCAACTTTTCAAAGATTGTTGAATGCTACGTGAATACACTAAGAAGTTATATGTTCTATACTTAGACGACATACTAATTTTCAGTACGTCCCAAGCAGAGCATTTAACCAGTATAAAGAACATTTTTGATAAGTTAGAGAGCACCAAGAGGAAACAAACTAAACCCTGCTAAAATAAAGGTAATTCGAGTTATAACATTACCAATCACACAAAAGCAGATAAAATCCTCCTTTTATATAACAGGATATTGTCGAAAATTTGTCAAGGACAGTGACAGCTTTTGAGAAGCTCAAAGCTCAAGGACTTAATGACAAGTCATCCCATACTTAGATACCCCAATTTCGAGAAAACATTTAAGCTTATTACGGATGCCAATAATTCAACAATTGGAGCCCTTCTTTCACATGAGGGACACCTCACTTGATATGCGTCTAGAACGCTTAATGATCATGAGAAAAATTTCATGGGGCATGGGGCGGGAGCAGAATTTCACCCAATTCGCGACAACGATTGCAAGTGGACCTACAATTTAAAGTGGATTTTGAACCAATGGCATCTTCTCTGCAACCCCATAGCCTTTTTATTGTAATCTGTTGTCAGCGGAAAGCAACAATGGGTCGACGCCGGTGGAAATGGAACCTGGGATTTCCACCGCCGACGGTACTTGTCCTAGTATGGGGAACGAAATACTTTCGACCATACCTATTTGATAAGGAGTTTGATTTGCAAACAGTTCACCAACCAATTAAATGATTGCAGTCGAAATACACTGATAATCGCTTATAGCGATGGTTGGTACAGTTAGACACCTACGATATAAAAAAAGACTTTATTAAAGGGAAAGAAAATAAAGTCGCCGATTTCCTCAGTCGAATCAATTCAGAACAAAACGAAATCAATTTATTTGATGCAAGTAACTCAAAAGGGGAAATGGATTCACAACAATGCAACCACCACCGTTGAAAATATGAAAAATGGTGAAAATTTGAATACTAATTATATAATAAATTTGGAAAATCAAGTTAGTGCAGAAAATATGAGCATCATTCTGGAAAGGTATATAGATATATGTACAACACAAACCACCCATTCGCAAGAGGAAGATCTCAACGACCACATACCTCGGCTCAAAGTCGTGGTCAGTCAGTTTAAATTACAACCAGTACTGGTAGAAGAAAAGGAAAGCAAATTTCTACAAGTATTCAATAATAGAAGGATACTTATAGATAAGAATGACGTAGAACATGGAATGGAGATCTTTAGTTTATAATTTATTTATTTAAGCTTAATACAAGCTATTGCATAAAAAATACAAAAAATTAAAAATTAAATACAAACTATAACTTAATACTAATTCTACAGAATATAATAAATGAATAATTAAGAATAAATAAATAAAAATGTATAAGCTACAATATGAGCTATATATATTGATAACTGGCAGAAGGCGAAAGGAAGAAGAATTAAAGTAGGCGATCAAGATCAAGATGGGCGGGGTCAAGATATAAGGCTTTGTGGAGTGATGATTTACTCAGATGGAAGTCAAAAGAGGAAAGGTCGTTGACTTTTCGTAACATCCTGGTAATTGGCTCGCTTTGACCGTAGTTTGTGCGATGGCGATCGAGTCGGAAAAGGGGAGTGGACCTAAGGTTACGGGGATTGGTATAGATGGGTTAAGATTGCAGGATTGAGGGGCAGTCTATGGCACCAGTTAATAATTGATAAATGAAGAGAATGTCGGAAACATCACGACATTTGCTTAGAGGTTGTAAGTCGATCAGTTTCAGACGGTTTTCATAGGGAGGAAGGTTGAATCTGTCAACCCACGGAAGATCACGTAGAGCAAAGCGAATAAACCTACGCTGGACAGATTCAATCCTACCTTGCTGGCATATTCAAGGAGAGGTCTAACGAAGGAGACGTAAAGAGATTTGGAAACATAAGGATTGGAGAACTCTCTAGACCAGCGCTACACAAACCCTAGCGCGGAGTTAGCTCTGTTAATTATGCTGTCAATGTGGGAACGGAAATTGAGTTCACTATCACAGATTATTCCTAAGTCACACAAAGAGGTAACGATAGGGACTGGTACGTCGGTTAACATATAGACTCTCGGGGTGGCGGTAAGACGCTTGCGGAAATAAGAGATGGACTGGCATTTGGAGACATTGAGCTCTAGAAAGTTTTTCATGCACCATGTGATGAATGAATCGAGGTATTCTTGCAGGAGAAGAGAGTCGGTAGTGGAGGAGATATGTTTGATTATTTTCATGTCATCGGCATAAATGGACAACTCTGAGTGTTTGATGACACATTCAACATCATTTATTGTGAGGATAAAAAGCAATGGACCTAGGTGGCTGCCCTGAGGGACGCCGGAACGAGCGACAATAGGGTTAGAAATGGATGAACTGAAAAGAATATTGAACTGACGGTTGTTGAGGTAGGATTGGATCCAGGAGATGAATCTGGGGGGGGGGGGAAGCCTAGGCGATCAAGTTTGAACAAGATAACGTTATGGGAGATCTTGTCGAAGGCTTTACTAAAATCGGTGGCGATAACATCAACATCTTTACCGTTTTCCAGGGCACATAGGGTTTTAGAGACGAAGTCAGTAAGGTTGGTGGTTGTAGATCTACCTTTGAGGAAGCCATGCTGGGAGAGTGAGAAGATAGACTTACAGTGGAAGAACATGGAATCATAGACCAATTTTTCGAATAGTTTAGGTATGGATGATAATTTAGCAATGGGTCTGTAGTTGGACACATCGCTCTTGCAACCTTTTTTGAAGATGGGAATAATATACGAATTTTTTCATAATTGAGGGAAAACCCCTTGAGTGACCGAGAGACGAAAAAGCAAAGTAAGGGGTTGGACTAGATGCATGGCACACTTTTTCAGAACAATGGCCGGAATGCCATCAGGACCTGGGTGAAAGTCGTCCTCAAGCCTATTAATACTGGCGGCGATTAGTTCAGGATCAGGGTCAAAAGATGAAAACGACGTTTGAGTGCATTTGTCCATGAATACAAAATAGTTAAGGTCGGGTTGTAGAGAATTGTCGCTGAAAGATTTACTGAAGAAGTGTGCAAAGAGGTTAGCGATAACCTTAGGATCAGATGAAGAGGTACTCTCGAGCTTTAGGGTGGAAGGGTAACCATTGGATTTCTTCTTAGAATAAATAAAGCTATAAAAACGCTTGGGGTCGGATATGAGGCTAGTTTGCATCCGTTGGAGGTACTCATGGTAGAGGGTATCGCAACGTTCAGAAAAAGAGGTATAAGCAGATAGATAGGAAGAATAGTCAGACTCGGTCTGGGTTAGAAGAAAAGTTTGCCAACGCTTATTTCTCCTGTTGCGAAGAGAGCGTAATTCTTTGTCGTACCATACGGGGGATGAGGAGTAGTTTTTACGAGGAAGAAGAGGGATAGATTGTGTAAGACAAGCGTGTATTTCCGAATAGAACGCCTCTAAAGCAACGTCAACTGGGAGATGTTGAGGGATAGTGGCAATGTTAGAGTTGAGGAGCAAGCGATTTAAATTTTGAAAGTCGCCTTTACGAAAATTGAAGGATAAAGAATACTCGGAGCTTGAAACGGCATGAAGGTGCTCGTAGGAGAAAACGAGGAACAAAGGAGGATGGTGACGGTCGAGGGAGGAGAGAAGATGGTTGCTTTCTGCGACAGCCGAGTTAACTGGGTCTGAAGAAAAGATTAAGTCTAATTGTCTGTCCAGGAAGTTCCTGACTCCGCTTACTTGAAAGAGACCTGAAACGGAGAGCTGATCGGTAAGGAAGGCTTCTTTGGCCGAAGATGCGTTAAGGGGGACAAAGTGAGAACAGTCCTCGGACAATGACCATTGGATAAGGGGGAGGTTAAAGTCACCCAATAAAATAAATTCATCGGACGCGTTAGCGTTCTCAAGCAGGGTATCGATCGCTTCAATTATGGGCTCGTAGGCATCTAAAGGTTGAGAGGGGCGAATGTAACAACAGAGGATGTACAGAAGACATTTATTTAGTGCTATTTTTATACACACAAATTCTGATATTGTAGAGTCGGAGGTCTTTAGCAGGGTGGCGTCATAACGGTTGTGAGCAGCTATGAGAACCCCGCGACCTGGTGGATCATTGGTGCCTACACAACCGTCGACACGGAAAATGGTATAGTTTGGAGGGAATAGTTCGTTGTCGAGAATTCCTGGTGTTAGATTGGTTTCAGTTAAGGCAAAGATATCGTGCGGGAATTTGTGGGAGTTAAGAAAAATATTGGATGTTTTTGTACGAAGTCCTCTTACGTTCTGGTAATAGACCGACAAGCTGTTGGGGAGAGGATCTTGATCGGAAACCGCGGGTGCAATAGAGGGGAAGTCAGAAATAGGGAAATCAAGGGGGTTAGGAACGAAAGCAGTTTAAGGAGTCGTTACGACTTTTTTGAAGATGGGAAAAACGGCGAGAACTGACGTACGCAGCATAGGTGGATAGATCTTCTGAAACTTTATGGGAAGGTATATTGAATGATTCATGGTATTTTGTGAAAAGTTGGAGTAAGACTGATGGGTCTGTGGGCAGGCCTTCTTGTTGTATACTTAACATGACGTTGGTGCTGGTTTTACCTTCAACACAGACGGAGTTCGGTTTGTCGTGGAGATAGGCTAGAAATAGACGTACGTTGTCATAAATGCGACGGTCCCGTAAACGGGACAAGAGGTATCGACCATCGCTAGAATCAGCAGAGCGCAAAGTCAATTTAACTGTAGGTGGGAGAAGGGGATCGATAAATGAATGATGTTCGGATAAAGGAGTTTTGGCTAGCGGAATGGGCGGGTTAACGGAGGTAGAATTTGTTTGAGACGGGGCGACAGTGTAGGAGGATGACGGCGTGGAATTAGGTGGGCATGCGGAGGAAGTAGCGGGTGCAACGTTTGGCGTATATAGAGGAGAGGTGGGACAGACGGAAATCGGAGCAGAGGTAGTGGAGTGGTCGGAAGAAGTTAGCTTTAGGTTAGAAGGGCATGCGGAAGAAGTTGGGAGTGCATGGTTAGGTGGGTGCGCTGGACATACGGAACTCAAAACAGTATTGGTTGGGTTGACGGTTGGAATGGACGTGTTCGAGGGATTAAATGACAAAGAATACAACAAAATGCAGAAGAACCTAATACAATTATATCCAGATCGGAATACCGTAAAATTTGCCAAACGTAGCAACTTCGCAACGGATATAGAAAACGAGCAGGAATTATAGAAACAGGTAGCCATATTCCATAAAGAAAAATCGGGACATTGCGGAATTATCGCGACTTATGAAGGACTTACAATGAAGATCTATTACGCTAAATAGAAATTTACAACTCATACAATTTTAGCTAATTGTCAAATCTGCACTGGGGCAAAGTATGATAGAAAACCAATAAAGAAAAAAAATTAGACTTTGCCGAAACTCCTAAATAATAATAAACGTGATAGCACATATCGTCGGCTTAAGTGTGAGGGAACGTATCTGAAAAAACCCAACTTTACTGGAGACACAAAAAACAGTATAATATAACATATATAAATTTACGGTTGAGTAGATACGTTTTGTCGTGTTTGACGCGTATTTTGACGGAATCTTATGCAACGAAGAAAAGAGTGACGGAGTAAGATTATTCTTAACACGACCAAAATCGTATATTGAGCTCAAAAGTGCACGTTTGGTAGATACGTTCTCTCATACTTAAGCCGACGATATAGACATTTACACAAATAGCAAACACAATTTCCTTATAAGCTCATATTACCATATTAGAAAAATTGTTTTTTAAAAAAAAGTTGAACCGACTTAACAAAAAGCGCTAAAAAGCATAAAATAATTTTTAATTTTATATCTATTACGACATTTTGAAGTCGGTGCATATCAAACAAACCAAACAACTACAACAAATATATTTAATCGTCATTTCTTATGATCCCATAAGCTGAAACGTTCAGGTAGTATTACGTATTATTTTCAATTGTGGTACTGCAGTTGTTTTATTTGTTTAATTTGCACCGACTTCAACATTTCGTTTTGTGAAGTGGGTTCAACTTTTTTTTTAAAAAACTATTTTATTTTGCACTTTTTAGTGTCTTCTACTCTATACAACGAAGAAAAAACCATCCAAATCGGTCCAAGCGTTAAAAAGTTAGGTTTAACCCCCTACCCCACCTCCATTTCACTAAGAAAATTTTCTCATCGTATCAATTAAGGAACATATAACGAACAGAAAAGGAATCATCGAAATTGGTCTACGCCTTACGAAGTTACTACCCGTCCCCCAGCACCACCATAGGACCAAATTATTCTCCTATTAGCAATGGGGGATCAGACTCTATACAACAGGAAAAGAACCACCCAAATCGGTCCAAGCGTTGCAAAGTTAGGTTCCACCCCCTTCCCCCCACACTAACCCCACCAACATTTTTTTTCTCGTGGTATCAACCAGGGAGCATTTACTACCCAAAAGAAAAAGAATTATCCAAATCGGTCCACGCGTTACAAAAGTTAGACTACTTCACGGCCCCCCCCACCCAACCCCCGCCTTGGACTAAATTATTTTTGTATTATCAACGAGGGATGACACTCTATACAACAGCAAAAGAACCATCCAAATCGGTCCACGCGTGACAATGTTAGGTTCCACCTTCCCCCACCCCACCAACATTTTTTTTTCTTGTGGTATCAACCAGGGAACATACTCTACCCAACAGAAAAATAATTATCCAAAGCGGGCCACGCGTTACGAAGTTAGACTACCCCACCCCTCCTCCCGCCACCCTAGGCTAATTTTTTTTCTCCTATTAGCAATGGGGGATCATACTCTGTACAACAAAAAAAGAACCATCCAAATCGGTCCACGCGTTACAAAGTTAGGTTTTACTCCCGCCCTCGACCCCACCTTACCAAAACATTTTTTCACATGGTACCAACCGGTACCAATACTCTACCCAACAAAAAAAGAATCATCAAAATCGGTCGACGCGTTACGTTACACGTCGAACTGAGAAATTTTTTATTTTTGGGAAGTCGGTTAAAGGGATACGGCAAATCATAACAATTAGGGGTAGGATGAAGAAACTAGTCTTCGAAAATGAATTCGACGCAAAACACATCAGAGAATATTCCGAAAAGGCGGCAACCAAACCCAACAACTATACAATCAACGCAGATGTAGAACTAATAAATGGTACGCAACCCGAAAAAATAAGGTTCTTAAATTTGTAAGAACCTCTAGACACCGAATTATTCAATAAATCTTACCATTTCACAATTAAAATAATACCTTTATCTGTCCACAACAGAGAAATACATTTTATACTCATTTATGATAGGTTGATATAAAATAGGTTAAAAAAAAAGTTGAACCGACTTGGGAAAAAGCGCTAAAAAGCAAAAAATAATTATTCATTTTATATCTGTTACGACATATTGAAGTCGATGCAAATTAAACAAACCAAACGACTACAAACAAAGTATTTAAACGTCCTTCCTTATGATCCCGTGAGGTGAAATATTCAGGTAGTGTTATGTATTATCTTCGACTGTGATTGGATAGTTGGTTTGTATGTTTAAATTGCACCGGTTTCAAAATGTCGTAAAATATATAAAATTAAAAATAATTTTATGCTTTTTAGTACTTTTTGTGAAATCGGTTCAACTTTTTTGTAAACTCTTTTATTTTCTACTTTTTAGTGTTTTCATATATACGACTAGAAGAATGATGCTCGTACGAACAAAGCCATTTAAAAAGTTGCAGAAGTAGTGCACTCTAAATAATAGAAACAGAATTATCCAAATCCGGCAACATATTACGAAATTAGTCACCCTTTCAAACCTTCACCTTAGAAAATTCTTACTAAGCCCTAGTGCGGCACCGTACAACCAGAGATACAGTCACAGAATCATCGTAGTCACTCTAGGTACAAAATTATTATCATTTACCAATCGTACCATCAAAATCGGTCTATGCCCGATTTTGATGGTATGATTGGTAAATGTCTGTCAGAATACAAATAGACACTCAATTTATTCAGAATCATCAAAATCAGTACACGCGTTACAAAGTTAGGCTACCCCTTCCTCCACCTCAACCATTGGACAAGCGGCTTTCATCAATTCCACAAAAGTTGGTAATCACCATCGCAAGCAAGAATATCTCTTGCGAAATCCATCGCATGGAAGATACAAACCCGCTTGAAAAGCAAGCTCAGAAATACAGTTCCAGTGGCCTATTATCGCTACATCGATGGACGTCATAGAACTCAGGCAAGCACATTCAGTTCTATTGTCGTTAACAATATGTTTTCTTTTTCGTTAAAGTATAAGTTTAACCGGCAGAGGATTAATGGGGCGATGTCACTGAAGCTAGACGCATTTCTCACTCAAGAAAATCACCTGCCACTGAATTCCTTTTCAAATAAACTCAGCAACCAGTCAGTCAATTTAAAGAGTATATAAAGGATTTCGAAACTAGGAAATTTCAATTCGCCTTCAGCAGTCAATCAACTATATTTTAAATATTCCAAAAAATAAGCTTAAAAATAAAGTCAAAGTTTTTATATAAAAAAACAATTCTTTCTTTCGAACTTATAAAATATACGAAGTAACATATTCTATTTGGTTGCTGGAGAATGGACGGACTAGTTGAAGCCTTATAGGATACGGTGATCCTCATCTGGACATTCTCAAGTGTTAGTTACACCTCCAAGCGGTAGCAACCGGGAAATGCAGCCTAGAACGTAGCCAAGTAACTAATGCGGGAGGAGTTAACCTTTTGAAAATCCCCCTAACTCCATGGTTGTGGTTGTCCATGCCAAGGAAGTCTGCAATGTTGGGAAATTGGGTGGCGAATGGTGTCTCCTCAGGCACTTCTGTGGGAGTGGAGGTGGAGGGTATGGTAGACCCTAATAGGTTGGCTATACCCACGGTACCCACAACACAACAGAAGCATTTTAAGGTTCTGTGGCGACTATGGAGTCTGGCTCGCTGGCCCCGCTCTGGCCCGCCGGCTGAAACTACTGTATCAGTCCTAGAAGAAGGTGCCAATGGCAAAATAATAAGTAGCACTTCGTCAGGTGCGGCGGTGCAGATATGGTAGACTCTAACGAGTTGGCTATCTTCGCGGTACACGCACAAGTAGAAGATGCAAACCTGCCATCCGAAGGGTTAGCCGCGGTTAATCCGGTTAATCCTGGTCCTGGCTCTGGATTAAAGCTTTATGGTCTGGATCCCTTCAATGCCGTGGACAAAGAAGGGGTGAAGGTTGTAATTAACGCATGGACCAAGAAGGAACACTGGAGATGGCTAGGATTCTAGCAGTGATCCAGGAAAGCGAGGTTAGTGGCGGCAGTGGGATAACTGGATAATCAGTTGCCCTACTAAGGGAGACTGGGAGGGGACGATTCTCTGTGGTCTGTTTCGGCTAATCCCCAGAGAGGTCTTTTAGTGAGTAAGAATCTCACACTACCGGAGAGTACGGGCTGCCCGGTGTCTTTCGGAAGATGTGCACCTATCCCGCTAAAAAAACAAACAAAAAAACATATTCTATTTCAAGTTGCAGATTTCGATGGAAGAACGGACGATTAAATCAAGAAGGAAGAAACCAAAAACCCTACGCCCATCAAGGAAACCAATAATTAAGAAACAAAGATGATATTAAGGAGCAAAACAAAGGACGTATCGCGTCACACACCGTATAACAAGGCAACTACTATCAACTCCAGCGTTACTATCACCACTTATACGAAGGACAGCAACTCGACGGAGAAGCACTCAATAAAAATCACACTAAATCACAACTCGGAAGATAACACATGACCTCCAACAAACGTAGAAGTAGAAATCTATTATTTACTACCATACCATCTTATTTTACTTCCTTAGATAGGCTTAAACTTATCAAGCTTAACTCTTTTGACTAGGAATAACTCCAAAACTGCTTTCGCTTTTAATTATATTCAGGGCAATATTGACGGTGTTGTTGTCTGCTTTAAATATATCGATCACGTGTCGCTCCTTGAGAAATCAAGATTTTCTTAAAATACCTCAAAATCGTACCAATTATGGGCTTCATGAGCCAATCACGTCAAGGTCCCGCCTTTTTTTGCACTTTGACATAATTGATTTTAACCTTTCGAGAAATTGTGTAAAGTCTAAGATTTCATGATATTCTTTTTATATTTTGTAATTCTGTGTTATTTTAGTTAAATATTATTATTATATTATTATGTTGTATTTTTAATTTATTCAGTAATCAGCCTTTACTCATTTTTGGAAGAACATAAATCAAGCTGAATCAGTCCTGAAGGCATTCATGGAGGAAGTGTATTAAACTTAAGGTCAATCTTGAAGAAGTAAAAATAGGAGTGAATTTTTTGGGATAGTAATTAGTCTTGATAAATACCGCGTATCTGCCAAAAGTGGCCAAATTGAGCCAAGTGGCAAAAACCCAACAGTACCTGCAAAACATCAATTAAAAGCTATATGCAAATTCGAAAATTGATAAGATGAGACATAGAAGATAATAAGTTTTTCGAACTTCCTGTAAAATTTGGTTCATGCACTTAGGCAATATTCACCGGAATTAGTTACGCGCTTTTGCACTATCCCCGACGATATAAAGGGTGTTTCAGATCTGGTGTGCCAAAATAAGTGGGGTAATAGCTCTCACCTAGCCAAATAAAATATTGTATGAAAGGAGAAAAGGAATTTCAATCGTTTGGGAGTTACAGGGTGATTAATAAATTTGCAATTTTCATGGTATGCATATCACTATTTTATTTTTACCTTTTATCCTACTTAACGCAGCGACATCAAGCAAATGCTAAAAAACTACTATCCCAATGACCCTGTCAAAATTGTCAACAACGTTGATCTAACTATTATTATTGCAGGTCAGTCACTTCCAAAATTTAAAAGAACCTATTGCGCTTGCCTATAATTTAGCATTTTTCCAAATTTTCTCCGAAATTCATGTAATTAATACTTGAGTTTTTTCACTAAATTGCCCATCTTATTACCTTGCCTTACACAGAAAACCTTTTGGGGAATATTATAAAAATTTGCAATTTAAAGAAATTAAACTCAAAATAATTCTAAAATTTCTTTTTATTGCATTAGAAACATACTATTACGATTAATCAAAGTATGTTACGGAAGCTGTTTGAAATGTACCTCGAAATTTTCAATGCATGCCAACAATACCCTTGTAAATCCCTTTTTAAGGTGTGCTGTAGCCAGCCTCTCCCGTATTTTCGCCGCTACAGGCCCAATTCTGCGAACAAATTCCTCGCTATTATTAATTGGCCTGGAATAAACTTCATCTCTTATTGTACGGCATAAAAAATTCCGCTGTAGTAAGATCTGGAGATCTAGCAGGCCAATGAATTGGTACACATCGTCCAAACCAGCGGTCAGGAAGCTTTTCATTAAGTATTCCCTACACAATACTAGAATGTACTAGTGCTCCATTATGTTTTTAAAATATTGCTCTAAGATTATCCATAGGGATGTATTCTAGTAGATCCGGAAGTAAATTCTCCAAAACGTTCGAATAAATTTAAATTGGGTTAATAAGCACTTCCCATCAGTAGTCCTTGAAGTGGGATATGAAGATATGAAGGTCACCCTGCTGGATGAATAAACTTTGCTACTCGTCTCGTGCAAAATATCCTACTTTGGGGTGCACTTATCTTAGGGAATCTGCTTTGATATTCCAGTACAGCCGTTTTTTCGTTTCCGTCTACTACACCATAAATGTAAATTAAGCCCTCGTATTCCTCAAAAGTAAGCCCTGCCAATTTATAATAATTTTAGCGTCAAAGCACCCGTAGTTACCGATTTTTTTTTCAAACTATCATTCTTGCTGGCTAACCCTCTTTGATAGCAAAATTTTCATCAGGTATTAGTAGCAGTACGCCAGGATACTACGGTATGAACTCTGGCTAACACAATCTAATACCGGCAATAAAAAAAAATTGCACTAACATTTTGATAACTTTTCTGCTACAATAATTAAAATTAATTACACGGGTACTCCAAACAAAAATTGTCAAAGATTTTGTTAATTTAAAGAATTTTCTGCCTTAAGTGCAATAAAATAATTAGATAGTTCTACGGATACGATTTTTCTAACCCCTTCTCTATCATGCCATGTTGTCGCTTTTTAGAAAGGTAATAAAATGGTCAATTAAATAAAAATGAAAAACATGAATTTCGGAGAAAATTCCGAATAACGACTGAAATGAATATTAGGTAATCGCAAAATATTGTTTTGTAACTTTTAGAATCGTAGGAGTTAGATCAACATTGTTGACAAGTTTTGAGAAAGTCATTGGGGTATTAGTTTTTTGGCGCTTGTTTGATGTCGTTGTTAAAAATAAAATAATGATTTGCATACCGCGAAAATTGGAATTTTGGTGACAATTTTTTGTTTGGCTAGGTGAGATCTATCACTCCACTTACTTTTGCACACCACATCTGCAACACCCTGTAAAATAAAATGGAAAAACTTAAGACAGATATTAATAACATAGTTTTAAAAAAAATTGCACCAACTTCACAAGATGCGCTAAAAAACGTAATAGAATATTTAACTTTATATGTTTTACGACATTTTAAAGTCGGTACAAATTAAATAAGCAAAGGTAGTTAATCGTCATTCCTTATGATATCGTGAGCTGAAATGATTAGGTAGCTTTATATTACTAACTTCGTTTGTTTAATTTGCATCGACTTTAAAATTTCGTAATAGATATAAAATTAAATATTATATTATGCTTTTTAGCACTTTTTGTGAAGTCGGTTCAACTTTTTTAAAAGAAACTGTTTTATTTTTCACATTTTAGTATCTTCGGCGGTACATGCTATCTCCGTCTCAGAGAGCTGATTAAACGATACTCTCTCAGACTTGAGTCAACGATATACAAATATTGTGTTAGGTGACGATTTTAACACGGATTTATTAAGGAAAACTCATCGTCAGATGCCTTCCTGGAACTCTTTCAGTCTCTGCATTTAAATGGGGTGAAGACAGTTGTCCCTACTTATAATAATTGTGATAATCCATCTTTATTAGATCTATTTTTTAACGATTTTATTTTCCCTTCCTACGATTTGCATCTGCGAGGTGAACTGAAAATAATCAAATATCGTGACTACTTAAATATTAATGTCGTAGATCTTGTTGATGATGCAAACCAGCTTCCCTGGGATATTATTCGAAGTAATGATAATGTTAATGATCATATGAATTATATGAAATGATGCACTCCTTCACAGCAAAAACCCTCTCGTGATAACTAAACTTTTAATCCCAAATTGCTGCCCTTGGTTTTCCAAGGAAATTGAGATACTTATAACGGAAAGAAAACTTCTATTTCGTAGATTTAAACCTGGGGAAAATGTGGATCGCAGAGCACATAAAATTGTTAGAAATAAAATTAATATTTTAGTAAACCGAGCTAAGAAAAGTTACTTTGACAGAATTCTAGATCCCGCTTTGGACAGTTTTTTCACTCCTGCAGATCCTCAATATACCCAGTCAGATACTTTTGATACCACGACAGAATTATATGACGCCGATGGTGGCGATTTCAGTTTTCGTTGTGCGTTAGCAGAGGAAGTAGGAAGTCCTTAAAGCCCTAGTAATTGTCAAGTCAGAGGCTGTTGAAACAGATAGTACTCACCGGAATTTTTTAGGTTGTTGCTCCCAATAATCCTCGAGCCTTGAACATACATCTGCAATTCCTGCATACACGCTCGCAGTTTCCTAGTAATTGGAAGAAAGCTATAGTACTTCCGACATCGGAAGATTTTCGCCCGATTAGTCTCTTGTATTATTTATCTAAAATGAGCTCATGAGTATTCAAATAAGTGAATTTGTTGCTGGCCATAATTTATTGTGCAAATGGCGGTCAGGCTTTAGACCAGGATACAGTTGTAAGACCGCGCTGTTAAAGGTTACAACGGACATTCGTTATAAGCTTGACATTGATCACCTAGTAATTTTGACCTTACTAGACTTTTCGAAGGCCTATGATCAGTTCCATCATGCACTCGATGCTGATCAGACGTGCTTTTGACAGCCTGCTCTGCAAGTTAAATAAATGTTTAATTTACTCATAAACACAAAGATTTTTTTAAATTTCCCAAAAACAAGTAAAACTAAAACACATAGTAACAAAAACAAGTAAAGAATTCAATTTTACTTAACCCAAAAATAAGTGAAAGTGAAACAAAGAAAAAGTGAAGAATTTAAATTTACCGTAACTGGTATAAATGAAACGAGAATAAAATAGAAATTCAAATCAACCTAAAATATTATAAAATAACATAAACTCAAAATAACATAAAATAAAACTAAGCTCATATAAACTCTTATTACAAAATGAAATAATTATAAAACCAAGTGGAAAATTAAAAAACACGAATTGCGTTCAAATCTAACCAAACATAAAATATTTAACTTAAAACAAAACTCATAGAAACAAAAATTATAAATAACTACTAACACTCAAGCTGAACAAACTTAACAATTAGGCGTTATACCCAACGGGTCGAGCCAGTAGATTGGGGACTCGAGCTGCGCTAGAGCTATCCATAGTCCACCTCTCTGAAAACAAAAGAAGAAGAAGAAGAAGGCCTATGATAGCGTCAATCACAGGCTCCTGATCTTAAAACTTTTTAATAAGTTTCGGTTCGGTATCACAGGGGCCAGGTTCATAAAAGGCTTTTTATCATGTCGGCGGCAGCAAGGTAAAATACCTCATAATATATCTAATCCTCTACTTGTTTCCTCCGGGAAGCCCCAGGCATCCATATTGGGCCCGCTGCTGTTTGCATTATTTATAAAGGATCTCCCTGATGTAGTCGAGGATGCGAATTTACACATGTACGCTGATGATGAAGACTGCATCGAGCGCACAAACCTCGATATTGCTCGCATATTCGCTTGGTCTAGGCCAAGTCCATGTGTCTTGCTATGTACAGAACAGAACTAGATATTTCTAGTTTACCACCAATACACCTAAATAAAAAGAGCGAAAAATATGGGAATCATAATAAACAGCAATTAAGTGACCAGATCTTATTTACATTGCAGAAGATCTATGGCGGCATACGATAAACTACATGACTTCATTCTAATCCCAATATGGCGGACACCTCATGATGGCAGATTACCTTTTTATTCACCACCCCCTTAACATGAGTATCAAGTGTTGGATGAGTAGAATACGATGAGCTACATGACGTCACTTTAAACCAAACATGGCGGACACCCTGAGATGGCGGATTACATTTTTCTTCACAACACCGTAGACATAGGTACCAAATGCAAGGGTTTGATGAGTAGAATGCAATAAGCTACGTGACGTCGTTCTACATCTAATATGGCGGACGCTTCAAGATTGCGGATAGTTATAATAATAAAACTAAAATTACTCATGCAAGACTAAAAAGTAGAAAATAATTATTTAAATAGTATATTAAAAATTCTTGTTTTATTTAAAAACTTTTATTTATTATTACCATCAAGCATTCAAGGTAGCACGTCCGTGCTGCCTTCGTTGCGATCGAAGTTCAGCACAGCAGGGATAACACTACTGCTGTCTGTGACCTCATCGAGACGGCTATGCTTTTCATTTGTGGATCCCGTTCATCAGTCCTTGTGTCGTTGTACGTTCTTGTTTTGGGAAAATTACGGGAGCATGCAAACATTTTCTTTGGATTTTTACAGCAAAAATAACCTTTTTTCGGTATACTGCAACCGCATTCCTGGTTATAACTTAGTGCCGCCCTTCTCTCCTTATAGGGCAATAGGGTCTTATAAGAAATGCTATGCTATTTTCACATCTCCCTCAATTCATATCTACTAATCAATAATATGATTATGTCTGGATTAGATTTAAACTCCATTGACACATCATTCATTTCTGCTTTTTGTACCGCAGCCCAAATATGTCTGTCGCTGATACCGTGTGCTCCGCTCCTTTGATGAGATGTTTTCAGATGTCGATATGATTCTGGAAATTTTGGAAATAAGTCCGTCTTCTGAAATCGTTCTAGCTGGCGATTTTAACGTCCATAATACACAGTGGCTCAGGCATTCTTCTACCATAAGCCCATGTGGAAGGCACGTAGAGTTATTTGGAGGGTCCTTTAATTTGCAACAACTGGTTGATTCTCCGCCTCGTGTTCCTGATATTATGGGGCACAACGCGCATCTCTTGGATCTCTTTTTCACATCGCATCCAGAGAAATACATTGTTTCGGTTACGGCATAAAGGAAGGTCAAAAACACAACTCCCATAAGTACTTAGTTTGAAAACTAAGTACGAATTATTTATGAAGATGATTTTTAGTCCACCAATTTCATAAAATATCAATACTGGTTAAATATTGTTTGATCAGAAAGTTTCCTTTCAACTAACATGGATTTTTCTTTGAGCACTCATATTTTTGAGTGATCACCATCCCAAAGAAATTATTGCTCCTGTTTTTGTGGAAGTGAAACAAGTGCTTTTACCTTTTCATTTTTGAATAAATGACTTCCACCAAGTGTTAGTCGAAATCAATTTTTGAACCTTACATGCAATTATGATCAATTAATCGATTACTTAATTAATCATAATGTGATACGGAGTGAAATAATATGTAGAGAGTGTGGTTTCATCTTGACTTCACTTTCGTGACTAACAAACGGCGGGGGTAGGGGGGGGGGGGCGTTAGTTAATAAAGCAACTAAAAGCCTGATTAAAACACCTCTTCCTCCCAGAAAGTCTAATAAAAATTTGACGGAACGTGTTGTTTTGTGGCTTCAACATAAAAAAACTATGCTTCATTATTATTTCCGCGCCCAATAAGTATATATATTCTTGTTCAGCATGTTGAACTCTACAACATACTAATTTCATGGTCATCGGAGGTGAGGGGGTTAAACTGCACCATTTCCTAAAATTCTATATTCTACTTACCCCAGTATGTGTGTATCAATAAAACAATTCAAGCTGTGAAAGCGACATGAGCTAGCTAATGATTTGAGATATATTCAAATAGCTTATTCTTACATTGACTACCGCGCTCATCTCTTCTAAGATCAGTAGGAAGGCAATTCCAGATTGTAAGAGCCTGAACAAAGAAGTTTCTCTCAAATCAACAGAAAATATCACAACCGTACGCAATTAATGGCGGCAGTCACGTCTTGACAAGCAGTATTCCTGTGCCTGGAGGTGTATGCAGCGCATAGCCAAAGCTAGCTTGCGGTACACAACATTATTTATTTAATGAGGACAAGATAATATTTAACAGTATCCTGATAGATAATTTTAACGTTGCTTACTAGTATCTCTGGGAAATAACTTCTATTGATTTAATGCCTACAGATTACAATCAATTCCGATTTTGAGGCATTTCAACATAGTTTATTGTTTTCTTCCCAGCGACAAATAGATGTATTGTCATCATCCAATCGACAGACCTCATCTTCCGGTAATACAACAAGTCTTGAGATGTGCAATTGTAAATCATTAGCGTACATGTGAAATATCAGAGGCAATATCGTTGGAAGATAGATCCTTGCGGAACGGCACCACAGGAAATACGAGTACACTCCTTTGTAGCAGACTTTTTGAACGCGTCCCTGGAAGTAGATCTGAATCAATCTACATGCACTCCTTGTATGTCGGAATTGCGTTGACAACTAATTCAGTAAGACTTTGTGATCAACCTTGTCGAAGGCCTTGGATAAGTCAAACAAAACCAGAAAGAAAAGCATGTTACAATCGATTGCTTCCCGAATATATATCATCGGGGACCCTTACTAATGCTGTTATGCAACTATATTGAGGTCGAAAGCCTGACTGATATTGCGAAGGAGTTATTTCATCAATAAAAGAAACCATCTGTGCCTTTCAAAGACTTTTGATAAGAAAGGTAAGATAAGGTCGATATTCTTCAAAGAATTTTGACATTTGAATGGCAATAAATTTGGCCTGCTTCCATTTACACAGAAAAGTAGAAGTAATACGTATCTTGTTGAGCAGGTGTGTGGTAAATGGAAGGATAACTGGGGAAATATTATTTTAATAACCTTAGACTGAACGTTATCTAAACCACAGGAATTTAATTTAATATCGAATAAAGCCTTATAAGCATTACATATTGTGACTGGAAGCAAAGAAAATCCGTTAAATGAATCAGAGATTGAAATGGGTTTGAAACTACAATATTCCTCTTCAGATGCTACAGCATTTGTCATATTACCAATAAAATATTCGTTAAACTCATTTGAGTCCTTAGGAGCGTTTTCGCTTGAGGGGAATATGATCATGCTACCGTCAAGTGGAAGCGCTCCTAAAGACTCAGACAGAAATAAATGTTTTATCGAGAATTCGCCATGTTCTGATTGAAACATGATTATAGAACAAATAATTTATTAAAAACTCTATGTGGTTCCAATTAAGTAAAGCATTCCAAGTCTATTGCTTTTAATAAGTACTGCAAGGCTATAGCTCATTGAAATAGAAAGCCTGTTTGTGTCGATCAGTAAGCCCGACATCATAAGTAAGGAAAATTAGAACATGATTTGAGAATCCAGGAAAAATTTTTAATTTCGCCAATTAAGGTTTCCGTTGAAAAATTCAAAACTTAAATGTAGAATGCCTAGAAATGGCGTTCAGCGACGTTACTCACAAACTGACTGTGAATTAAAAAACATCATCCTCCAACATTTTACAATATTTTTAGTTCGAGATGGAAGTAAGTTACATGAACCAGCATATCAGACCCCTTTAATCAACATTTCCCATCAAGTTTCATGATAAATAAATTGTATAATAAAGTTTTAAATAAGCACATTTGATGACAGCAAACTTTTGCAGGTATAATAGTGTAGGCTTATACAAAACTATTTTCTGTCCTCTCATAACTTTATTATCTTTTACTTTGAATGTAACATAAAACTGTCTGCGTCCATGATTTTAACTCTGTTGTTCGTTCCCTAAAATGTAAAAATCAGTCTGAACATAGTTGTCGATCATTTAAGATCTATTTTAATCGCGAAATAGAGAAATTAAAATTGGAGTTGACTTTTATTTAAAGTGTTCATAATCATAACAAATATAACTAGCAGCACTAAACTTTTGTACTGACGAGAAAAAAGCTACAGTTCTAATCTTGGCACTCAAATACGGAGCAGCAGGATTGTTACAGACTATCCCGGTGGAGCCTATACGTTTGCTCCCTACACATCACTAATACAAGCTTTAGAATTGTTAACACATGCAAGAAGTCTACCACCTTCAGCTATGGACTCGAGCGCAGAAGCCTGGAGAGACGTTGCAGGAGTTATGCAAAGATGTAGAAGGACTAATACATTCGACCTATCCCAGTTTTAGTCGGCATTATGTCAGCGAGGTTTCAAGAAGAACGTTTATCAATTCACTTGCAGATAGTGACCTGCAGCAAGCAATATGACTTGCTGGGAAGAACACAAACGCTGAATTTTTGCTTATACCCTGACTTATGAGGCAGCAAAACAAGCCTCAAGAAGTGCTGTCGCTCTGAGAGAGGTAACCGAAAAAGGAAAAACCTGCTGTCCGGCCAATTCATACTATAGATAGAGAAAGCGAAGTCATTTTAAATGCTGGACGTGCAATAACAATGACCACATTCAAAAAGATTGCACACATTCCACATTCAAAAGATAGCATCATGATGTCTTGATTTGGGCTCCGAAAAGCGCAGAAATGGAGTGGGAAGAATTTCGATTGAAATAATGTATGAGCAGAAACATTGAGGCTGTGGTGACAGCACAATTGTAGTGCCCAAACCACTTTAACAATTGTAACGTTTTATTAATTTTGGCTACGTTCGTACATTCAGATTACTTGTTGTAAATGCTTACCTAGTAGGTCGGAACAATTTTATTTAAATAATTTGTGTATATAAAGCGAGAAAATTGTTCCATTGGTTGAGTTTTCAATCAGTCTTTAACGAATGATGTATCAAAATATTGTTTAAATAAAAAATAATAAAAAACAATCAAATTCATTTTTAATCAAAACAAGATAAATAATAAATTTAATCTCAGCCTAGGCAAGTCCTGGCAAACTTAAGAGACCTCTGGAGTTCTGTCCTCTCAAGGCCCCTTTTTGGAAGCTAAGGACTCCGGTTTGAAATGGTACTCTCGTGGGTACTAAAGGAATCCCAGTACCCACAAATGGTGACCCCGACGTGATCAAAGATAGCACTCCTTTTTGTAATTTTGATGAAGTTGCCCAACACCAGTGGTAAGGCACACTTCCATCAACAACACGAAACCCCTTGTGAAGTATACAGCCAACAGTACAGTTAGTAGAGTCGCCCCCACCAGTGGTAAGGCACTCGCTAGCTGTTAAGAAATATCAAGACTACTATTTATACCTGTAATACAAGTGCCCCCCACCAGTGGTAAGGGACTTGTGAGTGAAGATCTTTGTTCCTTTTTTGATAGGGGTGCCTCCCACTAGTAGTAAGGCACTCTCTGTTAAAAGAGAGCAAGCCCATAAAAAACAAAAAACAAATTAACAGAGGTACCCCCACCAGTGGTAAGGTACTCTCTTGTTAAAAGAAATAATCAGTTTTTCATCGGAATCAAATCAAAATACTATCAGCACAATTGGAAAGAATAACGAAAATTGAGCATTGTTAGTTTAATCAAGCTCAATATATATATATATATATATATATATATATATATATATATATATATATATATACCCCGCCACAAAAAGAGCTGCACGTGGTTTCCTTTTTCATATCTTCCCGGCTCAATTCGTTCTAAATAGTCTCCAAGATGTCCAAATTGCTTTTAACGGTTGTTGATGTGCAATAGCACTCTTCTGCTTAATATATTCACTATGTAAAGTTGCATACATGCATAGGATTCGAGACGTTATTAAGGCAAAGGGCGGTACTACAAAGTACTAATTGCAATTTTAAACTCAATTTTAAAACTTTTAAGTGTTGAAAACACATTTTTAAGTTTAATAAAAATAAAGAGATATTGTTGGCTTACTGTATTTTTATAATGAAGCATTTTTAGATTTCGAACGTAAAACTAAATGTTTATTACTGAAAACAAATTACATATTGCATGAAACATACCTTTTTAATTGGGTTATATGTGAATAATGTAAAATACAGAAAAATTACATAATCAATTGTTGTTATTTAACTTAAAACGTGCGGCTTTTTTTGTTGCGGGGGTTATATATATAAATATATATATATATATATATATATATATATATATATATATATATTTATAAATTTTTTTTATCTTTATTACTTAATTGTAAAGCATTTACAATATGAACGGGTTTCATGATTTATTTAATGAACCTATTACTAAATCATGTGTTTCTGACACAAGTCAATTGTCTGCTCCATTATCTCCGTCTCCAGCGTCCATTTCAATCAACGCTGTTACCATTAAGACCATACCATTTTGGCGGTCCAATCCGAAAAGTGGTTCTTCCAGCTTGAGTCGCAATTCGCCGTTGCAGGAATTACACAAGACAGTACAAAATTTAACCATTTACTGAGTGCTTTAGACGAAAGTGTATTTCGAGATATCAGTGATATCATTGCAAATCCTCCAACAGTTGATAAATGTTTAAAATTCAAAGAAACGTTAATTTCACGGCTTTCTACATAAGATAACGTCAAATTAAAGCAACTCTTAAATGAGTTGACTTTAGGAGATTCTCGTCCTTCATATTTATTACGGGAAATGAAGACGTTGAATTCGGGAAAATTATATGACGAAATCTTAAAGTCTTTATGGCTTCAAAGGTTACCTGGTTATGTGCAAGTAATTCTACCTTGTACTCCAGGTACATGGAGATCTGTCCTCTCGAGGCCCCCTTGGAGTTCTGCCCTCTCAAGACCCTTTTTGGAAGCTAAGGACTCCCGTTTGAAATGGAACTCTCGTGGGTACTAAAGGAATCCCAGTACCCACAAACCTATAGTGCCCCGTCGCAAGTATAGATGATGGTTCTACGGTGAAGAAGGTCATCTGCAAAGTGATTGTAGAAAGAAGATCCATGGCTACTTATCAAAGGAGTATGACTCAAATGAAGATACCCGAAGCGATAGAAGTGTTTCGAGAGCGATTCGTCTATGTCAATGGCGATCGTCCAATCAAGAGGACCAAATGAAGAAAAAAGTATATAAAAACGAGATGTTGGAAATACAGACCCAAGAACGGCTTGAACGTGTGAATAATGGGAAGGTGTCATACGATGATAAGTTTGAACATGTACGAAGCTTGAATATTGTGCCGACATCACGCCTAGGGAAGCAGAAACTGCATACTGCGAATTGGGAATTGGAAGATTTCGAGAGGGATATGCAAACTTCACCAGAAGAAAGGCCTGAATGGAATAAGGAACTAGAAGTTCAAGAATAATATTAGCAAGCCACTTGAAAATCTAACGGTATTAAATGTTAACCTGAATTGCGCTGGTGAAGACGAGATTGTTCAACTGCAATACAGCCAGCTAGAGGAGAAATGTGTAAATAGGCAAGTTAAGCGAAAAGAGGGGCCAATAACAAGAAATTTGAGATAAGCGACCTTAGTTATCTGTTCGAAGAAAAGAAATTGAGAAGCAGCAAATCCCCAAAACAAAGGAACGACAGGAAGACCGTAGAAGATGTATCTGTATACCGGATGGAAAACTGTTCGTGGCGAACAGTGCTATAAGAGGGGCAGTAAATAACGTGTACGAGGTTGGCCATGAAAACGGAAACAGTGACAGGTGTCCATAAATCAATAAAGGGAAGGATCAAAGTAGGAAATCAAGGAAGACTCGATCCTGTGGTGAATAAGCGAGGTGAAAATGTATTACGGAAACGTCTAGAACGAAGTTGATGAAGTTTCTAGAACTAAGCTGAGTAGTATAAATAAGACTGAGTATTTAGTTTTAGTCGTCAATGAGCCCGCAAATAGTTTACATGCGATGAGAGGTGAAGAGTTTTTATTTAGCCAGTGAAGTGGTAAATCAGAATAAGTTAAGTTAAAAATTCTATTGTGGACAAGAATTGTAAAGAAAATTGTGAGTTTCTTCATTAATCCGCCGATCCCAGCTCAATTAGTTTACAATATTAACGATTTCGTAAATTTTGATGGGTATTTAAAACGAAATCTAAAATTCTTTGAATATCAAACGTTTATCTGTACACCAAAGAGGCCTGTTCCGGATCTTATTCTGCTCAAGTCTGAGATACATATATTCCTGACAACCACCTATCCATTACGGAATTGGTTGGTTAGATTCCTTAGAGCTACTTATCAATTTTTCATAAGCTATTTTCGCTCATTTTAATAGGTATATCAATGAGAGGATGTAAGTGCTGTGACATACAGATAAAAAGACGGACGCACGGAAAGCCTAAAACGCTGATAGTTCCTAGTTGATACGGACCCCTAAAAATGAGTCCTGTAGTTAAAAAGAAACGAAACTTTCATGGAAGAATAATATTACATTATTTCAACATCCCAACATCTATCCACATGTGATTAACGTTTAAACATAAAGTACTGTTGGGATTTAAGTTACATTTTACATCGTGAAACATGTATCTATCTGCTCGTGACCCAAATGTTTGCTTAGTCTTACTGTTTCCATATTTACATGAATGAATATAACCACTCGTTTTACCAGCTTTCATTAAAAATATTTATATATGCAGTTCTTTCCTGTTTCTCTTTCCCTTGATGCTTCCCTGCATGCGCGTTTGTTTCTCTGCTACAGCATGCAAAATAAGTTAAAAACATTTTACCTCTCGAAAGGTTCCACCTGAACCACTTCAAGAGGTATATGAATAGAAAGTCCCAGCCAACACTAAAATTCAGAAGTGATGTTCCTGCTCCTCGTTCATTTCCCCCCACACCATTGCAATTTCTGTTTTTTTTTCAATTTTCTTCTAAATCGTGGTAAACACCTTCCAATCAGTAAAATTATTTTGCTTAATCCGTACCTGCACCTCACAGTCTCCCACCCATTGACGAGTGCTACGAAACGTGGAAACGCTCTATGATTTTTGTGCTCATTCTAGGAGTGATTTTTTATCTCAAGGATTTTATAACGACGTACATCACACCACGAAGATATACTCGCCATCTAGCCATCCTTATTCATTAGCAGAGAACTGAAAACAAAACAACCACCATCCGTACGCATTGTTTCGAGTGGGGTGCATGACATGATTGTTGTCAAGATGGCAATTGTTAAGGTGAGATGTTATTTTTTAAGTACCATAGACCTTGATAAATTTTTTTCTCCACTCCCTGTGGTTAGAAAAACTCACCTTAGAATTTAGAAATAAAATCGTTTCTGATCAGGTAATAAGGTGGTTAAGGAAAGCACTTGCCAATCCTGCCTGATGTTTTAGGCAATCTCTAAGTGCCGCTCTTGAGACATATCCTTGAAACTGGTGACAAAGCACGCCTAATTAGTACTAGCCCATATTAATTGATGCTGATTTCCAGGGGTACAGTTATGTATTAAAGGGCTTAGTCGCAACACCACTAGAAGACCGCAAAAGAACTCCTAAATAATAACTAAAACTTTCGATTTTGTTACGGCCACTTGAATCAAAAGCTTAAACTTTATTCAAAGCTATATCCCTCTCATTTTAGTGGAAAAGTTGACATCTAGAAGTCGCGAATTGCTGTTTTTTCAAAGTAAAATCAATATTTTAACTTAGTGCACTATTTAAAATATTTTTTGGCTTATGAAGTATGTTACCTCTTTGCTATTATAAAAAAAATTTGGACCTAGGGTGCAGGAGTTTGGGAGGGGTATAACCTAACTTTGTAATGCGCGGATCGATTTGGATGATCTTCTTTTTGTTGTCTAGTCAAAGAAAAAACGTGCAAATTCGTCCATGAAAGGTTATCCGTTATCATCTGCCAGTCGGTAATGCAAGAGACCATATAAATAACAACCCTTTTCTCTCTGAAAATTTTTGGTATGGTGGTCGGGTAGAGAGGGAGGGAAAATTTGTTTTCTATCGAATGATTACCGACATCTGTCCGCATAGTTAGTTTTTATATGCAATTCAATTACCCCAATTGGCAGACGAAACTTCAGGGTGTCAAGCAATAACTATTATATTAATTATATATTGAAACAAAAATTTTAGTTACCAGACCAAACCTTGCACCAAATGTTTATTTTGGCGTGTATTATGCTGTAGTGACAGACATTTCTTTAGGTCGGCTTTTGAGCAAGTCGCCATCAAAATGGCCCTTAATTTAAAAAAGGAATAAAATCGGAAAAAATGTACGCGGCCAGCTTGTGGGTCACAAGGCACTAAAAATCGTGACCTTGGCTGGTTGACTTTTTAAACTAGAATTTTTCAATAACAATGCCAAAGTTTAGAAAATGCCCTACGATGCTAACACATCCTTTGCAGAAAAGCGATTAATGGTAAGTAAAAAGTAAGTAATGGTAAGTAAAAAAGTCCTGGGTGGATTATGTGCTGGCTTTCCATCTTGGATGTGAGGATGTGAGGGGTTTAGTCAAGTCTCTGTCCAATTATAGCTCTTTGATGATGGAAAAAATCAGCAATATTTCGACGATGTCAAATCGCTGCACTGCAAGATTGACAAACAATTTTCCACCACCTCTAACTCAAGTTTGCTACTTAAAAGGTCTCATGAAGTGTAATCTAAACTCGCTATGTGTATCCGCTTCTTTTGGCGATCTTTGTTCTATACTCTCCTTCTGCGATCCTCCCTCGATTGCCTATATTGGACTTATCATGCCAGTTGTGGAGGATATCTAACGCCGCATTAAACATTTTAAAGAAAATCTTAGTTCCTTGTCCGTTGCTAGGAATGCTTAACTCATTGACTCCAGCGCATCCGAAATCAGACGTTTTACGATTCGCAACGAGGTTCGTCCCACCTCTGCTGGGCAGTCTTCTGTTTCTGTTGGTACTTCTCTGGATGTTTCTTCTATGCTACCCCCAGCGGTTGCATCTCCTCGTTCTAGGCGTCATCTTGGGCGGCTTCTGAAGTAAATGATTGAGCGTCTCCCCTTTATTTGCACCGACTTCTGCTGTTTCGGCGGCTTCTGACGCGGCTATGTGGCTGTGTTATTAACCTTCGCGTACCTAGGACTGGTGCTATGCTTGGTATTATTGCGTGCATCAGGATAGTTCCCCGACGCGATCAAGGCGTCTATTCTTTCAGTGCTTCCTTCAAAGCTCTCGTTCCGGGGGATCTGTTCCAAGTTGTTTTTTCGCCGGAAATTAGGCCCTGCAACTCTATCCTTCGAGAGTCTTTCGCAAAATCTCGACTCGCCTTTACATTTCCTCCACAAACTTTATTAAAAAATCTCCATATACTACGCAAATGTATCGGGTTACCGCTCTAAGACAGTTAGGCTCTGATTCTAGTGATTCTTGTTTCTACTCGGTCTGTCTGACTGAAATATGGCTACACCAGGTAACTTTGAATGCGGAAATTTTTTAATTCGGGGTACCTCGTTTTTTACCGAGATCGTCAAGTCGCAGTTCTTGGCGCGCCATGTGGGGGTTGGAGTTCTCTGTCCAGTACGCTGTGGCATCCCGTGCAAACTTGTTGATGTGCCTGACTATCGCGACTTGTAGATTTAGCGCATCGCTTATAAGAAGTGTATATTACTACAGTCTATATTCGTCCTAGTTCGCATAAAGACGTTTTTGAGCGGCTTTGCCTCCTATCTGGACATGCTGTGCCATGATAATTCCTGACGAGTTTTTAATGTTCGGCTTGGTGTCGACTGGGTCGTCTTTTTTCAGCTAATCAATTAGATTTATTTTTAACAGATAGCCTCACTCCCTCCGGCCTATCACAAACCTTTGACATTTCGAACGATCACAGAAAATGGCACATTAGTTAGAGTTACAACCCTGCGTTTCAGACTGTTCTGTGCTTGGATCCGATTTTACTTGCATTCTGCATACTAATTTTTTCTGCAACTTTAAAAAGGTTGATTTCTTTTTGGTTCATTACTGGCTTTCGGTTTCGGATCGGATCGCTCCAAGAGCGACGCTGAGTAGTTT
Organism: Leptarthrus brevirostris; assembly: GCA_964036015.1. Classification (NCBI taxonomy): domain Eukaryota; kingdom Metazoa; phylum Arthropoda; class Insecta; order Diptera; family Asilidae; genus Leptarthrus; species Leptarthrus brevirostris. The sequence goes on along the minus strand of OZ038376.1, from coordinate 11,019,469 downwards.
ATTAACTTATATTATCTTACTCTATCACTTTATTCCGGAATTACCGGCTATTTACAATGGCTACATCTATAGACGTAGACTAGCCAGCACATTGACCCTAAGGGTATCTGTTGATTTGTGAACTCCAAGCGTAACTCTAATAGTTACCCATCTTCCTTGTCATTCAAGGATAGGTAGACAAAATGTTTTATACGAAAGCCTACCGCTTTGCGGATTTTTTTAAAAACTGCGTCACTTTAAATTAATATTAGCATTAATGATTTAATGTGGCTTCCGCCGACTCCACTCGAATTCTTTGTTATTCTCTTTCTCCACTTTTATATTGTCAATTTAATGCCCGGAAACTCTCCTTTATTATTACTTTGCTCAAAAGTGACAAGTCCGATACATAAAAATATAGTCCAATCACTAATCTTTGCTTTGTCTCCAAGATTTTTGAGGCCATAGTTTGTTACGTCATTTGTTTTCATTGCAAACCATTCTTGCGATTTGTCCAACATGGCTTCATGAAAGGCAAATCAACCACCGCCAACTTTTTGGAATGGTAGGCGGTTGACTTCACTTTTACTGATTTTTTCAAGGCATTCGATAAAATAAATACAAAATTGTTTTTTGTCAATCAATTGGTTTTGCTCGTATTTGAGAATACTCAGAGAGTCTCATTCCGCTGAGCTCTCTCTGAGACAATTTTATTACTTCTTTAGTGCCATAAGGCACACACCTCCGACCATTGCTAAAAAGCATTTACATCAATGACATATTTTTGACTCTGTCTCACTCTAAAATTCTTTGTTACGCTGGCGACGCCAAGACCTTTCATATTATATCGAACATTTCCAACTGTCTTCTTTTAAATTCTAACTTTCTTCCATCTCCCTCCAAACATTCGCAACTGCACATCTATGTCCTTCCCTCGAAGCAGGAATCCCGTAAAGTACAACTTCACCATATATGGCTGCCCCTCAATATCGCTTGAAAAAAACAGTGATCTGCCTGGCTGAATTCTTCTTTTTCTTTCGAGAACCACAATAATATCATAATTAATTAGGCCAGCGCGACCTTGGATTTAATCAAGCGATGACTTGATGTCCCCTACGTTACCAAGCTTCTACTGTACTTTCGTCAGGCCTATTTTGGAATATGTCGCTCCTGTCTGATAATAATTCCACTCGACAGACATCAATCGCATTGAGGCGTTTCAGCGGATGTTCGTTTGGTTTGCCCTACGCGGCCGAATTTGGAAAATTCCGTTATATTACCAGAATACACTGATCGACTTGGGATGCTTAGCCTAGGTAATTTTGAAAGAAGAACCTCCAGTGTTTTGTCCTTCTCAGTTGACACTCCTGAATTGTAAGGAATTGCGACGTTTTACATTTTAACCAATCTCGTCAATTATAATTTCTCCTTTGACTCCATTGATTTACACTCGTCTCTTGAAAGTCGTCGGTGAAGTAAATGTCGTATAACGTGTCGGCCTACCAATCTGGAGGCCCCAGGTTCGAATCCCACTGGCGGCGAATCATGGTTGATTTCTGCTGACAACAGATGACGATAAAAAGGCCATGAGGATTGCAGGGAAAATGTCAGTCATTCGGAATACACTTTAGATGCACTTGCAATCATTGTCCCGAAGCGGGTGTAATTATTCTCCTGCCTCATACAGGAACTAGAGAGAAGAAGCTCTTGAAAAGTGAGCTACGTTGAGTTTGCGTTATAGACTTCTATACATTGCATACTTTTGTATACCGCCTAATATAATGTTTTTGACTTTTTCTACTTGCATCACATTCAATAGCTTTATCTTATTTAAATCCGTGCTTGATACAATTGACGATGTTAACTTAATTTGTAGTAGTCAGTCATTGACGAAATTTGAAATAAATAAATAGCTACTTTTACTTTCTTTCTAATTTGAAACCGTTAATTTTCATTTTATTATATGGGTGAAATACTTAGTATTTATTATTTAATAAGATTATTTTCCGAGTGGCTTAGTGCAAGATTTAAATTAAATTTAATTTATTAATGTCAGCTTAGTGGAAATGGCTAGTACAGAAAGTCCTTTAAACTTATAATAATATTCCTTGATTCCTTTCGCTTTGCTCCATATTTGTAAGTAAATTAATCTGTAAGAGAAACAACCTGAGTTGGATGTGTTAAAATACCGTAATTAATAAACCCCTCGCGTATTAGTTTCACTCAATTTTGCGGTGCAGTTGAGGTTTCTATCTAAAAAGTTTAGAAAAATAAGATTTCCTCAAAGGACTTCCGCATTAATTGCATACTTGCCACCACTATTTTCCTCCTCGTATTAAATATTAACGCTTACCTGATTAGTGGCGTACGAATAATTTATAATCAGCGGAATCTGATTCGTGTTGGTTATTCGAAAGGACTAGAGATGCAGATGGTGAATGCAAAGGACGGCGAACTCAACCTGGAACAGAAGCTTAGTGAACGGTAATCGCTGTCAAAAGTTCAGTACAAAAAAAAGAAAAAAATCAAATAAGTCATCTTGGTACTGAGGCTGGAGCCATGTATTTGACCTGCTTGGGATACTAGGATACTGCTTCTTGTATTTTTTTATAAACGCATGTCTGCGTCCTATTTATAACTTCCCCGTTATGAGTTTTATACCACAATTTAATCGCTTCAATAGTGAATACAGTTAGTTAAAATATTTTCCTTCATGAAGCGCGGATTTTTTATGTTTTTTTGTATGTAAAAGGGATGTTCGTAGCCTTTTCAAACAAATGAAAGTGCATCAAGTCCACGGGGCCGCGGGACAGATATCGAGGTATATCCTTTACCTTTACAATTAAGCAGACAACTTTACCGTCCATGGAGAAATGAACTTCTATTTGTCTCTCAAGTACGTGCGCTCCCTCATCATCCCCCCTCGACAAAAAAAAAAAGATTTCGAATCACGCATGCAAAGGGGAAGCCACGAGGCCTTTAGCTGAATATACCCAGGCTTCATCAAGTACACATGATGCACGTTAGTACATTCTGCACACCGCGAACTGATCTGGTACAAGTGATACCTGCCATACCAGCGGAATATCTACACAAAATGAATTACGTAATTGCTTTTGACTTTAGAACACAGAGAGCCTCACATACAAAACTTACATACCGACATTATGCAGCCCTTGACTCCAGACCTTTTCCTCGTTTGGATACTGAGTGGAAAATACTCAGGTACACATAGACGAGGATCCCGACAACGTTGGCCAGGGGAACCTTCATGAGGATATTGACGATGGCGACGACACTGATAGCGACAACGTCGACGACGACGTAGTCAACTGCATGCATTAGTCTAAAATGCATTTTAAATTAATTTAAAAGTATTCGACGGTAGGGAGGGAAATGCTGATGAATGGACTTCTCACTTGATTCTGTTCGTGATTTTAGTGGTAACCGTGGCGGTAAATTTCCTTTAAATTAAATAACTGCTAAATGGAGTTTTTCCAGTATCCCGAGTAAAAAAAATTGAGTTGATATATTCATATATTTCTAAAAATATATACAGCCCATTGCAAGCACGCATAGGGAATAAATACTCCCACCACACGGGTATGAACGCTCCCGATGCAGGCATAAAAATCTAAAAATACGCCCGCTATAAATCCCCGCTTCTGTTATTGCGTTCTGGATTTTACACATTCGAGACTTGACTCACCGCGTGGGTTATGTAAACTTTCACCCGTATAAACGCTTGTTCACCGGTTAGGTCATCGGCTATCTGCTATTAAAATTGTTCCTAATAGGTGAGAGTCATGACAATAATAATGATAAGAAGTACCTGCAATTTTTTACTGTTATTCTTATATATTTTTCAGTTTCAGTTATAATCTTTATTAACCCGAGTAAAAATAAGAATCAACTGCACAAACGTTGCCGGCTACTGCGGGGAAAGTTTTGTTATTTCACTTGTCGGTCTCGAATGAGTTTATCTACGAAAATAATTTTATTGTTTTCAGTTCAAAATAAGTGAGCGTAAATATTAAACTATTCTTTAGAGTTCCAAGATACCTGGAAGGTGAAAACGAAAACATAGTGTGAGACTTCATTTTACGTCCATCCATCTCTCTGTCACAGGCATGTAATTTCTAAGTTACAATACAAAAGTTAACATCTTAAAACTTAGTATGTTGTTTAATTTTTATGATTCGCGGATAAAATAATAGTTAATATTTCAAATATCTGTTTTAGCGACTCAGTTTTCGAGAACAAAATAGAAACCTTAAAAAAATTTGTCTTCTAAATCGTTTTCGACATCGTTTTAAAGCTCTAAATGTATATAAAAAATATCATTTTTTTACTGTATTATTATATAGAAAGTACTTAAAATTTTTGCAAAATCATTTAACTGTGACTTCGTATACGAATTCAGTTAGTGTACCTCATCATTTTCATATTATGAATACTTTTGTCTTTGTGTATGCACATCACTATTTTATTTTTATCTTCTGATCTAATGAACGCAACGACATCATAAGTACGCCAATAAACTAAAATCCCTATGACCTTTGAAAGAGTGTCAGCAATGTTGATCTAACTCCGAATTTTCCCAAATTCTCGGAAATTCATGTAATTAATAAACCTGTTTTTATTTTTATTAAATTCCTCATCGTGTTACCTTTTCAATACAGCCTGGGTTTATGGACCAAAAAAGCAGTTTAGCGAAGTAGTACAGGACAACAGCTCTGCTGGACGACAAGACTAGGCCAAACTATTAAAATGGTAGGCGACTATCCCCTCCCTTAACCTTCCTAGTTTTGATGCCTCGGAATCCGTTAATGGATATCGGGTCATCAAATCCGAGGACCAGTTCTTAAAGGATTTCCTTAGTGCGTACGTCGTTATGATCAGCAACGCCTGGAAAGGCATGAAAATCAAGCTTATCCCAGCTAGAGAGAAACCACGGGGGCCAAGGTTACGTATCTGGGTGCACACTATGGAGATAGATTACGAAAATATTCATTGTTGTCTTCAACTCCAACTCCCATCAGTACCGATGAGCGACTGGGCGGTCACCAAGGCAGAAAAACCGCAGAAGTTTAGCCTCTCCTTCCTCCTCTTTTTAAACGATAAATGTCTGGAAACTCTCGAAAAGGCGGAGTACAGACTTAGGTCCGGTTTAAGGTATGCCAAACTTAATGTATCCCGAAATACTGACGAGTCTAAGGAGATGAGCGAGGCCAAAGAGATGCTCGAAGTTATGAGCATCGACCACACACAAAACCCAGTAAATGTTGAAGGTCATTCAGATTAACCTACAGCACCCAATGAGTGCTTCGGATAATCTGCTTGTTTTTCTAAAGGAGAAAAGCATCGATATTAGTCTAATCCAAGAGCCCTGGGTAAAGCAAAGCACTCTTAGACAAGAAATTTAACCTAGTCTTCATTACCAACAGCCAGGAGCATGTATCTTAGTCAGTGGGTGCACACTATGGAGATATATTACGAAAATATTCATTGTTGTCTTCAACTCCAACTCCCATCAGTACCCATGAGCGACTGGGTCACCAAGGCAGAAAAACCGCAGAAGTTTAGCCTCTCCTTCCTCCTCTTTTTAAACGATAAATGTCTGGAAGCTCTCGAAAAGGCGGAGTACAGACTTAGGTCCGGTTAAAGGTATGCCAAACTTAATGTATCCTGAAATACTGACGAGTCTAAGGAGATGAGCGAGGCCAAAGGGAGCTTGAAGTTATGAGCATCGACCACACACAAAACCCAGAAAATGTTGAAGGTCATTCAGATTAACCTACAGCACCCAATGAGTGCTTCGGATAATCTGCTTGTTTTTCTAAAGGAGAAAAGCATCGATATTAGTCTAATCCAAGAGCCCTGGGTAAAGCAAAGCACTCTTAGACAAGAAATTTAACCTATTCTACATTACCAACAGCCAGGAGCATGTATCTTAGTCAGTAAGCACGTTAATGCTTTTTCGTGTCCCAATTTCAGCGTCCCGATTTACAAGTAGTTAAATTGGAAGCGACAGACGGGTGTCAGAAAAGTTCGAGCGCCTGATCAATAGCTTGAGGTGTAAAGGAGCCAGCCAGCTGCTAGGCAGACACACCCTATCCGCCATTTTGGATAATAACGAACGAGGTGAGTCTTTATTTTTAAAATTTTTTTTTATACGATGTGGCCAAATCCTAGGGGACAACCCTTTGATGCGTCAGCATGGTTTTTGGCCGGAAGGGAATTTACGGTAAGGGAAGTGGGGAAACTTGAAAGTCTTGTTTTTTTGCATTGCTGCGAGCTAGACAACAGCTCAGAGACGGAGTGGATTATTTTAATTTCTTAATAAAAGCAAACGGGGAGATCTGGTCTCGAACCCAAGACCCATGGCATGGTGGTCGTGCGGCTCAACGAATTGATCCAACTTCGTCTCCAAAATTTTGATTTTGATTATATTATCAATACTAACCTTTTAGTATGTAACAGGGAAAATACCCCTATCTTAATTTTTCCAAGCATGGAGAATTGTAACGGTTGGGAAGTAGTTCTCGATATTACATTTCTAACAGATAACGAAAGGTTTAGACCTTCGAAAAGGCAATCAACATGAATTTTCATGCCCAGCTAGATACAGCAAAAAGAACTTCTCCCGTAATGGAGCGATGATCTCTCTAATCTCAGGAAGATATCCAGTTTCCTGAAGATTTACAACAAAGCCGTTCAGATATCCAAGAAAGGGGCATGGATTAACTGCTGCCATAGCATCGAAAATATAAAGGATTCGACGAGGCTCAGTAAGATTCTGTCGAAGGCACATTGCAGCCCTGGAACTGCTAATTAACACGGATTTCCCAGGCTGCATATACAGTTGCGCGGAAAGCACAAGACTTCATGAAGTGTAGCCACTGACATGTATTAATCTGGACTGACTTATAAGCTATCTCATATGGGTACAATTTTACTTTCAGTGGAGGAAAACAATTTTTAATCTCCAACGTTTACTGTGAATTTGCAGCCATTCAGAGTAGAATAAAATAACCAAATATATACGAAGAGACATATTTAATTTTAATCTACTATATTGTTGTGAGGAAAATGTAAAAATCATTGGAATTACTGGAATAAAAATTATAAATAAAAGGTTGTTTTAGTCTGGATAATGCTTACCCAGAAAGAGATGTAAGATGATTGTGAATATTGTCATCTATTTCTATTGCCTGCATTTAGGAGACCTTCTTCTTGATTATGACGTCACTACAGAGCTAAGTTAGAGCTACCAACATATAAAAGATAATGTTCAAAGTGGGTCTTTAGCGCGAATATTTAAACCGTAGTAGGCAAACATTTTTAGTAGCGTAATTTAATTAATATTTAAATTATTTAACCGTGTTTAATTACTGTGCTGCATTGCAATATGCCTTCAAGACGGTGTGTAGTTAAAGAGTGCTTTGGTAAAAAGGGACTAGTTATAGCTGGGAAGCCTATTATTATGTTCAGGTAAAGGTGGAAAGTTTTATTTGGAGTTCTTTTAATTAGAATATTTTGTGTGAGTGAGCTTAATAATATAATAATATTTAAGGTTTCCAAAGAACGACAACATTTTAAGAAAATGGTGTGATACGTTAAAAATAAAATGTGAATTTGTGAAACGTTACAACTCTCCACATCTGTGCAGCATGCATTTTGATGAGGCTTATTTAAGTCGAGGAAATCGAGTAAAACTTTTAAAGAATGCAGTTCCTATGGAAATTGAATTTGTATGTGGTTTAGAGGTACTTATTTATGGTTTTAGTTCTTGGTGGTGGAATCACTTTGTTAAAAGTGTTGCTTTTATGATCCTTTATAGAATGCATGAGTATGTATGTAGTTGCTTAATAGTTATAATTTCCAATATTGCGAGTCTGACTTTGTTATTCTTTTTATACATTATAATTTGTCTACTTAACGTGGCATATAAATTATTTCAGACTCGCATAACATAACTATTTTTATCCCGCCTATGTTTTTAAATTTTCCGCAAAAGAGTAACATCTTTTTTAAATACAGGAAGTTATAATTTATTATCTTTAATTTTAAGCAATACGAGGAAACAGTTGAATCCGATTCAAATTTCGAAGAAGTATTGAGTGATGGTGATAAGATTAACGTAGATTTAGAAGTAGCTGAAAATCGAGGGGAATCCCAGGAGCATTTTAATATTGCGCATAGTAGCTCATTGGACATCTCTCGTGAAACTGAACATGGGTCCAATATTGCGCAATTACCTGTCCTAAGGTCCTAAAATATGGGGTTTCCTTCAGTAAATATAAAAAAGCAGTTGCAGCAAAAAGAAATATTCTCCATAATCTGCGACGAAAAGTAGTACGGAAGAACATTAAAATTAATAGTTTAAATAGTATGTTAATAGTTCTTAAGAAAAAAAAAATGATAAGTAACGTTAATTTTAATCGTCTTAAGGAAATTGGGATGGACATACCAAATGCGATTTTTAAAAGAATGTTGAAGAAGGGCGCAAACGTATATTGCGAAGAATTAAAAATATTTGCGACCACTCTGCATTTTTACTCGCCGAAAGCGTATGAGTATGTAAGAAATGTATTTTGCAAAGCATTGCCTCATACATCTACAATTCGAAGGTGGTACTGCAGTGTCGATTGTGAGCCTGGATTTTGCCAGGAAGCGTTCAACACACTCGCCTCCAAAGTAAACACTATGAGGTCCGACAACAAATCCTGCATATGCACCTTAGTAGTAGATGAAATGGCAATTAAGAAATATGTAGAATTGGTGCACAGTAAAGTTAGAGGGTTTGTAGATTTAGGCTTACCAACTGCGAATGAAGACGCAGACCAAGCTACAGAAGCGTATGTATTCATGGTGGTTTCTGCAAACAGCCATTGGAAAATTCCAATTGCTTACTTTTTAATACATACCTTAACTGCACAGGAACGAGCTAATTTAGTATTAGAGGCAATTAGTAGATTGCAACAAATAGGAGTTCGGGTGGTCTGCCTAACCTGCGATGGACCCACCTATAATAAAAGCATGTTTCGGTTGCTAGGTAGTGTTATTGACTTACCCTCACCGAAACCATATTTTAATACAGAGACACACCCAGACCAACCAATATGTACAATGCTGGATGCTTGTCATTGTATTAAGCTAGTGAGAAATCACTTGGCTTCTTCTGAATATTTTATTTCCGATAAGGGAAAAGTTTCTTGGGCATATGTTAGTAGTTTGCACAATTTACAGGAAAAAGAATGCATTAAAATGGGCAATAAATTGAGTAAATTGCATATTCAATGGGAAAGTAACAAGATGAAGGTAAAATTTGCTACACAGACATTAAGTTCTAGTGTAGCCGATTCCATTGAATTTTGTGACAGGGAATTAAACCTTTCCAATTTTAAAGGAAGTGAAGCCACTGTTGAATTTATTCGCTTAATGGACACTGCATTCGATATCCTTAATTCACGGAATCCCTTTGCAAAAGGTTCCAAGGCAGCCATAAGCCCACGGAATTATCCTGAAAAGTTGGAAAAAATAACGGAAATACAAGGGTATATTTTAAAACTAAAAAATAATTTACAAAGACTCATTTATAAATCTAGAATAGGCACAGGATTTCAAGGAATTTATATAGGACTTGAAATTATCAAAATTTTGTACTCAAATTTATGTGCAACTACACATAATCTTAAGTACATTTTAACGTACAAAATGAGTCAGGACCACTTGGAACTTTTTTTTTGTGCTGTACGAAGTAAATCAGGCTGGAACAACAATCCTACTGCGAGACAATTTATTTCTTCTTTTAAAAGTTTGCTTTCACATGCTCAAATCAAAAGTTCTGGGGGGAATAGTGAAGAGTTGGAAGCATGTAGTCTCCTAAAAGTTTCTTCTAGTACTGTACATTTAAAAAGTAATAATTTAAATATGATACTTGACAGCACAGATAATTTATTTCCGGAAGTAGAGGAGGATGACGAAGAAATTCCTTTTATATTTGACGCCTTTTCAAATTTGTCAGAATTTCAAGTCAATGCTGTTGGATATATCAGCGGTTACGTTGTGAAAATGGTTACAAAAATAATTAAATGTACCAATTGTATTGATGCATTATTTGCCGAAAAAGCTGGTGCAGCAGCTGGTGTAAATAATTTCATATTTAAGAAAACGAGAGGTGGCCTCATTCTACCGTCAGCAGATGTAACTAATATTTGCTTACAAACTGAAAAAGCGTTTCGCGTGATTATGGATACATCTAAGTTTAATAAGAGCACAAAGGATATCCCAGAAAGAATCGCCCTTGAAGTTACTAGAAAGCTAATATTTACAGATATTTTTCCTTCCTTAAATGAACACATTAAGGAACTAGAATTAGATAATAATCATATTTATAAATTAATTAAGACTATTTCATATGCATATACTAAAATTAAGCTCAGTTACGTATTTCGTCAAACAAATTTGCAAAACAATTATCTTATAAGGTCTAGACTATCCAGATATATAATTTTTAAACATATGTAATTAATTGCAAAGAAATATTTGCCTTTGAATTTCTTTTTATTAATCGTATATTTTTATTCTTTATCGTTATTGGTATGTCCAATTAGATTCTAGTTATTTACATTTAGTACGATATCTTACTTGAATAATTTTTTTTTATAAAAGGAATCAGTTTATTTCACTTTTTACTTTCCTAACGACTGGCACCGCGACGTGGTAGGAGGGCCGAGTAGTCCATAGGATACCCAGTGAAAAACTGGCCTGAGTAATGGATGAAACCAAGATCAGTCTAAAACATACCTAATACAATAAGCATTCGGTATTGTTCATCGCATTGTAAAATAACAATATAGCTGTAATATTAATTATTAATAATAATGCTGAACTAACTGAAACAAATGTTCACAAAATAGTAACAATTATTCTTAGGAAAGCACGTAATTACATGACTAAAAGTCTTATAATTACATGATTATACTCTCTTTTAAATAGAAAAATTTCATTTAAAATAATGTATGTATATTATTTATTATGTTCAGAACTACTATTCTCAATAAACAATTTATATAACATGAGCAGCTTTACTTACCTATATATCAAAATTAAATTATTAAAGCACTCGAAAATACTAAACCGATTTACTGTTAACAGCGGATAACATCGCAGGGAAGAAAAGAAAAAATCTAACTAAAAGATATTTTGTTGTATTTGATTTGAAAAAGAAATGATGATATAATACAAAGCAAATTATGTTAAAAATAATTATTAACTTGACAAAAAGTAAACTAAAACATAATTACGAAGACACTTCGGAGCGTCGTTCTCACTTTTTGTGTATGCATCTCCTAACGTATTGCTGAAAATATGTACTTTTTGGGTTAGTCTTATAATAAATAACTCGTCACCTTTTTTATCCAATGCACGTCAAAATTTTTCATTCATTAAATGATTCTGATGCAGTGATTCCTTTATCAATGTTCCAGTTGACTAGTGGCGTACTTGAAGACCATTTATCGTCAAAAATGTCCTCATCACAACAAACACATGAAATAAATAAAAATGTTGCAACAATTTAACTCTGAAAATAATTTCGAAAAGTTCTTTCTTACCAAACATCTTAATTATGCAAGCATTGGCTTAATTAGTTCCATGCGATTCCTTTCGATTTAGGGTACTTGATCCAAATTGTTATGCGTGTGAGCTTCCAAGATAACATTTTGTCTCCCTTGTAAATTAACTTCTGCAGAATTGTCTGAAATTATTAAATTTTAATTCATTTTGAAATGAAATTTATAAATTCTCTTACCAAGCAGATAGGTGGATTTCAGGAAGTAATTAATTAAAATAATTCTTTTAGACACTGCACCTGCACGTTTCTAACACTTCCATATGACGTGTAAAATATCCAAACTAAATTTTAATTACGAATTATTTAGTTTTACCGTCTGAATAACTTAATTATTTAACTAAACAAAATTACATGTTACCGGATTTAAGAAACTTCAGTCAATATGTCAATCACTTGTCAAAACTAGCAAAGTTGTCAGCTCCGAAAAATTTACACTGAACTTAGTAGCAATTATGAAAATCGGGTTTAACTTCATTGTCAAAAAAGATGCTTACACAGAAAGAGACAACTAGCGAAAAGTGATACCATTTTCTATAAGAAATTTCAGGGCACCAGTCACTCCAGTAATATATATCTCAGTGAGTGTAGCCCACACCGTGGGAAAGCAATATTTCAATTATCACAGAGGAGAGGATCTCGTGGGATATAAATAGTTTCTCTCCGAATAAGTCCCCGGATATCTACGGCATACTGTCCGTTATGTTGCAGAAGTTACAAAATATGATAAATAGGCAGGCAACTTTATGAGTAATTTTAGAAAAATTGTTATCGGAAATGTAACTTCGCTGTACGACTGTACGACTTTTCCTTCTTCCAAAGGTCATGATAATAATAACGGAACCGGACCGTCCAAATTAAAATCGTTTTCATCTGAGAACACAAAGTTTTTCCATTGATTTGTCCATGACTTGTGTGTTCTAGCGAAATCTAATCTAGCAGTTATATGCTTGGTTGTTAGCACGGGTTTACGTTTCAATTTTTTACGTTTTATAGTTTCGGTACTGTTTTAAGACCCTTTGAATAGTACGCACATGTGCTTGCACACCCGTTCTTGCTGCAATATCTTTTCCACTTGACGTAGAATTTGACGCAATCCGCAAAATGGCCCTGCGGTCCCTCTCAGATATCGCTCTTGGATGACCACTAGACTTTCTGGTACCATAATTTTTCATGATCTTCATCATGCCACGCACGAATTTTTCCCTTTTCCTCGTCGCTGGGCCACTTTCCTCTACCCATTCTTTTAAATTTCCTTGAACTGCATTAACAATTTACAAAATTGTTGGTAATTATATAATAACAATTTAAAGAACACTCACAATTTGAATTTTGGCTGCCAGCACAATTAAAAGATAAAACACATGCACCAAAACGAAGGGTTTATTCAACTGCGTCTAAAATAGTGACGCGGCAAAAAATGAAGTCTCGCAAATTTTCTTGCAAAATTCCATTGCACTTACGGTAGATTTGCTGCATATGTATTGCATATCCTTAGGCGAAATTACTATGAAATATTTTTATCGGGCTATTGGAAATGAAAACAAACACTAAAAAGTATATGCGTCTATCATTCTGTAGCGGAATGTACGATATTTTGAAGTCGGTGCAAATTAAACAAACTAAACAATTACAACAAAAGTATTTAATCGTCCTTCCTTATGATTCCGTGAGCTGACACGTTCAGGTACTTTTATATATGAGGCCACCAGAACCAGAGTGGTCCAAGTGCAAAATTTTTGATTTTGAGATTTATAGGAAGACTTGATAATAAAAATAATCTAATTTAAAAACCAGTTTCAAATTTAACGGTTTTTATTTCAATAATACCATTGTTGATTCTTTTACATTGGCCCACATTTTTGATTGATTGATTGGTTAGATTTGGAGGTGTCAGGTTCTCAAGCGCCGCGGCCACTGGTGCCTATTGTGCTAACCCTCTCAACTCCTTATAGTAAGCCGGTCCCTCCGAAGAAGTTCAACAGCTCCCGCAGTTGGCAGTCATTCAGCCCGCTCGGTACCAGGGTTGGTTATAGGCTAAATCTGCTCCTGGCTACTTGGCCCACATAGTCATACATTTTTATATAGGTAACTTTTAAATGCTTCATATCATAGTGGCCCATCAGCAAAAAAAGAACCTAATATGCATTATTATGATAATTACTTATAAAATCTTCATATTTTCATAATTACTTAGTGCACATATAAACTCGTGTGTAATATAAATTTAACTAAGTTCTCAGCGCTTACAATTTTTAGAAAACAATTTTTCATCAATACTCGCATTATTGATATTTTCACTTGGGTCACTCTTTTTGTGGCCTCATATTATCTTCAATTGTGGTTGGGTAGTTGTTTTGTTTGTTTAATTTGTACCTACTCTTCAAAATGTCGTAATAGATCTAAAACGGATAATTATTTAATGCTTTTTAGCGCTTTTTGTGAAGTCGGTTAAAATTTTTTTTTTAAACTATTAATTTTTTTATTTTTTAGTGTCTTCATATATACGACTTGTCCACACGTTACGAAGTTAGACTACTCCTCCCCAATGGGGGATCATACTCTGTACAACAAAAAAAGAACTTTTTTGACACGGTACCAATCGGTAAGCTTACTCTACCCAAAAAAAAATTATCAAGATCGGTCAACGCGTTAAGGAGTTATGCCCGGTCAGACATAAAAAAGAAAAATAGTTTTAAAAAAAAAGTTGAACCGACTTCACAAAAGGCGCTAAAAAGCATAAAATAATTTTTAATTTTATATCTATTACGACATTTTGAAGTCGGTGCAAATCAAACAAACCAAACAACTACAACACAACTATTTTATCGTCATTTCTTATGATCCCGTAAGCTGAAACGTTCAGGTAGTATTATGTATTATTTTCAATTGTGGTTCTGCAGTTGTTTTATTTGTTTAATTTGCACCGGCTTCAAAATGTTGTAATTGATCTAAAATTAAAAATTATTTTATGCTTTTTAGCGCCTTTTGTGGAGTCGGTTCAATTTTTTTTGAAAAACTATTTTATTTTTCACTTTTTAGTGTCTTCGACTCTATACAACGAAGAAAGAACCATCCAAATCGGTCCACGCGTTAAAGGTTAGTTTTAACCCCCTACGCCACCCCTACTCCAGTAATTTTTTTTCTCATGGTATCAATCAAGGAACATACTCTACCGAACAGAAAAGGAATCATCGAAATCGGTCCACGCGTTACGAAGTTACTACCCCTCCCCCACCACCACCATAGGACCAAATTATTCTCCTATTGGCAATGGGGGATCACAGTCTATACAACAGCAGAAGAACCATCCAAATCGGTCCACGCGTTACAAAGTTAGGTTCCGCCCCCTCCTCCCACCCCAACCACAGCAAAAAATTTTTTCTCGTGGTATCAACCAGGGAGCATACTGTACCCAAAAGAAAAAGAAATATCCTAATCGGTCCACGCGTTACGAAGTTAGACTACTCCTCCCCTCGCCAACCCCCCACCATGAGCAAAATTATTCCTCTATTAGCAATGGGTGATCACACTCTATACAACAGCAAAAGTACCATCCAAATCGGTCCACGTGTTACAAAGTTAAGTTCTACCCTCCCCCTCCCCCACCCCACCAACATTTGTTTTCTCGTAGTATCAACCAAGGACCATATTCTTCCCAATAGAAAAAGAATTATCCAAATCGGTCCACGCGTTAAGAAGTTAGACTACCCCCCCCCCCCCCCCTACCGCCACCCATACCTTTCACCATAGGACCAAATTATTCTCCTATTAGCAATGGGGGATCATAATCTATACAACAGAAAAAGAACCATCGAAATCGGACCACGCGTTACAAAGTTCGGTTCCAAAATAAATGCGAAAATCATTTCAATCAGACGGTGCAAAGAAATAACCAAGGACGTGTCATAGTGAAGTTTCCATTTGCAACAACTTCTAACCAAATAGAAGAGTCCAAAGACATCGCCTTGACCCGATTTTTCTCTTTGGAAAGAAGACTAAATAAGAATCCTGAGCAAACAGCAGTACTGTGACTTCATGAAGGAGTACATCGATCTCGGGCATATGGAAGAGATAAACATGAACGACATTCCGAAACCTTATTACTTTCTTCCGCATCATTGAGTAGTGAAACCAGACAGCGCTACCACAAAACTTCGTGTTGTCTTCGATGCCTCCATGAAGACCTTTAATAACACATCGTTGAATGATATCTTGCTAACAGACCCTATCATTCAGGATGAATTATTCTCGATTCTGCTACGATTTTGATTGCAAAAATTCGTCTTTACCGCAGACGTTGAGAAAATGTATCGTCAAGTTATACTTGATGAAGAAGACAGGAAGTATCAATTAATATTTTGGAGAAAGAACCAGTCGGAGCCACTTAAGTGTTATCAGCTCAACACAGTAACACACGGCTTAACAACTGCTCCATATTTAGCAACGAAATGCCTCCAGCGCCTAGCACTTCAAACTGCAGAGCAGCATCCTCTAGGATCTGCTTCACTTCAGAAGTATTTCTATGTCGACGACCTCATGACAGGTTTAGATAGTTTGAGAGAAGCCACAGAAACCCAGGAGCAGCTGATAAAGATTCTTCAATCGGCCGGATTTAGGTTGCGCAAATGGTGTGCAAATCACCCTGCGCTCCTAGTAAATATCCCTTCAGCGCACAGAGCTTCCCAACTAGAACTTCAAGCCGATGACGATTTCCATGTTAAAACATTGGGGCTTTCATGGTCACCCAAAAGAGATGAATTTACCTTCAAGATCAAATCCCAAGGAGAAAAAAGGGTTACAAAGAGAATTGTGTTATCAGAAATAGCACATCTATTTGATCCACTGGGCTTCCTGAGTCCAGTAATTATAAGTGAAAAAATTCTTTTGCAATCGCTGTGGGAGCTGAAGCTCGATTGGGACGCCGCAGTAAATGGAGTTCCACACAAGATGGGTAAAATTTCGTGAATCCCTGAAGGAACTAAATAAGATAACAATACCAAGGCACGTTGCATCTGGAAGGAAGATTCGGACAAGACAAGACGCATCTGAAAAGGCATACGGGAGTGTAATTTATATTCAGTCCACGTTTAATGACGGTGAGGCTTCTATGTGCAAAATCAAGAGTAGCCCCTCTTAAAACAACCACTTTACCAAGACTTGAATTGTGTGCAGCAAAACTCGCCGCTCAATTGTTACGACGAGTAAAAACCGATCTTAAGTGGGATGATCCCTGTTATCTTTGGACCGACTCCGAAATAGTCCTTGCATGGCTAAAGTCTCAATCACGATCATATCACACATTTGTGGCTAACCGTATAGCCGCCATCCAAAAAGTCACCGTGCCTGATCAATGGCGACATGTACCATCGAAACATAACCCGTTGTTGTTCTACAGACCTCTCTTCCTGCATGTAAAAAACCAAATATGGAAACGGAAAAAAGTGTCCCAAGACCGTCCTGAAAACAGTCACGCCTGCCATGTCAATATTGGATATCATCGATCATCAAAATTCGTTTAAGCACTTGCAGAGAATCATTGCATACGAACACATCAGAATTAAAAGTTGAAGAAGCATTACAAATAATAATAAAAAACACACAAGCGGAAGGGTTTGCGGAAGAATTGGCACAATTAAAGGCTTCGGGTGGAGTGAACACTACAAGCTCCATAAGCAGCCTAAGTCCATTTTTTGACGACAAGGACATAATAAGAGTAGGAGGCCGATTTGAACAAGCGCAGCTATCATACGATACCAAACATCCCATGCTATTACCTTACGCACACAACATTACAAAACTGTTAATGCGAAACGTTCACATTAGTAATCATCATATAGGACCTCAGGTATTACTAGCAATGACCAGGCAAAGATTTTGGCCAGTAAAGGGAAAGACAATTGCCAGGTCTATTGTTCAAAATTGTGTGCGTTGCGTGAACAGCAAACCAAAACTATTGAAACAACTGATGGGCAACTTACCACCCAACCGAATTCAACCATCGCTACCATTTATGAACACCGGAATAGATTTCTGTGGTCCATTTTTGGTCCACTTCAAGGGAAGAGGCAATAAAAGACCCCAGAAAGCATACGTTGCCATATTCTGTTGCTTCGCCACGAAGGCTGTACACATCAAAGTCGTGAGTGACCTGTCAAGTGACGCCTTTATTGGAGCGCTTCGTCAGCAGAAGAGGAAACTGCCAAAATATCTACTTTGACAATGGCACCAACTTCGTGGGAGCCAGAAACAGAATTTTAGAACTTCAAGAGAACATACACAATGCAGAATCAAAAGATAAAATCATTCGATTTTGTACGTACAGAAACATACAGTTACACTTCATACCGCCCAGAGCACCGCATTTCGGAGGACTGTGGGAGGCCGCTATAAAATCAGCAAAGCACCTCTTTGAGAAGAGTATAATCGCTGCTTCACTCACGTATGAGGAACTGGAAACAGTGATGACTGAAATCGAAGCTATCTTAAACTCTCGACCCCTGACGCCAATGTCTTCAAACCCAGATGATTTGTCGGCTCTAACACCAGGACATTTTCTAATCGGTGAACATCCGACCAGCATTGTTGATCCACACGCAGAACCAAGCAAGACTGGATTACTTCAGCGATGGAAAAAGGTAGCTCACTTAAAGAACGAATTTTGGCATCGCTGGTCCAAGGAGTATTTGTGCGAATTGCAACACAGGCATAAATGGAGGCAACAAGCCAAAAATATTCAAACAGGAACCATGGTTATATTGAAGGACGAGAAACTGCCAGCACTGAGTTGGTCCTTGGGAAGAATACTCCAACTTTCCAAAGGAGATGATGGATTCGTTCGGGTCGCGGATGTAAAAACAGCAGCCGGAACCTTTAGAGGATCCATTCACAAGCTGGCTCCATTACTAATAGAGTAAGAGGAACCAAGTGTCGCTGAAGAAGCTCCGACAGAAGAGGTATTTATAAATGAAGATACTCAATCGGAGCCTCCAGCACCTAAACGGCAACGTCCTAACAAATCAGCACTAGGACTTTTTCTTCTCACTTGCTTAATAATGCCCGTGTTAGGCACTACAGAAATTAATGTGACAAGGTTCAAACGAATGGAGTGTGATTATTTACTATGACTTAAAACCGTATTGGCACGAATTCGATAACATGCTAAACGGAATTAGTGCTCTCGTGCAACTATGCAGCTCAATAAAAGACAACGAGATGTGTCTGCTGACGCTCAACCAATTAATCAACCATTAACATTCCATAATTCTGCAAGGATCAAAAGAGCACCGCTGGATACAATAGGTAAAATAGCCAATTCACTCTTTGGAGTCTTAGATTCGAGATATGCCGATAAAATGTCCGAAATAATAAGCAATCTGGATGAGAATCGACATCATTTGTTGGATTTTAAAAAAAATCAAACTTCGATCATCGATTCAACAATATACTTCAAAGAAATAATGATCAAATTCAAGGACAAATAACGGCAATCTCAAATGAAGTCAACAGAACCATGGCCGAAGTAAACAATCTTCAACGAGAATTATATGAGCAGAAGGGCAAGGAAACGTTTAAAGCCTTATCCATACGCCTTAGCTTAGCCACAACGAATTACCTTAGGATGCAGGCCATGCTACTGGACGTAATCATAAATACCCACCATGGAAAAATGAACCCGTTGTTATTGTCACCAAAACAACTACAAGCTCAACTAATTCTCATGAAGGACAACCTGCCGTCCAACTTACGACTGCCCTCAAGCAATCTACTACAACTTTACAGTCTCATGATAATGGAAGCACGGATAACATTGAATCAAATCTTATTTCGAGTAAGGGTGCCTTTATTTGCATATGAGCAATTGAACTCTTGAGGATTGTTCCTGTGCCTACTCCCGTTAATAACACATTCTTGACTATACAGCCATCATCTCGATTTTTGATTGTGAATTTACACCGAGATCAATACTATCCACTCGGTGACCATGAACTATCTCTGTGTTCAACAATAGGACAGTCAGTTCACATGTGTAAACAACATCATCCAATTTATAGAACGGGCTCCAATATAAGCTCTTGTGAACCAGGGTTGCTAATTCACGCACCCTCTCCTCCCGGCTGCAAAATCTCAAGGTCAAACGAAGCGTAGCGATGGATTCAATTGTACAATCCTAATCACTGGATCTTTGTGATGAAGGATCAGAACAAAATAAACATAGTGTGTGCAAATTCCGTCTTTCATAAAACATTTGAAAGGATCTGGCATACTTACGCTTCAAAGTGGATGCACAATAAAAATAAAAGTGGATGCACAAAGTGGATGCACTAAAAACATCTTTCCCACCGACAACGAATTTGACTGATCTTTTGGACCTACTCGAAATATTTCCACCGACATTTTACACCTAAGGGAAGAAATAAAACAACTTAAGAAATAAGAAGATGCCCCACTACACCTTTCACATAAGTATTTTCTTCACTTCAGTATTGGTTACACCAGCTTGTTGATCGCAATATGCATTCTGGGCTACTTATTTTGGAAATTCCTCATAAATCAGAAGAGAAGCACTGGGGATCACCCTCCAATTTCAGCCCCAAGGTCAACAAGTTCAACCCTTAGCGCCGAAGCAGAAAATTATTGAACTATATATTTTCAGTGCTTTATGAAATGTAAAACTACACCTAAGATAAACGCGAAACATTTTTGCTGATTAACTAAAAAATGCATGAGAAAATTGCTCTAATTATGTTGTGAACGTTCATGTAATTAGAAACCCATAGATAAACACAGCACAATTCTAGACATTCTTTCGTGGGAAAGACTGTAGATTGGTCAAAATGTCTACTTAAGCAAATTTATGTTATAAGAGTTTTGTTTTGAATGAGAATAAAGTTAGTGACAGATATTCATTGAATCAAGCCTTTTCTTTTCTCTTGGTGAGGCTGCCAAGAGCATTGTATATCTTTACTAGTGCACAGGTTTTGTACTTGCGCCCATCCAAACATTGCATAGGTTTGTACCTAGGCAACGAATTGACAGAGCTTTTGTACAGGTTTTACACTC
Organism: Leptarthrus brevirostris; assembly: GCA_964036015.1. Classification (NCBI taxonomy): domain Eukaryota; kingdom Metazoa; phylum Arthropoda; class Insecta; order Diptera; family Asilidae; genus Leptarthrus; species Leptarthrus brevirostris. The sequence goes on along the minus strand of OZ038376.1, from coordinate 10,998,789 downwards.
GTCCTCGTGTCTAATCTATTGCTGCTATGAAGAGATTGTTTTTTTCTACTTGACGTTAACAAAACAATCTTTCGAATTAAGTAAAAATACTCATACCGTATTTAAGAAACTAACAAGCATGTTTAAGCCTAAAAGCGCGGAATTGTACCGAAGGAGAAATTAAAAAATTTTTACTTTGTAGGAAAGATAATTTAGTCTCCTGTAAGTTAATATTAATAAGGCACAACAGTCAGCCATAGTTCAATATTATCGATTAATAGCTAAGTATCACCCCGATTTATCGCTTACTGATACTTACGGCTAGCTGACGCACAAGAAATACAGCTCGAAAAAAGTAAAAAGAACTAGACAATTTTACAAAAAGAAATGAAATCCAAATAAAAACATTTTATGTAAAGGAGGTTGCCAAGACTCACAAGCTCATACCGCTTTCACTGTTAAAAAATTATCAGATCTCATGTGGAGCCAAGCCCCTAACTCTACAAGGCCTAACTCTACAACCCCTTATTCTGGAAACCCTACTTCTTGGTCAAAAAGTATGGCTTGGCCGTTTCATAAATCTAATGCATGACACAACAGTAAAGACCAGTGACTTAATTTTTTACCATAAGTCCATAGGAGTGAGCGATGGCCGCGAAACTGCCAAGCCATACCTTTTGAGTTTGGGTTTTTAGAGTTATTATTTGTAGAGTTAGGGGCTTGGCTCCACATGAGATCTAACAGTGAAAGCGGTATGAGCTTGTGAGTCTTGGCAACCTTCTTTACATGAAATGTTTTTGGTGGGATAAGCGTTTTCATTTACCTACTCGTAGTTCTTACTCAATTTAAGTTTGTTGTGTAAGACAGTGAGATTTTGTATCAAAAGTAAGAATTAATTAATTATTTAATAAGCAATTAATTCCTTGTACAGTATTTATAAAACAATAACAAAGGTTTTTTATTATACACCCTGCTTTATGCATTGCGCTACATATTAACCTCTCAGTTCGCAGGTTTTAAAATAAATTCCATTTTTCCGTAGTTTAACGGTTTGTATGTAATGTATGCGTGTGCGGAATGTGCAACATGAAGTTGCCGCAAGATGTTCAAGTGGCACGCGCTAGCTGGCTTCTTTAGGTTCCTGAGAAAAAAATGTTATTCACGTCATATTCTCAAAGTGCATATTAACAAACAAAAGTTTCTTAAAGCTTAAGTCCAACACGATAATTCCTCTAATAAATTTAGCCCTACCGCGATCCAATTCAATCTAGGATACTTCAGTAATCATTGGCCACAACCAGACCATATTATGCTACCAACTATCCCTACTCTTGATTAACCTGGCAGTATTTAGGGCAATCGAAGTCGTAAAAAAATTATCTGATTTAAATTGAGGTTAACTACCTCTCAAACTAGTAGTTTTTACTTTCTCTCTTCGTTTCATTTCCTCTCCGTAGCTTATAAAAAAAAATTTTCTAGGTCCTGCATAATTCGTGCACGAGGTACGCGGTTTCTTTCTTTACTCTTAGGATGAGCATATGACAACAGCAACAACAACAAAAATCGTATAAAATTGTCCCATATAAAATCGCAACAGTTTTTTTTATGACTAAAATTTGTATTCAAAACGTTAGGGCAAATAACCGACAAAAACTCATCATAACGAACTCTATAAATTTCACTGCTCCTTCAGTTACATGATTCGTTATTAGGAATTTAGTACCTTAACAAACTGATTCCTTTTTCTTAAAGATTCACTATAGGATATCACGTAGTCAATAGTTAAATTTCAGATATATAAATCAGTTGTACTTAACCGAAAAAACATTATATATTGTTAGAAAGTTCTAGATTTCTTTTGACAAAACTTAACGTAAAACCTCTCGTAATACTTTAGATACGAATAAAAACAAATTACATTTTTGTGACACTACTGTCCAGTGTAGTTCATCTCTTATTTGCTTAATTTAATTTAATTTTATTTAGTTTAATTCAAAAATTCTTTTCTCTTTTTAAATTTTAAGCTCTACTTACGTAAGGTAACTACTTATGGCTTGAATGACAGTCTTACTACCTACTGGGCGTATACCGTCACCTCCTTGTTACCACCGACTAGACACTCGCGATGACACCTTGCATTGGCTGCCCTAATATTACTAGCAGCGCTTCCAGTTGGTTTGCCAAATAATAAATCAGCTGGACTAACAGATGCTTCTGGTGGGCTACGTGCTCCCAATGTGCTTGATACGGCAATGTCCAAATATTTGGTGATTCGTTAATACCTTCGCCAACATCGATTGAATTGCCTAAATCTTTCCCAGATATTTTATCACTTCTGGGCTACTGTTTGTGGCACTTTGGATGATATAGACGATGGACTGAATGCGTGTGATAGGCAACAAGTGGATGATGATACTGGGGCTTATGCATCGGTTACATTTGGGTCTAAATATCGCACAAGTGAACCGAAACCGAACTTGTTCCCTGTCGATGCACCGATATTTCCTGCACGTATCCTATACAAGCCTCAGTTTGTTTGCGAGCTGTTTAGATAAGCGCCCCAAGTCAAATTTATAGGCCTATATATGCAAAGAAAAAACCTGTTTCGTTTGAAATATCTGCTACACGCAGAAAATTTAAAAATTTGATGGGATGGCGCAAAATGTTAAAAAAATGCTGTCGCTTAACAGCGAGACTTTTTCGCCAAGAATATCGTCTGAAAATTAACCGAGTTCCAGTCGCTTTTATTTTTCAACTCAGTGGCTGAAAGGTATTAGGGTGATTAGAACATTATTCAAGTGCGGTTGACTTGGATAATTTTGGAAATAATTAAGTAAAAATTAAGAATTTACCTTAAATTAATGTGGACTTGATGATGCTGCTGTCACGGAACGAATGTGTCTTCCTCTTGATTTTTTCCACATCCGATCCGTGTCAGTGGCAACAAAATAACGAGAACATTAATGTGTGGCTCATATTACAGGTAAATACATGTATATTGATTGAGGAATACGCAGATATTATTTACATTTATGGTCTAGTAGACGAAAATGAGAGAGCGGCTGTACTGGAATATCAATGGAGATTCCTTAATCAGCCAGCACCCCAAAGAAGGGTATTTACACGGACTTTCCGAAGGTTAAGAGAAAGAGGAAGTGTAACTTCAAACGACATGGAGACACGACACGAAACTTCGGGAACTTCTGCCCACGTCGAGCAGCAAGCAATCACCGTCGTGAGGCAGGACCCTGAGACGAGCACGAAACGAGTTGGAAGGCGATTAAGAGTGTCTTCAGGTTTGGAGGGTTATTCATGGAGGGAGATTACGTCCATATCATCATCACCCAGCCCAAGTACTACTGAAAGGAGATTCCGAGAGAAAACTGAAATTTAGCACTTGGCTTCTTGAATTCTGTGGACGGAGGAATCTCAATTTAGCAGGGATGGTATCATGAACTTCCATAACCTTCATACCTGGTCGGAAAGTAACCCATACAGGACAAAAGTGACCTCATTCCAGCAGAGATTCAGTGTCAATATTTGGGCTGGTATCATCGGCAACATTTTTAGACAACACACTGCCAGATTTAATAGAAGAGAACCCTATGGATAATCTTAGGGGAATGCTTCACCAACACGATGGAATACCAGCGCAAATGGCTAACATTGTGAAGGTCCTACTAAATGAAAAATTTCCTAACCGGCGGATTGGAGGAGGTGCACCGATTCATTGGCCTGCTAGATCTCCAGACCTTACCCCACTTTTTCTTGTAGGAAGCAAAGAAGAATGAAGTTTGCAGCGACGAAAATACAGGAGAGGATGGCTTCAATACGCGTTAAAGAGGGACTTAGAAGGAGATTTTTGGCATGCCTATAAAGTGGCGGTGGAAATTTTAAACAGCTTTTGTAAACTATCAAGATTAATTTTAATTATTTTCAAATTCAACAAAAAGCATTTTAGAATTAATTTGAGTTTCATTTCTTTAAATTGTTGATTGATATAATATTCTCCGACAGGATATCTACGTATAAATTTCTACATACTTTCTCTACGTGGGCATGTCGTACCTTTTTGGAAAGGTAATAACAGATGGGCAATCCAGTAAAAATAAAAAAAGAAGTATACTAATTACATGAATTTCGGAGAAAAATTGGGAAAATGCTGAATTTTAGGTAATCGGAAACCATTTTTTTTCACTTTTGGAAGTGACTGTACCTGCAATAGTAGGAGTAAGATCAACATTGTTGACAGTTTTCGAAAGTCAATTCGGATAGTAGATTTTTAGCGTTTGTTTGATGTCGCTTTGTTGGGTAGATCAAAAGATAATAATAAAAGAGTAATGTACATACCATGAAAAACTGAAATTTATAAATCACCCTGTAACTCCCAAACGGTTAAGATTGCCTCCCCCCTGCCATACAATTTTTTGTTTGTCTAGGTGAGAGCTATCATTTGTACTCGTTTTGACCTCTAGAAAAGTTGCACCCTGTGTATGTGGACAAATTATCGGGTTTATTTAATAGAATAATTAATAAAATTTTAATATTTAATTATAATTGAATTTATATTATTAATTAATAATATATTTTGCGTTTTTAATTTATATAACCAAGGTTTACATGATGCACCATTAAAAATATTATTTTATATCATAAAAAACTAACTCCTATGTTTTTTCAGTTTCGTACACTCATATGATAGTTTCTATTTAATTTTTGATATGATTTGAAAACGTTAAACATCACTTTTTTTAATTCTTGCGGAGTAACTTGCTGGATCTCTGAATGTTCGAAGATTTGGGCACGGACCCAATACGGTCAAGTAAGTTCTGAATTATTTGTCAGTAAATTAACCATTTTTTGCCCGATTTAAGTTTGTAGTATTTAATGCCTTTAAAATGACAGTCTATTGTCGGCAAAGTATACTGACTATTTATGATAACAAATGATAATATATGTTGCTGTCCATTTTCTATCATTATATCAGCTATTTTATTCTAGAAATAATAATCGTCAATATACCGGTAATATGTGATCAACATATTCCGGCACGTATGTGAGAATATATGGACGGAATATTGACCTTATATTGCTGGAAGTAATTGCTATTCTACTTTTTGCTTAAATTTTGACGGCAATTTGACAGTATTTAATTCCAGAATATTGTCCAGAATCGTCATACGCTTTCTATCTGGGCTTATAATACCTGATGCAGTACTCTAGTCGGCAATGTTGCCGACCGGATGACGGTGCATTTTGACGTTTAAATTATCGAATTTAAAGCTGGTATAATATTCTGACAAATGGTCAGAAATATTAAAGTAAGTAATGCCCGAATTTATTAATAGCAATATTAGGTCAATATACCGGCATATAGTGACAATCCATATTCGGGCAAATTGTCGACAACCGGACATATAATCTAACCTCAACAGCATACGGTTCCCACTGGTTGCCAATAAATCGCTGATGCATTATGACATTAACCTGTGTTTGCACAATAGTTTTTTCGTAAAGGGGCTAAGAAAATATAAACGAACTGTTTGCGATACATATATTTGATTTTATTCAAGATATCCGACTGATCTCGTATTGATTTCAACAACGACTGGCCACAACTAAACTCTTATTTGTACTGTGTTCGAACAAAAATATATTACCGTTTTTTGACTTAGCAAACGGGTTTTCGCAATAAATACTAAATTATTTGAAGCAATTTTAACTAGTTAACTGTAAATTGTAATGTACATGAATTAAGAATCTTTAAATTGAATATTTGTTTAATAGCAGTAATTTCGGTAATTCATTATCAAAGTCTCCAACATGCCGGGGGCCTTGAAGGTATCCGGGTATCCCTTCAATCCTGCAATGGTAGAGGGGCCAATTTATGTATGGCACGACGGACGATTTTCCCCTTAGTCACAATTCTTCCCAGTAGCCAATTTTGAGGAGGTTGTTGGTCATCGGCGATTAAAACAAGCATATTTTCCTTGGCATCCGGTGATGATGTATACCACTTATGACGTTGCTGCAACAAGGGCACGTACTCACGAGACCAGCGGCGCCAGAAATGCTGTTGTAAGGTGCTTAGTAGCTCACAATGTTTGGTGGACGATAGGGGCCTGTTTGAAACATCTGGCTCTGGAATGAGCTCTAATGGATGACTAACTAAAAAATGACTGGTCGTCAGAGCTTTTTCATCATTTGGATCCGAAAATAGCGCCGTGATGGGCCTAGAGTTTAGTATGGCTTTAATTTGAGCGACTAAGGTAGAGAGTTCTTCGAAGGACAACGATGCTTGATGGATAGTTCGAAGCAAATGGTCCGACGAAGTTTGTGGCGTTATCGCATAGTAATTTGGAGCATATTCCTCGACGAGCGACAAATCTTTTTAGCGAAGCGATAAATGCGTCTGATGATAACTCTAGGTGCACGGCTTTGGTTGCGAAGCACACAAAGACTGCTAAATATGACTTTATCAGTGGGTTCCCTTTTAGTCGAAGCGATATCCAAACTGGTCCGCAGAAATCAACCCCGGTAATCAGGAATGGCCGAGATGCTTCTACACGATTTGCAGGTAGGTTGCCCATAATTCGATTGAAGGTCTTTGGACGATAGCTAACGCAATATATGCACTTGTGCAGGACTTGATTGCAGAGAATCCTTCTACCAAGAATCCAGAAACGCTGGCGAACGATTGATAATAAAGCTTGACTTCCTGCATGAAGGTGTTGACGCTGTAACTCAATTACATATCACTGCACGAATGCATGATTCCTTGGAAGGAGTATATTATATTTCGAGTCGTACGGTATGGTTGCCCTTTGTAGGCGCCCACATACTCTCAACAGCGGTGCCGAAGCCTTATCCGTGAATGGCGACAAGCTGATAATACTACCCTTTGAATCAAGAGGCTCTTCATTCTCGAGGCACTTTATATCTGAATTGAATGCTGACCGTTGAATGGCGTAGATAATTCTCATGAACGCCTCATCTATTTCAGCATGCGATAAATTGTTGTCTATGGAATTCGAGATGCTTAGATTCAGATTTTGTAACTTGTAACCTCTCCTTTGTAATCGTAGTACAAGTTTCTTAATAAATCGTAGTGCAAAGGCGACGATGCGGCAAAGTTTGGAAGCATTGTTGACGTACTTTTGTTCAGATATGAAGTCTGGTGACTGGGTTCTACGATGCACAGTCAATACCGATTTTATTGATCGTTTTTCTAGTATATTCTCCATATATCGTTCAAATTTTTGATTACAAGGCCAGTTTAGCTTGGGTTGCGATAGGAAAGGCGGCCCTCTAAACCATATGGAGTTGATGAGATAGTCTACTGTTGGTCCTCTCGAAACTATGTCGGCAGGATTCAATTTAGATTCCACATGTCTCCAATGATTAATATCTGCAACAGCTTGTATCTTAGATACACGATTCGCGACGAAGGTATTCCAGGAGCATGACTCTCCAGCAATCCAATGCAAAACAATTTCCGAATCTGCCCACAACGTGATTTCCGGGAATGGTTCAATGATGCTTCGTAAGCGCCCTAATAGACTCGAAAGTAATAGCGCAGCACATAATTCTAATTTAGGTATAGAAATAACCTTGTTCGGTGACACTCGTGACTTGGAAGTAATCAGTTGAGCTGTTATGTCTCCTGCCGTTATAACACTTCGCATGTAAATGCAGCAGCCATAAGCGTCTCTAGAGGCATCTGCGAATCCATGCAATTCAGTCATACTGTGGTTATCGGGATAAATTGGGCGAGAGAGTCGAATTTTCGTTACATCCTTGAGCTGGGATCGGTAGTTTATTCCACGAGTATGGTGTTCTATAGGTAGAGATTCATCCCAGACGCCAAAGTTGCTTCATTAATATTTTTGCAATTACGATTATTAGATTTATTAACCCAAGAAGATCAATCAATTTTGACAGGTCCGAAAGGACTGTTCGTTTCGTTATTCGCGAGATTCCGTAGCGAGAGGCCACGTGAATTGAAATTCATCGGCTTTCGGATTCCAAATCAAGCCAAGTGCCTTTACTGCATTCGAATTAGTTATTGTATCTACAGTTTTGCGATGTTCCACAGGAATGAGATCCATAAATGCCGCACAATTCTATGACCATTTCCTCAATGTAAACTCGCCGGCATTCAAAATAGATACACTTTGATGCTTGAGTTCCATCAATTGCTCTAAACTAACCGCTCCACTGAGTAGATCATCAACGTACATGTCCCTTTTGACAGCATGAGATCCGATCGGCAATGTGTCAGCGAATTTATTTGCTAGTTCAACAAGGCATCTCGTAGCTTGATAGGGTGCCGAAGAGGTTCCGTACGAGACAGTAGTTAGAACATATTCCTTCACAGGAAATGCAGCAGGTGGCCTCCACAATATTCCCAAAAAATTCCTATCTGGAGTATCTACAAGAATTTGCCGATATATTTTAGTGATATCAGCAAAAATCGCGTATTTTCTGCATCGAAATCGTACAGCAATGTTAAAGAGATCTTTTTGAACAGTTGGTGTCAAGCCTTTATAACGACTACGCTACCTAAATCGAACTGGGTTGTTCCAGCCGGCAACTGAAGAACCAATTGAGGCTACTCATTTGAATAAGTTAGTTTTAGTTCTTAACTGTAATGCTCTGTACTTTTTTGTAGGAGCCAGCCTTGGCGAATCTGTTTTATGTAAATAAATAAATCGAGAACAAGCAATGTCATCAATAAAGAAGGAAGCCTGCTGAGATGAAGAGAACCAATAAAGTCAGGATAAAGTTTCCAAGAGCACGAGTTCATCACACGGGCGTAAAGTATCAGATAATGTATTGCTCTGAGAGGCTCATAGGTGCTTAGATTCGAACCTGGAGGTATGTGAGCAAATTAAACCGAAATATTCTCTTTTGTCAATTTCAGGTCGACGCAAATAAGCTCGAAGTCCTTCGAGTCAGAAATATCTACAAGAGCACATGGAATTCTGCGACGAACCGCATCAGTAAACGTACCACAGAGCCTGGTCTCCGATAGATAAGTCACGTCATAAGAGGAACTGGATAATACAACAAAGTGGCGAATCGACTTGAAGTGGAGACCGGTTACGTAATAGAATGACGTCTCGCTGATAAGTGTGACATGGCAGGCGACATCCTTCTCAGTGGCAGCGGCGACTCCAGTAAAAAACGAATTGATCTTTCGAGCTACATTTTCAGATGGGCCAACATTCGTGTTGACCAAAATGGCGGCATCAGGAGACAGAGAAACCGAACGCGAGGCAAAGGACAAGTCAGACGAATCTGTAGACGGATCTTCTCAGATATTGTCAGCTGCAGGAACGTTGCGAGCCTCCTCCCTGCTCGCGGATGGGTAAATACGAACCCAAATTCTTAATGTCACGAATTAATTAGATCAGAGTTTTTAGCTGCATTCGAAGACTAGGCTCCATCACTCTTAACCTGCGTTATTGGTCATCGTAATTTCTTAATATATAATAGTGCAACATTGCGGGGGCTCTTCGGATTCGGCGGATTAATTAAGACACTTATTTTCAATCCCAAATGTTAACAGTTTTTATTCACTTCACTAATTAGTTCGTTTCACAATTTGCTCCACAATACAACGGTTAAGTTTATTTATTTAAACGTTCACTTCACTTGTTAAAACACAACTATCTGTTCACAGTATTACAATTAATCTCTGCACTGTCCAAACCACGAATAAAACTAACCGGGCTGTTACTCAGCCCTATTTATAGTACTCAACTTAATCCTAGAAACTTCTGCCTCTTAGTTCTAGATGTTTTCGTTACACATTTTCACCTCACGTATTTGCCATAAGTTTGAGTCGTCCTTGACTTTCTGCATTTCCTTGCCTTGATTTTTGGCCACCTGGGTCATGCGCATTACACAGTTCACTATTTTTCTTTTCGTGGCCTACCTCATGCACATTACAACAGTTAAAAATATTATAATACTAGCTGACCCCACAGACGTCGTTCTGTCAAAGCTTGAACTGTGGAAGTTTCACAAACTTATCTTTTCTGGTCAAGTTCTAGTGATGGCGTCGCTTATAAAGTGTTCATTTCGTGATGACATCTTTAGTTTTTAGTAATGGTCACCGGAACAGATAAGTTTATGAAAGTCGCAAATGTGCAATTTCAACAAAAAATTGAATATCAACGTATTTCAGAGTGATCACTTTATTTATTGAGTATCAAATAATTACCGTGATATCAACAATAAATTTACCTAATGTTACTGACTTTTCTATGTAATTTTAATGTCATAATCATAAACAACAACTACTTACAAAATTCAGTTTTCTATTTCGTACACTGCAGTACTTTAGTAATATTGTGTTAAATCATATTTTCATTGTAATGCTTGTTGTTGGTTTTCCAACACGGGAACAGGCAACATACAATTGTCCATGCGAGAAACATGATTTTTAAGATTAATGCCGCAAACACTCAATGACGGCCCCTGGGATTTAGTTACGGTCATAGCAAAAGCAAGCCGCACTGGAAACTGCAGTCGTTTAAATTCAAATGGTATGTCTGTCGGAAACATTGGGATGTGTGGCAGTGGCGTAACTATAGGGTGGCAGGGCTGGCAAAATGCCACGGGCCCCCGACCCAAAAGGGCCCCGGCCCAAGAGGCCGCGCGCTCAGAAATAAATTTTTGACATTGTACCTCAGGTATAAGCAAAATAAAATACTCAGGTACAGTACCTGAGTATTTTATTTTGCTTGAAAAGTATATTTTTAATTTTTTTTAAGTAGCTGCTTAAAATCCATTAAAGTGAGACAACTAAAGACCATAATACAATTTCAAGTTAATCGTTAATCAATTTTTGAACGCATCCATTGGTTTCTACATTTTTTGTACCGGTACGTTGGCAGCGTGGGTGAGCATTGACGGTCGGGGAATTCCCTCATTTTGTTAACCAAAAATGTACTTTTTTCATGGCGCTGCCGCTGGGACGAGCCACTGACATATAGCTATGGACCGATCGTATGCTATTTCATTTTGAGACAACTTTTGTTACCAGAAGAGGGAAACCTTTTTTGCTTGCATTTTTATTTCGAGTATTTTGCTAACACTGTCAAGAGAAAAATACATTATTATATATAGATTAAATTGCCTTCCCTGAAATTATTTTTTGTGATACACTATTTCTCTGTACTCCTCGTATTTCTTAAAATAAAATCTTATTTATAAATGGTTATTTTCCTCTGGAATGTTCTTAACCAGAATGAGAGCGGAGATATTTTCTTGTATATTCGTCTATTTCTATTACATGTGCTTTCTTGTTTTTTATGTGACACCAACATAAGAACACAATTGTATTTGCTGGCGGCAATTTAAAATCGAGATCGAGAATTTAATGGAAAATATTTTAGATCGGCGGGCACTCCTATATCTCAAATAATGATGTAGTGCCTTACACGAAGTATAATATAGTAATTATAATTAAACAAAGGAAAATTCGCATTTTGAAACAGAATATTCCCAGAGTCTTCATGTTGGTAGTTCCGAAATAGATCAATGAACTGTGGACGAATTTACCTTTTAGAGTTCAATGCAATGTTCTTATAGGGAAAAGGATGAACATACAAAATTGTTTCACTTTGCTGGATGTAATTTTGACAGCTCTATCGGTCCATAGTTATAAGTCATTGGGGCGAGCTAGCAAGACTATGTTAGGGGAATCCCGGATTTGCTATTTTTTTATTTACGGCGGGCTCTATTGACTGTCATTTGTATCTTTGATTTTTCGTATTTGTTGTTTTATTGAACCTGCAAATGGTGGCAAAGTAAAGTTGATTGTGAAAGTTAGATATTAAAATGTCTAGTTCCAGAAAATATTTAAGTGGAAGCGAAAAACGAAAGAGAAAGAGGGAGACTGAAGCAAAAAATAATAAGTTACCTAAAATGAGTCAGTACTTGAAGAATGATGACTTTAATAATGAAAACGCGAGTGAACAGTGCTGCAAAAGTGAAGAATTGGACCTTACTAAAAGTATGCCAGAATTAGCAGATGCAGAACTCGACACCATTGTCTATCCAGATCCAGAACAACCACAACAAGGTACTAGCAAAAATCAAAGAGAATTATATTTTAGCGTGAACAATATTGTATCTTCGCCATATGTTACTGATAAGGGTAATTTTAAAGAGCTAACTGATCAAGTGAAAAGGTTTGAAAACGGACATAGTAAACCTAAGGGCCCTTTCTTAAAAGATAGTGTCAATAGTTCTTTTCTAGAAAAACATTACTATATTGTTTCCAAGTCTGGCGTGAGACTTGAACGTACATTGCAATCCTATTCTTTAATACTTCAGAAGGCGTATTGTGAACCGTGTTGGCTATTCGCAAATCGGGCATCTAAAAAAATACAAAATGTTTGGATGGAGGGCTATGACGATTGGAAACATATTGTAGACGCTATAGAAAGACACAAGACATCGAAAATTCATCTGGATTCTTGTCTTACGTATCAACAGTAACGGCTACATGGAACACTCGATGAAGAGCAAGAGTCCATGATCAAAAAAGAAAAATCTTTTTGGCGCCAAGTACTTTCTAGACTCCTTGATGTTACTCTGACACTTTCAACGTGTAATTTAGCCTTTCGTGGCCACAGAGAAAACGCAGATAGCAATGATCCAAGCTCCCAAGGAAACTTTTTGAGTATTGTTGAGTTATTAGGAAAATATGACGCGATTTTACAAGAATTGTTAAGTAAACCGAAGGGCCAGATAAAATACTTAAGTCCAAAAATACAAAATGAGCTAATTCTGTCCTTCAACTTCAATAACATTAAAAACATTAAGCCCTACTAGATGGGCAGGACGTTATGATGCTATTTTTGCTTTAAAAGTTCGGTTTGTTGAAGTCCAAAAAGCGCTAACGAAAAAAATTCTGTTAAATTGTAAATCAGATGAAAGAAATGAAGCTATTTCACTCAAGAAGAAGATCGAAAACTACAATTTTATTATGTTATTGATTTTCCATTGCAAAATTCTATAAACTACCGATGCAGCCTCTAAAGCACTTCAGTCTAAAGCCACCGATCTTTCAAATGCCTTAAAACGTTTGAAAATTTGTCTAGAAGAATTGGAAAGGTATCGACATGAATTTGTAAATTTAAAAATGGAAGCAAATAGTGTAGCAGAAAAATGGTCCATAACCCCTGAATTTTCTAAAACTCGTCAGAGAAAGGTAAAACGCCATTTTGACGAACTTTGTGAAGATGAGCGTCTCCAAGATCCGGAAAGTTTGTTCAAAGTGAACATATTTTATCGAGAATTGGACGTCATTATTAATCAACTGAAATCGCGTTTCCTTCCGATGAATGAAATTGTTTCCAATTTCAGTGTTTTGCAGCCTTTAACTTTACAAATTTTAAATGACACAGATTTATTAAAAAAAGTTGTAGAATTTTTTGATATATATAAATAAGACATATCTGAATAATGATTCATAATTTTAGTTTTGAAAATGATCGTTCAGTACTAGCTGTAGTCGCAGGAATCGTAACAAATTAATAAAAACCTATTTAAGAAACTCTATGGGACAAGACAGGTTATCTAACTTGGATACTCTGTCTATTGAAAATTCTATGGCCCGATCTTTGATGATGTTATAGACACTTTTGCGGAACAGAAAGCTCGAGGAAAAGATTTTTCTTAATAAATATCTTATTGAAATTAAATTGTTATTTCATTGTAAATGTATAAACCCATGCTCTTGAAAATAAAATTGTTATTAGTGTTGGATAACTACTTAAGTGGTTTATTAAAATTAAACTAAGTACAACGTTACGATTTTTACTGATAGGGCCCCATCAAAAGAATTTGCCACGGGCCCCAGATGGTATAGTTACGCCACTGATGTGTGGTATCAAAACGTCTTCTCCTTTATACTTTCCGTTTAGAATGATTGCCTTGATCACGTTGTTCAGTAATTTTTTCACCGCTAGCCGTGTGCCGTTACAAAGACGCGGTTAGTTGATACTTGGCAAATTATGATCACCGCTCCGACCTTTAATTGAAGCTTGTGCAATCCTGGCAACAGTAAACTGATAAAAATTTTCAGGAAAGTCAGTCAAAACCTCCAAATGGAATTTGCCATTACCTATGTCATTGAGTTGTTTTGAAAATATTTCTCCAGATCGATCATTTTGAAACTCGACATTTAGGGATGGGCGATCTTCGATTCGATCTGTGCGAATCGATCTTTTAGCCTTCGACCTGGCGATTTTTGAATCGATTTTTCGCGGGACCGATTCAGCTCGAATCGATTTATTTATTTCCGATTCCCATCGATTTAAGACAAGACACGACGCGATAAAATAAATCTGAGCAAGCTCACGTGGAAATTTTTTCGCATCATCATTAATATGTGTAATATTCCTGCAAATTTAAAATTTTGTACCTAAAAAATTGATAATTCTAGATAAATTCGTTTCAGATCTCTAAAATATAGTAGTGTTATCTGTATCACTGCGTACCATGAGTACCTATACTGCCAAACAGTGTAGTTGGCAGCATTCAATTTTAGTGCTTCCCTCGTTAACTCCAAGGCCTTTGAACATATCTCCCTGCTAACTAAGATGGGTGTTACATCTGCCCACTCCGTCCTTCCCCTACATGGTATCTAGTCTGGAACAAGGTCTTCTTCTAAACTATCATCACTTATTATTAGTTCTTTAAAATTGCCAAATTCATCACTTGGTGGGAAAACATAATATATTGTCATATGAAGTCCACCGGTTTTTGCTAGTTATGACAAGTTGAGCCTAATAAGGCGAAACAAAATTTGTGCTTCTCCAAATTGAAATGTAAAAATAAATGGAATTGATCTATGAACATCGATCTTTTAAGGGCGATTAATCGATCTTCGAAATCGGGAAAAAATTACAGATCGATCCGTACTGAATCGATTTCCTCAGTTCGATCCCCCATCCCCATCGACATTCTTGCATATTCTTGCTTAAATTTAGTATCTTGACGTGTTTTCACAAATCGGAGGACTTTAAACATGCATTAAGTTCATCAGCGTCGTCAGTGGTGCCATTTCAGTGATTTTGTCACATCTGGTGTTTTCGAACACCTCCATAGTGACAGAATTTTTTTTCTGAGACACGTCTAAAAGCTGGTGATTTTTAACTTCCACCGCGGTGACTTCTGGTGACTTTTAATGCAGTGATGCAAAATAAGGGACTTTGTCACCAAATCTGGTGTTTTCGAATATCTTCCTAGTGACAGATTTTTTCTGCGACACTGTGATTTTGAACCTCTACTGATGGCATCAAATGTCAATGACTGTCAAATGACTTTTTTAACGTTTTAACGTAAATATTCGGCATTTCTCATTGTTTTTGACTATTTTTGTATATATTTGCTGGACTGCCACTTAATTCAGTTACAAACGGTGTTGTACCCTTAGAATATATAACTACAGAATAGTCCCGTATCTGTGAAACCGTGTACGTGTGATCGACATTTGGCTTTTAGGCGAGGTGAGAACGGAGAGCTCTTCTCCTTAGTTTGCAAACTGTCAAAGTTATTACCGTGAATTGTCCGATGGTTTAACAATTTTGTTTTGTAATTCCATTTAAAGTTTCGACTGTTTTTTACTCTTTATTTTAGTTCAATGTATTAGAAAACTTTAAAGCTAATAGCTTTCAACTTTTGTGAAGTGTGGACAATGTACTTTAATAGTGAAATTGTTGAAATGAAGTGCGCGGTTTTGTTTTATGCAAACAATCGGCGTTGTACGATTTCAGGGAAGTTTTTGATTAAAATAATGTTTTGTTAGTTCTTAAGCTTGATATAATTGCATTAACACGATAAGAACAGTAACGGAACGTAAAGAAAAGTGAAGTGGCGTTCTTAGTTTGTTTACATTTTCTAAGATCGAATTTTTTGCTTCTCCTTAGCTAACCCAGTGGCTCGTGATTTAACTTTTATAAAGGGACACTAAAAACTCAAATTCGTGATTAAAATGTTTAAAAGTTTTTATTTAATTTTGTGATATAGATCTCAAAAAAATAAAATCACTCGCAATTCCTTGAGGAAATTGTGAAATGCGATTACGCTCTAATTTCCAATTTATGTTGGCACTCCTCTAGAAATGTCGCTGTTTTACTACTGCCATGACGAAAAGAAACACAACTCAACGATTCAACTACATCAAGGAAAGTGCCGAGGTTTTTTGGCTTAAGAGACACTCCTTATAGTTATATACTCTAAGGTTGTACCACACATCCAAGCGGGCCCATATAATGCTTTTGTTGCTAAGCTAAACGCAAGTTACATCAGCAAAAATTAGCTGTAACCCTGAAAATTATCAAATTATTCATTCACCCAAAGTGAATGAAGTTAAATCAGCAAAAATTAACTGTAATCCTAAAAATGATCAAGTTATCCACTCACCTGAAATGAAACGTGACAAGAGATCACATTTCATTTCATATAAGATTTGATATAATGAAAACTTCCACATTCCCACAGAAACTTACCTGAAAAGGAAATATGTCAGCAAAATTATAACGACATGAGAAGTAAAAATTTCAAAAGCTTAAGGTAACACGATAAAAATAAATTCTTAGTTTAGTCAGTCTTAAGACCGTCGCGAAGCTAAAATGTCGAATTACTTTATTGAATAAAGCAATTTGCAATTTTCTAACTAGTTCTGGTGTTTTTATTTTTTCTCCTAAGAGATCTAAAGAACAAATTTAACTGGCGCAGTCGGTAGGATCTCAAATCCGAAGATATGAGATCCAGTGAAACGAACGAATTAAGTTAATACAGTGAAGTTAAAGTAACTAAAGTTACATTTATCAAGTGATAAATATCTTGCTGCGTTATTTAGTTTAACGAAGAATTTTAACTTAATCAAGTTCAAAGCTCAGTGAAGTGAAGTGTACTGAAGAATCTCGACTTAAGTTGAATTCGACCAAAACAGACTGAAGTTTGTTTAGTGAACAAAAAATTCTGCGTTAATTGAGAGTAATCCGAAAAGGAAACAAAGTATATCTAACTCAATCTGAGAAACAACAATTCCGTGCCTAATAAGTGCATGAAGACAAGTAGACAAACATCATTTGATTCAAATCGAAGATTTAATTGTGAAGAAATAATGGCTACTCAAGCCGAAGTCGATGCTCTGAGACAAGCACTGCAACAAACACAGCAGCAATATCAGCAGGAGATAGAAACATTAAGACGACAAATAGCAGCACAACCGCTTGGTTTGTTCCAGCTAACGCCTGATCAAATTTTGAATAAATTTCAACATATAAGGACATTCCATGGGAAAGAAGATTATCCCCTTCAAGAATTCATCAGTGCAGTAGAGGATATTGCAAGACTATGCAACAATAATCAGCAGCTACTAGAATTCGGACTTTCAACCGTCTTCAAAGAAAAAATCCAAGGTGAAGCGAGAAAATGCATCCGACGTCTAGGAGATACATTAACTTGGGAAAGGGTAAAATCTGAGTTAAAGACCCATTTCCGACCGAGAAATAGTTATAAAAAACTTATGGACGAAAGCCGCAGTATTAAGATCAAAACGGTCATTCTATGGATACTGTTCCTGATAATCCCAGCCAGTCAACAGACAATGGTAATTGAGAGGATAGATTCTGAACTAGGCTACGCTGAAATAAAAACCGATGACGTCGAGCTAGCACCAACAAAGACATTGCGATCGCTCAAATCCAAAGCATCAAAAATAACATTAAAACAATAATTCCACATAGATCCAAAAGAGGCTTAATAAATTTCGTTGGTACTGTGATGCATTGGCTATATGGAACAATGGACGATGATGATAGACAAGACATACAGAACCACTTAAACACTATCGATCAAAATAATCATAATATTATTAAAACCGTTAATCAACAAATTAAAATAAATACCAACTTCAACGAAACCCTGAAACTTATTAAGAATACCATCGAATCAGATCGCTCGAAAATAACTGATAAATTGAATAAAATAACCATGACAGAGAGGAAAATTGTGGCAGAAGGTTTATTCTTGGAACTAATGTTTAAATTAAATCTAATTAAAGCACATAT
Organism: Leptarthrus brevirostris; assembly: GCA_964036015.1. Taxonomy (NCBI): domain Eukaryota; kingdom Metazoa; phylum Arthropoda; class Insecta; order Diptera; family Asilidae; genus Leptarthrus; species Leptarthrus brevirostris. Next base: position 10,980,709 of record OZ038376.1, on the reverse strand, counting down.
TGAGCATATTCAGGAAAACATTGCATCAGCTAGGTTAGGCATACTACATCCGAACATACTAACAGATGACGAAATTAACACATACAATATAGACTTCAAAAAACTCTCAAATATCAGACTAGGAGTAGCCAAGTACTTGAACGATTCAATCATTTTTGCAATTAAAATGCCTGCCCAAACTTTAACGCTTAGTAAAAAACTGTTTATACCAATCACAAATTCTAAAAGTAAGCAAATCGACCAAGAAATGGAATATACAATTGAAGTCAATAGCAAAATATATATATTTCAGGAAGGAAAATCAATTAAAGAATTAAAATTAAGCAAAACTGCATAGTCAAGATTAATTGTAAAATGATTAATAAAGAAGATGAAGAGTTCATAGAATTAGAGAACAATATTATAATCCTAAACAACATGAAACAAAGAAAATTAAATAGTACATGTGATGAAAGAAATGTAACTCTTAAAGGAAATTACTTTATAACTTTCAATAACTGTACCATTCAAATTGACGATAAAAAATACAGTAGTAAAGTAAATAAGTTCATAGACAAATTTGTAATTCCCAAACACGAAAATTTAACTTTTGTAAACAATGAAGTAACATTTGAGGAAATCATATTCAATCAAGAAGATAACATAAAAGAGATTAGAGAGCTAAAATACCATAAGTACGTTAACTACGGATTAGGGTCTCTTACGTCTATAATAATGATTGTTATCATAGTATTCATAATCTATTGGTACTGCAAACAAAAGAAATTTAAAGTTAAAGTTATTAACAAGATTCAGGAGAATAAAAAGGCTAGTGGGGAAGGAGTTACGTTATCGGATCTCCGTAACCCAGAAAATAAAAATTTTTACCAAAGTAAGAATTATAGCCTAGACATAAAAAGAAGCACAGAATTCATGGATAAAATAAATGTACGAACCTGAACTTCTATTTTATGTCTGCATTTTTTGTACAAACCTGTAATTAACGGAAACTATGTAATTGAATTCAACAATTGTTCAATAGAAATAGGTAAGAAAATATTTGAAAATATGAAAAGAAAACACACTATGTATGTATATGGAGGTATAATACGTTTCCTGTTTGTAATTGCTGTCTCCATCGTTATAATTTTGAAAAAAAAGAGATAATGTTTTAAAGTTAAAAATATCATAAGGACTCAGGAGAGTCTTAAATTTAACAGGGGAGGAGTTACATCAGCAAAAATTAGCTGTAACCCTGAAAATTATCAAATTATTCATTCACCCAAAGTGAATGAAGTTAAATCAGCAAAAATTAACTGTAATCCTAAAAATGATCAAGTTATCCACTCACCTGAAATGAAACGTGACAAGAGATCACATTTCATTTCATATAAGATTTGATATAATGAAAACTTCCACATTCCCACAGAAACTTACCTGAAAAGGAAATATGTCAGCAAAATTATAACGACATGAGAAGTAAAAATTTCAAAAGCTTAAGGTAACACGATAAAAATAAATTCTTAGTTTAGTCAGTCTTAAGACCGTCGTGAAGCTAAAATGTCGAATTACTTTATTGAATAAAGCAATTTGCAATTTTCTAACTAGTTCTGGTGTTTTTATTTTTTCTCCTAAGGGATCTAAAGAACAAATTTAACTCGCATGTGTAATACAACTCAAAAAATTACCTGTGAAAGTTCATGATTTTCCAGCGGTACCCTGAAACTTTTAACGATACTCATTTTCTGTCTCTTACGATAGGAGGTTCGCCCACAAAATTAGAACTTTATCACATTCTTATAGTTCTCTGTTTCTCCTACCTTTCCTTTTACACATTGAAAGAAAGAAATTGCACGACGCTTAAGTACATGACATCAGCTGTGGATCAAATCAAAATGCACTTGAGTTCTTAATGAGCACCAATTAAAGGTGAATGCGCTTACAGTCTTTTATTGAGTAGTAGTATTAAAATTTTTTTTTACTTAGATATTCCTTATATTATCTTGGAAGCGATTTTGAAAAAAATGTATTATTTTGAATCTGTTGACTTTTTTTTATAAAGTGTCCTTTTCAGTCCCTATCTGGTGACATGCTTCATCGCAACTTGGCAACACTGGCTGGCGTTGACCGTGGAATCACTTGCAATGTTTGACGAAAATCTCCTGCTATCAAAATAATCGCAGAACCAAATCTGTTTTGATTGTTCCGCAGATCTTGCATGGTTCGGTCTAATGCCTCCAGACTTGTTATGTGTCATCGTGCATTCATCCCACGCTATCACTTGCTGTAAAAAGAAGTTTGTCATGTACCACTGGGTGCGTCCAAGATAAAAAACACCCTCCAGTTCCTTCATTTACAATTCATAAAAAGTAAGCATGGAAATCGTATAATTTTTCACATTGCAACTCTTGATTAAAAGCGGGCGATTGGGCGCGGCCATGCCTAATTGAGATAATACTTTGTTTGACATCATCAAGAAAATCGATTCTTCGATTAATCGATCTCAGATCGCCATCCCTAGAATTGGCAGCTAGGAACAGTTTGAATGTGATATAGAAAAATGTGATTTTTATGTTTTTCCGTGCACTTTTTCCAACTTTTCTCTTCATAAGAACCTTCCTCGGAATATTTGAAAAAAAAATTTGCCGAATTGGTCCAGCCGTTCTCGAGCTTAGCAACACATTTAGCCGTTCATTTTTTTTTATTTATATAGATTGATTAATTTTCTGTATAATTTTTTCCCGTGAATTTTTCAGATATTTTAATAGTTATTCTGCTATTCGGGGCGGAGACGGATACAACAAATCAGAGATAATTAAAATCGGTCCAGCCGTTCTTGAGTTATAAATGTTATTTGCTTGTAAAAATGCACTTTTCATGAAGACCGTCTACACATAATTCCCAGTCATTTCATTGCATTCACCCAATAAGATCAATTGCGATTGATAGATTTCAACAGCCATAATCAGATAATTCTGAATTCCATCGAATAACTGAAAACAGCTGAATATTATTAACAGATCCCAATTATTTCAGTGGCGAAATAAATACACTTTCCCTAAAAACAGCAGGTGCCGGTCTATGTAATCATATCCTCACCCAAAAATAATATCTCAAATTCCCTTTAGTAGCTTGATTCAACTAAATATTGCCATAAAATTGATTTTCTTCCGTCTAGAAAGGATTTACCAACTTCCTCTTTCAGTTCAGCTTATAATAAAATCCGCTCCCAAGTGCGTAATAAATTTTTCCCTCATAATTCCACTTACCATCGCCCGTCCACTCCATTCTGTTTTTTATGAATGTTTTTAGCATTTTACCAGACTCGGTATGCTGCACTTTAAAAATAATACACTAGATAGAACGAGAATTTCTATAGAGAAAGGAGCAAAAATCAAGCGAGGGAGGTAACTCATCATCATCGCCGTCACCGCCGTCATCGCTAATATCCTCCTGCAGCAAAATTGCAGAACAACACCGAACTGACAGCAGGGAGTAGTAGCAGTTTAGTGGCAGAATCTCGTTATTTGTTCCCTTTCTCTTTTTTTGGTTGGTCCAGCCGCAGCATAGACTTAGTCATCATTGAACTTGGGAGCCGGGGGAGCTAGTAACTTTCATCGGATGGCAATAATCGTAAATTCACGCTTTCAAATAGCATCGAATTGTGCCAGTCTGTCATTGCCGCATTTCACTGGTATTTCAACTGAAAATACCTCAATTGGCGTTCTTTTGCAGTGAAAATTGTGTCCTCTGGTGAAGCAATCAATCTCTGGCTGTGACTTTGGAGCCGAATTGAAAATAAATGGCGACCATCACTGGCAATGCTACAATCCAGCTTAAAGTGGCAACGCGACACGTCAAATCAAAGTGTATTATCACGGTCAGACGAATATGACATAATTGATCCTGCCTGAAAAGTGATTAAAATTAGTCTTCTTGCCCAGAGACAGATTTTTACGGCTCAATCCCTCGTTGTAATGAAACGATCTGTCAAAAATTTGCTAGGTTATTTATTTAGCTCTCAACTTAATTTCAGCAAATGTGTCTCGAGACCTGACAAGATACTTTCCGCTGGAAAAGCCTCCCACGTTCGTTCAAGGTGCACATACCTACCATATTATTGTCGGCTAATCAAATCTTGTAACGCCCTTCATTTTATCCTTATCCTTCATTTTATCCAAAAAGTACGAAAATTAAATCTGTCCAACCATACTGGGGGTAACATGGCTTCTGTAGACATTTATACATTAATTAGTACTGAACTGAAGGTAACATTGACCGGCATCTAATAATTAGACTCGTCTTGGAGCGAGCGTTGTTGTCATGAACAAACTTTCCAGGCCTGAGGTGGGGGCAGCATAAACTTCTTGTTGAAAATCATAATCTTATGATGGTTTCACAACCCGACATTCTTTCTTGGCTCTTGAGCAAATTCTTCAGGTACCTCCGGCATTTAAACTTTGGACTGCTCTTCAAACAGGAGCAATTTTGCTTTAGAAAATTGTTGGACGACCAAAATTCCTCTGACTGGAATAACTTTCTAACAGCCCGGAACAACTCTAGTGCTAAACGTGCCAAGCAGTAGACATCGTAAATGCTGAGATACAAGCATTCATGGAGCCCTGAACGACACTCTTTAAAGGGAATTTATATGTGTACGTTAGCTAAGAAGACAGACAGACAGGATTGTCTTATAACAAGGGAATCTTTGCGAGGGTGACGAAAAGCTTTAAGTTCACTGCCACTGCTATGAGGTTGCAGCCGGGCTTAATTGAATGCGTACAACATCAGGATAATTCAAGGTAGTCACAAACTTATACGTATAGAGTGTAGCATTATGAGCACTTAAAAGTCTTGTAAATATTTTAGAGCACTGTTACTCTTACTCATCTCATTGTGTACTTGAGAGAACCTTGGTTATTGTTCGCAAAAGGGGTGAGGATTTCAGTCATGGGGTTGTTTTCAGCAAGAAAAATTTCAAGACTTTGAGAAATAACATTTATTTTGTGATTTTGCTTGAATAAGATGAATTAAAGAAGTCATCTAAGAAATTTAGTTCTCTTATAGTTACGTTGTTAAGAAGTCGAAAAAAATCATTTTTTACTTACTGTACATAATTTTTTTCGAAATTCAGAAAAAATGCTAACTGACTTAGATTTCGCTGAAGAAAAACAATTATTATGACAAAGAGTTATCTTGTATTCAATTTTCGAGCCGTGTGGAGAAATATAAAAAATAGTAATTGCTAATTCTGCAGTAAATTAAATAAATTAGCAGGGTCCGGTATGTCATTGTAATAATAATAATAAGGGTACTTCCTTGCAGACCCATTGGGGGACTTCCTAGAAGTCGCGGGCTTGACTACCACGCAGGCTCTAGTTAAATCCGTGTTAGACAGAGCAAGTGGGAATGTCTCACGAATTGGTAGACCGCTTACAGGAATGTCCCTGGACAGTATACAAGACATAACAGTTGGATTCAAAGTATCTGCAATGTCATACACCAACAGTTTACCCAATCTTATTATACACACTATACTACTAATACACACCAGAAACTGTTATTGAAAACTCCATACATAAAATATATTATGATCTAATAATAACTGACCGGAAAATACAACACCATATACTAGATATCACACAATAGACAGATAAACACAGCAAAACAACATATCTAATTGACACTGGAGTACCGGACACACACAAACTTTCAGGTGCAAGATAACAAAATACACAGACTTAGCACACAAGCTGCAGCAGATATGGAAAATGGACAAAGTGATTATCGTACCAATTATCTTGTCTTGTACAGCCGTTGTTCCTAAAACACTAAACAAAAATCTACAAACATTAAAATTACATAAAAACACTGCACACACGTTACTGAAAGTAGTTGTTCTCAACAAGGGGGACCACCCTTTGATGCGTGAGCATGGCTTTGGCCGGAGGTGAATTAGGGTAAGAGTAGTGAGGAAACTTGAATGTCTTGTGTTTTGCATTGCTGCGATCTAGACCAGAGTCCAGAAACGGAGTGGTTTTTTAAATTCAATTTTAAAAACCGACGGAAAGACCTGGTCTCGAATCCGGAAACCATGGCGTGGTCGTGCCGCTCAACCAAGTGCTCCAAATCCGTCTCACAGATTGGTAGGCACTTGGCATGGCATGCGAACATATTAAAATATCAAAAAACTGTATCGTGGAAGTCCTGGCATTAGAGCCGACATAGGGGAAAACTACCGCCGGCCAAAAGCCGGGAGACAAACGTCTACCGCCTATATTAAATATAGTTTTATTCAGCAACAATTATTTCACATCATTATCAAACAGGCCCGTATTAATAATAATACTTTTAAATTAAATTAAATTTCGGGATCCATATACACATAAAGGACTAAAAACTGCCTGCACTAGGTATATAAAGTATGTATGAGATTTATGATATGCATTACGACCAGCCTCTATATCGGTTCATGTTTTGACGTGAGCTGTTTCATTGTAACCTGGCTCTGTGAAATGATTACCGATACTGAGCTCTTCGGCCCGGAGTACATATGTATTCTTTCGTCGTGATCGATATCTGTCTACATTGAATAACTCTGTCGGGGGAGGAGTACATACATATGTGCTGTTTGCCGTGATATACCATGCTCTGTTGTAGAACTCATGGGCTCTGATGTCCTGAAATTTGTATGTATTGTTCTGAAATTGTCGGACATGAATATGTTTATTGCATCAATTTACATTCCTCCTAGAGCGTCCACGAATACTTACGATCTACTCCTTTCTCGCGTTGACAATCTCTCTCGTGCCTTGCGCCCACATGACGGACTATTGCGGAGATTTTAACTTGCCACCTATTAGCTGGATACCTTCGGGCTACACTTCATTGCCAATTACTCTTTAAGATTTCTGGATTTCGTGCTTAATACTGCCCGATTCAGAACTTTGGTCAGGCGCTGCTTGTTTCTTTTGGTTCCTAAGACGTCTCATCATCCCGCTCTTCAGATTGCTCTTGTCTTCGATCCGATGTTTGCAACATTTCCGATTTACGGTAATTACACTTGTAATTTGAAAAGTACTAATTTTTTTATTAAATTATTATTTATTAAATCGTAATTGGTCTAATAATTTTGACGAACGTGACATCGATGTGGGTTACGACAATCTACCCGTTTGTTTTTAGTTTTTGGAGACGGAGTTGGTTCAATGCGTTGAGCCGCACGACCACCATGCCATGAGCCCCGGGTTCGAGACCAGATGACCCCGTGAGCTTTTATTAAGAAATTAAAATAATCCACTCCGTCTCTGGGCTGTTGTCTAGCTCGCAGCAATGCAAAAACAAGACTCAAGTTTCCTCACTTCCCTTACCCTAATTCCCTTCCGGCCAAAACCATGCTACCGCATCAAAGGGTTGTCTCCTAGGATTTGGCCACATCGTATAAAAAAAAATAATTTTACCATCTCTAGAACAAATATTTCCTTTTCTAATCTGCTCTGGCTGGCTGAAGAGCTCAGTAATATATCTTAAAAATATAAAAAATAAAACATGGAGGCGGTTCTTTTTTTCAAGGAGCGATGCGAATTCTTATCACTATTCACATTTTCATGATCACTTCATTTCAGAGATTCACGACGATGATGAGTAAATCGACAGATGAAGTCTACTTTACGTGACCAACCTAAATAGTTTTGGAGATTTGTTAAATGTAAGCGTCGTACTGATGGTTACTCTACTTTATTAAAGCTAGGTGATATCGAGAGCAGTGACCCCTTGCAGATTGCAAATCTACTCTGTGACTTTTTTATGATTTCTTTCATTGACAATAACTGTTATACTAGGTTTACGGATTTTAGTTACTTGACAATGTTTCCTCCTTCTTCACTTCAGACGAAGGATCTTATATTTGATGATGAGACAGCCGCAAAACACCTTAATAGTTTAACTGATAAGTTCTCGTAAAGGCTAACTTCCTAACTTGTGTTGCATTGCCTATTGTCAAGTTTTTGATGCATTAGTTTGTCATGTACTTTATTTTCATTGCCAACCGTTTCTTGGTACTTTCCAGCACGGCTATATAAAAGAAAGGTCAACTACTAACAAAGGACAACGACTAACTTTCTGGGTTTTTCTAATTTCATCCTTTTTTGTTGACTGGGTTCGTTCATACTTATTATATCGAACCTAGCGTGTTTCGTTCCGTGGATACAGGTATATTTACAATACGCCTGGTGTTCTTCAAGGAAGCCATCTTGTCCGGATTTTACTTCAACATTTCTCGTTTTGTTTCCTCTGTAGATGACTGTGAAATTTTAAATTAGATTAGATGCCTTTTACAATTGGTGTTGTAAATGTTTTCCCCTTAATATTAGTAAGTGTTAAAAAGTCCTCCTGAATTCAGTTACATAATGCGTGGTTGTTTACTGGAAAAAGTCAACAAGACTATGGGCTTAGGAGTCTGGCACAACATTCGGCTTACCTTCAACGAGCATATTGATGCGGTTGTTATTAAAGCTAATTCAACTTTGGGCTTTATTAAACGATGGGCTAAAGAATTCGACGACTTTTATATTAAGCGGCTCATTTTTCTGCCTTCGTTAGCCCAATTTTGGAGTACGCTACCTGTGTTTGATCTCCTTATTATCGCAACCACATTGCCCCAGTTGAAGCTGAGGATATCTTAAATCACCTCCACATCGTACTAATAACGGTCTTCGTAAAACAATCACTTCGAAGTCCGGTGGCATTATGACTGCATCGATTTTAATTTATCTATATATTGTGTAAAGAATAAATTTTCTTGACTATTCTTTTGGTATTTTATAGTTTTTAATATAATTATAGAAGATTAGGTTTTTTTATATTTTTTGAATTAATTATTGATTTTATTGTTATTTTTAGTAAGCAGCTCTTGATGAATTTTAATATTTTACACCACGTAAATTTATGAATCAAAAAGATAACTGATGTTGCAATGACCTCAATCATTTGAATAGGTTGGCATACTAAAACTAAAGATAATGACTATAATTCATTTGCTTTCACATTTACAACACTTGGTCAGTATAGTTCTTAAAAGCCGGTTTCACAACAAAGTTAGCAACTCTTCAAAACAAACTTGTAAACAGTTGAATTTGGGTTTATTTTATTACCCGACTACAGCAAAAAAATAATTTTTTACAAAAACAGTTGAACTGACTTTACAAAAAGCGCCAAAGAGCATAAAATAATTTTTAATTTTATATCTGTTACGACATTTTGAAGTCGGTGCAAATTAAATAAACAAAACAACTACCCAACCACAATTGAAGATAATACATAAAACTATCTGAACGTTTCAACCCACGGGATCATATGGAAGGACGATTAAATAGTTTTGTTGTAGTTGTTTGATTTGCACCGACTTCAAAATGTCGTAATAGATATAAAATTAAAAATTATTATTATATTATTTTTGACTCTTTAGTGTCTTCTATTCTGTACGACAAAAAAAGAACCATCCAAATCTGTCCACGCGTTAAAAAATTAGGTTCAACCGCCTACCCCCAGCCCCATCCCTCCACAATTTTTTTCCTCATGGTATCAATCAGGGAAAATATTCTACCTAACAGAAAAAGAATCATCGAAATCGGTCCATGCGTTACGCAGTTAGACTACCCTTCCGCGTCCCGCACCGCCAGCATTAGGACCAAATTTTTCTCCTATTAGCAATGGGAGATCACACTATACAACAGCAAAAGAACCATCCAAATTGGTCCACGCATTACAAAGTAAGGTTCCACCCTCACCCCCACCCCCACCCCACAAAAATTTTTTCTTGCGACTCGTCTCGGGCTTTTTCGGGGTCTTGCCGTGCTACTTGGCTGCTCGACGTCAGCAGCATCTTGCGATGTTTCAAAGCGTAATTCCGTGCTGTTTGAAGTTACACTTCAGGTTTTTCTTCGGAACGTCTGCGTTTCAGTTTACTGCACAATATATGCAAATTATATTCACTTATTCCGTATCTTAAAAATTTTGTTTGTTTAACGAATTTTCTACTTAAAGTGCAATAAAATAATTAGATAGTCAGAGATTTCTAAGTATGTGATTTTTCTAATCCTTTCTCTACTTGCGCTTTTTGTACATTTTTGAAAGTGTAATAAGATGGGCAATTTAACAAAAAATGACAAACAGAAGTAATTACATGAATTTCAGAGAAAATTTGGGAAAATGCTGAATTTAACAAAACATTTTTTTTAATTTAAGAAGCGACTGTACCTGCAATGGTAGGAGTTAGATCAACATTGTTGACAATTTTGAAAAGGTCATTGGGGTAGAAGTTTTTTGGCGTTTGATGTTGCTGCGTTGAGTAGATCAAAAGATAAGATTAAAATAGTGATGCGCATACAAGGAAAATTGCAAATTTATGAATCACCTTGTAACTCCAAAACGATTTCATTCTTTAGGATGTCATTAAAGGCTCTTCATAACCAGCGTAAAAAGTTATCGGGGGCATTGTTATAAATCCAACAGAGATTCTGTCCGATCCGGGAAATTTATAAGCTTTTGACCTATGCAACACCTTTCATTTACATTTACTTCTAATTGAGATCGCGAGATATAAAAACCATTCTTTAGTGGAAACAAGCTAAGAGTAGGAGCCTCAGATGGTCTAGTCGGTCTTGCCCTAACATTTTTCGGTGACCCCAACGTGGTTGCAGACTTTTAAAACAATAGTGATTGCGTTAAACGATATTAAGGTCAGGGAAAATGCTTGAGCAAAAGGAAATTACCATTGTCAAAAGGCAACGTGCAGCAATGAAAGACTGTCTGACCAAACTAAAAAATTATATCGATCAGAAAAAAAATACCATTACTAGAGAAGAGCTTAATTTTCGATTTGGTTTATTGGAGAGATATTTCACACAAGCACAGTTTGAGCTGAACTACTGACGGTGACGGACGCGCCGCCGTGTCTTACTCCCAAAAAAAAAAAAACTTTAAATTCGGTTGCGAAAGCGAACTTATAAGTTGAAATTATCAAAGTGCTAGTTCCATCTTCGCCGAAGGGAAGGGCTTTTATGCTCTATTTAAAAGCACAGTCTGGTGAGTCCTTTCCAATTTATATCTTTTTTCTTCCATCCAACATTCAATGTAGTACAATCGTGCTTCATTGAATGCGTTAAACGAGTCTCCACTGCTGAGCTTTTGGCTGCCTTCGTTGCGATCAAAGTTCAGCACAGCAGGCATAACACTGCTGCTGGCGGCTTTGCTTCGCATTTTGTGGATCCCGTTCGTCAGTCCTTGTGTTTTCGTTTTGTTTTGTTTTGGACAAATTAAGACCGGGACCAAGGTTGTTTCCGATTCTTATATTAATCAGTATCACATTCCTGGTTTTCACTTAGTGCCGCTCTTCTTTCCTCAGAGGGGAATCGCGGTTTATATTAGAAATGATGTGCCATTCTCCCATCTCCCATCTCCCTCAATTCTCTTCTACTAATCCAGAATTTAATTATGTCTGGATAAGATTTAAACTCTATCGGCACATCATTCATTTCTACTTTTTATACCGCAGCCCGAATATGTCTGACACTGACACTGTGTGCTCCTTCGATAAGCTGTCTTCCGATATTGATAAGATTTTGGAAACCTCTTCTGAAATCGTTCTTGTTGGCCATTTCAACGTTCACAACACACAGTGGCTCAGGCATTCTTCCACCACAAGCCCGTCTGGAAAACACGTCGAGTTATTTAGTGAGACTTTTAATTTACAACAACAGGTTGAGTGTCCGACTCGTGTTCCTGATACCTTGGGGCACAACGCGCAACTTTTGGATCTATTTCTAACATCGCATCCAGAAAGGTACTCGGTTTCGGTAACTGCTCCCTTGAATAATTCGGACCGTTGTCTTATCTCCGAAAAATTCTCCATCTCCTCTCTTACAACCACTAACCTAAACTCCACCAAAAGATTAGTGTGGCATTATAAAAATGATGATTGGGTGAGACTTAATAAATATGTCAGAGAACTGGATTGGTCTGATTGCTTTTCTATGAGAGGCGTTAACAAAAGCACCCATTACATCTTGAACATCCTATGGTTTGGAATGCATCGCTTTATTCCTCATAGCTTCAAGAACATCAAACCAACTAACTCCAATTGGTTTAATAATGACTGTTTCGCAGCCATTAAAAATAAGAAAGCAGCCTTCCAGGCATATAAATTGTGCCCTTCAGAGGAATTGAGATGTATCTACAGAGATGCGCGGAACATTTGCAATTCAGCAATTAGTCGGACAAAGTTCAATTTCGACCAGAGCATCAGACGGAAGGTATTTTCTACTCAAAAGGGTAGTAAAGGCTTCTAGTCTCTAGTAAAAACCGTAAGGAACAATTTCACCTGTTCGTCAATACTACCACTAATTTATAATGGGAATGTTTTAACTGACTCATTGGACAAGGCCAACCTGTTTACTACTAATTTGGCGACTAATTCTCACTTGTCACCTTCATTGCAGCCACTTCCATCTCCATTACAGTGCACTAGTAGGCAAAAGCCGCTACACTCTCGCACTCAGTAAGTTTTTAGAGTACTTTCGAAACTCGATGTGTCCAAAGCTACTGGGCCTGATGGTTTATCGCCCCTTGTTTTAAAATATTGCACCTCTGCTTTTGCTAAACTTCTGCGCAAACTTTTTCACCTGTCATATTCAACAGAAATGTTTCCAAGTGTATGGAAACTTGCTCATGTCCAGCCGATACTTAAAAAAGAAGAGGCACGCGACCCCTCTAACTACAGACCAATTGCACTAACGTCGATCATATCTAAAGTTTTTGAATCACTCATCAACTCTCAATTGTTGAAATATCTAAAAAATAACCATCTTATCAACGATTGCCTGTACAGTTTCCACGCTGGCCGCTCAACCGGAGACTTACTAACGGCTCTAATGGAGCGTTGGAATCATTGTCCCCATAATTTTGGTGAGTCCGAAATCGTCGCTCTTGATATTTCAAATGGTTTTGATAGAGTCTGGCATGCTCCCTTTTAGCCAAACTTCAAATATTTGATCTGCACCCTACCCTCGTTAAATGGATATAGATTTTTTTGTCAGGCCGTTCAATCCGTGCAGTAATTGAGGGAATTACATCTGATTCCTACGAAATAAATACCGGTGTACCTCAGGGTTCAATTCTTTCACCAACCTTATTTCTTCTTTCACAGCACCCTTGATTTCACGTACTCATTTGATTCTGTAACGAATTCACGTAGAAATTCTACTGAAGTCAAGCGGGAACACATGTTTAGATCATTTCTATGGTTTACACATTTCTATGGTCCTTGCTTGGGGCAGACCAAATCCCCCACCACTTCACAATAAGACCAAATTTTTTTCATTATTTGTAATACTCTATACATCCAAAAAGGATCCAAATCGATCCACGTATTACAAAGTTAGGTTTCACCCCTTACCCCCAGCCCCAACCCACCAACATGGGGTGGTGGCATGGTACCAATCGGGGAACATACTCTACCCAACAAAGAAAAAATCATCATAATGGGTCCACGCGTTACGAAGTTAGATTACCCACCCCCTGCCTGGACAAATGTTTTTGGCAATGGGGGACGATACTCTATACAACAAAATAAGAATTCTCTAAATCAGTCCATGCATTACAAAGTTAGGCTTCACCCCCATCGCCAAACTCCACCCCTTCAAATTGTTTTTTGATATGCTTTCCAATCGGGGAATATACTCTGCCCAATAAAACAAGAATCATCCAAATCGGTCCAGGCGTTACGGAGTTGGGGTTTTTTCATTGCTAGCAATGGGGGGTCATACTTTATACAACAGAAAAAGAATAATTCAAATCGGTCCACGCGTTACGAAGTTAGGTTTCACCCCAACGACATCCCCACCCCCACCCCGACCCTAAGACCACTTAAATTTCTTTTGTCATGGTATCAATCATCAAAATGGGTCCACTCGTTACCAAGTTATATTACCCGCCCTCCTGCCTCCCCATCCCTCCCTGGAGCCAAAGTTTTTTCATTAGTAGAAATAAGGAATGATACTCTATACAACAAAAAAAGAATTACCTAAATCGGTCCATGCATTACGAAGTTAGGTTTCACCCCCACTCCACCAAAAATTTTTTTGACATGCAATACAATCGGGAAACATACTCTACGCCATCAAAGATCGATCGGCGATGCCTAGTTATATGTCTAATGTCTAGTCTATCTAACATAAGTTTTACTCTTTCCGTGATGTAACAAACATCTTTGACCTTTTCTGCACAAGATTTGTTACGTTCTGTTTTTATATAGGTCGCAAATTTTAATTATAGAATTTTCACTCCACTCGAGATAATCTCTCCAAGTCGTCAGTTGACCAAGATTAATTGAAGTAAATATTTTCCACTCAACTTTGTAATTGAGGGCTTTGTCGATTTCTTCCAAGATTACACTTTTTCCGGTTAGTTTCTTATTTGCATGCGGTGTTTGTGCCTCTGAAACTACGAACGCGATGCCCGCAGTGATCACAATTCAGATGATGTTAGCTATAAATTATTTTATTTCATATACTCTAAATTGATAGTGATAATTCGAGTTTGTTTATATATTACTAATTTAAAATATAATTATAATAGAAGGAGTGTGTTATTTAAGTGTAAAGTGGTATTTTTTTAGTCTGTTTTCGTGAACTGTTTTAACTTTCCTACCCAACTGAATTTTTATATTTACAGGGGAAGTTATTTCTTTCACTTCATATGGACCCACCCAAATAGGGGACAATTTGTCTTGTCTGCCTTCATTCTTCAGAAGAACCAGATCCCCGATTTTGAATATCTCAATTAATAAAATTGCGTAAATACTTTGCTAGGGGTCTGTGTGTCCTTTCAAGGCCACCATTCGACTGTGGATGGTAAGCTGTGTTAATTTTAAAAATCACTCATAAAGTTAGTGCCTTACGGTAACAAGTTTTTTTCGTATCCTAACGTGTAATTATTTCCTCATAGAATGTTTTCGCTACGGTGACGGCTTCAGCATCTGGGATGGCGAAGAAATCCATAAATCGAGTTAAATCGTCTTCAAAAGTTAGTATATATTTATTTCCCTTATGTGTTACAGGTAGAGGCCCTACTATATCTAACTAAACTTTATCAAAGGGCATCTCTGCCCTGCCCTCTCTGCTATGATCATGGGCATTTTTATTTGGGGCCTATATTTATTAGTTTGACAATTCGGACATGATTTAATAAAATTAACTATATCTCTTAACATATTTTTCCATCTATATTGTCGTCGAATACGGTAGAAAGTTTTTGCGATGCCTTGATGACCACCTAGGGGATTAGTATGGAAGGCTGTCAGTATTTGTTGAACGTCTTTCTGTGCCGTTAAAAGTTGGAAACTTGAATTCTGTTCAGGAGTCATTTTGAGACTTATCTCATTTGGTTTGTCTGTTTGAGAAAGTATTTCGGATAGGTCTTCGTCTGCTTCAAGACGTTTTTGTTATTGGTCCTCTTAACTTAGATTCTGTGGATCACCATCATTTTGCATTTTGGCTCGTGCTCTTGTAGTAACTGAAATTGTCGTCTTCTCCTGGGGAATTCTGCTCAGGGCGTCTGCGTTAGCATTTTTTCTTCAGGGTTTATATTTTATCTCGTAGTCATATTCTGATTATTTATGATGGCAACGTATTAATCTTGAAGTGGGGTCTTTGACATTGAACACACCTATTAGCGGTTGGTGATCGGTATATACGGTAAATTTTCTTCCTAAAAGGTAACATGGGAAATTCTTTACTGCCCAAACTACAGCTAGTAATTCTGTTTCAATTGTGGAATACCGTCTTTCAGTACCACTCAAGGTTCTACTAGCATAGGAAATGGGTCGATCCTTTCCTGGTATACCCTGGGATAAGACTGCTACTTCAGAAGTAGTATGGTCAAGGTTTACTGAGTTGGGTAGATGCTGTTGAGAATTTATTGTATATCCAGCAGGGTCAACGTGATCGTAATTCGTCATAGTAAAAGGATGGAATTGATTATGCTGTTTGGAAGCTGGAATGAGAGTGGTTGTGGAAGGTAGTCTGGGTTGAAAAACTTGCATAGGTGGGTCTTGTTTTAATACCTGTGTTGGGGATAAATTATTAACCGGAGTAGTTTGGCAATTAGCGATTAATTTTAATTGATCTATTTCCTTTTCACTGAAAGTAGTCCCATGACCTCGTATTTGATTTTGTAGGTAGTGGTTTTGTACAGTTTTTTCCGTTTCTATTGCCATTTGTATTAGATTGTCTAATGAGTTGTTTCGTTGGGTAATTAGGACTTGCCTTATGACTGGACTTAACACTCCCGTGTTGAATATATATGTAGCACGCTTCTTCTTCTATTTCCTTTATCAAAGCGTGGTTCCCTATCGAATATTTTGTTATTATCGCTCTTTTACATTCGACTAAATTTTTATTTAGACGCCCCAAAAGAGTGCACTTTTTCACCTGGGATCTGAACGCTCTTGCGAATATCACTTACGATATAGTTTATGCTTTTACTAGGTGCGAAAGCGTTTAGTATTAGTTGCTCCAATTCATTTATATCTTGAATATCGAGATACTTTACTAATTCGTAAGATTCCCGGGCAATTTAGTTTTCAGAAGGGGAATTAGCAGCATTTTTTCCTCTTCTGATACAAATGCATTATGGACATGCTTGCAACAGTCGAAATAGTTGTGAAGCTCATTAGCGGTGTCATGCCGACTACCTTCGGGAAAGATAGAAACTAGGCGGCACGTGAGTTTAGATATTTTTTCTAATGAATTCACTGTATCTAGATTCTAGAGCTTGCGCGTTTTATTGTTCTTTCGCCTCTTGACCTTGCATAATGTTTTTCGTTGAACCAAGGTTTATACAATTTTGTTTATTATTATTTGGGAAAGCTTTTTTTGGGCTTAAGTGAAAGGTGGGTGTAGAGTTAAAGCGACTGCGGACAAAAATACCTCCGCTTCTTAACTTGCAGTCACTAAATCTTGTTAGTGGAATTGAATAATGAGGGACAGCTTTATCTTCTTTCGTGGGGGAGCTATCGAAATCGAGAGAAAGTCTGTCTATTCGTATGTAAAAGTTATCATTTTCTGTGTCATTGACATTTGATAATGACTTTATACGCTTACGATTTTTTTAAAATTTTGCTTGCCATTTTTTTTCAAGAGAAAAACACATGCGAAGGACAATGTATATATATGTATATATATATATATATATATATATATATATATATATATATATATATATAATTGGCTTCTTATCTTCTACTTTAAAATGGGAAGAATTTATTTCCTCTAGTAAGGGTAATAATTATCTAATCTATTTTAATTATTTATTACATATGTATATTAAAATAAAATAAATGAACTAAAATGAAACTGCTTAATCATAACTCCAACTCCTGTTTGGGTACCGGCTGCGACAAAATATGTTGGGTTTAATGCTTATAAATCTGGTCAAGAAGTGGAATGTAGGTAAGTCAATCAAATGCACTCTCGACGGGGTTTATTCCTTTTCCAAGTTTTACACATTCAGTGAACTTAATTGGTTTCGTATTTAAAACACCCAGTTAATTACTTATTGAAAATTTATTTCACTTTAATACTTGTTTAACATTTACTTCACTTAAATACTTGTTTAACATTTACTTCACTTTAAGTCTTCCTTATCATTTATTTTAATTCAAAGCGTGTTAATCACTTAGCAGTGGCAAACTAGTGTCAGACATTCCACTATACACCCCAGGACCTAGGAAAATAACTATCGAAGAATACGAATACGAACCGCAGAGAAAACACAAAAGAAATTCGAAGACTAACCCGTGGAGGAAGACGAAATAAACTCCAGCAAGAATTACTAGGATTCAAACAGATACTGAAAACGGTGACCACTGAAGAGGAAAAAATTAAATATACGGAACTCATGAGAAGGACAAAAATGGAAATAAACAAAATAAAAAGAAATAATAGGAAATAGTGATAAAACAATAATAATAAAACAGTAAATTTATTTTATAGCGTAAAATGATAAAAGATGTACCAAATTGATGTAAATTATTAACTTTATCTCACAACTAATATAATTTTATGTAAAAAAAAATATATATATATGTAATAATAATAACTTCAGATCCTTTAATAAATTATGTGGAAACTTGTTTAAGAAAAATGGGAGGTACAGAATCGAAAAATGCCAATAATAACGGACAGGTCATTAATAACGTTATTATTGAAGATACAGTTCAAATTGAAAATAATCAGATTGTATTGTTAAAATAGTTTAATTCATTTATATACTATACAAGGATCATAAGCGGGGTTTGAAAAGGAAATATTTGAATACACCAGAGGTATTAAAGGTGTAAATGGAGAAATTTGATATAATAAAAGAAGAACTTCAAAGAATATTAAACAACTTTAATAAAAGTAAAACTAGAGGGTATACGGAAAAAACCTTGCAAGAGAAGGCAGATAAAGTAAAACACCTCATTTTAGAAGCGCAAGAGTGCATAGGATCACCAGTGAAAGTGGAAATAATACTCCAATATAAGGAAGTCTACAAACAAATTAAAGAACTCGCAGAAACCATTTCAAATTTGATAGACGGCCAAAGACGGAGGAATAACAATATGGCATTCGATATGAAAGAAGTAACTGCCCTCGTGCAATACTTCAGCGGAAAACACGAGGAAACAGAAGCTTTCATCGAATTCATTGAACTTTTGGACGAGTTAACACCAGCTGAGCACAAAAGTATAATGCTAAAATTCATAAAGACTCGCATAACAGGTAAAGCGAGGCAGGCTATATCAAGCGAAGTAACAACTATCGCGCAGATCAAAAACAAACTGAAAGAAAAATTCTCTTCAGACGCGATACTTGCAAAACTACGAACATGTAAACAAGGCAATAAGAAATTAGAAGATTTCACTGAACAGATTGAAAACCTCTCAAGACAGTTATCAAGCGCATTTATAGCAGAACAAGTAGCTTCAGGAGAAGCTGCAGAAAAATTTGCTGAAAAATTCTCCACGCATGCGTACATTGATAACGTTGCAAATCCTGACACCTCAATAATTTTAAAAGCGAGTAACTTAAAGACACTATCAGAAGTCGCTACAAAAGCTTTGACAGTGGACAAACCACAATCAAGTAATGTACTATATTATAACGTAAGGAATAATAATAATAGAGGAAACCGGCCAAGCAGGCAAGCAACTAATACATGGTCAGGATAAAGCCCAAATAACGCATGGCATCAGAATAATCAGACACAAAATAGCAATTACAGACAGGCCTAATACAATAATAATCGTAATGAAAATAGAAGGAACAACACACAATTCAATAAAAGGAGAATTAATCATTAGAGCAGACCCCCCACCCGATACAGACATAACCAGGTTGGGGGACACAACACAAGAGTATACAATATAAATCTTTCACTAACAAATTTTATCCGAGCATATGTTGAAATGTGTACTTCCATATGCACTTTCATTATCGATACGGGAGCAGATATATCAATATTCAAACGAGGAAAAATTAAAAACGACCAATTATATAGCACAAAAAATAAATGTATTATACAAGGAGTTACAAACGGTAAAAAACAGTCCATCGGAGCCACTAAAACACGAAGTTTTTTCAATGAACAAGAATCAGTCGAACACTCATTTCAAATTGTAGACGAAGATTTCGCTATTGAAGCTGATGCGATATTAGGGTTAGATTTCCTTACGAAGTTCAAGGCAAACATCGATTACGATACATGGACCCTATCAATTACGACAAATAACGAATTATTAGTAATACCCATTTCAAGTGGACCAACCTCAAACTAAATTATCATACCACCTAGATGCGAAGTCATTAGAAAGGTAAAAATTTCTGACGAAGACACCTCCAGCAATTTAGTTATCCTTAATACGGAAATTCAACATGGCATTTTCATACCAGGTACCATCATTACAAAAAACAATCCAGTGACAAGAATTTTGAATACCACAAGCAAGACAGTTATAATAAAAGAACCTGAATTAAAAGCAGAACCACTAACAAACTTTCATATTGTCAGAACATTACCGGAAGACGCAACTAGAGCTCATAAGGTAATATCTAAATTAAATTTCAATAATATCCCAGAATATGCCAAAGCACAATTTAAAGATGCATGCCGTCAATACCACGATGTGTTTGCTCTAGAAGATGAACCATTATCGACCAATACTTTCTATAAGCAAAATATAGAACTATCCGACTGTAGCCCGGTAAATACTAAAAACTATCGGATACCGGAAGTTCACAAAGATGAAATTAATCGACAGGTAGAGCAAATGTTAACAGATGGTATTATAGAACACTCAGTGTCACAATTCAATTCCCCAATACTTCTGGTACCGAAGAAGTCATCCAGCCAAAAAAAGAAATGGCGACCTGTGGTTGATTTCCGTAACTTAAATAAAAAAGTCCTTGCCGATAAATTCCCACTCCCACGATTAGAAGATATACTCGATCAAATGGGTCGAGCTTAATACTTCTCTACATTAGATCTCATGTCAGGTTTTCATCAAATCCCACTAGAAGAAAATTCGAGAAAACTCACTGTTTTCTCCACAAACCAAGGACACTATCAATATACGCGACTTCCCTTCGGACTTAATATAAGCCCAAATAGTTTTCAAAGAATGATGACCATTGCAATGGCTGGACTAACGCCAGAAATAGCATTCTTATATATCGACGATATTATCGTAATAGGATGTTCTCCTGAAAAATGTAAATTTTTCCAAACAGAAGTTACCTACTTAGGACATCAGATATCGGCGCAAGGCATCAAGCCAGACAGCTCAAAATATGAAGCTATAAAAAATTATCCTGTCTCTAAAAACGCAGACGCGGTGCGACGCTTCATCGCCTTCTGTAATTATTATAGGCGTTTCGTCCGAAATTTTACGAATGTCGCACTACCTTTAAATAAACTGCTCCGTAAAAACACAAAATTTGAATGGACAAATATACACCAGCAATCGTTTGATACTCTGATAAAAACGCTAATGTCACCGACGATATTGCAACATCCAGATTTTAAGAAACCGTTTATAATTTCAACCGATGCATCAAATGATGCATGCGGAGCAATTTTGTCACAAAATACAGATGGAAAGGAACTACCAATATAATACGCAAGTAAAACATTCACGCCCGGAGAGAAGGATAAATCCACTATAGAAAAAGATCTTACAGCGATTCACTGGGCTATAACATATTTCAAACCATATGTATACGGTAGAAAATTCCTAGTAAAAACAGATCACAGGCCTCTAGCTTACTTATTTGGAATGAAAGACCCCTCATCCAAACTAACACGCATGAGACTAGACCTAGAGGAATTTGATTTCAAAATTGAACATGTGAAAGGTAAAGAAAACGTTGGACTAGACGCTCTGTCCAGAATAAAAATTGATATAAATGATTTAAAAGGAAATTAGTATACGACGAGTAGAAACTCGTGCTACGAGAAAAATAAATAACAAAGACACGTCAAATGCTCCTACCCTTGAGGAAATAAGCCCCATAGCACCGCAGCCTGATCAACTGCGCATGAGGGAAGCAATATCTCCAACAAAAATTGAGCATTCACCGAAATTAAAATTAAATAAAAGTAGCTACAAATCAAAAATCGAAATAAATATAGTGCACAAGAATAAAATAATACATAAGCGATATATAAAAATGACGCAGTCAGTAGAACCCGCATTAGTGCAGATATTCGAAGTACTGGAAAATGATATAAATAAACAATCTCAGACTTCGACTCTGAGACTTTCTGCAGAAAGCGATATATTTAAATTTATTAATTTAACCGCATTCAAAATCCTAGGAAATCAAAATCTAAAATACTTACATATTTTTATATATAAACCACAGAGATACATCTCTGATTAAACGGAAATTCAAGAAATACTGTACAATTTTCATTCAACACCAACCGGAGGACATATAGGACAAGGAAGAATGTTTAAAAAACTCAAAGACCTATATAAATGGAGTAAAACGAGGAAAACCATAGCGAAATATGTAAACAAATGCGAATTATGTGCGAAAAACAAATATCAAAAACGCAAAAAGGAAGTAATTCAAATTACAACGACACCTGCGAAAGCATTAGATATAGTATCCATAGATACGGTAGGACCGTTCACCAAAACAATAAACGGCAACCGATACGCAGTAACAATGCAGTGTGATTTAAGCAAGTATGTGGTAATAATCCCAACAAAAGACAAAGAAGCAAACTCTATCGCTCAAGCACTAGTCAATGGGTTCATACTTACATACGGGTCGATGAATAAAATCAAATCGGATCTAGGAACTGAATACAAAAACCAAATTTTCACTGAAATATGTAATATCCTGAAAATCAAACAACTGTTCGCAACAGCTGCACACCCAGAGACGATAGGAGCGTTGGAAAGAAATCATAAATATCTTAACGAATATTTAAGATGCTTCGTAAATGACAACAAGGATGATTGGGATACATGGATGCCATACTACGCATTTTGCAACAATACCACACCAAGCACTGTACATGGATACACTCCATTCGAATTGATTTTCGCTAAAAATGTAAGCTTACCATCAGAACTTACCACTACACAACCAGACCCGCTTTACAATTATGACTTGTACTGAACTGAAATTCAGACTACAAAAAGCATTAAATAAAGCAAAGCAATACGTAGAAGCTTCAAAACAAACAAGACAAAAAACAAATAAAAATGCCTGTAACCCATCAAAATTACAAATAGGAGACAAAGTTTTAGTAGAAATTACAAACAGGAAAAAAATAGATCCGTTGTATAAAGGACCATATATTGTAAATAAAATTGAATCTGTAAATTGTATTATACAAGATATTAATGGAAGGATAATTAAAATACATAAGAATAGGTTAAGTAAAATATAGGAATAAATCATTATAGATACTTAATAGCTAGTAATAAAGAAAAAAAAATGTATATATATAAGTTTACAATATATTGTACAAATACATTATTATATATATGTAAAAAAAATATAAAATACATATAAAAATGCCGAAATATATATTCCCCAAATAAAACATAATTGCATAAATTACCAAAGTCATCAAATAATATGACATGCTCAATAAATAAAAATCTACGAGCTTTAGATACACAAAGTGCTCTGCATAATTTTCTGACCTACGTTAACGGTGGTCAGCGACACTTCCATTGCATATCAGTAATTACTCAATGGAAAAAGCCTTTACAACTAACTCAGGCAAAACAAGGAAGGGGTCTAACACCCCTTTTATAGAGCCGGAGCCGGTCTGTGGAATACCTCTCTGCACGGCTAAAATTCTAATAGCAAACCGCGCAAATGAGGGACATAGGCTGTATTGGAACAGTATTGAGGGGCACGCTCACTCAAGAAACCTTATGCCTTCACCGTCGCCGGGTAGATCCAGGGATCCTCAAGCTGAGCAGGTCGGCTGTTAGAACTCTGGCAGGCCTACTTACCGGCCACTGTCAGTTAAGGAAGCATCTGGTGAGGATAGGAAGAGCCATCGACCCCACCTGCAGACTATGTCTGGAGGAGGATGAGACCCCATTAAATGTGCTATGTGAATGCCCTGCAGTAGCCAGGAGCAGATTTAGCCTATTCGGGAAACCAACCCTGGTGCCGAGCGGGTTGAATGACTGCCAACTGCGGGAGCTGTTGAACTTCTTCGGAGGGACCGACTTACTATAAGGAGTTGAGAGGGTTAGCACAATAGGCCCCAGTGGCCGCGGCGCTTGAGAACCTGAACCCAATTAAACACCTTTGGGCTCACATTCGTATTTGGAGTTGAATATTTTAATGTTTTACTTAGTTCCCACATTTATAAAGTTTTTATTTTTATTTTATTACGATAATAATATTTAGCATAAACTAAGATATCTTAAAAGTCGTTGGTGGAGTAAGTGATAAAGCTTTGGCCTACCAACCAGGAGGTCACAGATTCGAACCCCACCGGCGGTGATCGATGGATGTTTTTGGTTAACGACATATAACGGTGAAAAAAATGCCATGGGTTGCCGAGAATGCCCCACATGTCCCACAAAGGTTAACGGGAACTAAAGAGAGAGAGAATATCGTAAAATAATCTAGGATATTTCTAGGTAGTACTTGCGCTCTCACTCACGCTCATCATCCACGCAACTGAGCTCTACGGCAGTAACGGTCTTGTGCAACCAAAGCTTCAGTTGTAAAAAATAAACCTACATGTGACTTCAAAGGGAGCTTCATTCCTTTAAGCCTTCGATCTGGCTAAGTGTCTGCTCCCGCCAGTGAGAGCGTGACTGCGATTTTCATAAATAATAACTGAAACAGATTGCACATAACAACGGTGCTACGAAAATTTTTATCCACACACTCATTTCTATTTCTAAAATCTGTCGGTCGCATTCAGTACTGTCAATAATGAAATTGTTACTTTGCTTGGGCCGTCGGCATGGTATTAGAGCCATCAAGTTTCTCGTCGCATGTCTTGTCATGTACAGTCATTCCGTCGCAAAGTTCGTCGCATGGTAGTGTGTAATCTGTTTCAGCCTGAACACCTTTTTTCTTTCTTCACGGACGGTTTAGAAAATCTCTCATGCCAACTACGTTTTCGATAAATGTCCCAATAATAAGTATAT
Organism: Leptarthrus brevirostris; assembly: GCA_964036015.1. Taxonomy (NCBI): domain Eukaryota; kingdom Metazoa; phylum Arthropoda; class Insecta; order Diptera; family Asilidae; genus Leptarthrus; species Leptarthrus brevirostris. Next base: position 10,955,988 of record OZ038376.1, on the reverse strand, counting down.
AAATTCACATATGCCAAAGGTAAACAATGCTACTTGTGCTCACTTCCCCAATTAATTCTTTTCATTTTCCCACTGAAAAATATTCAAAATATCAATATGAATACGGATGTGCTGCACTTCCATATTTTTCATGGAAATGAATGTACATTCTCTTTATTGCAGTCATTTAAATTTTTATTGCCATAGAAAATTATGAGCTACTGAAACAAAACAAAAAAAGCACACAATCTTCCTCCTGGTTTTTGTTCTCCTGTTCATTTTCAATTTCCCTTTGTCGTCGTCGCATAATCAGTCGTCTGGTTTGAATTTCCACTTTCACCCAAAGTGAAGCTAAAATAGGCTACTTGTGGGCATACATGAGAGCACACGCTGAAAAGAATGAAAAAAAGAACTTTGACTTGGGTATCCTGTTTAAAAAGGAATATAACGAAAAACTTTCATATGTACCCCCAAGAATATTATGAAGTAGTGAAAAGCTTTGCGAAACACTTATGTGGAAGATTCACCTAAAGAAATCATTGGCCCAACACATCTCTGGGAGTTTATCAAAGTTTGTTGAAAAGCTAAGAATCTGGCACTGCTTTTCTCTCGTACAGCATTTGTTATATCTGCAATCTAATACCAAAAAAAGGTATAATTTAAGGCAAACATTTTACTTATTTACTTTAATTTCAATAAATATTTCAAATTTTGAAGTTCTAATGGATTGGTTTCATTCCTTTGTTAACCCAAAATATAAAACATGATAAAAAGACCTGCATTCACTAAAATATAAGTAGGCACTAACTACACGAATTTAGGATTTATTTGAATTCTTCGGACAATAGTACTAAGTATGCCAAGTCCGATTACTAGTCGGCTGACACGGTCGGGAGGTGTCCTCCCAGAAATTGGAGAGGCGCCGAAGGAAAAGGGCGCCTTCCAGGAATCTATTAAGACCATCCTGGGAGAAAAGGCAATTGTGTCTAACCTCGAGCCTAGAAAAACCGTCGAGATCAGGGACCTCGACTGTTTCACGGATGAAACCGAAGTGAAAGCAGCACTTCAACGGGACATCTCGGAACTGGGAGAGGTTACGACTGGCCTAACTCCAGTTAACTCCAGAGGGCAGAGAGTAGCCACCGTTGAAATACGCGAAAAAGTGGCGGCGAAACTGCTGGTGCGGCAGAAGATTCAGATCGGCTGGGTCTATTGTAGAGTGAGTAAAAGAGCAGTCGTGAAACGATGTCTCGGTTATGGGCACGTGGCCAGAGACTGCAAAGGACCGGAGAGGAGCGCTCTGTGCTACAGATGTGGAACAGCAGGATACAAGGCCGAGAAAAGACTGTCTGAGGACTGTTCACACTTTGTCACCCTGAACGCCTCTTTTGCCAAAGAAGCCTTTTTTACCGATCAGCTCTCTGTTTCTGGTCTCTTTCAAGTTAGTGGAGTCAGAAACTTTCTGGACAGACAATTAGACTTAATCTTTTCCTCAGACCCAGTTAACTCGGCTGTCGCGGAAAGCGAACATCTTCTCTCCTCCCTCGCTCGTCACCATCCTCCCCTGTTCCTCGTTTTCTCCTACTAACACCCTCACTCCCTTTCAAGCTCCGAGTCTTCTCTTTCCTTGCTCCTTAACTCCAACATTGGCAATATCCCTCAACATCTTCCATCTTCCCTCTTCTTCTTCGTAAAAACTGCTCCTCATCCCCCGTTTGGTATGACAAAGAATTACGCTCTCTCCGCAACAGGAGAAATAAACGTTGGCAAACTTTTCTTCTGACCCAGACTGAGTCTGACTATTCTTCCTACTAGTCTGCTTACATCTCTTTTTCTGAACGTTGTGATACCGTCTACCATGAGTAAATCCAACGGATGGAAACAAGCCTCATATCCGACCCCAAGTGCTTTTATAGCTTTATTAATTGTAAGAAGAAATCCAATGGTTACCCTTCCACCCTAAAGCTCGAGAATACCTCTTCATCAGATCCTCAGGTTATCGCCAACCTCTTTGCACACTTCTTCAGTAAATCTTTCAGCGATAATTCGCTCCAACCTGACCTTAGCTACTTTTGATTCTTGGAGAAATGCACTCAAATGCGTTTACATCTTTTGACCCTGACCCCGAACAAATCGCCGCCAGTATTAACGGGCTTGCGGATGACTTTCACCCCGGTCCTGACGGCATTCCGGCCATAGTTCTGAAAAAGTATGCCATGCATCTAGTTCAACCCCTTACTTTGCTTTTCCGCCTCTCGGTCACTCAAGGGGTTTTCCCTCAATTATTGAAAAACTCTTATATTATTCCCATATTCAAAAAAGGCTGCAAGAACGATGTATCCAACTACAGACCCGTTGCTAAATTATCATCAATACCTAAACTATTCGAAAAATTGGTCTATGATTTCATGTTCTTCCACTGTAAGTCTATTTGCTCCCTCTCCCAGCATGGCATCCTCAAAGGTAGATCTACAACCACCAACCTTACCGAATTTGTCTCCAAAACACTATGTGCCCTGGAAGACGATAAAGATGTTGATGTTATCGCCACCGATTTTAGTAAGGCCTTCGACAAGATCTCCCATAGCGTTATCCTGTTTAAACTTGATCGCCTAGGCTCCCCCCCCCCCCCAGATTCATCTCCTGGATTCAATCCTACCTCAACAACCGTCAATACAATGTTCTTTTCAGCTCATCCATTTCTAACCCCATTGTCGCTCGTTCCGGCGTCCCTCAGGGCAGCCACCTCGGTCCATTAATTTTCATCCTTACAATTAATGATGTTGATTGTGTCATAAAATACTCAGAGCTATCTATTTATGCTGATGACATGAAAATAATTAAACATATCTCCTCCACAACCGACTCTCTTCTTCTCCAAAATAACCTCGATTCGTTCACCACATGGTGCATGAAAAACTTTCTTGAGCTCAATGTCTCCAAATGCCAGTCCATCTCTTATTCCCGCAAGCGTCTTACCTCCATCCCGAGGACATACATGTTAACCAACGTTCGCTGGTCTAGAGAGTTCTCCAATCCTTATGTTTCCAAATCTCTCTATATTTCATTCGTTAGACCTCTCCTTGAATATGCCAGCCAGGTTTGGTCACCCACGCAAACAACCCACATTAACAGAATTGAATCTGTCCAGCGTAGGTTCATTCGCTTTGCTCTACGTGATCTTCCGTGGGTAGATAGATTCAACCTTTCACCTTATGAAGACCGTCTGAAACTGATCGACTTACAACCACTAAGTAAACGTCGTGATGTTTCCGACGTTCTCTTCATTCATCAGCTACTAGCTGGTGTCATAGACTGCCCTTCAATCCTGCAGTCTTTACCCATATATACCAACCCTCGCAACCTTAGGTCCACTCCCCTTTTCCGACTCGACCGCCATCACACGAACTACGGTCAACGCGAACCAATTACCAGGATGCTTCGAAAAGTCAACGACCTTCCCTCCTTTGACTTCCATCTGAGTAAATCATCCCTTCACAAAGCCTTATATCTTTATCCCGCCCATCTTGATCGCCTTTCCTAATTCTCCTTCCTCCCAGTTTATAATTATCATAATCATAGCTCATATTGTAGCTTACATTATCTGTTATGAATTATTGTTTATTTTAGTTTTTTAGTATTTATTTTGTTATTTTGTATTTTTTATGTAATAGCTTGCATTAAGCTTAAATAAATAAAGACTGCCTGACACACGTGCCGGGCTCAGGGCGATGCTGCGTCTTCCAAGATGAGCTGGTCAAGGCCAAGGCACTCATAAAATGAAGCGTATACTACCGGGAAATTTAAATAGGAGCAGAACGGCCAACGATCTCCTATACGAGCTGGCATCCGAGAGGCAAACTGACATTCTGTTGCTGAGCGAGCAGTATCGGAATAGGGACTCCTCTAGGGTACTCAAACCTCCTCCGAACCGCAGCTATCTGGGTCTTGGATGCGGGGAATACTCTGGTCGTTAATCAAGGAAGAGCCAGGCGCAGGGGTTTTGTGTGGGTCAAATGCGGGAATGTGACCTATTTCAGCTGCTACCTGACGCCAAATGAGTCAATCCAAGAATTTCGGGATAAGATCGACGGCCTGAAAGACGAAATCATGAGGACGATGGGATACATGATAGTGGCCGGAGACTTTATGCGAGAGCGCTCGAGTTGGGTATGCCACATCCTGACTCTCGAGGGAAATATATAATGGAAATGGCCGCCAGAATAGGGCTAATAGTGCTAAAGGTCGGCGCAGTAACCACCTCCCGGCGCCCGGGGTATGGGGAAACTATCCCCGACGTTTCCTTCGCCACCGAAAGCCTAGCGCCGCATTTAAAGAGCTGGAGAGTTCTTGAGGATTATACTGGGAACGACCACCAGTACATCGAGTTCGACATCTGCGACGGGGGACAACAGCGCAGCGACACCCGACGCATCGATTAGGTGGAAAGTTGAGAGAATGGACGCCGAGAGGTTCGCAAGAGAACTGGGAAGAGGCGAGGAGATTGGAAGAACAAACCCGAGCGGAAGATCAGGCGCGGAAAACCTCGTAACCTCAACCATGGAGCTCATAGTGAAAGCGTGCGTACCTCTATACGGAGGAGAAAACCACGCTACGAAAAACAGTCGGTGTACTGGTGGACTAAGGAGATCGCGGGCCTACACAGAGTGCCTCAGACTTCGGTGCGTTGCACAAAGGGCAAGAAACCGGAACGAGGCAAATCTCCGATCCGCAAAGTATAAATCGGCGAAGAAGGAGCTTCAGCAGGCAATAAACCGAAGCAAAGCCCGATGCTGGCGAGACTTGGTAGATGACGTCAACAGGGACACATGGGGGCTCGGGTACAAACTAGTGACCCAGAAACTCAGAGCCCCAAAACCCACGTGTGTGATCCGGTGAGAGCAGACGCTGACTTCAGTTCAGTTGTGGTCTTTCCGATGTTCACAGCGGAAGAACACTTAACATGAAAATCAAGAAGGCACCAGGCTCAGACGGTCTACCAACTGAAGTCTTGAAGATGGTGTACTGGCAAAACCCGGAGCTGCTGCTGCGCATGTACAACACATGCTTGGAATCGGGGGTCTTTAGCTTACGCTGGAAGCGCGCTTAGTTTTAATAAGCAAAGGTAAGGCGGAGCCCGGACAGCTGTCTGCCTACCGCCCCTTGTGCATGTTGGACACTGCTGTTAAGATCTTCGAAAAGCTCATCAGGGCGAGACTTTCATCAGAGGACTGATTCCAAGTGCCGAGATACCTCTTGCGGATACTGGACGACTATCTGAAAGACCGATGCTTGTTGTACGAGACTAAAGAAGGACAGCGAAAAAGGAGAATAACATAATAATAATAATATGCGGACGATTTTGCTGCACTGATATCAGCACGCGACGTTCAACGGGTGCAGCTAAAGCTGAACCAGGTGATACGAGCCGTAAACAGCAGGATGACGGCGCACATACTGTCGCTGGCCCTTAGTAAGACAGAGGTCGTTGTCCTGACCAAAAAGAGAATCCCGACCATCCTTCCAGTGCGAGTCGGAGAGGAGACCATACGAACGAGACAATCAGTGAGGTTCCTCGGCGTTACAATTGACACTTAGATGAGTTTCTTCCAGCAGATAAAGGAAACTGCAGATAAAGCAGCAAGAGGACATTACTGAGCAGGCTGATGGCCAACGTAGGAGGTCCAAGCTCGAGCAAACGCCGCCTCTTGATGACAGCAGTACAGTCAACCCTACTGTATGGTGCGGAGGTATGGGCGGAAGCCCTAAGTAAGGAGCAATATCGGAAGAGACTTGGCCAGGTACAAAGGCGCGTGGCCCTGATAGGGGCCTCAGCGTACCGCACTGTCTCCGAACCGGCTGTCCTGAAGGAAGGCAGAAATGGATAAGGCAACGGTGCGCAGAGGGGAAAGTTCCTACACCATGGGAAGGTGAAAACAAAGATGGAGAGAGGAGAACAGGGGACGATGGACAGCAAAGCTCATCAGTGATCTGGGCCCCTGGACCGACAGAGCGCATGGAGAGGTAGGTTTTTACATAACCCAACTCCTGAGTGGCCACGGGTACTTTCGTTCGTATCTTCACCGAATGGGAAAGGTAGCGTCACCGGAGTGCCTCTATTGTCCAGGTCAAGCGGACACCGCGGAACACACTTTCTTTGACTGTCAGAGATAGGCTCCCGAGAGGGGAGCGCTAAGAGTCCACGTAGGAGGGGGCGGTCTCCCCGGAAACTATAGTCCAAAGCATGATCGCAGATGAAGAAACCTGGAATCGCACAGTCAGGTACGCGGAAGATGTCCTGCGCAGGAAAAAGAAAGACCTAGACGAGCAGGCCGCCGCAGACGAGATGGTCTCCTGACGAGCTAAAGGAAAGGACCTAGTTTGAAGCGTCCGGAGAGCAAAGGAGGTGTTTACGTCGGTAAACTGCGCCACAGGAGTCCGACACTGCTGGGAAAGGGTGCCCCAGCGTGCATAAAGCATTTCACCTCCCAAAAAAAAACCTATTTCATCAATCCGACTTCAAAAATATATTCTTGTCATCTCTGTATTTGATGCACCTTCGTAACAGCTAAAGATAAGTCAGTGTTTTTTACTGGATGTTCCGTTGCAAGCGTGCTTCTTCCCAACTTTTTGGTGATTTTATACAAATGCAGTGTTTGGGCGTGTTTCGGTTTTTTGTTTACTAACATTTTTTTGTTTTTGCATGTTGGTCTGGGAGCCTCATTCACACATCACATTCACATATTCTGGTGAATAGGTCCATTGATTCCAGGCTTCTGCCTGCGAAGTGCGCCTTCTGAATTAGAAGGGTTAATTCTATTTCCAGTTTGCTCAATGACACCGTGGTAGGATGCTTCTTCTGCCTACTCTGCTAGAACATTGATGCAATTGTGATTTTCAATATGCAATGCGGTGGAATATAAGCTGTGGATGTTCTGGTTTTTAAGACTGCACATTGAACCGAGATGCATTAAATGTTGCATTACATGGATATATTGCTGCCGTGCATACGTGAAATTTATCTGTAATTAGGCGGTGATCGCTGTAAATATCAGCAACGCATTTGAATCTTACATTTGAATCTAGATTGTCCAACCTTTTGAAGCAGCAATAGGGTTAATCTGGTTCTCAGTTTCGCCATATGGAGAAACCCAAGATGTTAAATGGAATTGTTTGTTCCGAATCGATACGAAAATTTCACCCCAAATATTGTCGATTCAGCCTGCTGATGAAAATATCAAACCGCTCTGGAACGTATCGATTTCATAATTTAAACTAACAACCCGATATCAGCATTGGAAAATAACGATGCGCTCCGGAGCGGTTGATAATATTTTTGATTTCAGTCGATCCAAACCCCTTTTGGAGCGATATTTAATCGATCCGGGGCGATTAGAATATCGCTCTACTGAATTATGTCTGGTAATTATAAAAAAGTGCATCCCAAATGCAATTTAATCACAAGGTGTTTTATACTTAGAGAGCTTTGGGAGTTGGGGTAGTTGTGTCCTAGGCAGGTGTGGTGGTTGGATGACACTGTGGGTGGTGGGGGTGATGGGTGCCCACATTAACCCTCACTCCTCTCACTAACTCTCAAATGTTCTGAGTACAGGACACTTTGTTAGTTAGTCTCATAATTGCAAAAAACTTCTTTCCTTGATTCAGTGCACCGATATTAACTCCAAATCGATTCAATATCGCCCCAGGAGGTGTTCAGATTGATTATAATTAAAAAAAAAATTACAAACCGCTCTGGAACGGGTTAATATCAAACCTAAAATGGAAATACTTATTAACTATGTCCCTAACGTCCAACCGCAGGGCATGAGCACAACCCCTGATTATATGTGTCTTGTTCCGTAATAAATAGTAAGCTATTTTATTAAAAAATAAAACGGAAACTATGCCAACAAACTCAGCGATCAGAGGACAGTGAGAAAGTGAAAAGAACAGAAACCGTTACACAAAAGAAAACGAGCTTTAGAAAATGAAGAGAATAACCGTCTAGAAAAGAGAAGCTTATAGACTGAGCAGCAAAAAGAAAATATAATAAAAAAAAACATGTGTGCAGTTCAAACGTGGTAGAACTGAAACCTTCAGAAAACTAAACTGCGAGAGAATGAAATGAATGCAGTATCAGGAGTGGGATAATTATAGGGTTACTTATTATAATATTGGTACCAAGTTTAAAAGATATTTTATATTTTATTATTCAGACTCCATGTTTTTAATTTCAACAAATGACAGGAGTGGCTTAGGTAACTAAAATATGAAATAAATGCTTTGGTTTGGATTTGATCAATATATCTTTGAAATACAGCGTCAATTACTGCAGCAAATTTTTAAATTTAATTTCGTGTTGAGGAACTCAATCAAAGGGAGCGCTGTATTCATTGCGAAATTCACATTAAAATCCCCACTTAAAACCATCCGAATTTTATAGTACTCTTTTTTAAGAATCCGCGATATTTCTGAGGTGTACTATATTAAATTCTCGTGGATAAATTCAATAATTGTATTTATTGATTGGTTGGGAGAAATGTATTTGTGAAGTAATAGCACGGGCTCCGTAATTTATTTTATGGTAGATTGGAACTCCGCCTGCCCTCGTATGTGGTCTTTTATATTGAACTAAAATATCAAAATTTGGAATGTCTAAAATGTTTTCATTATCCATCCCCGTCTCGGAAAGAATTAGAAAATTCGACGACGATGCTATTCTGTCTAATTGAAGATCCTGTACATGAGCTCATGTCTGGCTCATCAGTAACCCCTCCAGCAAAATCTTCACTCTCGGGAACATCACAATTTCTAAGTGGACTAGGAAGTACGTTAAGTTTAACCCTAAGCCCTCTGTACCTAACCCTAAATTAAATACTAAAAAACCTAACCTCACTAACTACCCCAAACGACCTTCTCCCATATCTAAATTTAGTATTCACCCTAACCATACGAATCTTAGACTTAGTAACAACATAATCACTCCTCGCTCTTCCGCACATCTCACCATTTACCCTAAAGCTAGTGATCCTAACTCCAATTGGCAGTTCAAAATGGGAGTATTTCCAAATTTTAATCTGAGTACTCCAGTCAAGTATCCCAACTTTATATATTCTCACACCCTTAACCTCCATGTTCCTGTTACACCGAAGCCCTCGAACACGTCCATTCCAACCGTCAACCCAACCAATACTGTTTTGAGTTCCGTATATGCAGCGCACCCACCTAACCATGCACTCCCAACTTCTTCCGCGTGCCCTCCTAACCACAAACCAACTTCTTCTAACCACTCCACCACCTCTGCTCCGATTTCCGTCTGTCCCACCCCTCCTATATATACATCAAACCTTGCACCCGCTACTTCCTCCGCATGCCCACCTAATTCCATGCCGTCATCCTCCTACACTGTTGCCCCGTCTCAAACAACTTCTACCTGCGTTAACCCGCCCATTCCGCTAGCCAAAACTCCTTTATCCGAACATCATTCATTTATCGATCCCATTGTCCCACCTACGCTTTGCGCTCTGCTGACGCACGTGAATAACGGATATATCTAAGACTAAGTGGTTGAAGTTTTAAGACTTAAGCTGAGGGCTGAGTAGCAGCTCGAGTAGTTTAGTCGTGATTGATACTGTCAAGAGTTAGTTGTGATTCAACCAATGAAACATAAATTTAAAAGCAAAGTTAAACGTTGTATTGTGAAGAAAAATTGTAAATAAAATTGTGAAACGAACTAATCGATGAAGTGAATAAAAACTGAAAATTGTGCAAGCAATTGTGTTCTTAAGCAATTATTTAAAATTGTAAATTTTTTACAAAAAAATCATCAAATTTCCATGACTTAAAATTCGATGAAATGTAAAAAAAAGCTGTGACTCTTTGCACTTACGTGTGCTGACGTGTATTAACATGTATTTACATGTACTTTATTCGGGAAAGTTCGAATTTTACGTCAAAATTTTTTATTACACTTTCTGGGAGGAAGGGTTTATTAATCAGGCTATTAGTTGCTCTATTAAATGGTCTCCCCCCTGCTGGAGAATATATTTCTATAGTAGTTCACGTAAAAGCCGAACTAAATAGTCACTTCCAAAAAAATTCTAAAATTTCTAGTATATAATTGGACATTTAACAAAGCTTAAAGTCATGACAATTTGATGATTTTTTATAAAAATACAAAATTATGACTAATTAAAAATAAGCCAAAAATCCGCTCCACGGCTCTTCCAGTAAAAAAATAATCCTCAAATGAGTTCATGTAATTACATAAAATTAGTTACAGCTTATTACCTTTATTTAAATAATGTATCTTTTAGGTTTCAAAAATAAGGACAACTTTTATTTACTCCATTTTTCTCGATCTACTGTACCTTGTATAGATTTAATTAATTTATTTAATAATAATAATTTTTAAATTTAATTTTTTAAGTGACAACACTGGCTGTGTAATTAGGTGCTTTTATGTGAAACGTCTCAGTGAGCCAACTTAGATGAAATTTTGAGCAACCGTCTCATTTATCTCAGTTCAGGAAATACAAATTTTTTATTTCTGTTTTCATATATATATATATATATATATATATATATATATATATTCTTATTTTTTTTATTAATTACTTTTAAATAAAATTGTTCTAGGATCTGTACAGTAAAAGAAAAGTAAAATTAAATTTTAATTCTTTCAAATATTCTTCTCAATATAGTTGTTCTCTAATTTCTTTTGGATTTACTTTTCAAAATTTTGTTCGGCTGTGTATTCTGTATTTTCGATAACTCGTATCTTTTCCTTCAATTTAAGGCTTTCCTAGGTGTAGATGTGTTTCTTGTTCCCAATATTGTGTTCCTTAAGACGTTCCACCATATTTTTAATGTTATGAAATGATTGGGCGGCTTAAAGTTTTTTTTTTAAGCGCAACGCTTTCTATGTACTTTTGTTGTTCGAGTGTTGTTCTAGTTTATTTTTAATATGTTGTAAATGAGTCTTCAATTTTTCTTTCAAATCATTGATATGTTGCTCCATATTGCTTTCGCGTGCTTCTTTGATGTGAGACATAAATTCATTTATGAGTTCATACTTTTTGCGAGAAGCTTTTCCAATTTCAGCCATTCTTGCCGATAACTCGGCCATCGTTTTAGTTTTAAAAAAATAAGTGGAAAAACAAGAGTTTTCGTATATTATTTCTAAAAATTAAAAACATAAGTGCTTCTCAAATGATCTGTAAAGTGCAAGTGAAGCTTGCAGTTCTTTAATGCTATGCATATGATAGAAGCGTTACCCATAAACAACAAGTGATTTTTAATAACAATTAAATACAAGGCATTCAATGATAATATATTTGGAATAAGAGAGAAAACTACAGCAATATAATTCAATACAATTATGTAAAGTCAATTCAAGAGTTATATACACATAACTGAGGTTTTGTAGTAAAGAAACTTTTGAAGTATGGTGAGATGCTTTAACAGTAAGTAAATGAGTCGAATATCGTGCGTTAAGTTTTATTGTGATTTTGGAGTCAGTGACCCAGCCGCGAAAATGGTCGACTACGAAAAGTGAATAATTCCAAAACCGAGGTCACAACTAATTCGTCTATCCCAAATGGGAGACAACACGCCGCCTAGTCAGACCCAGCCCACGGGGTAAGTGGGAAATACTCTGCGAGCTCCTCAAACACTAAGGTCAGCGGCACCTACTAAGGAGCCCTGTGCACCCCCTTCTTCGAGGAAGGAGCATACTTTATCCAAGGTTTCCAAAGACGGTAGCAGCCGCAAAATCTGCACGTGGGTGTGTCGCGTTGCTTAGGGTCTACCTGGAAGTTCTTTTAATGAACCCTGGCCATGCCTATTGTTGCCTTGATGCTGGCTGGCAGCAGGGCCATATTAAGCTCCTCGACCAAAGGTCTGTGGAGCTTCTTAAATAGAGGGCTTCCCGTTTCGGTGATATCTAGCCTGTTGAAAGGGTCGATGCTGTTCTCACAGATCAGATCCCTTGTAGAACTAGATCTAGGGCCTAGATCCCATCTGAATCTTCGGATCTTGCAAAGAGCTCAGTTCATACAGATAGGAAACCCTGAGCTGCTCATAATTGGAAAGTCAGTGAGAAAAGGACCCCACTCGCTGAAAGCAATGGCTTTATCTGCTACGGCTTCAGCTCCATTAGCGTAAAGGTCTCTCATAAAGACCAGGCAGCGCTCATAGATAGCACCATCCCTCATGACGGATAGTGATGCGCTACTCACGTCCGTTATGGAGGTTGACACTCTTTCTTATCCCGGACAAGAATGAAGACTTGTTCTTAAGCTCCAACGCCGATGAAGATGATAGTAATGAAGAGGAAGCTGCTGACATCACTATAATTGAGGATCCTCCCCCCGAATCCAGTGATGTTAAGAGTAGCTCAAACTAACCTTCATCATTTGAAGTCACCATCAGCTGCGCTTCCCGTTCGTTTAACACAGAAAGGAGGGAAGCTCTTCCTCGTCCAAGAACCTTGGGTCGCCAGTGACAAGGTTTGTGGACTCAATCTAAAGGAATACAAGCTCTTCTACATACATGGTACAAACAGACCCATTCAAAATGATATTAATGCCCTTATCCTCCCCCAATTTAGTGATAAGCACACAGTTGCAGTCACGTTGGAGCTTAAATTTCATTATACTTGGTTGATCTCCAGCTATTTGCCTTACGATGTAGCCCTTATACAAACTTATGGAATATGGTCAGGTAGGTCAGAAGACAATACTGGTTGGCAGATCAGACGCTAACGCGTACCACACAGTCTGGGGCAGCTCGGACATTAATAATATGGATGAATGAGTTTTTGATTTTATTCTTGGAACTAACCTCCATATATGTAACGTGATTGTGGAACCCACCTTTACTAACTCGATTAGGCGGAAAGTTCTGCACATTAACAATCCGCCCATTTTATAACAGCCTGCAAACTAAGAAAAGAAACCATCCTTTTCCGACAATTCCTACATTAAACTCGGAATAGTCTACCTGCCGCAGATCTACCTGTTATCGGAGATAGACAAACCCTCGACAAGTTGGCGGACACTCTAACGCTTACATGTAGTACGGAACATAGATTTCATGGTAACCCAGAAGTAAGCCTAGACCTCCGTGGTGGTAGAGGGAAATCATGGCTCTTAGGAAGGAGTGTCGTAAGCTTTTTAACCAAGCGAAAAAACTAATGTTATGACTTCCTATAAGAAATGCATTAAGTTTAAAATGTTGATAAGGAAGGCAAAACGATCTCTTCGTGGGAGTATTTCTGTAACAAAATCTAGAGCACCTCTGAAGCGAGTCGCTTGCGAAAAATCCATTCAACAACACCCAGTATCACAAACCTCCTAGCCAAACAGGATGACAGTTGGACTTCATCCAGTCTTGAGTCTTTGGAGTTATTGGTCGATACCCACTTTCCAAACTATTTATCAGCTGACGTTGCTGAGCCGTCAGAGAATCCGGGCGGTCATGAACTGGTCCACAAGACCCTCAGTAAGTGGAAGTTGAAATGGGTGGTACGTAGTTTCTAGTCCTATAAATCACTGAGATTAGATGGTATCAGCCCAGCTGAACTTAAGTCAGCTTCCGAGACCTGGGTTAACCTCACCTATATTCCGTACTCGTGGATGAGGTGGTTTTTATATCTAAAGGTGCAAGAGCCTCCAATCTGTCTCTTTCGTAACATGCATACACTAAAGGTAGTTCCGTCAAGATGCCATTTACAATCGTAAATGTATAAAGAATACTCACTTGCGGCCTTTCTCGATATCGAGGGTGCTTTCAATATATTCAGCCAGAGGCGATTACGCCATCCTTGAGAAAGCAGGAACATTAACTCCAGTTTGGGAGTATCGAATATAAAAAGGTTCGTTAATACTAATACTGCTCCATATCCTATCACCACTTTTGTGTAACCTAACTCTTGATTAGCAACTCCCAGATCTGGAGCACTCTGACCACAAGGTTATCGCTTACGCTGATGATATTGCCCTGATTAGTTCAGGTAATCACCCCAATACATTTGCTGTAGTGTTGCAACACGCCCTCTTCAAGATATCTTCATGTAGCGATGCGTGCGGTCTGGGTATAAACTCGGATAAGGCAAAGTTAATACTCTTCTCTCGGAAATATAATGTTCCTCCTATGAACTGCCCTATACTAAATGACGTTAGGCTGAAATTGAGTAACCAGGTTAAATATCTAGGTCCTGTCCTAAATAGGAAATTTAGCTGGAAGTCTAACATCCAACCCAGGGTACGGAAAGCTACAGTAGCGTTGTACTCATGTAGAAAAAAAAACAATAGGAAATAAATGGGGTATGGAGTCACGTCTTATGTACTGGCTCTATACCAGTGTCATACCACCCATACTTACTTATGAGGTGGTCGTATGTTGGGCTGCACTGGCAGAACTACTAACAGGTGCCCTTAGAACCACACCTTCTAAAGCCCTAAATACTATTCTCCACCTTCTACCGGTCGATCGTTTAGGTAAGCAATTCACATACTAGACTGCTATCAGGCTAAACTCAGTAAAGACTTGGAAACTCACTACGGTTACTCCAAAATTCTGGACGATAGAGTAGCAATAAATACTGATTATACCACACCTAAGCATTTCTTTAAAACAAAATTTGATACCTTTCAATGGGGAGAATCAGTGCAACTTTACACTGAAGGTTCCAAATTGGATGGCAGAGTGAGTGCAGGTATCTTTTCGGAACGCCTGGACCTTAAAATTTAATTTCGCTTACCTTACTACTGCAGTGTTTTTCATGCGGAAATCATGACTATAAAGGTAGCTGCACACAGTCTGAGGCACTTAACGCTCCTTACGGATAGCATCTGTATCTTCTCAGATTTTCAGGCCGCTGTTAAATCTATCACGGGAATGTGCACAGCCTCCAAAACGGTTATATGTAGCATGCCGCTCAACTTTTAATGACATGGCTGAACGTCTGAATGTACAGCTCAATTCCGAATAACGGTAGAGCCGCCGAACTAGCGAGAATTGGTACAACTCGTCCCGATTCGGCAAGCCGTTGGCCACTTGCAAACTGGAGATTTTGCAAACATCCCTCAGGATTTAAAATGTTAGATGGCAGGAGGAACACACCTACCTTATTACCCGACAGATATAGCCAAACTTTGACCCCAAGCTGTCAAGAGAGTTCATTTCACTCCGACAAAGTATAATTAGCGCTATTCTGGCCGTTATTTCGGGCACTGTCTAATAGGCAGACGTGCCGACAGACTCGGCGCGCCCTCAAATGACTTATGTAGAAGTTAGCAAAATGAGAAGCAATAGGAAAGCATACCCCACCACCTCTGCATTGCCCGACTCTAGCAAACCGCAGGAACCGATTTTTGGGCTCCCTTTTTTTGAAAAGTTAACCGAATAAGGCTCCACTGATGTCAGCGATTTAGTTCAGTTTATCAGGATCTCTAACTAGTTAACAGCTAGGGGATAAGAAAATATTTGTTGCTCCAGCCGGGGAGCCAATAGCCCCGAGAACTCGATTCCACTAGCGACAGAGAGCTAGCTCAACCTCCTATATAGGGTGTTTCAGATCTGACGTGCCAAAATGAGTGGGGTGATAGATCTCACCTAGCCAAACAAAAAATTGTATGGCAGGGGGGGGGGGGGGCAATCTCAACCGTTCGGCAGTTACAGGGTGATTTATAAATTTAAGTTTTTCATGGTAGGCACATTACTCTTTAATTTTTATCTCTTGATCTACCCAACACAGCCACATCAAACAAACGCTAAAAAACAACTATCCTAATGACCTTTCCAAAAATATCAACAATGTTGATCTCATTACTACCACTGCAGGTACAGTCACGTCCAAAATTGAAAAAAATGTTTTGAAATTACCAAAATTTCAGTATTTTCCCAAATTTTTTCCGAAATTTATGTAATAAGTATGCCTCTTTTTTATTTTTATTGGATTGCCCGCCTTATTACCTTTCCAAAAAGGTGCAACGTGGCAAGGTAGACGAAGAATTAAAAAAACCGCATTTTTAGAAATCTCCGACTACTTAATTATTTTCTTGCACTTTAGGTAGCAAATTTTTTAAGTAAACAAAATTTTTATGATAAAGGGTCCAAAATGTTGGTTTTGGCTTAACAGGTAATAAGTTTTATTTATTGTTGCAAAAAAGTTATAAAAATGTTAGTGTAATTTTGTTTTATTTCCGATATAAGGATGTGTTAGCCAGAATTCACATCCTTGTATCCTGGCGTTTTGTTACTCGTACCTGATGGAAATTTTGCTATAAAAGAGGGTCAGTAAACAAGAATAGCTATCATAGTTGAAAAACAAAACAATTAGTACGGCTGTTTTTAAGCAAAAATTATTAAGAAATGGTAGAATTTACATTTGAGGAATATTATTTACATTTATGGTGTAGTAGACGGAAAAGAGAGAGCGGAGAGAGAGGGGTATTTCCAAATGTTAAGAGAAACACGACATGGAGACAAGACCCGAAACCCGACTTCTGCCGACGTCGTGCAGCAAATAATTCCCATCGTGAGGCAAGACCCTGAAACAAGCACGAGACGAGTGGCAATGCGATTAGTGGTGTCTTCATCTAAGGTTTGGAGGGTTATTCATCGAGAGGGATTACGTCCATATCACCATAACCCAGTCCAAGGACTACTAGAAGGAGATTCCGAGAGAAGACTGGAATTTAGCACTTGGCTTCTGGAACGCGACATTGACAACACGGCGTTTCTGGACCGAATTCTGTGGGCGGATGAATCTCAATTCACCAAAGATGGTATCACGAACTTCCGTGACCTCCATACCTGCTCGGAAACTAACCCACACGAGGCAAAGGTGACCTCATTCTAGCAGAGGTTCAGTGTCAATGTATGGGCTTATACACTTTTAGATCTAATAGAGGAGAACCCTATGGATAATCTAAGGAGAATTTTTCACCAACACGATGGAGTACCAGTGCATACGGCTAACAATGTGAAGGTAATACTAAGTGAAAAATTTGAAAACCGCTGTATTGGACAAGGTGCACCGATTCCTTGGCCTGCTAGATCTCCAGACCTTACCCCATTGGACTTTTTCTTATGGGGAATAATGAAGGATGAAGTTTATTCAAGCCCTGTTAACACTAGGGAAGATGGGAGATGTTGGCTTCAATACACCTTAAGCAGGGACTTAGAAGGAGATTGTTGACATACATTCAAAGTGTCGTTGGACATTTTGAACAGCTTTTGTAAGTTATTAAGAGTCATTGTAATACGTTTTGAATTTAATAAAAATAATTTTTGAGTTAATATGAGTTTAATTTCTTTAAATTGTTGATTTTTATAATATTCTCCGATAGGATAGAGGTATACTAATGACAAAAATTTCGGGGAAAATTTGGGAAAATGCTGAAATTTTGGTAATTTCACAACATTTTTTTCACTTTTGGCAGGGACTGTACCTGCAGTAGTAGGAGTTAGATTAACATTGTTGACATTTTTGGAAAGGTCATGGGGGTAGTAGTTTTTTAGCGTTTGTTTGATGTCGCTATGTTCAGTAGATCAAAAGATAAAAATAAAAGAATAATGTGCATACCATGAAAAACTGAAATTTATGAATCACCCTGTAACTCCCAACGGTTGAGATTGCCCCCCCCTGCCATAAAATTTTTCGTTTGGCTAGGTGAGATCTATCACCCCACTCATTTTGGCACGTCAGATCTGAAACACCATGTAGAGATATCGGTAGGCTCTCCTCTCTCCTTAGGGGTTTTTAGGGTTGAATGCACAATTTTAGCTGTGGTATCACAATGGGCCTTTCTGGTGTAAGTGTGACTTTTTAGGCAGGAACCCTAACCAAACCTAACCTAAGGTGAAGCAGCATTAAATGCATTCAACATATCACGATTTGGTCTGCCACAAGCGAGGGTCATAGAAATGTCATTGTTTACTTCTTGAAATATGCCTTCTCGGTTAATTTCCTTAGAGTTTCCACAAAAGTTGATTAAAAAATCAAAAGAGTACGGGAAATCAAGGATCCTCTCAATGACAAAACTCTGAATAGGATTGTAAGTGCGCGACAAAAGATCTTTGACAAAAAGAAGAAATAAGGTTGGCGAGAAAAATGAACCCTCCAGTACACCGGCATTTCTTTCGTAGGGATCAGATGTAACTACCTACGTCTATTATTACATGGATACAACAGCCTGACAAAAGACATTCTATCCATTTTAAAATGTGAAGGCCGAGACCACTTCCTTGAAGTTTGGTCAAAAGACAGCATGCCAGACTATATCAAAAGCTTTTGAAATATCGAGAGAGAGGATTTGCCCAGTTTCGAAATGTTAGCCTCCACTCGATGTCAGGGCATCTAAGTTCTCCGGATCAAAATAAACAGCACCAAATGGCCGAGAATTATGCATGGCCTCAATTTGCGTGTGTATTACCGAAGCTATCACTGAGCTTATCATAGTTCCGAGTGCTTTGCAAACTATCTTGTAGTCGACATTGCACAGCATAACTGGCCCCCAGTTCCCCAACCTCTGAAGATCTCCGCCAACTTGAGGGAAATTCGGTATGTACAACCACTGCAGAACTGAAGACATCCAATAGGTCTGGAATAAAAAAAATCCTGAAACGTAGAACGACTTGGATGTGTGCAACGTTTGTACAGCATATGGCTGTGGGTAGTAGTTGCGATAATAATTTGCAAGGCCGTCTCCATGTAGGAGTTGCCCAGATTTGGCAAGAATCGAATCTACTTCACAAGAAGCGGTACGTCATCGTGTTGTCTTTAAGAAGTACGCGGTTAGAGACTCGCCCTCTCGCAACCAGCGCGACTGATTTCGAAGTACAAACTCCAAGCTATGCTTGTAGCTTTGTGCTCTCAACCGTTCTTTTAATCTCTCGTATTGCGAGAGCAGTTCTGGTTGCGCGGGCAGAAGCCTACTAATCCGTGTGACTTCGGCCGTCTAACTCGATGCTTTATACCTGCATCCATTGAATCTCGTCTTAATAAATTAGCGAATCTGAAGCTTTCCAACATTCCACCAATGACTAAGGTTCGCGTAGTCATTTTTCCTTTCTGGTCATTAATGCCAAAACTGAATGAATTATTCAATAATCTGCTCTGAATTCAAGAAGTTACTGTTAAATATCCAGTAAGCAGTTCGCCTTTCAACTAAAGTGCCAGTTGCCACAACAAGGAGGTGATCACTAAGTGAACACACTTCATGAGTGACACTATCGAAGAAACTAAGAAGACTAGAAGAGAGGTATAGTCTGTCTATTCTCGAATCCGACATTTTGAGAAAGCCTTGTGTATGTTGGGTTGACCAAACGATATACATGCACAATGTTGAGCTGTCTGACTAGTTTCCGGAATCGTCCCGAGTTTACTGAGTTGAATTTTACTCCGGAATGGCGGTCGAGTGCAGAATCCAGTGTGCAGTTGAAGTCACCCCCAAAGATAACTTCACCACCGAAGTTCGCAAGATGCCACAGGACCGAGTCCATTACCTGTCTTTCGATATCCTGGTCATGTGGCAGGTACACGTTTATTATCCTTAGAGTTTTGTCTCGTAAGACGAATTCTAAGTAAGACGCGAAACCTGAGCAAATGTCTGTGAATACAGGAGACGTTAGTGTGAAACTGTTGAATACAGCAATTGCCACACCAGATCCATTACGAGGAGCTAGTGTGGCAAAAACTGTGTAACCTTTGTGTAAAATAGTGTTACGTTCTAATTGTGTAATCGATGCTCCTCAAAGATATGCGAGACCTTGTTGAAAAGGCGCTCGCACCTCGACATCTCTTTCGCTTTCTTTCATCCTATTATTCCTACCGGACACTTTAGTAAACTCCTCGTCCCAGCTCACGTCTTCTTTCAGTGTAGACGCAGCACCGTTTATAGCCATCGCTTTTATCTCCTGGAGAGTCCCCTCAGGCACTTTTGCTGCGGTTTGTACCAAGATAACGAGCGCTGCACTAATCGTAGGCACTGTTGCTAGAGCCACTGCTGGTGCAGAGATACTCTCCACAGTGACCGCAGCCACACTCTCAGATCTCTTAGGGCAATCCGCAGCAAAATGCCCTACCTGATGGCAGGCGTGACATTTTGCCTCACCAATTCTCTATAGAACAGCCCGTACTTTGCCTTGAACCTAACCGAACTTTCGTAAACAGGCTTAGAGGTCCTCTGGCTTAGCCCGGAGTGGGACTCGTGACTTAATTCTAACATACCGCGTCTAACAAGACCAAGGGAGAATATTTTCTCCAATGGGACTACCAGTGACATGGCTCGAAGGTATGCACTTTGAGTGACTCCATGGAGGTGCGCAAAGTACATACCGTACCTATTGTCTTGCCGCTGGACTTCGAAAAGCCCTTGAGAGCCCCGCAACAGATTTGGGTCGAGACTTCCCCAAATCAGCTGGAGGCTGACGAGGAGTTACATAACTACCCTCTACAGTTATATAGGAACTTCATTGTAAGAGCTTCCACTCACCTGCTGGGCGTAGCTAGATCCTGCTACTACCCTCCCTGCATTGACTGGAGTTCCCTGTTGTGGCGTTGGTTTGCTTGGCCCTGCTTTCTTAGCACCCGAAAGAATCGGGCGTAGAGGAGGTGTTGGGTTCGGCGGTGATGCAGCTTTAGAAGCAGCTTTCACGACTTCACTTAGTCGCGGGGCTGCTGTTGACACTGGTTTTGTGGCTATTACCACAGGATTATTTGCAGCTGTTGCCGCTGGCACTTTGGCGGTGGATGTCGCTGATGTCGTCGTAGCGGTTGTTGCAGAAGCTTTAGTGACTGAAGTCACTGGCACTGGAGCGGCGGATGCCGCTGTTGTTGAAGCAACGCCATTCGCTGACACAGGAGCGGACACAGGAATGTCACGAGTACACGGGCGGCTGGAGCTAGCACATCTTTTACTTTGATCTGTCCAGTGAGCCCTGTTTTAGCCTTTTCATTTGGCTATGTGATGTGGATACTTTGACGTCTCGCTGCCTTTTATTATTTGTATCGGGGGTTTATGATGCCTAGGATTTACTTCTACGAAAAAGTCGCGCAGCCGACGTGAAGTGAGTGTACTGAATGTTGTGTGCGGCGCTCGATACATTGCGAAAGCGTTTATCACCTCAGTGCTAGCTTTTCTAGTAGAGAGATGACTGAAACGCTCTCGTGCTGCATTCACCAATCCGTTTAATTGTGTGTTGTGGTGGTGTATCTGTGTGTTCCCAGAAGCACCAGTGATGTCTCCAAGAACTGTAAGTTGTCCTTTATCTGCCGTTACACCTCAAGCATTACTGAACACCGAATCTGCTAACTCAAGTTGGTCTTATTCTGCTTCATGTCGTTATCGTGGAGATCAGATCCTGGGACCAGTCATGCGGATATGGTGGATGGACCGAGGGCAGATAGTAGAGCTCCCCTCCACCGCTACCCCCATGGAACTTACCCACAGCTGCGAAATTAATTTATCTCTTCGATAGAACACTCGCTGGAATTCATGTACCTGAAGGCAACGAAATTACACGACCATATCTGTGAGACCCAAACCACCCGCCGTTACTGGTCGGCAGAGCGTGCTTTCAGCGATCCATCGTCTCCTCTCCCCTCCAGAAGGCGTCAACGACCTTCGCCTGTATAAGTTTCACGAAGCCTTCTTCGAAGCACTCTGATTTCAACATGTGAACGATGGACGAGGTAATCAAATAATTGACAACGACTTCACGTCCTTTCAGCGAAAGTCCGCTCCAGATATAATAATAATTATAACCCCAAAGTCTTAGAATTAAATCTGCCTAAGGGAAAAACTACCGCCGGCTAGAAGCCAAGTTGACAAACGTCAAAACCCCAAAATAGTAATAATAATATAATATATAATAAAATTCCGCAGGGGGACTTCTTTGAAGTCATGGGCAGGTTTTAACAAACCTGCTAGTAGGTATTAAATGCATCGCATTTATAATGGAGCGAAATCAAATTGTAGCCTCAGATCGGGGTGCGCTGAGGAATCGACTGGACTCAGATGCACCGAAGCTCAGTGCATGCTAGACAGTGGAGCCAGTGGCACTGTCTTACGCCCTGGTTGGCCGTCCACAATAACATCCCAGGACCCTTCCCTAAATGTTTCGCAGGCAGCAAATTCATTGTTGCCTGTCACCACTAAGACAGTAATCTCTCGTGTGCGCATTAAATGGACACCTTAAATCAATCATCATGCGCGCATATTACAAAATTACAAAACTCGAAACAGACACAACCCCTTATCGACAGTAACTACATAGCAACTAACACGAACGTGACAGAACAGAGAATTGCGGACCAAAGGCGGGTAATAGTTAGGAATAACCTTCTAACATTCTGCAGGAGATCAAGGACCAAGTATCTAGAGACCTGCAGAAAAACACCGCCTCGGACATCACATCAAACACTAACACACCACAAAACCACACCGCACCACTATACAAAACCGCGCTCCCGCGCTATATTTCACCATCACCCCATGACACACCTTCATACCGCAATACACCTACATCTTCTCCAAACAACAATAATGAACCACTTACTGACGAAACTCCGCATCCATCCAATATTGACACGTTTATGCAAGCACACAATACTATACCACACACAAACACCCCGAGCCCTCCCAATACCTCCGACCACGTTTTTTGAAATAAAGTCAAACAAGCTTTCGAGGACGCACTCACAGAATTTACACACGTAAACCAAACACAAAGCAACATCATACCAAAACAAGGCACATCTAAACAATTATTTAGCATTCTTGATATTATAAATACAGACGTATTGCCACAGTACTTAACACAGGAGAGTACTACATCAAGCGATATACTATGCTGCAGTTGCGGCTGTCAGATGCAATGGTTCAAAGAGTTGTATTGCGCAACTAGCAATATTAACAACACCACACTGAAGAAGCCGGCTTGGGGGAAATGACCGGATAAGCGTATCGACGCGTTGTGATCTCAATCGACTTATTCAGTATATAATCGAAGTAAGAGGATAGTGAAAAAAGTTAAAATTTTAAAAGAACAACAAGTATTATAATGCACATAGATACATTTTATTCAAAATATTTCGGCACATTTCACTAGATTAAAAAGATACAAGAAATGTACACACAGAAAAACAAAGAACACACAATTCACTCACAATGTAAAACATTTTTACAGATCACTTACAATTTGGATTAAAATTCAACAGTGACCCGTCAAGTGAACTACCCTCCGAAACTCATATGGTCGAATTTTGGTCATCTATTTGGCAAAAGAAGTATAACATAACCCAGCATTGGCAAGCAAAGAAGCAACGCAAGCAGAGAAACAACGCATTCAAGCCATTCCCAACATGTCAGAACAGATATCGATGGCATTACTAACGGACGGCATACAGAATCCCCATAATTGGAAGGCTCGAGGCACAGGATACATCCAAAACTTCTAGTACAAGAAGTTTACACATACACATACATACATTCTACACCACATCAATAACTTTAAACCGGAAACACTCCTGAAGTTTTAAACGGAGGGAATTATATACATGCTACCAAAAACACTAATGAAACCACAGATCCATCCAAATATAGACCAATAACTTGCCTACAGACATTTTATAAAATCATTAGTTCTGTACCAGTTAACTCATACATACTCATATATACAACATACTGGGTGAACAGAAAAAGGGACGCCGACAAGCATCGTTAGGCTGTAAGGAACAGCTCCTCATCGACTCGGTGATCTTGCGACAAACTAAAACTGCTCACCTGAATATACATATATGCAGCATACATTGATTACAGAAGGCGATTGACTCTGTTCCGCACTCTTGGCTGGTCGATGTGCTGAATGTATATAAAATACATGGTAAGATTCGTGCTTGCGAAGTCCGTTTTTCCAACGGAACAAAACTCCGACGACCGATACAACTTCTATATCCCTTAGAAGTATTCAGTGACCATTAGAATGTGCCGGCCAGAAGATGTTGAATATGTGTTCTTATAAAACACGTAAATACACTTTAGTATTATATTGATATTTTTCATCGTGTAGCCTATGTTCGTTGAAATACTTAATTTTTGTTTTTAAAAATAAAGTGTCAAACGCTCTAGATTTAACAGTTACGATATTTTAAATAAAAGGAAATTTAACTCGGTACTTCTCTTTACGATTCTTCGATTCTAATATTTCAAAGACATAAAAAAAACGCGTCGAACTTAGAACCTCTTTGTTTGTGGGAAGTCGGTTAAAAAGCCATCACTTAGTGAGAACAAGACGAAAGTTATAACTTCAGTGTTCTATTTCTTAGTGATTGCGATTGAACTTCAGTCCGCCACGAGTTTCAATTTATTCTAGCAATGTCACTTTCAAAACATGTTCGGTGGGACTTTTGACAGCGAAACTGCTAGAACCAGTGGACCAGTGTTTGCCCGCTCCTGGCACTGCGATCTGATTTCAGTGGAGCCAGTATTACAACTAAAAACGTAGAATGTTTTGACAGTTCGATTTATCAGATGATTTTTTATTCGTTTACAAAGTGGTTTGTTGATTAGTCATGCCTCAAACGTTATTCAAGCAATATAATTACATATATAATAACAATATTTTAACATGTTTTACAATAAATTTTTACTGTTGCTTTATTAAAATTTATTTTATTGGTGGGAACACATTGACAAAGTCGAAAAGAAATGTTCCATTGATCAGTTAGGCGAGGAGCCACCAATCCTGAAAGCTCCGTGATTACGCTTTCTAAAATTTTAAATAGAAAATAAAAGTTAACACTTAGACCAGTGATGTCCAAACCTATGCCCGCAGGCAAGTGAGCTTTTGAGCTTTTAAATTCGTATATGCACATGTTTGGTTGTATTCGGTTTACTGTTTTTGCGTTTTTTAATTGTTAAAGCATACAAAAGATAAAAAAAATCTTCATATTTAAGTAGTTCTGTAAGCAATCACACAATATCTTAAGATATACAACCTTTTTCATGCATTTTAAGATTCAAAAATAAACAAACAGTAGGAAATGCTTCTAAAGCTTTTAAGCATTCCTCATATTAAGTGGTGTGAGTTTGGCCATGACTGACTTAGACGAATAAGATTTGCTTGGTCGGCGTGGATTTAATTAGCCGAAAACATTATAAATTATATATTTTTAAATTTTCGTAGTTTTTTTCCGTCATCACGGATTTTGATAATAGACAATTTTGTGGGAAATATAATACTCTTCAAGAAAAAATCCGGCCGACCAATGATTTTTAGCCGGAAAGGTCGCGCATACTTATTTAAATGGTGTGATAGGGGGTAAAATTTATCCATTATCACGGAAACCTTTTTTTTTTTTTCATTTTACGCGTTTTGATGTTAGATTTATAAATATCTTGGTATGCGTGCTTACAAACTGCCGGAAGTATCACGCATACCAGATTTTATTATGTGGTCAGAGATTATACTGTCATAGATTCTACTCCGTTCAAGACATTTCTTTCGGAGTTATGGCTTTCTTCTACCTCTAGTTTCTTCATTGGGAATATAAATTCATATGGGAAAAAGGAAATATGGAGAAATTTTAATTTAAGCTGATCGTATAATAAATGAAGGTTGATACAAAGTTTGTAGCGTATGTGGCCTCAAGTACGGAAAATCCATAACGAAGCATTTAATATATGTGAAATGTTTCTTGAAAATGAAATTCTGAAAAAACAAAAGGTATATCTTTTTTCTGATATTTTCATACGCTACAAACTTTGTATCAACCTTCATTTATTATACGATCAGCTTAAATTAAAATTTCTCCATATTTCCTTTTTCCCATATGAATTTATATTCCCAATGAAGAAACTAGAGGTAGAAGAAAGCCATAACTCCGAAAGAAATGTCTTGAACGGAGTAGAATCTATGACAGTATAATCTCTGACCACATAATAAAATCTGGTATGCGTGATACTTCCGGCAGTTTGTAAGCACGCATACCAAGATATTTATAAATCTAACATCAAAACGCGTAAAATGAAAAAAAAAAAAAAGGTTTCCGTGATAATGGATAAATTTTACCCCCTATCACACCATTTAAATAAGTATGCGCGACCTTTCCGGCTAAAAATCATTGGTCGGCCGGATTTTTTCTTGAAGAGTACTATATTTCCCACAAAATTGTCTATGAGATTGATCAAAATCCGTGATGACGGAAAAAAACTACGAAAATTTAAAAATATATAATTTATTTATAATGTTTTCGGCTAATTAAATCCACGCCGACCAAGCAAATCTTATTCGTCTAAGTGTTAACTTTTATTTTCTATTTAAACTTTTAGAAAGCGTATCACGGAGCTTTCAGGATTGGTGGCTCCTGGACTAAGTGGACTACTACAAAAAAACGTCAGAAATGGTACACCACGGCAACCATGCTGAAAGCCACTGGTTCTTTATTTCGTCTGTATCATTCTCTATTGGGAGAAATCTTCCTTTGTGCAGCTGTTAATTCTGATTGGCCTTACAATTCCAATGCATTCCAAACTCTTTTGTTCCTTAACTGAAGTTTCTGCAGATTACATAAACAAAGGGCAGACTCGATAACTAGATCTACTTGTTTCTCCTGTATAAGTTTTTATTTCTAACACCCTGCCTTGTGCATTTCTTCTTTGAATCATCAGTAGCACTCTACCATGTCGTAATTTAAGTGGCGGTAGGTTGTCATCCTTTAGCACAACTAAAGTGCCCGGAGGGATATTGTTGCCGACATTTTGGTGATTCTGTAGCTCTTGAAGATATTCTTTCGATCCCCGGCGCCAGAAGTCTTGATGAATTGATCTTACTAAGTTCCACCTTGCTTGAAATCAAAGATCTCTTGGTTGTATCTGTGGGTCCGTCAATTAAGGAATTAATGCGCCAAGGTCACTCTCATCTATGGACATTGAGGTTAGGGGACACTAATTTTGAATAGCCTTAATTTGACTGTCGCAAGTTTCTCTAACGTTAGCGAACCCCCTTTTAGGACATGTTTCATATGATGTTTCGCTGATTTAACAGCAGCCTCTCATAGACCGCCGAAGTGTGGCGATCTGGGGGATTTGTCGTCCATTGTATTCCTTCTTGGGCACAATACCCGGATATCTGACGCGGTTTTTTTCGCAAGGGAATAATGATCGTAATTTACTCAACTCATTCCTTGTACTAATAAAGTTTATAGCATCACAACTAAAGATTTTGTTTGGTCTGGCGATGATCGCTTCAAGGCCCCAATAATTGAGATCGCTTACAACTTCAAATTTTGATGCAAAACAAGCCAGATCTGCAACGAATGCTTTGGTTGGTCTATTTCATCTAAGCGTGCAGTGAATAAAAACTGGTCCGAACAAATCAAAAGGTCGTAATTGCTGAACTCTTTCGGGTAGGAGGTTACACAGAAGCTGCGAATTATTTCAAGGCTTGGTCCTGATTCTTGTTGTTTTCCACGTAGGGGCCAAAGCCGTTCTTTTACGATTGCGAGTCATGCTCGCAGACCGGCATGCAGATTTATTAATGTTGTAATTGTTTTTGCAGTTGTTGGAACCACAACTTGGTAAATGAGATCAACATTGACTTCTATGATTGATTGCGTTTTTCACTGTGGATCTCTTTAGGCCATTTGGATTCATGTTGTTGTAAGAATATGGGTCCCTTGAACGAAGTTGTAAGCGCCTAGTAACTGTTGTGGGAAGGGGCCTCTCGATACCAGATCCATAGAGTTATCTTCTGAATGGACAAATTTCCATAGGTTGATGAAAGTTGTTTCTTAAATGAAGGCAACTTGGCTTGCATGGAAGGTTTCTAGACGAGATGATGTTTGGAGCTGTGCTGTCGAATAGACTTAGGAAGGCAATCGTGAAGTTTCTTGACTAAGTATACCTTTTATTTAGCTGCTGAGTGCAAATTGAGGGATGGGGATTACCTTCTACGGCTTGACGCGAGACTTCGTAGATATGAGAAGACAATTCACTACTCCAATTTGGTTCTCTGAGCATAGGTAGACCACAACTCCGTAAGTCTTTTCAGAATCATCAGAAAAGGCGTTAATTTTAATGTGCCTTGGTGATGTAATTTCTTTAAATACGGATTCATATCTTTGACAATGGCAATATTGTTACGTTTTTTTCATCATCAATTGGATCAATTGGTTTAGTGGTGCGATTACCACGACGTGATCCCAGGGTTCGAGCCACGATCTCCTCGTGAGTTTTTATTTAAAAAAAAATTCAAAATTCATTCCGTCTCTGGGTTGTTGTCCAGGTAGGAATGCAAAATCAAGAAATTCAAGTTCCCTCATTCCCCATAACCTAATTCCCTGCCGGCCGAATCCATGCTAGCGAATCATTGGGATCAAGTCCCCTGGACTTTGGCTACATCATAAAAATAAAAAAGGAATAAGAACTATATAATTTTGATATAATAGAAATTTTTCTGTTTTTAAAATATTAATGAAGCCTTCTTTTGTGTTGACAAAACCTTGTCTGCAGTAATAAATTTAATTACTTTCGGAGCTGGTGTTAATGTATATTGTTACCATATTCTTCCTGAGTGTGACGTCTTCTTGATTTGAAGGGACATCTTCTTGAGTGTGACGTCTTCTTGATTTGAGAGGTCTCCTTGATCGGGACGTCTTCTTGATTTGAGGGGCCGTCTTCTTGAATGTGACGTCTTCTTGATTTAAGGGAACGTCTTCTTGAGTGTGACGTCTTCTTGAGTTGAGGGGAAATCTTCTTGAATGCGGCGTTTTCTTGATTTAAGGGGACATTTTCTTGAGTGTGACGTATTCTTGATTTGAGAGGACGTCTCCTTGAGCGTGACGTCTTCTTCATTTGAGGGGACGTGTTCTTGAATGGGGCTTATTCTTGATTTGAGGGGACGTCTTCTTGAGTGTGACGTCTTCTTGGTTTGAGAAGACGTCTTCTTGATTTGAGGGGACGTCTTCTTGATTTGAGGGGACGTCTTCTTGAGTGCGACGTCTTCTTGATTTCACGGAGTATTTCTCACAATATATTTAAAGTATTAAATTGGATTTTAGTTGAGGTTAATCTACAAATGTTCTGAACATGTAAACACGATAAAAAGTGTCTCTCTTATACAATGTGCATGGGTTTTAAAGGGAAAACTCTCTTGTGCTTTGTTGAAGTATTGAGCTTAAAATGCGTCAGTGACATCAGCGTTTCTCTTTAATTTTGGACACGAGAGTGTACAATTTTATTTGTGTGTGCAAGAATTTGTTAATCTATGGTGCAACAAAAATGAAATAATGACGAAACACTTATTGGTGTAATGGCCGAACTGTCATGTTATCCGGTCTTGTATCTAGAGTAGGCTGTGGTGTGATGTCTTCTTGATTTAAGGGGGCGTCTTCTTCAGTGTGACTCCTTCTTGAATGTGACGGCTTCTTAATTTGGCTCCTGATGTTGAAGCAGCTTCCATCGCTGCAGTCAGGGGTTGAGGTTTAGTTTACTGGAACTGTTGTTCTATTAGACCTTTCGGTTCTTGTGTTAATTCAAAGAGAGGTGTTTTATAAAGATGAGTTCTTTTACACCCGAAAACAGGCGTAACAGGTTTCTACGTTTTGTCTTTAGGAAACCAATTGTTTTAGTAGCCTTAATTCTTAATCTGCGAACCTTAACCTATAGAAATGGATAGTTCTGCATGAAATCAGTTTTATTTTTCACCGGCTTTCTTCTGACACAGAAAATCATTACCACTTTATACGAGTCTTAAAGAAATGCTTTCAGAGACTGATTAGAAAAGCTGAAATTGGGATGATTTTAATACTAGTTAGTTCTGTGTATATCCACTTGACACCTATTAAAATCAAATTCCTACAGTCTGCCTTATCGCAGGAGTGAGTTTAGAGATTATGAATGGTTAATATTCAATCCGAATTGACCCGTAGCAAAGTTGTAGAATGCATTCTCAGGCTCTATCGTTCTTCACAAAAATAATCAAAAGTTTTCGAATCCATCACTTTAGCCTATAAGGAAGCCAACATCGGAAGAAAAATCGAATATTTGTGCTCCACATAAATACTACAAAGCTATATACATATAAAACAAATGACGGCCACATACGCTAACATACCCTTCTCGCACCACCGCAATTTATCTGATATCTCAATTCCATAAAAGTTTCAACCGCCTTTCTCAAGGGAGAAGTTTGCACTGTTAATAGGTCTGTTGTATGTAAATACAGATATTGTAAATGCGCGTATGTCACCGAACTTGTGTTACTTGAAATCTGTATGAGAAAAGTTTGTTATTGTACGGTGCCCAGCTCGGAAAGGAAACGAATAACAGGGATAGCACGAAGAGTTCACCATCACCATATGAAAAGTTCATCCAACTCTTTTAGATGCCTCCACCTTATATTGGGATTGGGATTGAAATGCTGTCTACGCCACGAAGTATTTGAATTGAAAATTAGTAACAAAAACCGAGAGAAAAGTTCTTGCAATCACAAGCCTCTATATTTTGTGTTCAATACTTACTGGTAAGTCCCCTCAGACATCCTTATGCTAAAATCCATTTTATTACAGCAAATCACATCCTTTTCCTCCGACTTTTAACTGATTTTTGTTGAGTCATGTAAGCAATAAAAGAGAATGTGGAAAATGTTAGAAAACTGAAAATAGTCCTCACTCACTGTCCCGAAGCCTCCCAGGATTATACGAATGTTCATATCACGTAAAAGAGAAAGGGAGTGAATGGGTGAAATCTCCGGATGTGGTCCTCCTCCTTATTTTTATTTACTACTGTTCTAGACAACTGAGAGCTAAGAATCAATTGGAGCAAACTTTTATTTATACATAAGCAACCCCTAGGATCTATGATAAAACTGTGACGTGACAAAAATATTAGAACGGTGTGGCTATAAAAAACGAGCAAATAATCCATTGCCGTGGCACAAATCGTCTCCGATTTAGTTTTTAAAATAAAGGATTTGGTACATTGGCAATGAAGGGTGCAATAATAGATGCAATTTTTTGTTTTGACAGATAAAGGTTTAGTACAAAATCAGGGTTGCCACTCCTTTTTACCCGATTTCCTCAAAACGACAAGGTTAAAAGTTCGACCGGTATTGTACACTTCGCTGGGGCATGTCTTGGGGCGTATACTAGGGCGGGGGGGGGGGGGGGGGGGGGGGGTCTTCATGAATTAAAGAGTCACATATGCACATATTCAAAGTAGTCAGTTGAAGACTGGCTGAGTTTAAATCACCATCTATTAATAAATTTTCAACTACCAAACCATTTGAACAACAATTTTATATTATGATAATTATCTGCTGGACTCCTAATTTGCTGCTGATCTGTTATATGATACAATTTTAGTTCTAAAAACGTCAAACAAAAAATACTGTTTTCTCTAATTTATTTCAAGAAATATTAAAAGTTGTTGAGTCTTTAGAAGTAGAAATTAAATCGACAAAGTTAATCACAGGTTTTTGTACTGGAAACTTGGTTCGTTATTTAACTTCTGTAATGCTGCATGCAATTTGATATTGTCATATTTGAGGGGACGCAAGCAAACGGTTATCTGCAATGATAAGTCATCTGATTATCTTCCTATCTTAAGCGAGGTACCTCAGGGATCTATCCTCGGTCCTCTTTTATTCTCAATATTTATTAATGATCTTCCAACTGTTATACGATACTGCAACTATCATCTTTATGCGGATGATATACAGCTGTATATTTCAAGACCGCTGGGCCTGGTGGAGGACGCTATTTGTCGTTTGAATGAAGATCTGAGGAATGTATCTATATGGGCTGGTAAAAATTGTTTAAATCTTAATGCCTCAAAATCGAACGCTATTATAATAAACAAGTCTAATTTAGATATTTCCTCTTTCCCAAGTGTTATTCTTGATAATGTAGTAATTCCCTATAGTGATTCAGTTAAAAATCTTGGAATTATATTTAATAGGTCTCTAAGCTGGTCAGATCACGTTAGCAGTGTCGTGGGTAAGGTATATGGGTCCCTACCTATGGGTCTTAATATACCGCGTTTTACCTCTCAAGCTAGCGACCGCCAGTTTTTCGTTCAGTCCATTAGGCTGTGGAACCTTCTTTCTATTGAACTGAAAAGGAGCAGCAGGAGAATATTTGTAATCTACATTGAACTGAATATTTGGTATATTTTATTTAAGTTTTGATTATTATTAAGTATTTCTATTTGTATTTAACGGCAGTTTTTGAACTTGAACCCTGTTGTTAAGTTATTTAATTTTGTGTTCTCTTTATAATTACTTCCTACACTTAGCTTTAAGATGTATAATCTTGTTAGTGTAGTGTTTTAATAAATAATATTTTCTTACGAGCATTTATATACCTTTATTGGACAATATGACAAATGGTGTGATAGACAAACTCGCTTCCCTTCAACGGCCTAAGAATTTTTTCGCCAACGTTGAGCCACTTAGCTATTCTAGAGGAAATTCGAGGTATCGCAGTGCCTTATACACCATTCTTAATTAAATCTGTTCGGGCTATTTTCAGCGAATACGAATTGTGGACTACGAAATGGAAACAAGAAGCTGAAGAAGGAAATCTGCTTCCAATTACCGTTGTAGTGGTTCTAGGTAAGTGTAGTGAATAATATCTTTCCCTAGAATTCCTATGCTTTTAAATGTTTTTGCGACATTTCAGGTCAGTGTTGCCACTGCAGAAAGATCATTTTCGTCCGTGCGTCGATTAAAAACGTAGCTGGCCATTCCTAGCTTAAAACAGGCACTCACAGTGTCAAAACACCTGAATGGCACTCAAATGAGGCATAATACGCCGGAGTGAAAATAATACTTTTCCAAATGCCAACATGCACGTATCGATAAAAGACGCACGAGTTAGTCTAAACCAAGCACGGTAACCTAACAGTTCTTCTAGACTTAAAAAAAACTATCTCCGCAGTGGCCGGAGTGCAGTTGATTCTTATCCTTACTCGGATTAATAAAGATCACAACTGCAACTGGGAAATATATACGAATAAAAATAACAAATTTCATTTAATTTTTAACATTATTATTGTCATGACTCACCTTGTGAGTCATCGGCTATTTGAAACAGTTTGAAACAGTTTAAATACGGTGAACACGCATTGAGACGTCTATGTACATATATTGATTTTACATAACCCGCGCGGTGAGTCCCCAGTCCACAAATGGCGATATGGCGGTCGTATTTTTAGATTTTAATACCTGTAGCGTGCATACCTGTGGGGCGCGTATACAGGGTGTTTCGCATAAGGTGTGCCAAAATAAGTGGGGTGATAGATTTCACATAGCCAAATAAAACATTGTAAGACAGGGAGGGGGCAATCTCAACCGTTTGTGAGTTACAGGGTGATCCATAAATTCAACTTTCATGGTAAGCACATCACTCTTTTATTTTTATCTTTTGATCTGCTCAACGCAGCGATATCAAAAAAACGCTAAAAAAACTACTATTTACTATTTTTATTAGATTTCCAATCTTATTACCTTTCCCAAACTATCCCAGAGGTAATTCCAAACGACCTTCTCCCAAACCTAAATCTAGTATTCAGCCTAATCGTAAGAACCTTAGTACTAGTAATAACATAATCTCTCATCATCCTTCCGCACCTTTCACATCTAGCTCTAAACATAGTGATACAAACTCCAATTGGCAGCTCAAAATGGGAGTATTTCCAAACTTTAATCTAAATACCTCAGTCAAGTATCCTAATTTTATATATTCTTACACCATCAACCCCTCTGTCCCATTTACACCGAAGCCCTCGAACACGTCCATTCCGACAATCCTACCACCACTGTTTTGAGTTCTGAATATCCAACGCATCCACCTAACCATGCACTCCCAACTTCTTCCGTATGCCCATCTAACCACACGCCATCATCTTCCGACCACCCCACCGCCTCTGCTGCGATTTCCGTATGTCCCACCCCTCCTCTCAGCAATGGTAAAACAGAAATCGGCATCGACGACAAACGAATATTAAACAAGTTAAAGGCGGTATGGAAGCAATAAGAAATTAGCTAGAAAGTGTCAAAAAGAAGCAATCAGGAACTTTATCCGCAGACATGCAAACTTCAGTTCGAGACAGCAGCGGCGATGAACTTCTGGACTGACGAAGAAAAAGCTACAGCTTTAATTTTGGAACTTTAAAACTGAGCAGAATTGTTACAGACTATACCGACAGAATAAAGGTACAATTATTCACCTATAATACAAGGCTTAGAATTGCGAGAGGTGTACCGTCTGCAGCTGCGGAGTCGAACACAGAAGGATGGAGAGACACTACAGCAGTTATGTGCTGACATAGAAAGGCTGACGCATTTGGCTTATCCCACATTTAGTGAAGATTATGTTAACGAGGTTGCAAAAGAAGCACTTATTAATTCACTTGCAGATCGTGACCTGCAGCAAGTAGTACGACTGGTTGGAAAGAACACCAACGCTGAGGTTTTGGCTTAAGCTCTGTCTTATGAGGTAGCAAAATGAGCCTTCAAAAGAACTATTCACCGAAGAGGAGAAACCGAAATAGAAGATGTCTTTCGCCGGATCAAGTCAACAGTTGTGGTTGGAGCATCTTCTTCGAAGAGATTGCTGGAAACAAAGAGCAAGTCCTTCGGGGATATGGCTAAAAGGCTAGTTGTGAAAGGTCCAAAAGAGAGAACGATGAGAATTTGAATTAAAAATAGATACTGACAGCAATATTCAAGTTATATGTAGTATCACGTCACAGGTATAGATCCTGTGGCGAAGAGGGTCATCTGCAAAGTGATTGTAAAAGTAATATCTTTCGCCACTTTTCAATGAAGTATAGTCCAACTGAAGGTGCCCGACTTGCCACAGGCAGATAAAGGCGTATGGGAGAGTACTTCTTTGAAAACCAAGTCAATCTAGGGTGTAAAGATTAAGGAACTAGCTAGTCTCTTAAATTCTTCTGGTTGGTTTTACCTGTTCTATAATAAACTAAGCCACCTTCAACCATGATTCCAGATAAGAATTA
The DNA here is from genome assembly GCA_964036015.1 of Leptarthrus brevirostris. NCBI lineage: Eukaryota > Metazoa > Arthropoda > Insecta > Diptera > Asilidae > Leptarthrus > Leptarthrus brevirostris. The sequence goes on along the minus strand of OZ038376.1, from coordinate 10,920,976 downwards.
GGTGTTGCGAGTGAACTTGAGTCCAAAAAAACCGGGTCTTTCAACTGTGGCAACAAAACCGCGCTATTACAGCGTTAGTTGGAGTGTTACTATGAAGGCGGCACTCATCACGTAAACAAACTAACACTAGCATCGGCGTCTTCAGGAACAATATCTGCTATTAATACGCCAAAATGTCTCATCAAACAGAGATACTCGTAACGACCAAACGGAAAAGAAGCAATTCCATCAATAAGAGCATTTTAGTTAGCTTGTCGCAAGGTTACTCAGTCGATGAGGAGTTTACTGGTGCAAGGGGTCTGTATTTGGATGGATCTGTGGTGTTATTAGTGTTTTTGGGTAACATATGTGTAATTTCTCCCCGCTAAAAATTTCAGGAATGTTTCCGGGTTATTGAAAGAAATGTTAGTGTGATGTAAGAGATATGAATGTTTCTTTTTGAACCAGTAATTTTAAATGTTGTCTGTATCTGATGCCTTCTAATTTAGGGTGTTAAGGGATGTCTTGGCTGCGTTGTTTCCCTGTTTCAATCCAAACAGCGTTAGGGTTATGTTGGACTTCTTTTGACCAAATAGAAACCTGCAAAATTGTTTTTCATTATGGATGAATAGTGTGTTCTGTGTTTTTTAACATGTGAATTTTTCTTTTTAATCTAGTGGACCTCGATCTAGTGTTTCCTACTGATGCTGAGGGCGCATTGTTTAGGCGATGTGTGGTCCCATTTGTTCCGGTATCGTGTCACCATTCTACGCTACACACTGTTTTCTTCCTGGATCCGTTTTTAATGTTATCGTATATATCTGTTGACTTTTTTAATAACTTTTAAGAGACTGATTTCTCTTTAATTAACGATTGACTCTCGGATTGCGATTGGAGTTGTGTTCTCGATGAGGTCGATATTAATATCGTCAGCTCTTTCTATAACTTGTTGTCATTCTGTTTTACTCGTTGTGGTTCAATCGCCAAAGTTAATGACTCTGCCCCTTATCAACGTTGATTTGACAGCTCCTTGAGACATCTAAATAATATTAAGAATAAGGTCTGAAAGAAGTTCTGCTCCTCCAAGAGCGGCGCAGACTACTCGACCTACACTAATTTACGCGATAACTTTATTTCGGCTTCAGTGTCTTCCTACCATGATTATATTTGCAGAATGAAGGCTAGTCTGCTAGTCTGAATTCAAAGCGAAACTCTGATGTTTACCCATCTTCCCTATCTTTTGAGTACAGCGAAAGTAATAAGCCTATGACGATAGCCAAATTTTTTGGAAATTTTTTTAAAACTGTCTTTTTGGATGATATCTGTGCTTTTAGTATTAATGATTTTACCTATTTGAAAAGGCTTCCGCCGACTTCTCGGAAATCCACAAACCTTTTATTTGATGAAGCCACGGCTTTAAAGATTTCTTTCTTAGCTGATAGCTTCTTCGTTAGCACTGACGGAATTCCTACTTCTTTTGTAAAGAGGTGCGGTTTGTCCCTTGCTCTCATTATGTGTTATATATTTAATTTATCTCTGCTCTGTAGTGTGTTACCCCGAATGCCTGGAAGCTTTCCCTAATTACTCCTCTACATAAAAAAAGTGATAAGTGCGATTTATCTAATTACAGATCTATCGCTAATCTATGTTGTCTAAGATTTTTGAGTCGTTAGCTTGTGATGTCTTTTATTTTCATTGCAGGCCGTTCCTGCAATCTTTTCAACGTATATTTATGAAAAACAAGTCATCAACCACGAGTTTGTTAGAGTTCTCCAATTTATGCATCTCTGCTATTGAGCAGGCCGACAGCATATTCACTGATTTTAGTAACGCGTTTGATCGAATAAATCATAACATTTTTGTTCTCAAACTCTCCTTGCTCGTGCTTGCATCTGTTTTTGTTGACTTTTTGTGTTCATATAGCGCGTCTCGTTCCATGGAGCCTGTCTGAATCAATTGTTAATACTTTTGAGGTTCCACAGCGCAGCTATCTCGGACCATTGCTCTTTGTCATGTACATTGATGACATATTTTTGATTCTGTCTCATTCTAAAATTATAACACAGAATTTGACGACGCCAAGATCTTCCGTATTGTATCGAGCGTTACCGACTGTTTCGTCAACCACCTTCCACTGAGCATCGGTAAGTGCACAACTATGTCCTTCTCTCAAAAAAGAAGTTTGATTACACCATCAACGGTTGCCGCCTAACGTCGCTCGCAAATACTAGGGATCTCGGTGTGTGGTTCAATTCCCGTTTTTCATTTGATGACAACCTTGAGGCTACAATTAATAAGGCCAACGCCACCTTGGGTGTTGTCACGCGTTACCCGAAAGAGTTTGATGACCCCCACATCACTAAGCTTCTCTACTGTACTTTTGTCAGACCTGTTTTGGAATATGCTTCTCCCGTTGGATGCCCATACTACTCGACACACATTAATCGCATTAAGGAAATTCAGTGGAAGTTTCTTCGTTCCCTTATACTGCCACCTTAATGGGACCAACTCTAATTGCTTCATCTGGATACCCCCGAAGTAAGCCGCCACAATTCCTGTGCAATGTTCGCCTTCACTTGCTTGCAGACTTCAATTAACTTTCCTAAATTGTTGATTTCTTTCAGCATTTCCATTCCTGCTCGTTCTTTGAAGAATCACGTCTTCTTGCATGTGTCTCATCGCCGCACTTATTATGGTAAATTTGAGCAGATCTAATCGACGGAACGGTCTTTTAATTAGTATTTTGACTCTATTGATTTTCACTTGCCCAAGACCCTATTGAGAATTCAGTTTCGTTGAGGTGACCATGCATGCTTTTGTTAATTGTTTATTTATTCATTTACAATATTTCATCAATGTGCTGATTACTACAAAAGAGAACTAAACAATAAACTAAATAAAAAAAACTAAATAAAAACTTAATAAAAACACTATAACAAATCATATAAGAACAAAGAACAAGAAGAGAATTCGCAAAATATAAATTCAGAAAACAAAAGTGCTAAAGTGAATAAAAAGCAAATAAAAAGTAAAAAGCACAACAAAAACCAAAAAGTAACCTCAACAAAGCTGACTCCTCACATGATTACGCGATAGATGAAAATCGATGCAATTAAAAGCGGAATTAAAAAATCGCGACATCGACGTTATAGGTTCATTTAATCCATAATTAGTACGATGAAAAGGTAACCGAAGAAAGTTCTGATTCCTCAGGGAGCGAGCTGGAACCGGTATGCCAAAACGATCCAAGAGAACAGAAGAATCAATGGACCCACGAATGCCGTCGAAAGCAAAAAGGATCCCGGCGTTACGGCGTCTCTTTTCAAGTGTGTCCAAGTGCAGATGTTTAAGTCTATCAGCATAAGGAGGTAATATAAGGGAGTTATTCCAAGGAAGGCCTCGAAGGGCAAACCTAACGAACCTCCATTGAAAAGCTTCAATGCGATTGATATGTGACACATAGAGCGGTGACCAGACTGGTGAGGCATATTCCAGAATAGGCCGGACAAGAGTGCAATATAAGAGCTTTGTAATGTAAGGGTCATCAAATACCCTTGACCACCTCTTCACGAAACCAAAGAGTCATTTATAATTTTATTTTATCTACTTGTATTGTATTGTGTCAACTCATTTCAAGAAAAGCTGGATTTTGTATGTAGCAGTCAGTTATTGACGGAATTTGTAAATAAATAAATAATTGAGTGCGGAAAGTTTTTGTACAAGTGTATTTACATATCTACATTGTAATATTTGTGTTTACTGTATCTCTTTTAGTGTGCAGATTTTGTTTTTACAAAACTTTACTAACTTTTTTATCATCCCTCTTATTTCAATTCCCTTGTTTATACTGACTCTAGTCGTTTCTCTCAAGCCAGTTTCTTCAGTGTCGTGTTGTTATTATTGCTAGTTGGAGTCTTTGACCCATTGCATCTGACAGCCGCAAAAGCACTACAGTATGTACTTCGATAAAAGTTCTATCCTATAATAAGTATTCTCGCAGTACGTCCTTATTAAAAACCAGTTTGACAACAGTCAGCGTTTTCGACATCGTTCCACACTGGTATTCTTGATGCAGCTGTCAAATTTACATGCGAAGGAGAGGCTATGCACGGGTGTTTGCATTGCTTTTGATTTTGAGTTGAGTGCTGGCCGTGAACACTTGCAATAGTAAAAAAAAAAAGAAGCTGAAACTTCATTCATTTGGAAATTATTCAAAGTAAAGTAATTATAAGAATTCGTATGAGAATTGGAGATTTTAAAATTAAATCTAAATTCCAATTATCCATTTTAATATTGGGGGCATTTCCACATTTCATATTTGGTTTAATTGTACTTCTATATGTCCTGAATGAATGTGCATTTTTATTTATTTTTTTTTCTATGAAGCCTAGTTGCCCTTTTCTAAGCCTTTCAAGAATTGAGAAAATTTGAGGAGCGGGTTTTTTGAAAAAAAAATTTGCTATTATTCAAGGTGATAGAAAAAAGTAAATAGTGTTATTTTAAAGACAAATAAATGTTTTTCTTGGCTGTTATTACAGAGTTGAAAAAACATTTTTTTCCGTATATAAAACCGGAAGTAAACATATCAAATCGGATTTTACTTAACTTCGACATGTTTAAAAATTTTTGTTTTTATCTCAAAATGTAGCTTATAGTTCATAAATAATATGTGTAAAATTTTAGAACGTGATCTGCATTCGTATCGGAGATAGAGAATTTAAACTTAAATTTTTTCATGTTTCCATACAAAACTATCGCACTGGCCAAACGCCGACTACGCGCTGCACTGTGTTCGAATGCAGATCACATTATGAAACTGAATAGGGATTTACTATACATTTTAAGTTATTTTTTGAGCTATTTAAAAAAAAAATTAAACATGTCGAAGTTTGTCAAAATTTAATGTTAAATATTAATTTTGGTTTTTTTACATGAAAAAAAAATCCAATTTCGGATTCGATACCACGACTGTGAAGAGCATACAATTTCCTATAAGAATCACTATTTTAATTATTTTAATATAAGTTTCTTAATATGATTAATTGCCTTTGAAACAGGTCGTTCTTGTATGGTGGGAACAATAGCTGCCACGGTTATTATTTTTTCCTTAAGACTTTTTTTAAATTAAGTAGAGGTATCTACTAAAAACAGATTACGTTCACAAGTACTGATAATTAAAAAAATATTTTAATCAATTCGATTAAAACGTAGTTTTATCATTGGGGGCCCTTGGTAGAACACCTTCTTCACCATTTTGAAATTAAATCACACTTTTTACTTTTTTTATTTTGTAGAAAATAAAGCAAGTGTGATTTAATTTTAAAGTGGTAGAAAAAATTCTATCACAAAATCGTTTTCCGCTACTTGCAATCCTTTAATTTTGATCTCAATATCCTACGTAAGTTTAAGATAGGCGGACTTAAATGAAAAAAATACTAATGCTTTCGCAAGAGTGCTTACATAAAAAATTATCTATTTTTCCCTTAGCAAATTATATGATTCTTGTAGGTTAACAAATCGAATTAGGATACATTTAATACGTTTTAGTCCAATCTTTTACTAAGATCAGCTTCTAGTTGGGTTTTGACATAAATTTTCCTCGACTACAAATCAACTAAGCTGCACAATTTGCATTCAATATAGCTCCTAATAGAATTAGAGTAGTAAGAGAAGAAGTATAGCAAAGGTAAATGACAGCAAATATATTTTTGGAGTAAATTTGTCGAAAAAATCTACTACATTGATCCTATAATAGATTTTAACATTCTCAAGGACAAGTCCACCAACGAAATACATTATATATCCGTCCTCGTTAAATATCATCAATGAAAAAAGATTTGGTCGAAGCCCAAACTTCATTTCCGGTTGTTCTTAATAAGTTATATAAATATACACCTTGTACCGAATTTAGATTATGCTAAATAACATTCCTAAACAGTTGTCATGAAGACGATAACAAAGTGAATGATGGACTTCTTTGGACGGCTGCAACCATAAAGAAAGCGATTCATGGCAATATTTTTCTCTAAGCAAAAAAGGACAAATACTTCAAAAACTCAACTAAACTGCCGCATTCCTTCTATTTATTCCTTAAGTTTACAAAAGGTTACGAGTAAGTAGCCAAGTAAACAGCAAAAATGTCATGTGGGTTAAAGGTAGTTACAAAGATTTTGAATCATTACTTACCTTTAGAATGATGAAATTCATACACGACATTTTCATCAAATTTCTCGTTCTTACTTATTAGCACCAAAATTTTCGTATATTTCAAACATTTTCGGAAAAACACTTTGTGTGAAATTCCTTTGCTGGAATAGACGCACTACGAAATCCTGACATCAAATTTCAAAAGAACTAGTCTTTTCGGCCCTTGTTGAGGGAGGAGGATTAAATAATATAACTATTTTGGCATTAACAGGAAACTCAATTAACTATCAATTAAATTTGAATTGCACATTAAACAAACTTAGAAAGTGAAATGAATGAAAATTTTTTAAATTAACGGACGGTCATTGCATTGCGAATAAAATTCCTTGTAGCTCTAAACGACTATGCAATTTTCCCACTCTGAAAGTGAAAGTGAAGATGCGAAATCTGCAGCAAGTCACAAAAACAATTTACACAATATTTACGTAGCACAAGGAGGTGCGGAAATACTCCCCATCATGGGAAATCACGATAATTTTTTTATTTGACCACTTTTCCCCTCGGAGAGTGATTTTCAATACTGTCTCAACACAACCGGATGCAGTTTTTCGCTTAAGAAAATTTATATTTTCTTGACTTTTTTGTCTTTTGCCGGTTTAGACTAGCCACCAGTGCACTGCATATACCACTCCTATTCGACTCAGTGGTTTTATTGTAAACCCGGTGTAAAAGCAACCAACCAACTCAGTAAACCGCGTGCAAGGTACTGGTCCCAAACCTGTTTTATAGAGACAGGGAAGAGATTTCACGTTGGTTTTAGATTGGACAGCGACAAATGTGCAAGGGATATGATGATGACTTGAGCAGCTGATTCCTGGCGCTGCTTTTCAACTGTATAACTCGTCATAACTCCCGCCTCGACTCATTCTCCCGGCCTACCAGTATATTCCGACATTCTGTGGGATACCAATTTCAGAGTAAACATTCCCCAGGACATGAAGATTTTCCCGCTCTTTAGCATTTTTCTTGATTTTCCATGCTAGAATTCTGTAAACAAGTCAACGTGAGAGAAGGGGGAGAACATTTATTGAGGATTTAAAAATAAATTGTGGGAAATGTTCACCACTTTCCGAAACTTTGGAGGGGAACAATTTCCCCAATGTTGGGGAAAATGAATTGTGGAATTAATATTACTTAAAACTCAATTCAAATTTCTTAAATGAAACATGAACAAAACTTATATTTCTTTAGAAAAACTAGTGGTGGCTTAGTGCACACATACATTTTGTAAAGGGAACACTTTTTTTAATATTCTCCATGTAAGTAAAACAAAAATTAATTTCAATTTATAATAGTTTAAAGTAATTAAAAATTTTCGAAGTTTCTTAAATAGAGTATGGGTTCATAGAAATAATTATTATTATAATTGTTGAAACAGTATAAGCATCCTGTTAGAGAATTATCATACGTTTTTCTGTTGAAGGGAATTTGATAAAGGAATTTATGGAATTTATTCACCTGAAGGTCTATTGTAGTTGTTTGGCCTGGTGAGAAGAACACAACGGCCACGGTTAATAAATACTATTTATAATTTAACTTTTTTACTTTCTCGTTGCGGCTAAAAGTCCTAATCTTTGGTACTGGGACACTCTTAACCGGTAATACAAAAAAAGTTTAAGACTGATTGAAATCATTTAGTTTTCTTTATGATGTAGCGAAGGCCCAGGGGATAACTCTATGATCCGTTAGCATGGTTATGGCAGGAAGGAAATCAATCGGGGTAAGTGGAATGATTGAAACTGAATGTTTTGTTTTTGCATTGCTGTGAGCTAGACAACAGCTCAGAGATGGAGTGGGTTTTTAAAGTTACTGTAATTGCAAATTAACAACTCGTTGGCATACCGAGTCTCGAACCTGCATCAATGTCGTGGTGATCGATCGAACTCCGTGAATCTAATACTCAAGGAAGTGTCCTTTTACCGCTCTTACGTAATTTTTCCCTTGATAAGCTACTCCTGGATCTGGAGCATTCCGAAGACAAGGTTGTCGCCTACGATGAAGATATTGATTTGTTCGGGCAAGCACTCAAAAACATTGGCTGAGGTGTTGCAGTATACGCTCTCCAAGGTATCTTTATGTAGTAGTGTTCTGTGAGTGTGGTCTGAACATAAACTCGGACAAGACAGAGTTGATATGCTTCTATCGGAGTCATAGAGTTCCTCTTATCAACTGCCTTATACTTAATGGAGTTAGGCTAAAACTAGGTGACCAAGTTAAATATCTAGGCCTTGTCCTGGATAGAAAACTCAGCTGGAAACCTAAGATCCAACAAAGAGTACGTTAAGTTACAATAGCACTGTACTTCTGCAAAAGGCTATAGGTAAAAGTGAGGGTATGCAGCCACGCATTCTGTACTGGCTATACGATCTATGCTTACTTATGGGGTGGTCGTATGGTGGCCAGCACTGGACAAATTGTTCCATCTGAAAGCAATATAAAAGCATACACAAAATATGTACGAATATACACTTGAACCGAGTGAATTTGTCAACAAAAATTCAAATTTTTGTTCTGGAATTACATTTAGTTTTCGGTTTCGTGCGAAAGCGTCCAGCAGCTAAGGAAGAGGCTGAGGAAGAGCCAAAGGAGTTTGGTTTTTCTTTATCAGAAACTCTGATCGGGTTGAGAAATAATTATATATTTCTCACGTCGCTCGTTTTTTTTAAAAAGTTTACTTTGAATTTTTATTGGCACTTAAAAAGGTTCACTACTGACAACAGGTGCCCTCGGAACTACACCCTCACAAGCCCTCGACAATTCTCCACCTCCTACCGCTGGATGTTTTTAGTTAGCAAAGTACATCCTCGTCTGCCATTAGGTTCAAATCAGCCCAGGCTTGGACGCGTACCGACTACAGACACTCCAAAATCCTGGACGTTAGAGTAATAGAAAACGCTGACTATACAACACCCAGGCCTTTCTTTAATTATAAATTAGACCCATCTATCCCCACTAGGTCGAAATGCGAGGACGGCCCCCTCAATGGGGAGAGTCAGGGCATCTATACACTGATAGTTACAAGCTAGAAAGCAGAGTGGGTGAAGGTATATTTTCGGAACACCTGGACCTAGGCATTTATTTTTGCTTGCCTAACTACTGCAGTGTTTCTCAAGCTGAAATTATGGCTATAAAGGTAGCCGTAGACCGTCTGAAGAACTTGACGCTGCCTGCGGATATGATATTTGCAACTTCTCAAATAGTCAGGCTGCTATTACGACATGGATGGGCGTCTGAATGTGCGCCTTATATGGGTACCGGGACGTAGTGATACTCGAAGTAACTGGAGGACTGATGAGCTAGCGAAAGTCGGTACTTCTCTTCTAAACGCAGAGATAAATCAACAACTTGGCAAGCCACTAGCTACGTGCAAGCTGGAGCTCATCTTGCTCGAACGAAATATCATAAGCGTTGTCGTGGCCGTCATTTTGGTCATTGCCTCAGAGGTAAACACGCCGACAGACTTGGCGCGCCTTTAAATGACTTCTGTAGAAGCTACCAAGAAGATAAAGAAGAAAAAACATACTCTACCTCCTCTGTAACTGTCCGGCTGTAGCCAACCGCAGGAACCGCTCTTTGTGCTCCCCCTTTTCCAACTACAGTTACTCAAAAAAGTATTTGGGCAGATAATTACTTTAAAGAAAATTATAAATTTAAACACTCATTTATGAAAATAATTTGACAAACTTCTTGTATGTTATTTAAAATAATTTAGTAAATAGTTCACAAAAAAAGAAATCAGTTTTCCTTAATTCTTCGGCAATAATATTATATGTTCTGACCGTAAACCTATAAATATGATCAAATAAGTATTCGGGCAGTGTATAAAACGATTTATATTACCAACTCAGTATTTCGTGGGGCCGCCTTTTTTCTTAATAACTTCCTTGAGTCTATCTGGCATTGATCTAACTAGTCGCTCACGTAGACCTGGATTGATGTTTTCCCATTCAAGGAGAAGTTTCGTGCGGAGATCCTTTCTATTAGAAATGTTATGCTGCCTAATACGTTTTTCCAAAAAATCTCATAGATGCTCACTTCTTCCTTCCCATAGCGATAAACTCAACACAAAACACTTGTTACTGATAACAAAGAACTACAATGCACCTAGACCAAATAAATTTCCGTACTTAACTGGAATTATACCGTTATATTTGTGAGATTTGGTTGCTGCCCGAATACTTTTTTGACCATACTTTTAAGTAATACGCACATAAAATTAATTTCATTCTTACAATTGTAAATGAAATTGGAATTTATTTTCGTAGAAATATTAATTACGAAGGAATGAATAAAACACAAAAACCTTATCAATAACTTCTGTTTCCTAAATGTATTAATTTGAAATTAATGCAAAATTTATGAATTGCTCAAATACTTGTTTGAGTAACTGTAGTTGACCGATTTGAGTTCTAGTGATGTTAGAGAATAAGTTTACTTTATCGTGCTCTAGCCAACGATATTCTTGGATTCCCCGAGAAATAATTTCTAGTAGTGACAGAGATCTATCTCGGCCTATTAGGAGCTTTAGGTAAGCTCTCATTCTTTCTTTAGGGCTAATATAGTGTTCAGTGCATAGCCTCAATTGCATTGTCACAATGCGCCTTTCTGGCCTAAGTGTGCCTCTCCTTCCAGGATAGCCAGCCACTTTAACCTAACCTAAACTAACTCCGTGGAGCATTTTATACACCTCATCTCGTAACTATGTAACCACGCAAATCTTAACCTAACTTTGTAACGCATGCACCGATTTGGATGATTCATTTTCTATTGTATAAAGTAAGTATGATCCCCCATTGGTAATAATGAAAAAAAAATAGCCACAGGGTGGGAGAGGGGGAGGGGCCGGGTAGTCTCACTTCGTAAAATGGAGCGTTTTGGATGATTTTTTCTTTGTTGGGTAGAGTATGTTCTCCGATTGATAACATGTCAAAAAAATTTTGTTTCAGTAGGGTGAAGGTGGGGGTAAGGGGTGAAACCTGTTTAGACCGCTTTGGATAATTCCCTGGTTGTATAGAGTATGATTCCCTATTGTTAATAATGAAAAGCATCATATCTTCGTAACGCATGGACCGATTTGGATGACTCTTTGTTTGGTGGGTAGATTATATTCCTCGATTGGCTCCATGTCAAAGAATTATTTGGTGGGGTGGGGTTCGGGTGTGGAGGTGAAACTTTACTTCGTAATGCCGTCCAGAACGAGAAGGTACCAACTATCACTCAAAGTATAGTCAATTTAGTTTTTTAAAGCAAGCTACTATCACTAGTAATAACCCAATCAATCAATCACTTTCAAATCTATAAGTAATAATAATAATAATAATAATGTTTTATTCATTCCCGAGAAATATAATCTTGCTACATTTTTCTTCTATCCTAAACATAAAGACAATGGCTATATAGCCGTCTGTCAGTTGGCATACCTATACATTTACTCATCATACAAGAAAATAATTCAAATTAAATTCAATATTATAAATAATTACAATTTCATAATTTTTACTATACTTATGCGTGAAATTTACTGTCATCATACTTATTTTTATTCTTACATTTTTATTAATTCAATTTTGATTTTTGCTTCCTTTTCGTCTTATTACCAACTTACTTAATTTCCCTTAGCAGTTGTATTCTTTAACTAAAAATGTTCGAAATTCAGAGAAAAATCAAGATTTCACCAAAATCCTTATGTATTCATTCCAGAGCAGTAGTAGTAGTTTAAAAAAAATCTAACTTCGTAACGCGTGGATCGATTTGGTTGATTTATTCTTGGTCGGATAGAGTATTTTCCCCGATTGGGACCATGACAAAAAAGTCTTTGGTGTGATGGTTGAGGTTGGTAGAGGTGAGAGTGGGGGTAGGGGTATAACCTAACTTCGTAATGTGTGGACCGATTTGGATAATTATTTTTTGGTTATATAGAGTAAGACCCCCATTGCTAATAATGAAAAAAATTTGATCCTAGAGTGGGGGGGGGGGATGGGAAGGAGTAGTCTAATTTCGCAACGCGTGGTCGGATTTGGATGACTCTTTTTTTGTTGGGCAGAGTATGTTCCTCGATCGGTACCCTGTCAAAGAATTGTTTGGGGGGTGTGTGTTAAACCTAACTTCGTAACGTGTGCATCAATTTAGATAATTCTTTTTTTATCATATTCAGGGTGATCCCCCGCGTGGACAGGCTTGGAGGATTCTTTTTCTGATGTATAGGGTATGTTCCCCCATTGGCACCGCAACACAATTTCAAACCGTAGGGTAGGGGTTGAATATCAACTTTTTAACGCGTAGATCGATTTGGATGATTCCTTTTATGTTATATAGGATATAATTCCGCATTGCTAAATTTAAGGACAAATTTTGCAATAGGGTGGTGGGGGGTAGGCAATTTTCGTAACGTGCGGGCCGATTCCGATGATTCTTCTTTTTATGTGTAGAACATTGTAACATGCACTGTAGTCTGGCATAGGCTACGTGATGAAAACGAAATCAAGTTGTACAATGCGCATGTCCCGAATTTCGGAAACCAGAAAAACGTCAGATGCCGTATAAAGTCAAGGCCGACTCGAACCTGTGGTGACTTAGTGTGGTGAAAATGAATACCGGAAATTGCTAAAACTAAGTTTCTGAACTTTCTAGAATTAAGCTAAGTAGTATAAATAGGGCTGAGTAGCAGCCTAGTGAGTTAGTTGTACTTTAACCAGCGAAGTGTAAAGTGTTAATTAGAAAAGTGAAACGTTATACTGTGAAGAAAACGTGTAAAGGAAATTGTGGAATGAACTAATAACGTGAAGTGAATAAAACTCTGAACGTTTGAATTGAAGATAAGTGTCTTAATTAATCCGTCGAGCCCGAAGAGCCCCATTTACGTTACAATTGGTGTCAGAAGTGGGATTAATTAAGAAATACCTAAAAGTGAACTTAGAAAAAAAGAAAATAAAAGAAAAAGAAAAAGTGACTGTGAAATTAAAGTGAAAGTGACTTAAAAGGGGAATTAAATAAACGTTCCCTACCTACAATTGGAAATAAATGTGCCCTGGTAGCGCTACTACAAGAAGCTATGGAAAAAGAAGGAAAGGATCCAGAGGCTTTCGTTTTTGAAGACGAGCTAAAAGAAGAGGAAGAAACAAGTACTCCAAGCATAACAGATTTTCTCAATGCTCTGATGTGTGAGATGTAATCTTCCAAGGAAGAACAGAAAACAGCATCAGCTGAGTTGAAGGCAACACAGAAAACATCAATGGCTGAACAGAAATCATCAACGTCAGAGTTGAAATCGGCGATGGAAGGTTCCGTTAAAGAGTTGAAATCAGCACTGGAAGAATAGATGTCAGCGGTAGTGGAACTTAAAGCCTCGGTTGAAGAAGTGAAGGCTGAAATAGAAATTTCCGTGAGGAAACAGGTTGAGGCTTTAGAATCAGCTGTTGATACGAAATTGGAAACCATAGAGAAAAGATTGGAAGAAGTCGAATTTTCTGGACAAACGAATATTAAACAAGTTAAATGCGAAATGGAACAGTCAATGAAGAAAAATTTCGAGGAAATCAGGACTAAACTAGAAAGTGTCCAGAAACGGCATTTATCGAATTTATCTTCAGATGTGACTGTGAACAAAAGGCTTCATCCTCCAACATTTGACGGCGAAATGCCCTGGCAAACATACAGACCCCAGTTCGAAACGGCAGCAGCAATGAACTTTTGGAGTGACGAAGAAAAAGCTACAACTCTTATCTTGACACTTAGAGGTGGAGCAGCTGAATTGTTACAGACTATCCCGGCGGAGCTAAGGTATTGCTATACGTCTCTAATAAAAGCCTTAGAATTACGGTATGGTAACCAGCACATGCAAGAGGTTTACCGTCTTCAGCTACGGAATCGGACACAGAAGCATGGAGAGCAATTGCAGCAATTATGTGCGGACATAGAAAGGCTAACACATTTGGCTTATCCCACATTTAGCCAAGATTATGTTAACGAGGTCGCAAGATAAGCATTTATTAATTCACTTGCAGATCGTGACCTACACCAAGCTGTACGACTGGCTGGAAAGAGCACCAACGCTGAGGTTTTTTCTTACGCTCTGGCATATGAGGCAGCAAAATAAGTCTCAAAGAGTGCTGTCGGCCTAAGAGAAGTAACCGAAATAGAAGATACCTCCTGTGGCTCAATACATCGGAAAGACGGAGTCGATTTAAATGCTGGAACTGCAACAAAGAAGGCCACCTCCAAAGAGATTGCAGAATGAGACGAAGATCAAACTCCCTACAAGATGACAAGAGGAACTCCGGCTCTCGCTGTGAAAAATGTAGAGAAGGAGAACGAGCGGATCAAAGAAGCAATGGAGCTGTAAGCCCCATACCAATGCTCGCAAGAGGGAAACGAGTAAAGACCAACTCTGCGGGGCAGGAGTTGGCCGGTATAATCGACGGCCCCGGAATCATCATCAACGTTAAGAAATTGCAGCGAAACGATAGCAGCTTAGGAATGTACGATTACAGTAGACACAGGTGCTTCCAGGTCTATTCTTCGGTGCGATTATGCTAAAGACCACTGGCTTAGCAACAAAAATCGATACATTTTGAGGACAGCTACAGGAGAATCCATTGAAGTATATGGGAAAATTGTAATGACAATATCCCTCGGCGACAATCAATTCTCACACAGATTTCTTGTCGCAGATATAACGGATGAGTACATACTTGGCCTCGATTTCTTGAGAGCACACAACATTCAACTGGATATTGAAAGAGGAATCATGAAATATGACAACAGAGAGATTCCTATGGCTCTGGGATCAAATTATTATTCGAAGCTGAACATCGTGGGATATGAAGACGTTGCGCTCCCTCCTTGTGCAGAAACCTTGGTACGAGCAAAAGTTCTTGGTTTTCCCGGAAGCTATCGATTCTATCTAGTAGAACCAGAGCGAACAGAACGAATAAGAAATGTTACCGTTGGAAAATGTTTAGTAACTATAGATGAAAAGAAGTTTTGGTACGAGTCCTAAATTCCCGTGAAAAAGGTATCAAATTAAAGAAAGGTAAAGACTTAGGTCATGGCGAACCAGCCGAAAAGATTGTGTTAGCGGAATATTCAGACGTAGATGAAACTAGACAGCAAAAGGAGGATATTACAAAGCTAACCAACATGATACTTCCGTCTGACAAACTGAGTTAATGAGAATATCGTAAAGCAAATAAGTTGCTTGAAGAATTTGCCGATATTTTTGCAATACGGGACAAAGACTATGGAAAAACTGATATAGTGCAACATAAAATTGATACCGGAGACGCCCGCCCTATCAAGCAGCCACCAAGAAGATTACTACTTGCAAAGCGAGAAGAAGCAGACGAAATGGTTGAAACAATGCGTAAGCAAGGTCTAATAGAAGAGTCGAAAGGCCCATGGATGTCACCAGTGGTGCTAGTAAAGAAGGAGGATGGCAGTACAAGATTCTGTGTCGACTACCGTCGTCTTTCTGATGTCACGAAGAAAGATAGTTATCCACTACCCCGTATAGACGACACCCTAGACACCTTATCAGGATCCAAGTGGTTTTCAACGTTGGACTTAAAAAGCGGCTATTGGCAAGTCGAGATCAATCCAGATGACAGGGAAAAGACAGCATTATCGGTGGGAAGTGGATTGTGGCAATTTAAAGTCATGCCCTTTGGACTTTGCAATGTGCCAGCAACATTCGAGCGCTTAATGGAATGTGTGCTACGAGGTTTAACTTGGAAAACCTGCCTGGTGTATTTGGATGACATCATTGTAATTGGACGAAGTTTTGAAGAACATCTAGGAAATCTACGAGAAGTGTTCCAGAAACTGAAGTCATCCAAACTAAAACTAAGCCATAAAAAGTGTACGCTCTTTGCAGACCAGGTCAAATACCTTGGGCATGTGGTATCAATAGAAGGAGTTAGCACTGATCCTGAGAAAATAACTGCAGTGGAGAACTGGTCCCCACCGAAAGATAAACACGAGCTACGGAGCTTTCTTGGACTAGCCACTTATTACAGACGCTTTGTGAAGAATTTTGCTGATATAGCAAAAGAGTTGCATAACTTAACGGAGAAGGATAAAGCATTCGTTTGGACAGGAAAAGCAGAAAACAGCTTTAAAGCACTGAAGTGGGCGCTTTGCAATGCACCTGTACTTACTTATCCAAAGGCGGATGAGATATTTATATTGAATACTGCTGAAAGTAATGTTGGGATTGGCGCTGTGCTGTCACATTAAGTAAATGGGCACGAAAAGGTGGTGGCATACTATAGCAGAGCTCTATCAAAACAAGAAATAAATTACTGCGTTACGCGGAAAGAACTGCTGGCTATTGTTGATGCAACGAAGCACTTCCATAAATTCCTCTATGGACAAAAATTCACTCTCCGAACTGTTCATGCAGCTCTAAAGTGGTTGATGCAATTTAAAACCTCTGAAGGACAGGTGGCATCATGGCTAAAAAGACTGCAATCCTATGATTTCGAAATTATCCATAGGAAGGGTAGATCCCATGGAAATGCAGATTCACTGTCACGACGACCATGTAAGCCTGATTGTAAATACTGTTCCCGTCTGGAAGAGAAATGCGAGCATGTGATTGTAAAAAGAACAACTGTCGTACCCTTAACAGATTGGAACAAGGAAGAATTTCAAGCAGCTCAACGAGAAGACGAGAATATATCTCCAATTTTGACGTGGAAGGAGAACGACGAAAGGCCCTAATGGAAAGTTGTTTCCAACAGAAGTGCAACATTGAAGAGCTACTGGGCGCAATGGAATTCGCTAAGTGTTGAAAATGGAATATTAAAACGCAAATGGGAAACATCCGACGAATCATCATGCCGGATGCAGGTATTAGTTCCCAGGAACAAGATAAAGGATTTATTGGAAGAATTTCATAACGGTGCTTCGGGAGGACATCTTGGCGTCAATAAGACTTTGGAGAAATTAAGAGAACGATTCTACTGGTAACATATGCGGGAGGATGTGGAGGACTGGTGTCGAAAATGTACTGTTTGTGCCCGTAGCAAAGGATCTTATATCAAAACAAGGGGAGCGATGCAGCAATACAACGTTGGAGCACCTTTTGAGAGAATCGTGATTGACGTTGCGTGACCATTCCCAGAATCAGATCGAGGTAGCCGGTACATTTTAGTGGTAATGGATTATTTCAGTAAATGGCCAGAAGTATATGCGATCCCGAATCAAGAAGCCAAGATAGTGGCAGAGGAGTTAGTAACAAACTGGATATGCAGATTTGGCGTCCCCAATGAGCTTCATTCCGACCAAAGACGAAACTTTGAATCTCGAGTATTTCAACAAGTATGTGAGATTCTTGGAATAAGAAAGACGCGGACAACACCACTTCATCCACTATCTGACGGGATGGTTGAGCGATTTAATAGAACAGTGGTCGAACATCTCAGAAAATTAGTAGATGAGTGTAGTGACTCAAAATTTATATTAAACATACACACAAACATACTAATGAATTGTAATGAATTGCACATACTAATGAATTGTAATGAATTGTTATTTTGTACTGTGTAATGTAAGTTAAGCAGTCAGTCTAGTAGAACCCGTAGAAGTAAGAAGAAGTAATCTTACGTAGTCGGATAAGTACTTTTAAGTTTTAATTAAATATATTGAAGTGAAAGGAATTGTTGCCTTATTCATTTTACACGGCAATACGTATTTATCCGGCACAATAAATGGTGACCCCGAATATAAAGTAACCACGCGGAAAGTTAAACCTAGTCGCGGCACTCAGCAAATTTGCGGTTCTCTAGACTCAGATCTAAATAGCAGCGGTACTCTGCTAACCGTACAGCAGGAACATTTTTAACGTGCAGCACATCTCTGCTGGGTAAAACAATCCTGCAGAAAATCTGTAAATTTTCCAAAAATTCACCGGAAAGGTCAACGGTATCAAATACAGGGCACGGAGAACAACGGGACTACACTCATACAAAACGCACACTTGCAGTGAGTCAAGTGCATAATGCATATCTGTTTTCAGCACACAACAACAACTCTTCCATGTAACAAAATTCATACAACGATTGCCACATTTGCCAAATAATAGCGGACACGTTCCATCCGATGTAACAGAAAGCTGCAGCAATCTAGGTAAGAAATCCAGCAAAACAACAGTGATTTAAGCGGCGGCAGACACTGGTTCACAAGACTTCATTTTCAAATTTATAAGCAGCGAGGTAATTTAACAATTACAAAATTTTGATTTTAATGGATTTACTGTTGGGTTGCGAAGACTACGTGCAACAAAAGTTTCCCTATTTAATATGAGTGAATTTTATTTCGGCGCGGAAGATTATCCACCAGTCAACTTTACATTATAACGCAGAGTTAACCGAAAATACGAACAGCAGCTGTTATCATCACACATCAACTCATTTTGGTATATTGCATATATTATTTATATTACTTATATTTCAAATATTGATTTATTTATAAAATTAAGAGCAATTAAATTTTAATTAGCCTTCAAATGAATATCTCTAGGTAGCGCGTAAGAACATTAATTTGCATTAACAAGAATTAATTAATAAGTGATCAACAAAAAGAATTCATTAGCCTTTGATATCCCAAGACATGAAATAAGTTCAGGGTTTTCAAATCAACAAATTTTATTAGAAATCAAAATCAAAAATACAGTGGTAATTAAAAAATCAGAAGCAGCATACTTAGAGTGTAATAAGTGGAATAGCAAAATATTAAGGAAACGCCCAGTGTGCGATAATGTATTGAAGATAATAGTACCTTTGTACGAAATGAAATTTTCGTTGCCATTAAATTCAATTAAAATCGTTCATATTTTCGTGTAAATCCAGACCCAAGTAATTAATTTTATTTTGCAACGACTTTATAGTAACTTGGAATTAAATATCAAATAAAACATAAACATGTTAGAGGCAGATAGTGATAACGCAAAGAAATCAATAGTGATTACAAAACCACCCTCCAGCGAAATAGATAATAGCATTGAATCAATTTCAATCCGATTACCATCATTTTGGACTAATTCCCCATCGACTTGGTTTATCCAGGCCGAAGCGCAATTTCAGATAGGGAAGATAAATAAAGACGCAACTAAATATAATCACGTTCTAGCTGCTTTACCTCCTAATGTTATCGATTCGGTCATAGACATAATCGAGAATCCAAAGCAAAATGAGTTATACAACAATCTCAAAGAAGGGCTAATTCATAGGCATTCCCTAAGCGAAGAGAAACGCTTAGAGCGCCTCTTGTCAAAAGAAGAGTTGGGCGATCAAAAGCCATCCGAATTTTACCGATTTCTGCTACAGTTGTCAGGCCCTTTAAATGCAATTAGCACTAGCTTAGTCAAAAAACTGTGGCTCAGGAGACTACCACAGCCAATAAGTATAGCTCTGATAGCCCAGTCAGGTAATGAAATTAGCGAGCTATGCTCATTAGCCGATAAAATCTGGGAGGCACTCCCAAGTTCCGACTCTGTTAACTCAATTAACGAATTTCAAAGCACTCATTATAAAAATGAACCTACTAGCTCGAATATACAAAGACTTGAAAAGCAGGTTGAAGATCTGAAACTAACAGTAGCAGAATTAGCCCGAAGTGTTAAACAAAATTATTACTATTAAACAAAATTGCCCGCGCAATACTACGATCGCAAAAAACGATTAGAGCCTCCTGTCGCTGCGGCAGACAGCATAATAAAGGCTCCCAGCCGCCTTTTTGTCAAAGATAAGAATAACAATCTGATTTTTCTTGTTGACACTGGCGCTGATACCTCAGTACTACCGAAACGTTTATTCACATTTTCTAAGCCAGATTCGAAAAATATTTTGTCAGCCGCAAATGGAACCACCATTAAAACCTTCGGCCAGAAACTTTTACGACTCAATTTAGGACTGCGTCGCAACTTCACGCATTCATTTATTTTAGCTTCAGTAAATAAACCAATCTTAGGAGCGGACTTCCTCTCGAAATTTCGATTAATTGTAGATTTGCGAAACAAACGATTAATCGACTCTGAAACTCAGCTAAAAGTAAACGCAGCTCATGCGAAAACAAACGACCCAACGCCTAAACATTTCTCAATTGATTTGAAGTACAATAAATTACTAAAGGAGTTTTCAAGTTAACTATCTCAACCTGATTTTAGGCAAGCAATAACACATACAGTACAGCATCACATTATGACTAAAGGTGTATTACCCTCAGCTAAACCCAGGAGACTGGATACCGTAAGGTATAAAGCAGCAAAACTCGAATTCGAGCATATGTGTAATTTAGGCATATGCCGACCTTCAGCGTCTCCTGCATCATCACCGCTACATATGGTATCAAAGAAAGATAGTGGAGATTGGCGTCCTTGCGGTGACTATCGCCGACTTAACGCAATCACGGTTCCCGACCGATATCCAATCCCACACATCCATAGTTTCACATCTCAACTACATGGATGTAAAATTTTCTCGCGCATAGATTTGATAAGAGCTTACCATCAGATCCCGATAGCACCCGAAGACATATATAAAACTGCAATAACCACGCCGTTCGGCTTGTACGAGTTCACAAGAATGCCTTTTGGACTAAGGAACGCGGGTCAAACGTTCCAGCGATTTATGAATCAAATAACCAGGGACCTAGACTTCGTTTTTACCTACATCGATGATATACGTATAGCAAGCAAAACAGAAAGCGATCACATGCGACACTTAAAGCAAGTTTTCTCACGACTCTCGGAATATGGGTTAAACATACACCCAGCTAAATGTTCCTTTGGAGTTTCAGAGTTGGATTTTCTAGGACACAATATATCACCTTCCGGTATTGTTCCATCAAAATCGCGCGTCGAAGCAATCCTCAATATATCTGCACCGAATTCAATTAGACAAACGCAACAGTTCGTAGGTATGGTGAATTTTTATCACCGCTTCATACCACGGCTAGCCGAACTGTTGACTCCTATTCACAATTTTCTCACAGACGTGCAAAAACTGAAGATTTCGAAAAAGGAATTCCAGTGGCCAGCTCATTGCAATGAATCATTTACAAATATTAAGGAAGCCCTCGCCAGTGCAACACTTCTGGCCCACCCGATAGAAAACACGACCTACAGTATAAGCACGGATGCTTCTGACATTGCAGTTGGCACAGTATTACAGCAATACAACAATGGCAACTGGGAACCATTAGCCTTCTACTCAAAAAAGCTATCCTCAGCCGAAATTAAATATTCTACGTTTGACCGAGAACTGCTAAGTATATATCTAGCGATTAAACATTTTCGTTACTTTGTCGAAGGAAGGAATTTCACTATTTTCACCGACCACAAACCACTTACAATGTCCCTCGCTACTAAAGCTGAACGATCGCCGCGACACGCGCGACACCTTGAAAATTCACGTCGGATATACGACACATAAGTGGTAAAAGCAATATTGTAGCAGATTTTTTGTCACGAACAAACAATGTAGAAATCTCGGAAACAAGCAATGTCTCAATAGACTTACAAACATTAGTAAAACTCCAAAAAACCGACCCAGAGATACACACGTTATTTGATAGTAAAAGAAGCCCGAATACGAAATTCAAACTAGAGAATATTAAAATTCCGGTCACTAACGAACAAATTTGGTGCGAAACTAGTAATAACTCACTACGACCATATGTTCCAAAACAATTACGTAGGGTTGTATTTAACTCATTTCACAATCTATCTCACCCAGGCATAAAAGCAACGCGAAAAACCATCACCTCTCGTTATTTCTGGCCCAACATGAACAAGGAAATAAACGAATGGACAAGGTATTGCGTACAATGTCAAAAATGCAAAGTATATAGACATACTCGAACGCAACCCGGGAAATTCGACCTACCTTCATATCGCTTTGAACATATACATATAGACATCGTTGGACCACTTCCCCAGTCAAAAGGATTCTCATATATATTAACAGTCATCGACAGATTCACCAGGTGGCCTGAGGCCTATCCCGTTCACGATATAACAGCACAAACAATAGCTGCTACATTTATCAAAGAATATATTTGCCGTTTCGGTGTCCCTCTGACGATCACAACTGACCAAGGCACTCAGTTCGAGTCAAAGTTTTTCAAAGAGGTAACGAAAATCCTAGGTAGTCATAGAATACGAACCACGGCTTATCACCCACAGGCGAACGGCATGGTCGAACGCCTACATCGTCAACTGAAAAGTTCAATCGTAGCAAGAGGAAACACTGTCAGCTGGTCAGACGAGCTTCCTTTCGTCCTCTTAGGCATTAGAACCTCTATCAAAGAGGATCTGCAATGCTCACCAGCCGACCTCGTATATGGTCAAAGTCTTAAACTTCCAGCAGAACACTTTTGTGGCAAAAGTAGTCAAACTTCAAATGATTACAATAACTATATCAGCCAGCTAAGAGAGAATATCAGAAACCTAAAACCAATAGAACCACGTAGAAACTCGCAAGCCGGTTCACACATACCAACAGCTCTCAACAACTGTAATTTTGTTTTTGTAAGAATAGACAGAGTTAAACCAGGACTCTCTCCACCGTACGAAGGGCCACATAAAGTCATACGTAGATGTAGAAAATATTATGTAGTAGACATCAATGGAAAAAACCAATCAATATCATTAGACAGGCTAAAGCCAGCACACATTTACGATTCAGAAAACAGTAGAACTTTATTAGAAACATGTAAGCCTAAAAAGAGCATAAATTTCTTATAATGACTATTTAGTCATATATTTTTATATATAGTTATATATATATATATATTTTTTTTTCCTCTCACAATATCGCTTCGCTGGAGGGGGAGTAATGTAGTGACTCAAAATTTATATTAAACATACACACAAACATACACACATACTAATGAATTGTAATGAATTGCACATACTAATGAATTTTAATGAATTGTTATTTTGTACTGTGTAATGTAAGTTAAGCAGTCAGTCTAGTAGAACCCGTAGAAGTAAGAAGAAGTAATCTTACGTAGTCGGATAAGTACTTTTAAGTTTTAATTAAATATATTGAAGTGAAAGGAATTGTTGCCTTATTCATTTTACACGGCAATACGTATTTATCCGGCACAACAATGAGCATCAACGGGATTGGGATAGCTACATTCCAATATTTCTACTAGCTTATCGGACAGCCGTCCTCAACAGGACAGACACCTTCTTAAATTGTTTTTGGAAGACACATTCGACTGCCTAGTGATGTAAAGTTCGGAACACTTGAGAAAAATACTGAAAACAATGAAGAGTACATAACCATACTTCGGCAGCGGCTCGCAGAAATCCATCAACTGGCAAGGAAGAACCACAAGACATCCAGCGATAGAATTAAAACACGATACGACATCAGAGCTAATTCTAGCGGACTCAGGGAAGGAGACCTCGTCTGGCTATTTAACTCACGGCGACGAAAAGGAAAATCACCGAAGCTTCAACAGCAGTGGGAAGGACCATACAAGATCCTTACGAGCATCAACGATGTGGTGTACAGGATACAACGGGGACCGAGAGACAAAAAGAATAAGAGGGGGCAGTGTAACATGCACTGTAGTCTGGCATAGGCTACGTGATGAAAACGAAATCAAGTTGTACAATGCGCATGTCCCGAATTTCGGAAACCAGAAAAACGTCAGATGCCGTATAAAGTCAAGGCCGACTCGAATCTGTGGTGACTCAGTGTGGTGGAAATGAATAACGGAAATTGCTAAGACTAAGTTGCTGAACTTTCTTGAATTAAGCTAAGTAGTATTAATAGGGCTGAGTAGCAGCCTAGTGAGTTAGTTGTACTTTAGCCAGCGAAGTGATAAGTGTTAATTAGAAAAGTGAAACGTTATATTGTGAAGAAAACGTGTAAAGGAAATTGTGGAATGAACTTATTAAGTGAAGTGAATAAAACTCTGAACGTTGAATTGAAAATAAGTGTCTTAATTAATCCGTCGAGCCCGAAGAGCCCCATTTACATCACAATATGTTGCCCCTCTGGCACGACGATAACAATTTATGAGATCGGGTGGTGTGCGAAGGGGCGTTACCCTATTTCTTAATGCAAACACCTATTTTTAAGATTCTTTTTATTTTTATTCAGTATGATCCCCCATTGCTAATATGTGGAGAAATGTTGATCTAGGATTGGGGTGGACTGATTTAGATAATTCTGAATACATAGAGTATCTATTTGCATTCTGACAAAAATTTTGAGTTGTGTTGGGAGTTGGAGGAGGGTTGGCGCTTAGCTTCATAAGGCATGATGATTTTGATTCTGTTGTACAGAATACGTTCCCTGATTGATAAATGACAAAAATTTTGTAACTAGAGTGACTACGATAATTCTCTTACTACGATAATTCTCTCTTGCTGTATAGATAGAGTACGGTGGCGCGCTAGGGCCATGTTACGAATTTTCTAAGGTGAGGGTATGAAAGGGTGACCGTTACTAATTTCGTAATGTTTTGCCGGATTTGGATAATTCTGTTTCCATTCTTTAGAGTCCACTACCTCTGCAACTGTTGAGACAGCTTTTTTCCTACGAGCACCATTCTTCGAGTCGTATACATGAAGACACTAAAAAGTGAAAAATGAAATAGTTGAAAAAAAAGTTGAACCAACTTCACAAAAAGCGCTAAAAAGCATAAAATAATTTTTAATTTTATATCTATTACAACATTTTGAAGTCGGAGTAAATTAAACAAACAAAACAACTACCCAACTGCATCGAAGATACTATTTGAAACTATCTAAACGTTTCAGCTCACGGGATGATATCGAGAGACGATTAAATACTTCTGTTGAATCCTCAACCTAAAATGAAAACAGAAATTAAAAATTTTTTATTAACTTAATTTATCTTTCCTGTACCAATTCCTACTTTTAAATGCGTCCTGACTAGAGATGAAAACTCCCGGGAATATTGCCATTTTCAAGGAAACTTTCCAGGAAATTTTCAAAGTTGCTCGGAACTTTCGGATTTTTTCCCAGATTCTGTGTCTTTTTTATTAATTCAGTGTTTTTAAACAAACAATTACAGAAATAAACCAAGACCTCAGTAAGGTCTAAAATAGTCTAAGGATGGAGTAAGTATTGCTTTAATGGGAACTTAATACGAATTGTTAAGATTGTGGAAGGTTAATTAAAATAAAGTTTTTTACGCATTCCGGTTAGTTTTTACGGTACGTATTCTGAAAAATATGTACGCGTGTTAATATACAAATATTTGTTGGTTTTCTCAATTTATATGGATTCTGTGGTGATATAACTATTATTATTTACACAGGAGTCAATATTTATAGTTTTACATTTTTGATTTCGAGGCTGCTGCTGAGGATATATCCAACGATGAAAAAAATCTTATCTTCAGTGCTATTGAGAAGAGGCGTCAATTTGTTGAAAAACCCATTCACTACACTGCTAATATTTTAGACCCTAAATGCAGAGGAAGAAAACTATCCGCTAATAAAATTGCATCAGTACTAGAATTTATTCAAAACTATGCTTAGTTGAAGCAGATGGATGCAAATATAGTCATGTGTAACTTGATTCAATACCGAGCAAAGAGCGATTACTTTTCACAGAATGGGATTTAGGCTACTGTCGTTTAATTAGAGCCGAGGACAGCTTCTGGAAAGGCTTCTGTGACTCCCAGGTGATTGCAGGTATTGCAATACAAATTCTCAGTGTTTCGCCATCGTCAGCTGCTAGTGAAAGAAAGTGGTCACTATTTGGAATCACACAAACTTTGACCAGAAATCGTCTAACAATATCGCATCGCAATACGAGACTATTTACACTTATTATCCCAGAGCTGGAGGCTCAGTTTCAAGATTCGGACGAAGACTCAACACTCAGCGGTTCTGATGACGAGTAAGAACGGAGACGAAGTCAGCATTAATACTAAACAACAGAATGAAAATTTAAGCACAGATTTGTCCTAATCAGTGTAATTTCCCTTTTTTGAATTTTATTTAGTTTATTTTGTATATGATTGCTAAAACTAAATATAAATATTGCTTAACAATTTTTCATTATTGTTATTATTATTAATAAATTAATTAAATTTTTTTTTTCAAAAACAATGGTTTTCTTTTAAAACCAAATTGCACTAAAAAGTAGAAAATAATTTTTATTCAGTGATTATAAGCTCATCAGAATAATTTTCCACATTTGTAAAAAGAAAACTATTGGGCGTTCATAAAATCTTGCTTTGCCTAATCATTTTGATTTACGTTTACATTTTTACCTGTATTAATCCTCACAGTACACCTATGGAGCTGAGCTTTTATAGTGTCATCCAAAGCACTCATTGCAGGTACTTACTTCCACATCTTTGCCTACAATGGTTATGGTTTTCTTTTTACAAATGTTGAAAATTATTTTGATCAGCTTATAATCACTGACAAAAAAAATTTTATCTACTTTTTAGTGCAGTTTAGGCTTAAGAGAAAACGATTGTTTTTTAAAAAAAAATTTAACTTGTTAATTTTTTGCTTTTTAGTCTTAATTAATTATTTTAATTTCATAGCACATACAAACACCTTGAGATTGTGTGGAAGAATAGTTCATAATTTTTTGGTGGATCAGATAATCCGCCATTTTAGGGCGTCCGCTATATTGGATTAGAATAACGTCACGTAGCTTATCGTATTCTACTCATTAAACCCTTTCATTTGATACCCATGTCTAGGGGGTTGTGAAGAACAAGGTAATCCGCCACCTTAGGGCGTCCACCATATTGGGTTAGAATGACGTCACGTAGGTTATTGTATTCTGCTCGTCAACCCACACAGAATTTCGAACATAACAAAACAATTGAATTAACGATCCACTGATGAAAAAACGGTTAGGGATAATTCTAATTATATCTTGGAAACTTTCCTTTTAGCACAGCAATATTCCCTGGAAGATTGGGAAAACTTCCGGAAAATTCCGGAATACTTCCGGAACATTTTGGATTTTTCAACACTAGTCCTGACATCATCCCTCAGTTGTCCAGTTTCCTATAAATTAATAAATTTAATTAAAAATTACAAAAATATTCTAACCAAAACAACTTACCTGTTGACATCTCCTTCAAAATATTTGATGCTTTTTCTTTCTATTTCACAGAAAAATAATTGCGTTTGATCTGCTTTCTTTCCTGTTCTTTTGAATTTTCATTTTATTTATTTTTATTAAATTTATTATTTTGTATTTTTTGAAATTATAATTTTTGGATTTTTTTTATTTTATTATTTTATTTGAATTTTTATTTAGTGTTAAGTAATTTTGTTTTGTTTTGGTCTTGGTAATTACTGACCCGGCACCTCTTTTTCGTTTAAGTCTTATTATAGGCTTAACATTGGTCCTTCGATCCGGATAGACCAAAAAATAGAAAATAGCTACTCACGAGCAACTTTCCAAAGGAATTGAAGGCTCCTAACACCAAGCGCACAGAGAGCTATTTTAAAATTGGAATTGACACATTTCAGTCAATATGGAGTCAATTTAGTAGTAATCACTTTCTAATTTACCAATCCAAAAGTGAGAAAGCCGAAAGTTATAAAACGAGCAGCCAATATGAGAAAACAGAAGACATATATATTGAATACTTTTTTTTATAAGATGTGGCCAAATACTAGGGGACAACCCTTTGATGCGTTAGCATGGTTTTGGCCGGAAGGGAATTAGTGTGAGGGAAGTGAGGAAACTTAAGTCTTGATTTTGCATTGCTGCGAGCTAGACAACAGCCCAGAGACGGAGTGGATTATTTAAATTTCGCAATAAAGGCTCACGGAGTCATCTGATCTCGAACCCGGAACCCATGGCAAATTGGTCACGCCGCTCAACAGTAGTATGAATATGCCGATTCTGGACCATGAGAAAATCGAGCCGAAAATGTGCTTGCCGATTCTGGACCATGAGAAAATCGAGCTCAAAATGTGCTTTGCCGATTCTGACGCAATCTTGGATTTAGGGTATTCGGTCTTGTAGGCTACAATTGAGAGATAAGGAAAAGAGATTTCGGTCTTGTAGGCTACAATTGAGAGATAAGGAAATGAGATAAGGCTTGTCGGCCATCTTGGATTTTCGGTATTCGGTCTTGGAGGCTACAGTTGATCTTCTTCTTCTTTGATTTACACCTGGACTTGGATCTGGACCTGGATTTAGGGTATTCGGTCTTGTAGGCTACAATTGGGAGATAAGGAAAAGAGATAAGGATTGTCGGCCATCTTGGATTTTCGGTTTTTGGTCTTGGAGGCTACAATTGGTCTTCTTCTTCTTTGGTTTGCATCTGGACTTAGATCTAAACCTTGGATCTGAACCTAGATTGTTTAGTAAGATAAGGCACCTGTCGGCCATCTTGGATTTTGGGGTTTTCGGTCTTATAGGCTACAATTGAGAGATAAGGATGTCGGCCATCTTGGATTTTGGGTTTTCGGTGTTATAGGCTACAATTGAGAGATAAGGATGTCGGCCATCTTGGATTTTGGTTTTTCGGTGTTATTGGCTACAATTGAGAGATAAGGATGTCGGCCATCTTGGATCTTGGGTTTTCGGTGTTATAGGCTACAATTGAGAGATAAGGAAAAGAGATAAGGATTGTCGGCCATCTTGGATTTTCG
Source organism: Leptarthrus brevirostris (assembly GCA_964036015.1). NCBI lineage: Eukaryota > Metazoa > Arthropoda > Insecta > Diptera > Asilidae > Leptarthrus > Leptarthrus brevirostris. The sequence continues at coordinate 10,892,161 of OZ038376.1, read as the reverse complement.
GTTTTTGGTCTTGGAGGCTACAATTGGTCTTCTTCTTCTTTGGTTTGCATCTGGACTTAGATCTAAACCTTGGATCTGAACCTGGATTGTTTAGTAAGATAAGGCACCTGTCGGCCATCTTGGATATTGGGTATTCAGTCTTGGAGGCTACAATTGATGTTGAAGATAAGAGTTTGTTGTTTTGAGTCTTTAATTACGAAGTACAGCTTTATCAGCTAAATGAAATAACATGATGCGAATTTAATTGTGTTGAAGATAAGAGTTTGTTGTTTTGAGTCTTTAATTACGAAGTACAGCTGTATCAGCTAAATGAAATAACATGATGCGAATTTAATTGGAAAACAGAATATTGCGTAATAAAAGATTTCACCACTTTGAGTAAATAGATGAAGATTATTTTTTATTTCTTTTGCAAATTCTTATTTCTATGATATCATTTGTTTTCAAGCAAGTTTTAACATGTTTTTCTGGTCGAGCTGTGATTGATAAGCGAGCTGATGACTGCGTAGAAATTAATAATTTGGCGACAATGTTAAGGTCGTTGGGTGATAAGGTTTTGTAGATGAACCTGACCTCGTGTTGAAAATAAGAGTTTGTTGTTTTGAGTTTTTATTTACGAAGTACCCCTTTATCAGCTAAATGAAATAACATGATGCGACTTTAATTGGAAGCAGAATATTGTACCCTCGAACTTTAAAAGATTATCATGCAATTTCTTTTCCAGATCTAAATATAGCCATTAATTCGAGGTTATATTATTAAATAATTTCGTGTTTTATGCAACTAGCAAGTAAGTCATTCAACCGATTACGTCATCTGGACCTTGATTGCTAGTTAATATAACACCATTGAGGAAAAGTTAAAGGAATTTCTGTAATTAAGGGAAAAAAATCTGATGTTTAAAAATAACATGCATCGCTTTGCATAAATCCGTTAATAAGTAATAAACGTCTAGTCAAGATAGCTAGAATGGCTTCTTTCGATACTTTGGAGAGGTTTATCATGTGAAGAACTTGCAAAGAAAATAAATATTTTTCCATAGCCTTAAACTTCGTTTCTTTATGATTCAGCCGTGATAATCTTAATAAGGGAAACCATTGATTCGTAATTATGCTTTAAATTTATATCAAACTAGCAGCTACCAAACCCATATAACAACCTTGAACTGCAGAAGAAATGAACAAGATCATTGGCGTTGTTGTAACACTTTCTAAAAATTGCCTCAAAACTGTGAATTTAGACTAGAACAAGCAAAATCGAAGTAGCTGAAATGTCTTCTTTCGATACTTTAACGAGATTTATCATGTGAAGAACATAAGAAAATAAATTTTTTATATGCTTCATGTAACAATAGACTCAAATTGTGATTTCACAGAGTTCAGTTTACTTTGAGTTTGTCACTAATTTTGGCAAATGTCAGCTTCCGGGTTTGTTGTCGTTGCAGCACTTTATAAAAATAGACTCAAAAACTTTGAATTGGGCCGATAGAACAAACAAAATCGAGGTAGCTGGAATGGCTTTCTTTTGGTAATTTAGAGAGATTTATCATGTCAAGAACTTAAGAAAATAAAAATCTTTTCTTAGCCTTAAACTTCGTTTCTTCTTTTTTCAGTCGTAATAATCTTAATAAGGGAAACCATATTTTTAGTTGAATCGTAATTATGATTTAAATTTATACCAAACTGCCAGCTAACAACCCTATATGACATTTAAAATTTAATTTTTGTATGCGTCATGTAACAATAGACCCAAATTGTGAGCTCACCAAGTCAAACAAACGAAAAACTACTATCCCAATGACCTTTTCAAAATTTATAGAGAAATACAGCTGAACCAATGAAAGAAATTTAAAGCGCATTAAACTGAGGCTATAATATTCGTATTGAAAGCTTTCTATTGGAAAAAGATGATGAAGGAATTTTGAATCCAAAACAATTTTTCTACAAAATCAAACCTCGAGTTATAAATCTTCTTGAAGCAAGTTTACAGAAAATCCTCTGAATTAGACTCAAGGAAATTGATATGTTACTTAGAAGATACATTTCATTATATAATCCATTATAGAAATCTCCAAAAAGTAGTTTAAAGTATGAATTGAAGTTTTCATACATTCATAGAGCTCTTTGATTCAGACAATGGAATTGATTAAAACTCATACCTTCATAGAGCTCTTTCATTCAGACAATGGAATTGATTAAAACAATATATTGATCTTAGTACTTTGCATAGATCAAAAGCTGTTAACACTTTCCGATCTTAAGCTCTTATGATGGAATTTGTATTTATCACGAGGAATGACACTAATTTTGTGTTCTTAAGTATATTCAAATGTTCAACAGATGCTTACTATTGTCAAGACTTATTCTAATATCACCATTAAATCTTTTGGTTGAAGCACAGTTCGGTTTACTAAAATTATCACAGTTTAAAAAATTATTAACTTTATTTTTGGTTTCTCTTTTACTTTGTTTGCATTTTAGATTCATATAGATTAGATTTCTCAAGTATAGAAAAATTAGCGAATAATTCATCTGATGAAAACTTAATATTAAACAGATCCTTTTATAAAAATGACGATTTATTATATAGATTCAGGATAATTTTGGGGTGCTATGCTTAAGTATTGAAAGATTGAATTACAATAATTATTAACTGACGTTAATGTGTATAACTTTATATGTTCTCGCAGGCATTCTACTGCTAATAATAAGTGTATGGAAAATGTTATCCCATCACAAAGCTCAACATATTTAATTTACTTCGACTGCAATAATTTATATGGGTGAGACATGTCTGAATTCTTATCATATGAGGATAGAAAATACGGATATCAATATAATGAGCATTCTTCAAAGTTCAGAAATTGAATATATATATTTGAAGTAGATTTAACTTATCTAGAATCACTTCATGACTTACACAATGATCTACCATTTTGCGCAAATAATATAAAAAATCCCCCTGAATTAGGCTCAAGAAAATTGATATGTGTCTTAGAAGATACATTTCATTACATAATCCATTATAGAAATCTCCAAAAAGTAGTTTAAAGTATGAATTGAAGTTTTCATGTATTCATAGAGCTCTTTGATTCAGACAATGGAATTGATTAAAACAATATATTGATCTTAGTACTTTGCATAGATCAAAAGCTGTTAACATTTTCTGATCTTAAGCTCTTATGATGGAATTTGTATTTATCACGAGGAATGATACTACTTTTGGATTCTTAAGTATATTCAAATGTTCAACAGATGCTTACTATTGTCAAGACTTATTCTAATATCATCATTAAAACTTTTGGTTGGAGCAAAGTTCGGTTTACTAAAATTATCACAGTTTAAAAAATTATTAACTTTATTTTTGGTTTGTCTTTTACTCTGTTTGCATTAGCAAGTATAAACATGTATTTGAAAAAGGGTATACCCCAAACAAAATGTGATTACAAAATATCAAATTTCTTCGAAATAAAAACACTCGTAATTCACTTAATCAATTTTTATTTAAAATCGGTAGAGTTCTATTAAATCTTCCTGACATATCATTATTTTATATAATTAATTTACATATTTCTAAATCCTGGTATTTCGTCCATTTTGTTTTCGATAAATTTTAAATTGCAATCTTCATCCATCTCATACACAGTGTTGTTGATCTCCACTGTTTGAAACTCTGACTGCGGTTCCACTGATTGATGATTTTCGAAAATGAATTTTACAAAGCATATTGTCAATACAAGAACATCTTTTTGTCTCTGAAATTCCTCCATTTTCTGAATTATAGGCTGTGTTACTTTATTTAGATATTCCTGTTTAATATCACCATCCTTAAGATTTGTATTAACTTCGATGTTTTCAAATTTGTATTCATTACATCGATTGATGTATTTAAATCGTGTTATAACCCGAACAGGTTCATATGCACCATTTTTTAGATATTTTTGAATGCGTTCTTGAAATTTGTTTAAATAATGTTCTTCCAGTAAATACTTCAGCGCATTTATTCCGAAAGCCAGTTGATTATTCACCGCTAATATCATTTCATCCCATACTGGGGTGAATTGTATCTTAAAAGTATATTGTTCGCGAGGATTCTTTACGATAGATTTTCCTTCCATTTTATTTCTGTAATAACATTTTTTATTTACTACGCATATATTAATTACTCTGCAACATACCTGATCTTCCTTCCTTTCCTGAATCTGGTCTATCTAAATATTTGCCTCAGCTTTTATAGCAAGTATTTTACCCCCCACTGGAAATTTTTAAAACTTGAACTGCTTAAAATTAAATTAAATTGAAGATTTCATTAACGTTATTCCCTTAAATAAAGTGTTATATATTAATGTCAAAGGAAATATTTTCATCTGAGAATAAAACGATTGAATTACAATGTTTAGATTCCATTCGCTGCGAGTTTAGATACTCTAAAAAACAAACAAAAATCTGAATGATGAAGACTTTAGAATAATCCATAATGAATTTAATAAGGAGAAAGGTGGGTTTTCATATGATTACTTAAATTCTTTTGATAAATTTAAAATGAAGCATGTGTGCCCCTCAGGATTTTTTAATAACTTAGCAATAAGAAGAAGAATATCAGCATGTCGTTAATGTATGGAACAAATTTAATTCTAGAAATATCTGAGAAAATTTACAATTATATTTAAAGTGTGATGCTTTATTGCTAGCAGACATTTTTGAGAATTTTAGAATAGTATACATAAATATCTATGAGTTTAACCCGAATCATTATTACACAACACCAGGATTGTCATGGGATGCTATGTTAAAACACATCCAAATTAAATTAGAATTATAGAAATGTATTATATAATTTCATGAAAAGCGGTATTCGGGGAGGTTTAACACTTGGGTTCTAACAATCATCCACATTGAAGTGGAAGTATGATTATCGTTTATTTATTAGAGTCTTAATCTGAAAAAGAATTTATATTGCAGAAATCAAAGTATAGAAACAAAGTAACTGTAATAATATAATTTTATTGATCTACATAGTAATACATAGCATTCGCTAACACATTCTCAGGTTGATTATTAATCTGCTGATTACTAAATTCCAAATTATAACTATATCCAATACCGCCATTGTTTGTGATGAAATAGGTAGCTTCATTCAGTTTCTGAATTGTGGATTGGGCTATGAAATTAAAACGTGTTGGTAAGAATAACTGATGATTCTCTAATTCCAGAACAATCCGGTCACCATATTTTGTTTTTAGCCTTTTCGCGCTTAAAATCCTGTATGCACATCTTTGATCCATATCCTTCATGTAAAGAAGCGGCTTATAGCTTCGTAAATTGAGATCCGCTAAAGCGTCAATTAAATCTTCTGAATTTTGCTGCTGCACTAGAGCTTGACTCATTTTGATTCTATGTCTTTACTCAATACGAGAAAATATTGAACTGTGATATTTTGATCCCTTTAGCAATACTATTAGAAATCAAATGATACAGCTTAGAAAAAATTGGGGACATTCTCAAAAATCTTTAAAGGGTGAGAATAATGGATATTTTAGCATCGCTGGTAGAAGAGTAAATGAAGATGTGAACCCAAATTCAGTTAAAGATGCCGCGTTTGAAGATGATAACCGAAGTTGTGATTCCTCGGTTGAGGATGATGACCGAAGTTGTGATGAAGACTCCAATGGCGATGATGAAATTCAAGATAAGATAGCTACAGAATGGGAAAGTTGAGGTAACCATTTAGGTCTTCGTGTTTTAATTGCAAAGCCCAATTTACAATAAATATGGCTGCAGTAGAATTAAACAAAATAAAAGTGACGTATAACAAACCAGTTTATCTAGGGTTTATAATTTTTGAGATATCGAAATTAAATTAGAATTTATAGGTTTAAAGTCTAACATCGTCCGGGCTATCCCAATCCTCCTCTAAATGATTAGCAGCATCAAGCCGGGTCCTCATCTCGAGGGCCAGCGCTTCGACGCTGAAAACTGATATAATGCACCTCCTTCCGCTAACTGAGTGATTAATCTATAAAGAAGAAAATAATAAAAATACATGTAAAATAATTTTAAATACTAACCGTTCGCAACCCCGTCAAATTCTCCGAATATGGAGTGGCCACTTCGCACCACTCAGACTCCCATCCTAACCTATAAACCAGGTTAATCGGGGTTAGCGGAGAATTTACCAGCTCCTGCAGCCGCTCATGAGGATCCTCGTAATCCTCTGGGATATTCAACACCTTAAGAACTTCTTCTATAATTCTCTCCATTTTGGTGAATGTTAAAACTCATAAGTGGTTCATTGCTTAAATAGTATCCGCTTATCTCTATTCATTTTTCACATTTTTTTTTGCTCGCCTATAAAACTTATTTGTTGATTACACCATGAAACTCTCATTAAACTTATTTTTTAATCATTCCATAAAACTTCCTTCAAATTTAATTAAATGACCCCCGCTTATCTTTATAGAATTCTAAATTTAAATTTAAATTCTTTACATATGATTCGAAAGGAATTGTGGTGACCAAAAAATAAGAAAAATGCTTATCGATAGTTAGCTGCTACCGAAATTATATAGAGATAAGCGGGGGATCGTTTAATTAAATTTGAAGGAAGTTTTATGAGAGGTTCATGGGTAATCAACAAATAAGTTTTATAGATGAGAAAAAATGTGAAAAATGAATAGAGATAAGCGGTTCCACCAAAGTGTTGGTATTAGCTATTAAATCATTGTTCATCCCTTTCCTTTTATAGTATTATGAAGACATCAAGTCCCTTTCCGTAGCACTCCTTACACATTGCTTTTTATATCTCAGAATAGTCGAATATAATTCACTTTTCAACGCCTAAAAAACCCGACAATTGACAGCAAAATTCAAAGATTGAAATTGAGAAAGATTATTTCCTTATTAACGAAAAATTTTATAATATAACGATAGGTCTATGTTAATTGCTTTTTATGAAACAACCTGTAAATCTTTGTACAGCAAATATGACTTAAAAGATAATACAGAACTGATAGTTAAATAAAAGGTACTAGAGCTTCAAAGTATGCATAAATTACAAGTTAACTGATTTATCATGACGGCAAGAGCGGATGGTCAAATACCTGATCCTCATTTATTAGGTCGAAGAACAACTTTTATCAGCTCTATGAATAGCTATATCAGGTCTATAAACAGCTATATCAGTTCTACTATCAGCTTAAGCAGGTCTATGAACAACTATATCAGGTCTATGAACAGTTATATCAGGTCTACTATCAGCTTTAACAGGTCTATTACCAGCTTTAGCAGGTCTATGAACAGCTATATCAGGTCTACAATCAGCTTTAACAGGTCTATGAACAGCTATATCAGGTCTACTACCAGCTTTAACAGGTCTATTACCAGCTTTAGCAGGTCTACTATCAGCTTTAGCAGGTCATGAACAGCTTTAGCTGATTTGTTTTACTAGATCTTCTAAATTTATAGCGAAATGTATGTATCGATTCCTTTTCGATAACGTCCTTTCTTCAACAAACTATCTTTATCGATTACTAAAAAGCCATAATTGTCTTTCCAGCAAACACTGCAAATTATGTTGCTTATCAACTAAATGAAAACAGTTAGACAAAGCCGGCTCCCTGGAGACACGGGATATAAAAAATTAATTAAATTGTTTTAATTAAAAGTCATGGGAATCATAATATGATTAGTCGCGATTTTGTTTTTCTTACATGCTATCTGTTATTGGCAGAAATCGACCTATTACTTTATCTCCTAGCGAAGTTAGGATCCACTAATTGCATACACCAAGTACATTCAGGGTATAAAATTGAAATCAAAATGAAATGTAGAAGAAATCGGCTCATCAGATATCAAATGTAATATTAGACTCCTGTTGTCATCTTCTAGAGTCATGTATGTCTCTAAAATATCATTAGGATCCATATAGAGAATTGGGAGAGGTGAAGTTAAAATAAACATATATTTAATAGACCTTTTTTTATTTACAAATTTAAGTAATATCCATTACTAGATGTTATTTTTGTAAATATTAAATTAAAATAGTTCCCATTTGCTAGTTTCCTAACAACATAGAAGCCTCCATCGTTAAGTTTCTCGATTGTGCGGTGAGTAATTTTAGCGCTGTATCTCGGCGGCAGAAAAACTTGGTAATTCTCTAGTTCTAAAAGGATCCTGGGCCCATACTTCGTTGTTACATTGCTGCATCCTATGATTTTATACTCTAACAACTCTTCCATGTCTTTAACTGCAATCGTAGGTTTAAAATTTGCAGAGTTCAGTTCTTCGAGCACTTCAAAGTCTTCGATGACTGCTTCATTGATTATTGGTAGCTGAGGCATGTTAGATTATTTTAATTTCACTAGGAACACGAATTTCATGTATTTTCAGTTTCACTGATTGACTTCACATTGAAAACTAAAAATTTAACTAAAAATACTTGGCTTTTATACTCGAACTGATATTTAATCAAAGATAAGACCCTAACAAACAAAATTCTTATAACCGCAATTTCCGTTTAAATGTAAGCTGTTTTACAGGTTAAAACATGCTGGGGAAATAAAAAAAAATATTGAATTTATATTATTGAGAACACGTTAAAAGATATTTGGAAAATTTCTCAATCCTAATCTTCAATATCACAATTATCTATCCAAGCAAAATCTGCATATGGAAGTGATTCCGAAATAACTCATCTATATAAATTAATAACATCAATCTAAACCAAATATTTTAACCCTTTTAAAAAAATCAAAATCTCTCATTAGATAGAGAATATCGTAAGGAACATTGTGTTAAACCTCCCCGAATACCGCTTTTCATGAAATTATATAATACATTTCTATAATTCTAATTTAATTTGGATGTGTTTTAACATAGCATCCCATGACAATCCTGGTGTTGTGTAATAATGATTCGGGTTAAACTCATAGATATTTATGTATACTATTCTAAAATTCTCAAAAATGTCTGCTAGCAATAAAGCATCACACTTTAAATATAATTGTAAATTTTCTCAGATATTTCTAGAATTAAATTTGTTCCATACATTAACGACATGCTGATATTCTTCTTCTTATTGCTAAGTTATTAAAAAATCCTGAGGGGCACACATGCTTCATTTTAAATTTATCAAAAGAATTTAAGTAATCATATGAAAACCCACCTTTCTCCTTATTAAATTCATTATGGATTATTCTAAAGTCTTCATCATTCAGATTTTTGTTTGTTTTTTAGAGTATCTAAACTCGCAGCGAATGGAATCTAAACATTGTAATTCAATCGTTTTATTCTCAGATGAAAATATTTCCTTTGACATTAATATATAACACTTTATTTAAGGGAATAACGTTAATGAAATCTTCAATTTAATTTAATTTTAAGCAGTTCAAGTTTTAAAAATTTCCAGTGGGGGGTAAAATACTTGCTATAAAAGCTGAGGCAAATATTTAGATAGACCAGATTCAGGAAAGGAAGGAAGATCAGGTATGTTGCAGAGTAATTAATATATGCGTAGTAAATAAAAAATGTTATTACAGAAATAAAATGGAAGGAAAATCTATCGTAAAGAATCCTCGCGAACAATATACTTTTAAGATACAATTCACCCCAGTATGGGATGAAATGATATTAGTGGTGAATAATCAACTGGCTTTCGGAATAAATGCGCTGAAGTATTTACTGGAAGAACATTATTTAAACAAATTTCAAGAACGCATTCAAAAATATCTAAAAAATGGTGCATATGAACCTGTTCGGGTTATAACACGATTTAAATACATCAATCGATGTAATGAATACAAATTTGAAAACATCGAAGTTAATACAAATCTTAAGGATGGTGATATTAAACAGGAATATCTAAATAAAGTAACACAGCCTATAATTCAGAAAATGGAGGAATTTCAGAGACAAAAAGATGTTCTTGTATTGACAATATGCTTTGTAAAATTCATTTTCGAAAATCATCAATCAGTGGAACCGCAGTCAGAGTTTCAAACAGTGGAGATCAACAACACTGTGTATGAGATGGATGAAGATTGCAATTTAAAATTTATCGAAAACAAAATGGACGAAATACCAGGATTTAGAAATATGTAAATTAATTATATAAAATAATGATATGTCAGGAAGATTTAATAGAACTCTACCGATTTTAAATAAAAATTGATTAAGTGAATTACGAGTGTTTTTATTTCGAAGAAATTTGATATTTTGTAATCACATTTTGTTTGGGGTATACCCTTTTTCAAATACATGTTTATACTTGCTAATGCAAACAGAGTAAAAGACAAACCAAAAATAAAGTTAATAATTTTTTAAACTGTGATAATTTTAGTAAACCGAACTTTGCTCCAACCAAAAGTTTTAATGATGATATTAGAATAAGTCTTGACAATAGTAAGCATCTGTTGAACATTTGAATATACTTAAGAATCCAAAAGTAGTATCATTCCTCGTGATAAATACAAATTCCATCATAAGAGCTTAAGATCAGAAAATGTTAACAGCTTTTGATCTATGCAAAGTACTAAGATCAATATATTGTTTTAATCAATTCCATTGTCTGAATCAAAGAGCTCTATGAATACATGAAAACTTCAATTCATACTTTAAACTACTTTTTGGAGATTTCTATAATGGATTATGTAATGAAATGTATCTTCTAAGACACATATCAATTTTCTTGAGCCTAATTCAGGGGGATTTTTTATATTATTTGCGCAAAATGGTAGATCATTGTGTAAGTCATGAAGTGATTCTAGATAAGTTAAATCTACTTCAAATATATATATTCAATTTCTGAACTTTGAAGAATGCTCATTATATTGATATCCGTATTTTCTATCCTCATATGATAAGAATTCAGACATGTCTCACCCATATAAATTATTGCAGTCGAAGTAAATTAAATATGTTGAGCTTTGTGATGGGATAACATTTTCCATACACTTATTATTAGCAGTAGAATGCCTGCGAGAACATATAAAGTTATACACATTAACGTCAGTTAATAATTATTGTAATTCAATCTTTCAATACTTAAGCATAGCACCCCAAAATTATCCTGAATCTATATAATAAATCGTCATTTTTATAAAAGGATCTGTTTAATATTAAGTTTTCATCAGATGAATTATTCGCTAATTTTTCTATACTTGAGAAATCTAATCTATATGAATCTAAAATGCAAACAAAGTAAAAGAGAAACCAAAAATAAAGTTAATAATTTTTTAAACTGTGATAATTTTAGTAAACCGAACTGTGCTTCAACCAAAAGATTTAATGGTGATATTAGAATAAGTCTTGACAATAGTAAGCATCTGTTGAACATTTGAATATACTTAAGAACACAAAATTAGTGTCATTCCTCGTGATAAATACAAATTCCATCATAAGAGCTTAAGATCGGAAAGTGTTAACAGCTTTTGATCTATGCAAAGTACTAAGATCAATATATTGTTTTAATCAATTCCATTGTCTGAATGAAAGAGCTCTATGAAGGTATGAGTTTTAATCAATTCCATTGTCTGAATCAAAGAGCTCTATGAATGTATGAAAACTTCAATTCATACTTTAAACTACTTTTTGGAGATTTCTATAATGGATTATATAATGAAATGTATCTTCTAAGTAACATATCAATTTCCTTGAGTCTAATTCAGAGGATTTTCTGTAAACTTGCTTCAAGAAGATTTATAACTCGAGGTTTGATTTTGTAGAAAAATTGTTTTGGATTCAAAATTCCTTCATCATCTTTTTCCAATAGAAAGCTTTCAATACGAATATTATAGCCTCAGTTTAATGCGCTTTAAATTTCTTTCATTGGTTCAGCTGTATTTCTCTATAAATTTTGAAAAGGTCATTGGGATAGTAGTTTTTCGTTTGTTTGACTTGGTGAGCTCACAATTTGGGTCTATTGTTACATGACGCATACAAAAATTAAATTTTAAATGTCATATAGGGTTGTTAGCTGGCAGTTTGGTATAAATTTAAATCATAATTACGATTCAACTAAAAATATGGTTTCCCTTATTAAGATTATTACGACTGAAAAAAGAAGAAACGAAGTTTAAGGCTAAGAAAAGATTTTTATTTTCTTAAGTTCTTGACATGATAAATCTCTCTAAATTACCAAAAGAAAGCCATTCCAGCTACCTCGATTTTGTTTGTTCTATCGGCCCAATTCAAAGTTTTTGAGTCTATTTTTATAAAGTGCTGCAACGACAACAAACCCGGAAGCTGACATTTGCCAAAATTAGTGACAAACTCAAAGTAAACTGAACTCTGTGAAATCACAATTTGAGTCTATTGTTACATGAAGCATATAAAAAATTTATTTTCTTATGTTCTTCACATGATAAATCTCGTTAAAGTATCGAAAGAAGACATTTCAGCTACTTCGATTTTGCTTGTTCTAGTCTAAATTCACAGTTTTGAGGCAATTTTTAGAAAGTGTTACAACAACGCCAATGATCTTGTTCATTTCTTCTGCAGTTCAAGGTTGTTATATGGGTTTGGTAGCTGCTAGTTTGATATAAATTTAAAGCATAATTACGAATCAATGGTTTCCCTTATTAAGATTATCACGGCTGAATCATAAAGAAACGAAGTTTAAGGCTATGGAAAAATATTTATTTTCTTTGCAAGTTCTTCACATGATAAACCTCTCCAAAGTATCGAAAGAAGCCATTCTAGCTATCTTGACTAGACGTTTATTACTTATTAACGGATTTATGCAAAGCGATGCATGTTATTTTTAAACATCAGATTTTTTTCCCTTAATTACAGAAATTCCTTTAACTTTTCCTCAATGGTGTTATATTAACTAGCAATCAAGGTCCAGATGACGTAATCGGTTGAATGACTTACTTGCTAGTTGCATAAAACACGAAATTATTTAATAATATAACCTCGAATTAATGGCTATATTTAGATCTGGAAAAGAAATTGCATGATAATCTTTTAAAGTTCGAGGGTACAATATTCTGCTTCCAATTAAAGTCGCATCATGTTATTTCATTTAGCTGATAAAGGGGTACTTCGTAAATAAAAACTCAAAACAACAAACTCTTATTTTCAACACGAGGTCAGGTTCATCTACAAAACCTTATCACCCAACGACCTTAACATTGTCGCCAAATTATTAATTTCTACGCAGTCATCAGCTCGCTTATCAATCACAGCTCGACCAGAAAAACATGTTAAAACTTGCTTGAAAACAAATGATATCATAGAAATAAGAATTTGCAAAAGAAATAAAAAATAATCTTCATCTATTTACTCAAAGTGGTGAAATCTTTTATTACGCAATATTCTGTTTTCCAATTAAATTCGCATCATGTTATTTCATTTAGCTGATACAGCTGTACTTCGTAATTAAAGACTCAAAACAACAAACTCTTATCTTCAACACAATTAAATTCGCATCATGTTATTTCATTTAGCTGATAAAGCTGTACTTCGTAATTAAAGACTCAAAACAACAAACTCTTATCTTCAACATCAATTGTAGCCTCCAAGACTGAATACCCAATATCCAAGATGGCCGACAGGTGCCTTATCTTACTAAACAATCCAGGTTCAGATCCAAGGTTTAGATCTAAGTCCAGATGCAAACCAAAGAAGAAGAAGACCAATTGTAGCCTCCAAGACCAAAAACCGAAAATCCAAGATGGCCGACAATCCTTATCTCTTTTCCTTATCTCTCAATTGTAGCCTATAACACCGAAAACCCAAGATCCAAGATGGCCGACATCCTTATCTCTCAATTGTAGCCAATAACACCGAAAAACCAAAATCCAAGATGGCCGACATCCTTATCTCTCAATTGTAGCCTATAACACCGAAAACCCAAAATCCAAGATGGCCGACATCCTTATCTCTCAATTGTAGCCTATAACACCGAAAACCCAAAATCCAAGATGGCCGACATCCTTATCTCTCAATTGTAGCCTATAAGACCGAAAACCCCAAAATCCAAGATGGCCGACAGGTGCCTTATCTTACTAAACAATCTAGGTTCAGATCCAAGGTTTAGATCTAAGTCCAGATGCAAACCAAAGAAGAAGAAGACCAATTGTAGCCTCCAAGACCAAAAACCGAAAATCCAAGATGGCCGACAATCCTTATCTCTTTTCCTTATCTCCCAATTGTAGCCTACAAGACCGAATACCCTAAATCCAGGTCCAGATCCAAGTCCAGGTGTAAATCAAAGAAGAAGAAGATCAACTGTAGCCTCCAAGACCGAATACCGAAAATCCAAGATGGCCGACAAGCCTTATCTCATTTCCTTATCTCTCAATTGTAGCCTACAAGACCGAAATCTCTTTTCCTTATCTCTCAATTGTAGCCTACAAGACCGAATACCCTAAATCCAAGATTGCGTCAGAATCGGCAAAGCACATTTTGAGCTCGATTTTCTCATGGTCCAGAATCGGCAAGCACATTTTCGGCTCGATTTTCTCATGGTCCAGAATCGGCATATTCATACTACTCTCAACGTATTGATTCAACTCCGTCTCCTTGTCTGAGGAAAATATTTAACGAAAGTGAGGAGAAACCTAAAAGCAAAGTCAAGCTTTCTACAAATGCAATCCCAAATTCGATATGACATACCGCTCATGGAGACGAGTCCATGACTTATTTAAATCAATAGTTCACAACGATCCAACTCTCTCTCTCACGTACAAAAATTTCATTACTTAAAAAATTGTGCGTCTGAAGAAGCTGAACGATTACTTCGTCAATTTGACATTACACCAGTGATGTCCAAACCTATGCCCGCGGGCAAGTGAGCTTTTGAGCTTTTAAATTCGTATATGCACTTGTTTGACTGTATTCGGTTTCCTATTTTTGCGTTTTTTAATTGTTAAAGCATACAAAAGTTAAAAAATATCGTCATATTTAAGTAGTTTTCTAAGAAATTATACAATATATTAAGATATACAGCCTTTTGCAAACATTTTAAGGTTCTAAATTAAACAAACAGTACAAAATAGTAGTAGGGATATGGGGTTTCTGGGCCAAATGTGCAATGTGCACATCGAAAATGGTCAAATTGTGAGGGAATTTGAGGTCTTACGTCACATTTTTGCACATTTGGCCCAGAAACCCCATAACAATTCTGGGAGAGATAAGGAAATGGCTGGAGATAAGGAAATGGCTGGAGATAAGGGAACGGTTCCGTGATTCCGAAGGTCAATTTAGATTGTTTTGTTTTGGCGGCGGCGCGCTAGTAAAGGTAAGTATGAGTTGCACCTGGGTCTGGATCTGGACCTGGACCTGGACCTGAATCACGGGTTGAGCTAATTGATAAGGGAGCTGACTATAGAAATTAATAATTTGGTCGCAATGTTGTGGTCGTTGGGTGATAAGGTTTTGTAGATTAACCTGGGCTCGTGTTGAAGATAAGAGTTTGTTGTTTCGAGTTTTTACTATGCCGGATATTTTCGGCGGGAGCTTTTACTACGAGTGCTGATAACGGAACATAATGATCATGTTAATTTCTTTCTTCTTCTTTCTATCTAAAGTTCAAGGCTGCTACACGAAATTATGATATGATATAACTCCCGAATTAATGTCTATATTTAGATTTGGAAAAGAAATTGCATAATAATCTTTTAAAGTTCAAGGCTGTAGTTGTTTCAGCAAATCGTTTTTCTTATCGCCACCCAAAACATTTACGAGTCTGGGGCATTCAACTGTTATCGGCAAGTTTTACGCTGACCAAATCGAGTCCAGACGTTTTACTACGCCTTATCAGCGAATTGTTATGCTAAAAGAAATCGAGCCAGACAGTTATTAATCAGCGAATTTTTAACAAATTGCGAATGCTATTTTTAAATCGCTTTTTCGGTTAATTGCAGAAGTCCTCCAGAGATGGCATCTTAAAATTCAATAAGCCAATAAAATCTATTTGTCTCATCCTGCTCGTATTCATATATTCGCAAAATAAAAAGAGAAAATTTTGTAAATATCTTCCAGAAAACACAGAAAATGTTCATCACAATTTTAACTTCATAATTACTGACCATACTCATTATCTCGGAAATCCATTGACCTCAAGATATATTACTCTCCAAATAACGTAATCCTACACTAGCAACTTATTTTATCATCACTCGTAGTAAAAGCTCCCGCCGAAAATATCCGGCATAGTAAAAACTCGAAACAACAAACTCTTATCTTCAACACGAGCCCAGGTTAATCTACAAAACCTTATCACCCAACGACCACAACATTGCGACCAAATTATTAATTTCTATAGTCAGCTCCCTTATCAATTAGCTCAACCCGTGATCCAGGTCCAGGTCCAGGTGCAGATCCAGACCCAGGTGCAACTCATACTTACCTTTACTAGCGCGCCGCCGCCAAAACAAAACAATCTAAATTGACCTTCGGAATCACGCAACCGTTCCCTTATCTCCAGCCATTTCCTTATCTCCAGCCATTTCCTTATCTCTCCCAGAATTGTTATGGGGTTTCTGGGCCAAATGTGCAAAAATGTGACGTAAGACCTCAAATTCCCTCACAATTTGACCATTTTCGATGTGCACATTGCACATTTGGCCCAGAAACCCCATATCCCTACTACTCAAAATACTGCTGAAGCTTTTAAGCATTCCTCAAATTGAGTAGTGTGAGTTTGGCCATCACTGCATTACACAACAAAACTACCCAATCGCTTGGGAGTTTTTACACAAACGATATAACAGTACCAGAATGTTGGTAAACACACAACTAAAATTACTCCTCAATTAACCTACAATCAAAGCAGAACCGTCTCAAGCGATCAAATATCTTCTCGATCAAACCGAGGAATGCTTACACGAACTTCGGGCTTTAAAGGTTTCCACAGTGCGACGCCATTTTAGTGTACACTATTGTACAAAAACTTTCACAAGAAACCATTGCCAATAGGATCAAGAACAAGTGAGCAAAACTACGACTCCCTCATATTGAAAGTTAACAAACTTCTTAGAGTCTCGTTTCAGAACTCTAGAAGCACTCCAATAGTGCAAAGGCAACAAACCTCAAAACGCAACCACAAGTGGAAAACATACTTACACACTTATCAACAAACCTATTACATACATTAAATGTAAACAAAATCATTTTATTTATCTATCACTGTTCCCATTGTAATAAACTACAAGCAAAGTTACGATTACAATTTGCTCAACTGCATCAGTTGTGCAAAAATTGTTTGAATTCTGAACTCAATACAATTGATGCCAGAAAAAACATCACACACTTCTACATTTAGAGCAACAGACTCTACATTCAAACTCTAGAGTAACAAACTCTAAATCCACTACTAAACCACAGGAGAATACAATCTCTAACACAGATGCTCAAGCTAAATCATTTTTTTCACAAATTTTAAGCGGGTATTGTTATCAACAGCACTAATTCAAGTGTAAGGGTCAAGGGAGAATCACAAGTCCTGAGAGCATTACTCGGTTCAGGCTTTCAGGTTTCCTTTATCACAGAAGCTGCGTGCCGACGGCTTAATCTGAGGAGAACCAACACTGATATGGAAATAACTGGGCTAGGAAAAACTCCGACTGCCCATGCTACCTCTGAAGTGACAGTTCTACTCAATTCGCTACATACGAAGTTCCAAACGTCAGCCTTAGCATTGGTATTAAAGAAAATTACGGACGTCATTCCTCCGCATCAAATCAATATTTCAAATGGAACACAAATATCTAATTTAAAATTCGCAGACCCAAATTTCTGTACACCAGGGTAGCGATTCTCACACAATTTGGTTGCCTAACCGTTTCAATAAATTAAGCGCATGCCCAAAAAATGTTGTGGCAACAGAAAAATATTTCATAGCAACGAATAAATATGTCAAGTTTGTGCGCATGATCTGTAATTCTCCCATGCCGTTCCCCGGAGCTTGCATCTAAATACTCAGTCGCCTGGCTGGGAGCTGGCGTGTGATTTTGACACTTCATAGCGCTTGAACTGCCATGAGTAAAAATTTTGTAAAACGGTTAGCATTCCCCTTCAACCGATTGAACACACACTTGTTAAATTCAATCTCTACACATTTTTACAATTTTGCGTTGCCTTGTAACAACCAGGTTGTCTGAAACAACAAATTTCGTGAGAATTCCTACCCAGGAGCTATAGACGTATTACTTGGGACTTACATATACGGCCAAATCATTGAAAACGAAGTAGTACGAGGAACTAATGGAAATCCAAGAGCTCAAAATACTAAAGTGGGTTGGATATTAATAGGACAGATTAGTGATGTTACCAAAGCCAAGTGTGAAACATTTACTATACAAGTAAATAAAACACAAAGACTCGATGAACAGCTGAGGAAATTTTGGGAACAAGACGAAATTTCAACGAAAATTATTCACGCAGAAGACAAACAATGCGAAGAATTGTATGTAAGCTAAAACAATTTCTTCAACTAGAAAAGCGGCTGGAAAGAAATGAAGAAATAGCAGAGCAATACAAAAAATGTATAAACGAATACATTCAAATAAAACATATAGAGGAAATTCCAGAGGAACACGTACATCAGAACTTTACCTCAAAAGAGGCTTCTCATTACTATCTCACACATCACGCTGTTTTAAAAGAGAGCACCACTACCAAACTACGAGCAGTTTTTAATGGAGTGAAGTTCAAACCAATGAACGCGGGCAAGTGAGCTTTTGAGCTTTTGAGCTTTTAAATTTGTATATGTACTTGTTTGACTGCATTCGGTTTTTTGTTTTTGCGTTTTTTAATTAATAAGGCATACAAAAGTTAAGAAAAATCGTCATATTTAAGTAGTTTTGTAAGCAATTATCTTAACATATGCAATATTTTGCAAACATCTTAAGGTTCTAAATTAAACAAACTATACGAAATGCTTCGAAAGCTTTTAAGCTTTCTTCACATTAAGTAGTGTGAGTTTGGCCATCACTGTTTAATGCCTCTGCAAAAACAAGCAATGGGACGCCACTCAACAAAAATTTTTGGTTGGACCAACTTTTCAATCGATATTATGGGCACTTTTACTTAGAGATACCGATTCGAATTCACCGCCAGCATTGAAAAAATGTACAGGATGATACATATGGGTCATTCTTTTATAAACCGAACACCTTTCTGACCGACACATTGTTGATTTGGCTGAAATTTTGTTTACGGGTTCTATATCGAAAAAAAGAGATACGTGTTCGAGGATTTTTTTGTTTTTTGAAAATAGAGCGGATCCAAATTTCGAGAATTTCGTGATTTTTTGCTTGAAGGCTTATTTTCAAAAATTTATAACTCCGGTTCTACTGAAGGAAGAAACTTCATTCTTATATTTTAAAGCTAAACAAATGAAAATATCGTCAATAAAAAATTTTCAACGAAGTTCTACATAATTCCTTAGAAAATGCGACTGAGGAAGAAAGTAATCAGCTTCGTGATCAAAACAAGAAAGTCGGAGAAAATACGCAATAAGATTTGCAATGAACCAACACCAACTTCGCTCTCAGGTCATGCTCCAGAAATGATTTAAATCCAACAAAAACCCTCTGAAAATTCAAAATCAATTATCGAAGAGTTATCAATTTTCAATTTTCAAATAAAATCGAATCACTGGTCGCAGAACTGAACAACATACAGATAACTGAGCAAGGAGAAGCGAACAGGCAAAGAATAGGTAAACTGACTGATCAGTTAGCACTCAGTGCTTTTAAATTAGGTTTAAGAGAACCACTGAAATCCACAGAATATGCCGTCTAACTTAAAACATTATAAAATTCTATACAACTTGCGACAGAGGTTGATTCTGATAACAAGCAAACAGGTAACATTCTCAGATTCTGCTCACATCCAGCACGTATCGGAACCAATCTTTCCATATGAATGTCAACAAAAAAGGTCAGAACTTTCAAACTCACAGGAACTAGCAGAGAAACAGATACAATAATTCATTTAACAGAAAGCGTTAATTCCCTCAGAGCAATTTCAATAAATAAGCCAACAATTTTCGAATTTTCACTTATCATTTTCGTTTTTGGAATTTAACTCCAAAATTATCTTTTCACAACATGGAAGTTTTTCAGAACATGACTTTGACTTTTGTTCAGATCACAACATTGTATTTTTTTAATCACAGCATTGAACCTTTTGGACCATAACTTTGAAAGATATTTGCGTCTTCTGATAGTTGAAATTTTCGTATCTTGCCGTTTTGGCGTGGATCGGAAGCACCTATTTAAAATTCTTAATACGCTACGTCAACGATGTATATAGCCAGTACGCCACCAGGTGCAAGGGCGGTGGACCCTAACCTGTGTCTTGTTTGCACAGAGGACATCTCTCCGGCCGACAGCACCTTGACCAGCTGTGCACATAAGCTCCACATCCGATGTGTGTGTCAGTTGCTGAAGACCAGCTGGAAATGTCCAATGTGCAGACAGGCACTGACGAATCAGGGAGGCGAAACCGAGACAATCCCAAAGAAATACAACCTGCGAAAACCTCTAGCGCATACTTCAATGCCAGCTTCTCCTGCAGGATGAAGCCCCGGAGAGGCGTGTGGGCAGGCCGGAACCACATATTTCTCAGCCGAACCCAAGGCCCAAAGCTTAGGGCCAGTATTAGCCTTGGTGCAGAGCTCCAATGAGGCGAGGGTGTTAAATATATTTATTATAAGTTGAGTACCTACTCACCACTCCTGACACCAAAACAAACACTCCCTTTGGTTAGATTTATTTTTTATTAACACTTATGACTTTAAACTATGTATACTAATTTATAGTAATAGTTATAGTGTAGTAGCGCCATAATTAAGCGTTGGTCTATCAAATTAAACAATTGAGTGACTATTGATTGAGTAATATAGGTGTCTGCCGATTACGTTAAATAATTGTGTAAGTGTTTTTAAATGGTATAAAACACCAATCAATTCATAAGTGTCCCTACATCGTCGGAAACATGAATTGATTGGTGTTTTATACAATTTAAAAACACTTACATTATTATTTGACGTAATCGACAGACACCTAATTATGTTACTCAATTATTTAATTTAATTGACTCACAGCAGTTAAGCACCATAATTAAGGTGCTTAACTGCTAGTCACTTAATTATTTTATTACTTCAATCGTGACCTAATTATTTAACTTAGTTTTACCGGCACTAAATCATTTTAGTTAACTGAGCAACACTTAGTTATTTAATTTAATTTACCAACGCTTAATTATGGTGTTTAACTGAGCCGACCGACACTTAGTTATTTTATTTTATTGACTGACAGACACTTAGTTACTTTCCGACCTTTTCCTGTTGAGGTTTAAATCGAACTCTCTTGTTTTTCACGACACTTTGTTGACTTGCCGAGATGAACTTTTTGATCGAGATAGAAAGCTTTGAGCTTTTCTCTCTCGATCATATGATTCCCGATCACTTGTTTGTGCCGTACCACACTTGTCCAGCTTCATCGCAGTTTGTCGGTGAGAGGGCGTGCGGGGGTGTATAGGGAAATCCGCAGGGAACTTACCTATTTATCGACGCATCGGCACGCATACATTCAAAGCAAGGTTTATTTGGGTTCGGAAACTGCTTTAATGTTACCACTACATACAATAAATTGCATATGTTTTACACAAAATCCGACACGACAACTGTGGGCACTCGTGCGGACTTCATCGCGCGGAAGCAGGACAAGTGTGGTACGGCACTTCAGCACTAGGCAAGTTTAAGGTCGTGAAGCTTTTTTCTCTCAGGTTCTTCTGTTTTAAAGCAACAGACGATTGCCCTTGGACAAGACGATGTACTTTGCAAGAATTTAGGACGATGCGCTTTTACCTGAGAACTTTAATTCATAATCGTTCAGGTGTCTCGCTATCACTTTCGGCGTACTTTTGTTTATCAAAAGTTTACCCGTTAGTTGGTGGAAGAGGATATGCAAATTCCTCTGTAATTTATTTACGAAGTGGCTATTTATGAGAAAGTTTTGTGTTACTTGTAAGGGTCATATCCGTTATCCAATGTTGACTGTGCTTTGGGGACAGTTTTCATATTTTGTATCAAGATTTGTTACTGTTCGCTTACGTGTTTGCTGTTATCTAAGGATGAAGTTCGTCGAATTCGTATGGGCATTCGGATTAAGTCCGATCATGTGGTGGACGTACGGAGCATTGTTTTTGTGGGTGTGGCCCGAAATTGGAAGGGTCCGCTACGCCCTGTTACTCTTCCGGGATGATTCGCTCTATGCTACTATCTAGACAGGCTCTGATGTTGCCAATTCGACCCATAAGGTGAAGCTGACGTTGAAGAAGGATGAGCGTTGGATTTGTAATGGTAAGTTAATATTTATTTTTTTAATTTATTCTTTATTAATATGTTTTTCTTCTTTTTCTTTCAGGAGATGTCATCTTTGTTATGGGGAAAAGTCTGTTAGCGGAGCTAAATTTGTACCCCCCTAGAGTTGGAACATGGAACCGACATCACGAAGGAGCCAGCCGATGCCGACCCTCTTCGACCCCTTTCTTGCGGTACTTCTGAGGAGTGGTTGGACTAGCGAAAGCGTTTCGATTAGCCGATGCTTTGGGATTAGCGGACCTCTTTCGGTGTTTTTATGTTTTGTTTTTCTTGTATTATTATTTTTATTTATTTTTATTATTTTATATAATAATTATCAAAAAATAAAGTTTTTTGTTTGTCTGATTTTTCCT
Source organism: Leptarthrus brevirostris (assembly GCA_964036015.1). Lineage (NCBI taxonomy): Eukaryota > Metazoa > Arthropoda > Insecta > Diptera > Asilidae > Leptarthrus > Leptarthrus brevirostris. The sequence continues at coordinate 10,869,473 of OZ038376.1, read as the reverse complement.
TAATTGTGATTGTTATACTTTAATGACCTGTTTCCCTTCTTGTTTTCAGCGTTGGTTGGGTGCTGAATTAAACGTATTTTAGTGTTGGATTTGTGGTTTCTTGCGTTGTTTCGGTAAAATTTTTAAAAATTTTTGGTACATTTGAACTTTTGAGAAACAAAATTTTTTTTGTGCGTTGTCTGATGGTGTGGCGATAAAAAGTGTTTGTTTTCTAAATGTAACTGGCGTTGCTGTTTTTTATTACATGAAATTTAACGGCGTTGAAGAAATGGGTTGTATAGATTAACTGCGTTGTATAGATTAACTGCATCGGGATATTGTTGTTGCGCGGTGGTGTATTTTGTCGGTTGATACATAGTGCGACTTTGGGGGCCACAAAGTTAGTTATAATGTACGCTGTTATGACCAGTAGTAGTATTCCTGAGAGGGATAGAGAAGTGGTGGATAGTGTGTGAAGTGTCTGGGTCTTAATGTTGGCATGTACTTTTTCTTCCTGGATGCGAATTTTAACCAGGTATTTTGCACCTTGGTGTATTAATTGGTTGGTAGTGTCTTCAAAGATGTCAAATTTCCAAATTTTCCAGTTCTATTTTGGTTTCGTTTGTGTTTAGAAGTTAATCCGGTTGGGCGATTTCTAAAAGGTGCCGGTTTTTTTGCCTCGAAATAAAGGTTATTGGGGCCTATTTATAATTGGCATGGTTGATTAATAATATGCCTTGTACGTTTAGGTGGTTAGTAAGCTATAGTCGAGCACAGGTAATGTGCATTATTGTTCTCGAGGCTAGTGAATACAAACAAGTATTGGATTGATTCAATTTGATAAGCGTATCTCTGGGAGGTAACTGTGCCGTTAATTGGCATCTGGGGTTTTCCTCCAGGGGGTTGAATAGTAGTTTTATTGCACAATCCGTGGACATGGCGGGTGTTTAGCCTGCCAATATACGTATTCTCGTCTATGTCTTTGGACACTGGACTGGATATTGGATTTTTGATGGTTTTAAGAGTAGAAATTCTCGTGTATGTATTTGACTTCCTATACGTGAATAGTCAATTTCCGTATGGATTGGGAAACACCGGATCTGTTGCAGTTCAAATTGTGGTATGTCAAAGGGGGGTGGGGGGGGGGAGGGAGGGACCGATTTTGATGATTCCGTTTCGTTCGGTAGAGTATGTTCCTTCATTGATACCATGAAAATTTTAGTGGAATGGCGGTGGGGTAGGTGGGTAAACCTAACTTTTTAAGGCGTGGACCAATTTTGTTAGTGGACCAATTGTTAGTTGTTTGGTTTGTTTGATTTGCACCGACTTCCCAAAAACAGAAAGGTTCTTAGTTCGACGTATATATATATATATATAATTTTTTTTAATGTCTGACCGGGCTTAACTTCGGTTGGGTAGGGTGCCCATTGGTACTATGTCAAACAAATTGTTGGTGGGGTGGGGGTGGAGGTAACCTAACTTTGTAATGCGTGGACCGATTTGGAGGATTCTTTTTTTGTTGTACAGAGTATGATCTCAAATTGCTAATAGGAGAAAAAAATTTGGTCTTATGCGGGGAGAGGGCGGAGGGATAGTCTAACTTCGTAACCCACAGAACGATTTGGCTAACTTTTTTTTCTTAAATAGAGTATGTTCCCTGGTTGATACCACGAGAAAAAAATTTTGATGGGGTGGGGGTGGGCTGAAACATAACTTTGTAACGTTATTAGGGGTTGAACAACTACACTCAAAACCTTTATCAGTTTTTATTTATTACACTTAGTTTTCTTTTATTCAGAACTTAAACTTAATTACACTTTTATTCAGAACCTTAGCTTTCTTTTATTCAGAACCGACCGATCTCCGCAAACAGACCCCTTTTTATATCTCGCGACCGCCCTTCCTTAATGCACACTTGCGAATCTCTATTGCAACTCTTCGTTTCATTGCAATTACCACAATTACTCTACAAAAAGCTTTCTTGTTCTATTTTTCTTCTTTTTGCATTCTCATACCTTCCCACGGGCAGTCCCGGTACAAGAAAATGCTGACGCGACATCTTTCCCCGTGAACCATTCTTATCGCTGGTTTGTTTTTGTAGTATTTTTTAAGTGATCGTAATTGTCACTGCCACACCAGCTTGGCATTTCTCGGAACTTTATCGGTTTTTAATGATTTGTTGGGTCAGCGTGTATATTGTAATTTTAATTACATGGCGGATTTGGATTTTTTATGTTTAGATAAACAAATCCGATATACAACATTCCTTCCTCCTACAAAAAAGATGATTATTCTTAGGAGAGGAATAATCATCTCAATTATGATGAGGTCAGGTCTTTAATTTTAATTTAAAGACCTGCTTAGAGGAGGAAGTTTTTAGTTTTAATTTTAAATTTTAACTATGAACTTCGCCACCACTGTTACGCGACTTATTTAACTTTGTTTATTCAGAAACGAAAAATAAATATTTTAAAATAATAAAATGTATTAGAACTTTATTTTCGAGGATTATAAGCAAACAACACAAATACCACTTTAATAACAACTTTATTATTTACTTATAATTCTTTTATTATTCACTTATAATTCTTTTAAAATTATGATTTAGCGATGAACATCTCTTTGGAGTGCTCACTTCGTCGCGACGGTCTTTAGACTGCCTTTCTTATCTTTTACAAAGTAGAATTTTAGAATTAAAGCAGAAAGCGCTGACCGATCGGTTCTCACGATTTTATTTTCAGACGGTGGAGTTACTTTAAGTCACGTTCCCAACTTACGAAAAATAAAATTTTATAAGTTGGAAATATTCAAAGTTCGCCAAGGTGAAGACTCTTGGTTTTGAATTTCGGTTACTTTATTTTTAGTTTCCGTTAGATTCGCTTTATCTGCTATAAATTGTGGGAACGTAACTTTTGGGAATGTAACTCTTCCCTCCTTTAATTCGAGATTCTCCTGGATCTCGTTAATTATTTTAACTTTTGATTTATTTTGTTTACAAAAAAAGTGTATTACAAAAATTGATACAAATATTACCAATATAATACTTCCTGTTCCTATACTATAGTTAACAATTTTATGAAGCTTCAACTCCTCGATTTCCTTAATATTGTTCTCCTGGTTTAAATTAAATTTTTCAAAAGTTAACATATCATCTTTTAAAGTTATATTTTCCCTATAGGGTATTACAAATCTTTCAGTAAATACAGATATCTTATTGCTAAATGTTCTGTTAGCTATTTTGATTGAATAATTAACAAAATTGATTATAAAATTTCCGTTGAAAAGAAGTCTTCTTTCATCACAGGAACTTTTGAAACTTTTGTTTTTCATATTGTTTAAAATTACAAAATCATTTCCTGTTTCTATGATTTCTTCTTCTGGACTATGGACTAATTTACAGTTTTTCTTAACCACACAATGTTTACTTAGTTTTAGTTCTTGTAGGCTCAAATTATTCTGGAATGAGAAAGTCTTGTTATAAATTCTGATTACATATTCAAGTTCTTCATCAATTTGTTTATTATTAGAATTTACGACAGGAACTATTAATTTCTTGTCCGTTTTTAAGGTTCCTGTTGGAATTTTTATTGCGAAAACGATAGCATTTTCCCTAAATTTTGCTATTCTGGCTTTAATGTTACTAAGTTTCTTCATATCAATTTTGTATTCATGAATTTCTTGCTCACTTAATATATTTGGGTGGACTATTCCCACTCTAGCTGAAATTATATTGTCCTGAATTTTTTCTACTTGTTCTTTTAATGCATTTACTCTCAGTTGTTGTTCAAGGAAAACTTCCTGATCTAATATTTTTCTTTCAAAGTTTTTTATGTTTTCTAATTCAGTAACAATTTTGTTTCTATCTGCTTCTATAATATTTTTTAGTAATGAGAACGAATTACTAAAATTGTCGTTGATTTTAATTTGTTGATTAATAGTTTTTATACTTCTGTGGTTGTTTTCGTCTGTCACTTTTAAGTGTGATTCAATCTCTAATTTGTTGTCTTCGTCAAGTGTACCGAAAAGCCATTTTAATCCTTTTCCTACTACATTAATTAAACCTCTCTTACTTCTATTGGGTAATAATGTTAGAGTTTTAATTTTAATTGAGTTAATTTGGTTTTTTAGTAAGTTTTTGTTAGTAATATTTAAGGCTTCTATACAGCGTTCCAAATTGGTTAGGATATCTAAAATTTCGTTGGGATAAATTATATGTAAGACTATATATCAAATCTATTTACTATTTCTATTTCGTCTATTTTTATTTCGGTAAATCCAGACTCCGAGTGAATTTGTTCAATTGACAGCGTCGCTTGGGTTAGGGGGGTCATGGCTAGGACCAACATCCATATGAACATGATTTCCAGAATTCTCACCTGTAAATTTAAAAGGCCGTTTTATATTGTTTTCGTGGATATTAGCTAATTTATATTTTCTAAATTTTGGTTTTTCCTTATGACGAAGTGATTTATAGTTTTTTATGAACCCTGTCGTCCTAGTTTCGACATAGTCTTCACGATTTTTATTTCTTTTATTAATCATCTGGCTTTTCTTTTCATCTATTCTTTCCTTTATAATTACAAAGTCAACTTCGCGATTCTGCACTTCAGCTGGGGTACATTTTAAAGTAGAATGAAATGAGTTATTATAAAATGTTATTGCATTAAGTATTTGCATTTTAATTGGTTGTTTGTTTTCTAAATTTAAAGCTCTAATTCTTTCGGTTAAGGTATTGTTAAGCCTTTCGACATCGGCGTTTCCGGTATGATTGTTAGGTTTTGTAGCGCGAAATTCGATTTTTTCCTTTTTACAGAATTCTTCAACATTTTTTGAACTGAACTCATTTTCAAATATAAATCTTTTAATTTTTCCTCGAATTGAAATAAATTGTTTTAGCTTTTCTACTATTGTTCGGCTGTTTCTGTCTTCTAGGTGGAAACTTGTGGCAAATTTTGAAAATTTATCAATAAAATTTATAAATGAATATTTACTATTGACATAAACATCGACATGTACTATTTCATCAATCGTGGAAGGAGTTTCTGTTAAGTAAAATTTATTTTTTATTGGTTGCCGATCGTATTTGGCTGCTGAACAGATTTCACAATTATTTACAATTTTCCATATTTCTGTTCTGAGATTTGGGTGATAAATTTTCTTTTTCATTCCTTCATATGTGGCAATAATCCCTGAGTGTCCCGATTCATTTTTGCGGAAGAGTGCAATTTGTTTCTTCAACTGCTTCTCATCTTCTATGTCTACAGCGAAAAGGCTACATCTAACGAATTTAAAAGTTCTTCGATCTGGAAACATTGCAATTAATCTTTGCTGTAGTTTGTTGTATTCATGATCGTTCAACTTCGAGTGGATTCCTATCTTGCCCTTTTCTAAATATCTTCTCAAGATGTTACTATCATACTCATTGACTAGGTCGTTCTTGTCGATATAGATTCTTCTGTTCTTAAATATTTTTTCACATTCCTTTTCTTTGGTTTCCACAAGTGTGATCTGTAGCTTGAACCTATTAACGACTGTATCCAGAATGGGGATATGGTCCTCCAAGTTTTCTTCTTGGGAATGAATAGTTTGTACTTCTATAGATTCTCCTGACTCACTAGTCTTTTCTGTATTGTTTATATTTTCAATTTTTTCTGAAAACATTTCGCCTAATACTTCGCTCAAATTCATTGTATTGATTTCTTGGTTCTCAGCATTTATTCTGCTCAAGAAATCTGCGATTTTATTTTCTTTCCCTTTGATAAAATCAATGTTAATATTATATTCTCCTAATTGAATAAGCCATCTTTGGAGCCTTGGATTGATATCTTTACCGGAGTATTTTGTGTGAAGCCATTTTATTGGCTGATGATCGGTTTGTAATTCAAATTCTTTCCCGAACAGATATGGTCTAAAATACCTTACTCCACATACCACGGCTAACAGCTCCTTTTCTATTGTGGGATAATTCTGTTCGTGGTTATTTAGTGTTCTGGAGGCATACGAAATGGGATGACCGTCTTGGGTTAAAACTGCGAAAATGGCAAAGTTGCTGGCATCAGTTACGAGCTTAAATTTCTTTTTAAAATCAGGATACTTAAGTATCGGATGATTGGTTATGAGCTCCTTTAATTTATCAAAGGCGGCTATGAAGCTCGGATCATTAGTGTTGATACGGGTATTTTTCTTTAAATACTTCGTTAATGGTTGTGCTATTTTGGCATAGTACTTTATGAACTTTCTATAATAGCCAGTGGTTCCCAAAAATGCCTTTATCTGTTTCTGGGTGGTTGGTAATTTTAAATTCTGAATAACTTCGACTTTAGCCGGATTGGGTCTTACACCTTCGGGCGTTAAGATATGGCCAAGGTACTCGGTCTCCTTAAGGAGGAAACTACACTTGTCCATCTGTATTTTCAATTTAGCTTCTCTCAGTGTGTTAAATATTTTCCGAATACTTAAAATGTGTTCTTCCAATGACGTACTGAATATCAAAATGTCGTCGAGGTAAACTACACAGATTTTGTTTATGTAGTCCCTGAGAATTGATTTCATCAACCTTTGAAAGGTTGCGGGGGCGTTCTTCAATCCAAATGGCATTCTGATATATTCATAATGCCCGATGGGAGTGGAGAACGCTGTTTTTTTTCTATCGTCAGCTTTTACTAAGATTTGGTGAAACCCTTTCGCCAAATCAAATGTCGTAAAATACTGCGCTTTCCCCAATTTGTCCAATATATTATCAATATTGGGAATTGGGAACTTATCATTTATGGTCACTTCATTAAGTTTTCGATAATCGATAACTATTCGCCATTTTTGTTGCCCGGAATTATCTGGTTTCTTCGGAACTATCCAGAGTGGCGAGTTATACGGAGAGTTGCTTTCCTTAATAATTCCCTGGTCAAGCATTTCCGTTATTTGTTTTTCTATTTCCCTTTCATGGACTTGTGGGTAACGATAGATCTTAGAATAAATCGGATTATTAGTTGTTGTTAAAATTTCGTGCTGCACTTCATGAGTGAACGTAAGTCTATCCCCTTCCCTAAAGAATAGTTCATGATATTCTCTTAAGAGATTTTTTACTAATTTGCTTTCTTCACTATTCAGGTGATCGAGTATTAGACTGTCAACAATACGTGCATCATTAGTTTCTAAATTGGTAATTACATTTATTTCGTAGAGGTAGTTATCTGCAAAAAGAATCTTGTTTTGGTTTATTTCTAATTGTCTCTTTTCTAAGTTAACAACTGCTTTCAGTGCCGTTAACAAATTTTGGCCTATAATTGCATCGTACTTCCTACCACTTAATGGGATCACTTTCCACGCTATCGTTCCTATCGTAAGAAATTCCTTCGGAAAAGGAATGATTATTTCAAAGGGGATTCAAAAGTTTTATTTCGGGAAAATTTTCAAAGAGTTGTGGCTTTATTATGCTTGTCTCAGAGCCTGTATCGATTAAGGATCTAAGGCCTATCGTAAGAGTCACTATGGGCAATTTACTTCGCGAGGCTCTATTGAAAAATTTGAGCTTTGTTGTTGGACGTTTTCTACTTCCATTGGTTCAATGTTATTACTAGGATTGAAACGATTGTTGTTGGCAAAATTATTATTATTATTACTAAACCTATTAGGATTAGAGGTTTCACCTCCTGATTGATGGGGCCTAGAATCTCTAAAGCGCCCCGAATTATTACTTAAATTTCTGTGAACTGGATTATTGTTAATATTCCTATAATGGTTTGTGTTCCGAGAGAAGTTACTGCGATTGTTATAATTATCATACTGTCTATGTCTATATGTCTCGTCTTTACGGTTTGGTCTGTTTGTAAACCTATTCGTTTGTCGGTCATTTTCTCTAACACTGTTTCTAACTACATTCTTAATTTTCCGATGAGAAATGTCTATTGCCCTTTCATCGTCCAAAAGTTTTAATTCAGCAAATCTATTGTAAATTTCAATTAAAGTATTGTTTTTTTCTACATTTCCGCGAACGAGATTATCCATCTTTTCCATAACGATTCCTACGAGGTATTTATCGTTATTTTCTGGCGAAACATTTATTGGTCGATTTTGTATTTCTTCAAACTCATACAATTCATTCAATTTATAATTCACTGACCTAACTATATTAAACAGTTCTCTTAGATCTCTTACCTTGATATTACGACATTCGTTTATTAGTTCTGTGTAATCTAGTCGAGGACGGAAGTGTAGTCTTAATTCAGATGTTGCTGTTTCCCATGTGAGGCTGTTACCTAAGCGTTGTATACATCGTTTTGCTGTCCCTTGTATTTTTTCATTTAAAACTATCCGGATGGCATACTGCCGTAATTCTTCGTTATTACATAGCTCCATTGCGTCTTCCACAGACCTTATGAACTCCATCAAGGTGAAATCTACTGATCCGTTGAATAGCTTCAGGCAACGAAAATGGTTGAGGATTTCATCTGGTGTCAGCTCGAACAAGTTGGGATTCGCTTCATTTATCTGCTGTTGGTTCAATTGCTCTCACAACTGGGCGATTTCGGTTTGTTGTTGTTGGATTGCCTGTGGGTTCGCCATTTCTTGCTCGATGTCACTGCTATCACTGACACTGTTTATATTTCGATTTGAGTCAAACACTTTATTGACTTTCTCTTTCAATAAATTCTTAGCTTTACTTATTTGACACAATAATATCGAAACGGTTCAATTAATCCCTGGATAGCGTCTCTTTAGAGCGATATCCTACCGACTGCGCCACTTATTTAACTTTGTTTCTCCAGAAACGAAAAATAAATATTTTAAAATAATAAAATGTATTAGAACTGTTACACAGGGATCATTTGACAATCAATTTTAATTAAAACAAACCACTAACACTCAGGTTTAACAATACTTTCTTTTCTTTATTAATTCTTTAATACTGTTCACAACATAACAATCCGTATCTTAACTCAAATCTTTATAAAACCAAACTCTAAAATGAGGTACAAATTACAAATCTAACGGACTAACCTAATTAACTCAAAATTGACGTAAAACTGTTAACCGACTTACTTAGAGCAAAAACAAACCGCCGGGTTTCGTTATTAAAACCAGACTCTTCTACGACCAAAATAAGACTCTATGATTACCATTTTTTTCCCACGACCTGTTTACTTGACTGAGCTTTTTGATCAAGGTTGAAAGCTTTGAGCTTTCGCTCTTGATCGTGTAACTTCTTTAGGTAAGCTTTTGGTTGTGTGTGTGAGAGCTTTTTCCTCTCACTTACTGGGTATGACCACAAGTTCAAGCACCGATAGACCTTGGGCAAGGCGATGTACTTATCGGAATTTGATTATCAGGCACCTTTTGGCAGGGAACTTAACCTTGTTCAGGTGCCTGATGGTTAAAATTCTTTTTTAGCATTTTAAGGTTTCCGACGCGCCACAATTTTGTGGGAAAGGAATGCGCGGAAATCTGATCGATTTGTTTGTCGCAAAGGTAATAATTGCCGTGTAGGCGATATTTGGTTGCTTGAGTGCAACAAACTAATTTTATGAACTAATATTTTAATTCGTTATATCGCAAAATAAGATTCTTCAATTTGACAATTAATTTAATGTGCCGTGAAGGCAATTTTGCGAATATAACCTTTTTATTTATTAATTATGCCAACATTTAATTTACTTAAATATGGCATATAACAGAACTTTATTTTCGAGGATTATAAGCAAACAACACAAATACCACTTTAATAACAACTTTATTATTCACTTATAATTCTTTTATTATTCACTTATAATTCTTTTAAAATTATGATTTAGCGATGAACATCTCTTTGGAGTGCTCACTTGGTCGCGACGGTCTTAAGACTGCCTTTCTTATCTTTTACAAAGTACAATTTTAGAATTAAAGCAAAAAGTGCTGACCGATCGGTTCTCACGATTTTATTTTCAGACGGTGGAGTTACTTTAAGTCACGTTCCCAACTTATGAAAAATAAAATTTTATAAGTTGGAAATATTCAAAGTTTGCCGAGTGAGGTCCACTCACACCGCTGAAATCACTAGTATAGTGATTGTGTGGGTGGCCAAAAATTTACGAGGCCCAATACGCCTAACTTTACATGGTGATGGCGTTTCCCCCGTGACCATCTGGACGGCCCCAGCCCTTCCAAACACGACCCACAGGGTTGATCTCATCCTGACCAGGGCGAACGCTACGTAGCCCGTAAGTTTTGATTTTTTGAATAAAAGTTATATATTATTTTACAATTTGTTTCCTTTCTTAGGCGGGATTGTTACCATTGTATTTTTTTTAATAAAGTAGTTTGGTAATTACGTGTGGTGTGTATATTATGTTGGTTTTGTTTGTTGTTTTTTTTTTGTTAATTATGGCTTTGGGGGGGGGGGGGGGGGGATAGTTGTACCGTTTTTGTTTTGGGGAGTGATTGGGTTCTCTTTAAAGGTTTTGGCCGATCCGCAGGCAGTTTTGCGCTATTTCGCATAGCTCGAGTTGTTGGGGGTTCTTTGGAACGGGTGTGTTATTTCTAGTACATAGCCCGTAAATTTTTCCTTTCCAACTTTTGCGTGGCTTATACAGCAGGTATAGTACTATGCTTGTAGTCACGAGTTCGCTTAGGGACAGGGATGCGTGTGTTAACATACCAATTTAATTTGGATTTGGTCCAAAGACAACGTTCCCTCCTGTATGATACGGTTAGTGGCAGAGTAGGTAGTAGTGTTAGGAGTAGTAGATAGCATGTTTTCCGGGAGTGATAGCTCGAATTCCTTTGGCAATACTATGCTACTTATGTTGGGGAAATAGGAAGGTTGAAATATTTGCTGGGGGTGTCTATCTTTTGCCTCGAAGTATAGTTGTTTGGCCCCCAGTTGGATATGGCAGGGTTTGTTTATTACTATTATCCCCTGTCGTTGGAGCCGGACTGTTTCGAACTAGTTTATGCATGTTATATGCATAGTTTGAGCGGGCTTGAATGCGTATTGGGTCTTGCCATTTTTATTAGCATCTCCCGCGGGGGTGCTTGTACCCGCAACTCACAGTGCGTGAGTTGAGTTGTTTAGTGGGTTGAATAGCAGATGCACCAAGCACTCATCGGTGGTGAGTAGTATAAATATGAGGTTTCTGCCGCAAATGTGCATGTGCAGGTCAAAGGTCAAGGTTGCTGATTGGGTTTTCGGTCTTGGAGGCTACAATTGAGAGATAAGGAAAAGAGATAAGGATTTTCGGTCTTATAGGCTACAATTGAGAGATAAGGAAGAGAGATAAGGATTGTCGGCCATCTTGGATTTTGGGTTTTCGGTCTTATTGGCTACAATTGAGAGATAAGGATTGTTGGCCATCTTGGATCTTGGGTTTTCGGTCTTATAGGCTACAATTGAGAGATAAGGAAGAGAGATAAGGATTGTCGGCCATCTTGGATTTTGGGTTTTCGGTCTTATTGGCTACAATTGAGAGATAAGGATTGTCGGCCATCTTGGATTTCGGTCTTATTGGCTACAATTGAGAGATAAGGATTGTCGGCCATCTTGGATCTTGGGTTTTCGATCTTATAGGCTACAATTGAGAGATAAGGATTGTCGGCCATCTTGGATTTTTGGTTTTCGGTCTTGTAGGCTACAATTGGTCTTCTTCTTCTTCTTTGGTTTGCATCTAGACTTAGATTTAAACCTTGGATCTGAACCTAGATTGTTTAGTAAGATAAGACACCTGTCGGCCATCTTGGATTTTGGGGTTTTCGGTCTTATAGGCTACAATTGAGAGATAAGGATGTCGGCCATCTTGGATTTTGGGGTTTTCGGTCTTATAGGCTACAATTGAGAGATAAGGAAAACAGATAAGGCTTGTCGGCCATCTTGGATTTTGGTTTTTCGGTGTTATTGGCTACAATTGAGAGATAAGGATGTCGGCCATCTTGGATCTTGGGTTTTCGGTGTTATAGGCTACAATTGAGAGATAAGGAAAAGAGATAAGGATTGTCGGCCATCTTGGATTTTCGGTTTTTGGTCTTGGAGGCTACAATTGGTCTTCTTCTTCTTTGGTTTGCATCTGGACTTAGATCTAAACCTTGGATCTGAACCTAGATTGTTTAGTAAGATAAGGCACCTGTCGGCCATCTTGGATATTGGGTATTCAGTCTTGGAGGCTACAATTGATGTTGAAGATAAGAGTTTGTTGTTTTGAGTCTTTAATTACGAAGTACAGCTTTATCAGCTAAATGAAATAACATGATGCGAATTTAATTGGAAAACAGAATATTGCGTAATAAAAGATTTCACCACTTTGAGTAAATAGATGAAGATTATTTTTTATTTCTTTTGCAAATTCTTATTTCTATGATATCATTTGTTTTCAAGCAAGTTTTAACATGTTTTTCTGGTCGAGCTGTGATTGATAAGCGAGCTGATGACTGCGTAGAAATTAATAATTTGGCGACAATGTTAAGGTCGTTGGGTGATAAGGTTTTGTAGATGAACCTGACCTCGTGTTGAAAATAAGAGTTTGTTGTTTTGAGTTTTTAATTACGAAGTACTCCTTTATCAGCTAAATGAAATAACATGATGCGACTTTAATTGGAAGCAGAATATTGTACCCTCGAACTTTAAAAGATTATCATGTAATTTCTTTTCCAGATCTAAATAAAGACATTAATTCGAGGTTATATTTTTGAAATAATTTCGTGTTTTATGCAACTAGCAAGTAAGTCATTCCACCGATTACGTCATAACACCATTGAGGAATAGCCAAAGGAATTTCTGTAATTAAGGTAAAAAATCTGATGTTTAAAAATAACATGCATCGCTTTGCATAAATCCGTTAATAAGTAATAAACGTCTAGTCAAGATAGCTAGAATGGCTTCTTTCGGTACTTTGGAGAGGTTTATCATGTGAAGAAATTGTAAAGAAAATAAATATCTTTTCATAGCTTTAAACTTCGTTTCTTTATGATTCAGTCGTGATAATCTTAATAAGGGAAACCATTGATTCGTAATTATGCTTTAAATTTATATCAAACTAGCAGCTACCAAACCCATATAACAATCTTGAACTGCAGAAGAAATGAACAAGATCATTGCCGTTGTTGTAGCACTTTCTAAAAATTGCCTCAAAACTGTGAATTTAGACTAGAACAAACAAAATCGAAGTAGCTGAAATGTCTTCTTTCGATACTTTAAAGAGATTTATCATGTGAAGAACATAAGAAAATAAATTTTTTATATGCTTCATGTAACAATAGACTCAAATTGTGATTTCACCGAGTTCAGTTAACTTTGAGTTTGTTATGTAATTTTGGCAAATGTCAGCTTCCGGGTTTGTTGCCGTTGCAGCACTTTATAAAAATAGACTCAAAAACTTTGAATTGGGCCGATAGAACAAAAAAATCGAGGTAGCTGGAATGGCTTTCTTTTGGTAATTTAGAGAGATTTATCATGTCAAGAACTTAAGAAAATAAAAATCTTTTCATAGCCTTAAACTTCGTTTCTTCTTTTTTTCAGTCGTAATAATCTTAATAAGGGAAACCATATTTTTTCTTGAATCGTAATTATGGTTTAAATTTATACCAAACTGCCAGCTAACAACCCTATATGGCATTTAAAATTTAATTTTTGTATGCGTCATGCAACAATAGACCCAAATTGTGAGCTCACCAAGTCAAACAAACGAAAAACTACTATCCCAATGATCTTTCAAAATTTATAGAGAAATACAGCTGAACCAATGAAAGAAATTTAAAGCGCATTAAACTGAGGCTATAATATTCGTATTGAAAGCTTTCTATTGGAAAAAGATGATGAAGGAATTTTGAATCCAAAACAATTTTTCTACAAAATCAAACCTCGAGTTATAAATCTTCTTGAAGCAAGTTTACAGAAAATCCTCTGAATTAGTCTCAAGGAAATTGATATGTTACTTAGAAGATACATTTCATTATATAATCCATTATAGAAATCTCCAAAAAGTAGTTTAAAGTATGAATTGAAGTTTTCATACATTCATAGAGCTCTTTGATTCAGACAATGGAATTGATTAAAAATTTCATTATATAATCCCTTATAGAAATCTCCAAAAAGTAGTTTAAAGTATGAATTGAAGTTTTCATACATTCATAGAGCTCTTTGATTCAGACAATGGAATTGATTAAAACTCATACATTCATAGAGCTCTTTGATTCAGACAATGGAATTGATTAAAACAATATATTGATCTTAGTACTTTGCATAGATCAAAAGCTGTTAACACTTTCTGATCTTAAGCTCTTAGATGGAATTTGTATTTATCACGAGGAATGACACTAATTTTGTGATCTTAAGTATATTCAAATGTTCAACAGATGCTTACTATTGTCAAGACTTATTCTAATAGCACCATTAAATCTTTTGGTTGAAGCACAGTTCGGTTTACTAAAATTATCACAGTTTAAAAAATTATTAAATTTATTTTTGGTTTGTCTTTTACTTTGTTTGCATTTTAGATTCATATAGATTAGATTTCTCAAGTATAGAAAAATTAGCGAATAATTCATCTGATGAAAACTTAATATTAAACAGATCCTTTTATAAAAATGACGATTTATTATATAGGTTCAGGATAATTTTGGGGTGCTATACTTAAGTATTGAAAGATTGAATTACAATAATTATTAACTGACGTTAATGTGTATAACTTTATATGTTCTCGCAGGCATTCTACTGCTAATAATAAGTGTTTGGAAAATGTTATCCCATCACAAAGCTCAACATATTTAATTTACTTCGACTGCAATAATTTATATGGGTGAGACATGTCTGAATTCTTATCATATGAGGAATTTCAATGGGATAGAAAATACGGATATCAATATAATGATCATTCTTCAAAGTTCAGAAATTGAATATATATATATTTGAAGTAGATTTAACTTATCTAGAATCACTTCATGACTTACACAATGATCTACCATTTTGCGCAAATAATATAAAAATCCTCTGAATTAGGCTCAAGAAAATTGATATGTGACTTAGAAGATACATTTCATTACATAATCCATTATAGAAATCTCCAAAAAGTAGTTTAAAGTATGAATTGAAGTTTTCATGTATTCATAGAGCTCTTTGATTCAGACAATGGAATTGATTAAAACAATATATTGATCTTAGTACTTTGCATAGATCAAAAGCTGTTAACACTTTCTGATCTTAAGCTCTTATGATGGAATTTGTATTTATCACGATGAATGACACTAATTTTGGGTTCTTAAGTATATTCAAATGTTCAACAGATGCTTACTATTGGCAAGACTTATTCTAATATCATCATTAAATCTTTCGGTTGGAGCAAAGTTCGGTTTACTAAAATTATCACAGTTTAAAAAATTATTAACTTTATTTTTGGTTTGTCTTTTACTTTGTTTGCATTAGCAAGTATAAACATGTATTTGAAAAAGGGTATACCCCAAACAAAATGTGATTACAAAATATCAAATTTCTTCGAAATAAAAACACTCGTAATTCACTTAATCAATTTTTATTTAAAATCGGTAGAGTTCTATTAAATCTTCCTGACATATCATTATTTTATATAATTAATTTACATATTTCTAAATCCTGGTATTTCGTCCATTTTGTTTTCGATAAATTTTAAATTGCAATCTTCATCCATCTCATACACAGTGTTGTTGATCTCCACTGTTTGAAACTCTGACTGCGGTTCCACTGATTGATGATTTTCGAAAATGAATTTTACAAAGCATATTGTCAATACAAGAACATCTTTTTGTCTCTGAAATTCCTCCATTTTCTGAATTATAGGCTGTTTTACTTTATTTAGATATTCCTGTTTAATATCACCATCCTTAAGATTTGTATTAAGTTCGATGTTTTCAAATTTGTATTCATTACATCGATTGATGTATTTGAATCGTGTTATAACCCGAACAGGTTCATATGCATCATTTTTTAGATATTTTTGAATGCGTTCTTGAAATTTGTTTAAGTAATGTTCTTCCAGTAAATACTTCAGCGCATTTATTCCGAAAGCCAGTTGATTATTCACCGCTAATATCATTTCATCCCATACTGGGGTGAATTGTATCTTAAAAGTATATTGTTCGCGAGGAGTCTTTACGATAGATTTTCCTTCCATTTTATTTCTGTAATAACATTTTTTTATTTACTACGCATATATTAATTACTCTGCAACATACCTGATCTTCCTTCCTTTCCTGAATCTGGTCTATCTAAATATTTGCCTCAGCTTTTATAGCAAGTATTTTACCCCCCACTGGAAATTTTTAAAACTTGAACTGCTTAAAATTAAATTAAATTGAAGATTTCATTAACGTTATTCCCTTAAATAAAGTGTTATATATCAATGTCAAAGACAATTTTTTTTCATCTGAGAATAAAACGATTGAATTACAATGTTTAGATTCCATTCGCTGCGAGTTTAGATACTCTAAAAAACAAACAAAAATCTGAATGATGAAGACTTTAGAATAATCCATAATGAATTTAATAAGGAGAAAGGTGGGTTTTCATATGATTACTTAAATTCTTTTGATAAATTTAAAATGAAGCATGTGTGCCCCTCAGGATTTTTTAATAACTTAGCAATAAGAAGAAGAATATCAGCATGTCGTTAATGTATGGAACAAATTTAATTCTAGAAATATCTGAGAAAATTTACAATTATATTTAAAGTGTGATGCTTTATTGCTAGCAGACATTTTTGAGAATTTTAGAATAGTATACATAAATATCTATGAGTTTAACCCGAATCATTATTACACAACACCAGGATTGTCATGGGATGCTATGTTAAAACACATCCAAATTAAATTAGAATTATAGAAATGTATTATATAATTTCATGAAAAGCGGTATTCGGGGAGGTTTAACACTTGGGTTCTAAGAATCATCCACATTGAAGTGGAAGTATGATTATCGTTTATTTATTAGAGTCTTAATCTGAAAAAGAATTTATATTGCAGAAATCAAAGTATAGAAACAAAGTAACTGTAATAATATAATTTTATTGATCTACATAGTAATACATAGCATTCGCTAACACATTCTCAGGTTGATTATTAATCTGCTGATTACTAAATTCCAAATTATAACTATATCCAATACCGCCATTGTTTGTGATGAAATAGGTAGCTTCATTCAGTTTCTGAATTGTGGATTGGGCTATGAAATTAAAACGTGTTGGTAAGAATAACTGATGATTCTCTAATTCCAGAACAATCCGGTCACCATATTTTGTTTTTAGCCTTTTCGCGCTTAAAATCCTGTATGCACATCTTTGATCCATATCCTTCATGTAAAGAAGCGGCTTATAGCTTCGTAAATTGAGATCCGCTAAAGCGTCAATTAAATCTTCTGAATTTTGCTGCTGCACTAGAGCTTGACTCATTTTGATTCTATGTCTTTACTCAATACGAGAAAATATTGAACTGTGATATTTTGATCCCTTTAGCAATACTATTAGAAATCAAATGATACAGCTTAGAAAATATTGGGGACATTCTCAAAAATCTTTAAAGGGTGAGAATAATGGATATTTTAGCATCGCTGGTAGAAGAGTAAATGAAGATGTGAACCCAAATTCAGTTAAAGATGCCGCGTTTGAAGATGATAACCGAAGTTGTGATTCCTCGGTTGAGGATGATGACCGAAGTTGTGATGAAGACTCCAATGGCGATGATGAAATTCAAGATAAGATAGCTACAGAATGGGAAAGTTGAGGTAACCATTTAGGTCTTCGTGTTTTAATTGCAAAGCCCAATTTACAATAAATATGGCTGCAGTAGAATTAAACAAAATAAAAGTGACGTATAACAAACCAGTTTATTTAGGGTTTATAATTTTTGAGATATCGAAATTAAATTAGAATTTATAGGTTTAAAGTCTAACATCGTCCGGGCTATCCCAATCCTCCTCTAAATGATTAGCAGCATCAAGCCGGGTCCTCATCTCGAGAGCCAGCGCTTCGACGCTGAAAACTGATATAATGCACCTCCTTCCGCTAACTGAGTGATTAATCTATAAAGAAGAAAATAATAAAAATAACATGTAAAATAATTTTAAAAACTAACCGTTCGCAACCCCGTCAAATTCTCCGAATATGGAGTGGCCACTTCGCACCACTCAGACTCCCATCCTAACCTATAAACCAGGTTAATCGGGGTTAGCGGAGAATTTACCAGCTCCTGCAGCCGCTCATGAGGATCCTCGTAATCCTCTGGGAGATTCAACACCTTAAGAACTTCTTCTATAATTCTCTCCATTTTGGTGAATGTTAAAACTCATAAGTGGTTCATTGCTTAAATAGTATCCGCTTATCTCTATTCATTTTTCACATTTTTTTTGCTCGCCTATAAAACTTATTTGTTGATTACACCATGAAACTCTCATTAAACTTATTTTTTAATCATTCCATAAAACTTCCTTCAAATTTAATTAAATGACCCCCGCTTATCTTTATAGAATTCTAAATTTAAATTTAAATTCTTTACATATGATTCGAAAGGAATTGTGGTGACCAAAAAAATAAGAAAAATGCTTATCGATAGTTAGCTGCTACCGAAATTATATAGAGATAAGCGGGGGATCGTTTAATTAAATTTGAAGGAAGTTTTATGAGAGGTTCATGGGTAATCAACAAATAAGTTTTATAGATGAGAAAAAATGTGAAAAATGAATAGAGATAAGCGGTTCCACCAAAGTGTTGGTATTAGCTATTAAATCATTGTTCATCCCTTTCCTTTTATAGTATTATGAAGACATCAAGTCCCTTTCCGTAGCACTCCTTACACATTGCTTTTTATATCTCAGAATAGTCGAATATAATTCACTTTTCAACGCCTAAAAAACCCGACAATTGACAGCAAAATTCAAAGATTGAAATTGTGAAAGATTATTTCCTTATTAACGAAAAATTTTATAATATAACGATAGGTCTATGTTAATTGCTTTTTATGAAACAACCTGTAAATCTTTGTACAGCAAATATGACTTAAAAGATAATACAGAACTGATAGTTAAATAAAAGGTACTAGAGCTTCAAAGTATGCATAAATTACAAGTTAACTGATTTATCATGACGGCAAGAGCGGATGGTCAAATACCTGATCCTCATTTATTAGGTCGAAGAACAACTTTTATCAGCTCTATGAATAGCTATATCAGGTCTATAAACAGCTATATCAGTTCTACTATCAGCTTTAGCAGGTCTATGAACAACTATATCAGGTCTATGAACAGTTATATCAGGTCTACTATCAGCTTTAACAGGTCTATTACCAGCTTTAGCAGGTCTATGAACAGCTATATCAGGTCTACAATCAGCTTTAACAGGTCTATGAACAGCTATATCAGGTCTACTACCAGCTTTAACAGGTCTATTACCAGCTTTAGCAGGTCTACTGTCAGCTTTAGCAGGTCATGAACAGCTTTAGCTGATTTGTTTTACTAGATCTTCTAAATTTATAGCGAAATGTATGTATCGATTCCTTTTCGATAACGTCCTTTCTTCAACAAACTATCTTTATCGATTACTAAATAGCCATAATTGTCTTTCCAGCAAACACTGCAAATTATGTTGCTTATCAACTAAATGAAAACAGCCAGACAAAGCCGGCTCCCTGGAGACACGGGATATAAAAATTAATTAAATTGTTTTAATTAAAAGTCATGGGAATCATAATATGATTAGTCGCGATTTTGTTTTTCTTACATGCTATCTGTTATTGTCAGAAATCGACCTATTACTTTATCTCCTAGCGAAGTTAGGATCCACTAATTGCATACACCAAGTACATTCAGGGTATAAAATTGAAATCAAAATGAAATGTAGAAGAAATCGGCTCATCAGATATCAAATGTAATATTAGACTCCTGTTGTCATCTTCTAGAGTCATGTATGTCTCTAAAATATCATTAGGATCCATATAGAGAATTGGGAGAGGTGAAGTTAAAATAAACATATATTTAATAGACCTTTTTTTATTTACAAATTTAAGTAATATCCATTACTAGATGTTATTTTTGTAAATATTAAATTAAAATAGTTCCCATTTGCTAGTTTCCTAACAACATAGAAGCCTCCATCGTTAAGTTTCTCGATTGTGCGGTGAGTAATTTTAGCGCTGTATCTCGGCGGCAGAAAAACTTGGTAATTCTCTAGTTCTAAAAGGATCCTGGGCCCATACTTCGTTGTTACATTGCTGCATCCTATGATTTTATACTCTAACAACTCTTCCATGTCTTTAACTGCAATCGTAGGTTTAAAATTTGCAGAGTTCAGTTCTTCGAGCACTTCAAAGTCTTCGATGACTGCTTCATTGATTATTGGTAGCTGAGGCATGTTAGATTATTTTAATTTCACTAGAAACACGAATTTCATGTATTTTCAGTTTCACTGATTGACTTTACATTGAAAACTAAAAATTTTACTAAAAATACTTGGCTTTTATACTCGAACTGATATTTAATCAAAGATAAGACCCTAACAAACAAAATTCTTATAACCGCAATTTCCGTTTAAATGTAAGCTGTTTTACAGGTTAAAACATGCTGGGGAAATAAAAAAAAATATTGAATTTATATTATTGAGAACACGTTAAAAGATATTTGGAAAATTTCTCAATCCTAATCTTCAATATCACAATTATCTATCCAAACAAAATCTGCATATGGAAGTGATTCCGAAATAACTCATCTATATAAATTAATAACATCAATCTAAACCAAATATTTTAACCCTTTTAAAAAAATCAAAATCTCTCATTAGATAGAGAATATCGTAAGGAACATTGTGTTAAACCTCCCCGAATACCGCTTTTCATGAAATTATATAATACATTTCTATAATTCTAATTTAATTTGGATGTGTTTTAACATAGCATCCCATGACAATCCTGGTGTTGTGTAATAATGATTCGGGTTAAACTCATAGATATTTATGTATACTATTCTAAAATTCTCAAAAATGTCTGCTAGCAATAAAGCATCACACTTTAAATATAATTGTAAATTTTCTCAGATATTTCTAGAATTAAATTTGTTCCATACATTAACGACATGCTGATATTCTTCTTCTTATTGCTAAGTTATTAAAAAATCCTGAGGGGCACACATGCTTCATTTTAAATTTATCAAAAGAATTTAAGTAATCATATGAAAACCCACCTTTCTCCTTATTAAATTCATTATGGATTATTCTAAAGTCTTCATCATTCAGATTTTTGTTTGTTTTTTAGAGTATCTAAACTCGCAGCGAATGGAATCTAAACATTGTAATTCAATCGTTTTATTCTCAGATGAAAAAAAATTGTCTTTGACATTGATATATAACACTTTATTTAAGGGAATAACGTTAATGAAATCTTCAATTTAATTTAATTTTAAGCAGTTCAAGTTTTAAAAATTTCCAGTGGGGGGTAAAATACTTGCTATAAAAGCTGAGGCAAATATTTAGATAGACCAGATTCAGGAAAGGAAGGAAGATCAGGTATGTTGCAGAGTAATTAATATATGCGTAGTAAATAAAAAAATGTTATTACAGAAATAAAATGGAAGGAAAATCTATCGTAAAGACTCCTCGCGAACAATATACTTTTAAGATACAATTCACCCCAGTATGGGATGAAATGATATTAGCGGTGAATAATCAACTGGCTTTCGGAATAAATGCGCTGAAGTATTTACTGGAAGAACATTACTTAAACAAATTTCAAGAACGCATTCAAAAATATCTAAAAAATGATGCATATGAACCTGTTCGGGTTATAACACGATTCAAATACATCAATCGATGTAATGAATACAAATTTGAAAACATCGAACTTAATACAAATCTTAAGGATGGTGATATTAAACAGGAATATCTAAATAAAGTAACACAGCCTATAATTCAGAAAATGGAGGAATTTCAGAGACAAAAAGATGTTCTTGTATTGACAATATGCTTTGTAAAATTCATTTTCGAAAATCATCAATCAGTGGAACCGCAGTCAGAGTTTCAAACAGTGGAGATCAACAACACTGTGTATGAGATGGATGAAGATTGCAATTTAAAATTTATCGAAAACAAAATGGACGAAATACCAGGATTTAGAAATATGTAAATTAATTATATAAAATAATGATATGTCAGGAAGATTTAATAGAACTCTACCGATTTTAAATAAAAATTGATTAAGTGAATTACGAGTGTTTTTATTTCGAAGAAATTTGATATTTTGTAATCACATTTTGTTTGGGGTATACCCTTTTTCAAATACATGTTTATACTTGCTAATGCAAACAAAGTAAAAGACAAACTGTTACACGCACCTTTTAATGCGCGTATTTCGCCGGCTAGCTAAGGTGTGGGTCAGGTGTCGACGCAGAACAGTCGTGGGCGCCACGTGGTTTTTCTGCTGAGTCCACGAACTCTAATTTTGTAAACAAAAACTCCTGACGAAAGTAACTATGTTGATTTAATTCTTCAAAATTGATTACGCAAATTAATAACATGAATTCGGTTTTCTTTATTTACACAACACCAATAAAGTTTAAACGCGGGCAAGGCAGTGCACAGAAAATTACCAAAAAGAATTTTTATTAAAATGCAAAAGAGCAAAGCAATTGAACTTGTATCAAAGTGGTACTTATCTTTTCCGTGCTCCAGATTCTTCTTAGTGCTTCCTCACTGTCAACTCTTCCTTTGTTCCCTTTTTTCCTTTTTAACTACTTTCACTAACTTTCCTCCTGAAAACTTTCACTCGACTGACCTTTTGGTCTCTATATGACATGACATTTATGTCTTTTTGCCCAGTATTTGGATTTCCTGTGGAAATTCCAGGCTAATTTTCCAATCGGCTCAAAAATTGAAATCGGTTTTAATTTATTTAATATTATTTTCTGGTTTTTATTCTAAAAATCTTCCCCATATCTTTAGCTTCTTTTTGGTATAATTATTTGTATCTAAAGATGCGTAATTGCCTAGAAATTCCGTCGGATAGCAAAAATTTGACAGGTGACTTTACGTTAATATTTATTCTAAATAATCCGATTTTGGGGCGTAATTATTTTTAAAAGATATGCCCTGGGTTACGAATAATCCAATTCCGTGCCGCGTTTGTTTCGGTAAAATGAAGAACACGTCGAAAATCCAATTTTCGTGAGATGTGTTTGCAGGTTAAGTGCAAGTGTCTTAAGTGCTTCAAAAATCCCCGAGGGAACGAAATGCAAACCATGTAAGTATTTACTCAACCTAATGTACATTTATATGAAATAAGCACCACTCAATCTTTCTAGATAAACTCGATACGGTGACTTCAGTGCATTGCCTTTACCCGATTACATTTCAAGTAAGTACATTTTTTTATTAATCCCTATTCTTATTACAAATTCTAATTTTTGTTTCTTGCAGGTCTCCAGAATGGTTCATCTTGCTCGCGATCGTTCCTCAGTTTTGTGTTTCCTTCTCCTCATGTACTCCAACATGCGTGGATACGACTGGCAGATGAATGTTAATTTGTATCCTTCAAATCCAAATTTTTGCGTAAGACTCCAATCAACATAAGAACGGATCGTGCTCGACTAACCAAATACTCGGTAGTTTCAATTTCTAAAATAAAAATAAAATTTTTCTACAGCATCAATCTTATAGCAGATTCTAATACGGACAACACATTTTGCAGGTAAGTATAAATTATCAATATTATTTTCCTTTCGTTCACTAATCCTTCTCATTTTAGGTCACAGCGTGATGAACATGTAACATTACCTCCTCTTCCTCCGGGAGATTTTCCTCAAAATCTCATTAACTAACTAACTAAGGTTTATATGAATTCAATAATACAAAAATTTGGAGTGAATGCTTAACGAAAAAGAGAACCCTTGCACATCATCAGTCATTGGCTATGTTATACACAGATTATTAGCTTATTTCCGGTCGAATAAATCCCTTGTTCTCGCATACACCTACACACATATGCACATATATACATATTTTCTACAAAGAATGAATTTAGAATAGTTATTTTGAAAATGACGCATTGTCTACCAGCCACTAAGCCACAAATATAATGCTCATTGGCTAGACCAACTGGAAAATCAACCTAAGATTGCTGAGCCCGCCTTCCTGAATGTTTCTGCATATAGCTTACTTGAAGGTGAATTTTGCATGAACTACGTTAATAATTTGGATGTACTCGGCATTATAATCCTTATTCCAACTATCAACCGCACTCATTACACATCACCGACTCGGAATTCCGGCTAAAACGGGTGTGTGAGTTCGTGTTGACTGGAAAAGGAAGGGAACCCAGCGCAGGTTCTTCGGAGCTACTCTATGCATCATTGACTCTCGGGTCTTAAAAGTTCGATTAAGCCAAGTGCTTTTGGTGCTTCGTCGAAGATACTCACTGGTTTAACCCCATAATATAAGTGCATACGTCCTTCCTTATTAAGCAATTCATTTTTTTTTGTCATACTTTGGAAACTCAGATATTACGTTTAACGTTCAGGAAGTGTAAGTAGGACATTTCATTTATTGGATTCTTTCTTTGTTTACGTACGTAACTATATGCATGTATATTTGTAGCCATGTCACTGCTAGCACATTAAAAGGAAAGTTTTACACATACCTATGTATATATTTACATAATTGTATATAGTATATGTATATATTGACAAGGGGATCGGAACCTTTTAAGCTCTATATTTACCCTAGCATTACTAAAGGGGCAAAAAAAAAAAATCGAACACACTACTTCCAATTCGTATATTCCTCTCTAGTTTCCTCTGATCTATGCTAATACAGAAAGGCACCGATTTAATTCAAGGGAGCTGAACTACTGACGGGGACGGACGTGCCGCCGTGTCTTGCTCCCCAATAAATTTTTAAAGCGGTTGCGAAAGCGAATCGAATTTTAACAAATCAAAGTGCTAGTGCCATCTTGCCGGAGTGAAGGGCTTTTATGCTCTATTTGAAAGCACAGTCTGGTGAGTCCGTTCCTATCTATTTTTTATTTTCTTCCATCCAACATTCAATGTAGTACAATCGTGCTGCATTGAATGCGTTTAACGGGTCTCCACTGCTGAGCATTTAGCTGCCTTCGTCGAGATCAAAGTTCAGCACAGCAGGCATAACACTGCTGCTGGCTTTGTTTTCACAGAGGAGGCTTTGCTTTGCATCTGTGGATCCCGTTCGTCAGTCTTTGTGTTTGTGTACGTTTTCGTTTGTTTTGTTTTGGGCAAATTAAGACCGGGACTATGCAAAAATTTTTATTTAATTTTTGCAACATTCGTGGCTTAAAAAGTAACCATTTTTCGGTTTACTGCCACTTGATCGCGGAAAATCCGGCAGTTTTTGCACTAAGCGAAACCAAGGTTGTTTCCGATTCTGATATTAATCAGTATCACATCCCTGGTTATCACTTAGTGCCGCTCTTCTCTCCTCAGAGGGGAATCGCGGTTTATATTAGAAATGATGTGCCATTCTCCCATCTCCCTCAATTCTCTTCTACTAATCCAGAATTTAATTATGTCTGGATTAGATTTAAACTCTATCGGCACATTATTCACTTCTGCTTTTTATACCGCAGCCCGAATATGTCTGACACTGACACTGTGTGCTCCTTCGATAAACTGTCTTCCGATATCGATAAGATTTTGGAATTATCCCCCTCTTCTGAAATCGTTCTTGCTGGAGATTTCAACGTCCACAACACACAGTGGCTCAGGCATTCTTCTACCACAAGCCCGTCTGGAAGACACGTCGAGTTATTTAGTGAGTCTTTTAATTTACAGCAACTGGTTGAGTGTCCGACTCGTGTTCCTGATACTTCGGGGCACAACGCGCACCTTTTAGATCTATTTCTAACATCGCATCCAGAAAAATACTCGGTTTCGGTGACGTCTCCCTTGGGTAATTCGGACCATTGTCTAATCTCCGCCCAATTGTCCATCTCCTCTCTGACAACCACTAATCTAAACTCCACCAAAAGATTAGTGTGGCATTATAAAAATGCTGATTGGGCGGGACTTAATAAATATCTCAGAGAGCTGGACTGGTCTGATTGCTTTTCTATGAAGGACGTTAACAGAAGCACCGATTATATCTTGAACATCCTATGGTTTGGAATGCATCGCTTTATTCCTCATAGCTTCAAAAACATCAAACCAACTAACACCAATTGGTTCAATAATGACTGTTTCGCAGCCATTAAAAAGAAGGAAGCAGCCTTCCAGGCATATAAATTGTGCCCTTCAGAGGAATTGAGACGTATCTATAGAGATGCGCGGAATATTTGCAATTCAGCAATTAGCCGGGCTAAGTTCAATTTCGACCAGAGCATCAGACGGAAGGTATTTTCTACTCAAAAGGGTAGTAAGGGCTTCTGGTCTCTAGTAAAAACCGTAAAGAACAATTTCACCTGTTCGTCAACACCACCACTCATTTATAATGGGAATGTTTTTACTGACTCATTGGACAAGGCCAACCTGTTTGCTGCTAATTTTGCTGCTAACTCGTACTTGCCACCATCATCGCAGCCACTTCCATCTCTATCACAGTGCATTAGTAGGCAAAAGCCGCTACACTTTCGCACTCGGGAAGTTTTTAGAGTACTTTCGAAACTCGACGTGTCCAAAGCTACTGGGCCTGATGGTTTCTCGCCCCTTGTTTTAAAATGCTGCGCCTCTGCTTTGGCTAAACCTCTGCGCAAACTTTTTCACCTGTCATATTCAACAGGAATATTTCCAAGTGTATGGAAACTTGCTCATGTCCAGCCGATACTTAAAAAAGGAGAGGCATGCGACCCCTCTAACTACAGACCAATTGCACTAACCTCGATCATATCCAAAGTTTTTGAATCACTCATCAACTCTCAGTTGTTGACATATCTAGAAAATAACCATCTTATCAACGATTGCCAGTACGGTTTCCGCGCTGGCCGCTCAACCGGAGACTTACTAACGGCTCTAACGGAGCGTTGGAATCATTGTCTCCATAATTTCGGTGAGTCCGAAATCGTCGCTCTTGATATTTCAAAGGCTTTTGATAGAGTCTGGCATGCTGCCCTTTTAGCCAAACTTCAAACATTTGGTCTGCATCCTACCCTCGTTAAATGGATAGAGAGCTTTTTGTCAGGCCGTTCAATCCGTGTAGTTATTGACGGCGTTACATCTGCATCCCACGAAATAAATGCCGGTGTACCTCAGGGTTCAGTTCTTTCACCAACTTTATTTCTTCTTTTCATCAATGATCTCTTATCCCTTACTCTCAATCCTATTCATAGTTTTGCCGACGACAGCACCCTTGATTTCGCGTACTCATTTGATTCTGTAATGAATTCACGTGGAAATGCTACAGAAGTCAATCGGGAACGCATGTTTAGATCATTAAACAACGACATTTCTAAGGTCCTCGCTTGGGGCAGAGCAAATCGTGTTACGTTTAATGCATCCAAAACTCAATGCTGTTTAATGTCCCTTAAAAAACGCCCAGTCCACCCCCAACCCATTTCAGTCGACGGAGTGAATATACCCAATTCACCCTCCCTAAAGATCTTGGGTATTGAGATATCCAGCAATCTTAGCTGGACTGATCATATATTTGCAATCGCTAAAAGTGCGATGAAATGTTTGGGTTTTCTACAGAGATGTAAGAAATATTTCACCCCACCCGACTTAGCGTTGATCTACAAGTCCCACATTAGGCCTAGACTTGAATATAATTCCCATATTTGGGCAGGGGCAGGACACACCGCATTGTCCGCGTTAGACAAAGTTCAGCGTAAGGCTGTTAAACTTATTGGCGATTCCTCAATCTCTGAGGGCCTTGACTCTCTTGAGCATCGACGGAATGTCGGTTGTCTCTCACTCTTTTATCGCTATTTCCATGGCCATTGTTCTAACGAAATCGCTAGCCTCATTCCTTGTAGACTCATTACAACGCGCGATACAAGATCTACAAGTCGCTCCCACCCCTTTACTCTCCGGGTCAAATTTGGACGTACCGTCAAATTTCGGGAATCTTTTCTTAGCAGAACAACACGAATGTGGAACAGTTTACCATCTTCTGTTTTTCCCTCGTCTTATGAGCCTGAAACTTTCAAACGGGGCGTACATCGACACCTCCTTCACTCAACCTCCTAACCCATTTCCCTCATCCTTAATTCCTTTCCTGCCAAGGCTGTGCTTTAGCATCATAGGGCATCCCCTGAGCTTTGGCAACATCATATATAAAAAAAAAAAAAAAAAAAAAAAAAAGCTCCTGTGTCCTGCAAGAAACTCTTAATAGCTACTAGAAATAGTCTACTTGAATATTTACACCTTGTATCAAAATTGCTTAATTTCAGCGAAAGTATATTCAGAGCATCAAATCTCGAACATAGGATTTTACACCAATACTTAAATTATTCTAAACTCTAGCGGTTTCTGATCTCCCACAAAACAAAATTCAAAATATGATCTATTAGAATTTATTAACATACACTTCATTCGATTGATCCCTAAATAAGAAGGCTTATTATTCAAACTTCATGAAAGACGCCAACCTGTACAGAGTCTACTCCCAACGATTCTTATCGGAATAATAAGGCTTTATAAGTTTGCAATAACAAAACTGGAAAAAACTATAAAATATAGTATTGAACAAGAGAAGTGTAAGATTACGCGCTCGGAATGTTGTGCTAACAGAAGGGGAAGAATGATAAAATCTATCTTTAAGGAAAGCTGAATTTACTCGTCTACTAAATTGGGGTAATAGGTTTTCATATCCTTCGCATGCCAAGTGCCTACGCTTTTACCATTACTATCTTGTAACTCATATGTCCATGGTGAAAGTACTTTAGAGATTTTAAATGGCCCAATGTATTTGGGCGCTAGTTTGGCATTAAAATATTTAGCAGCGTCGGATAGAACATAATTCTTTCTCAAAACTAAATCATTGATAAAGAATTGCTGATCCCTCCTACGCAGGTCGTACCGGAGCTTAGAAGAATCACGAGCCTTCATTAGCCTCATTCTCACATCTCTCCTGACGTCTTCTAGCACTTTTGACCTAATATCAGCGTCAAATTTTATGCCGTTCCCCAAACTTTTATATTCACTACCATGTGTTACCATTTCTTTCCCAAAGTTTACAAAATATGGTGTTAATTTCAATACATCGTGCACTGACGTACGGATTGCGCATGCTATTTTAGCAAGATATGAATCCCACACTCGGTGGTTTTCCGCTACGTAAGCTCGGAGCATTGATTTAACAACCTGGTTAGTCCTTTCAGCTGGGTTCGCTTGGGGGTGGTAAAATGCCGTGAATGAAATATCTGACCCATATTCAGTACAAAGCGCTTTGAAATCTTTACTTTTAAATTGTGCGCCATTGTCGCAAACTAAAGTCTTTGGAATACCGAACAGTAAAAACACGAAGTCTTCTAAAAGCCTACAAATAGAAGTAACGCTGGCTGAACGTAAGGGAAAGAGCATGGGAAATTTGGTAAATTGGTCAACTACGGTCAGTATATACTTATAGCCACGAGTCGAGCGGGGTAAAGGACCAATCAGGTCAATGTTTATACATTCCCATGGCTTGCTAGGGATAGAACGCGTAGCCATCAGACCTGCTGGTTTTTTGCGTTCGTGCTTTATCGTCTGACATATGGTACACCTTTTTACATATGATTTCACGTCGGCCTTCATTTTTGGCCAATAGTAATGTTGAGCAACTCGATGGTAGGTTTTCGCAACTCCGCCATGTCCGCAAGTGGGTAAATCGTGCGCCTTGGAAATGATGTCCTTCCTTTCCTTTTTGGAGACTACTTGCAACCAATTCTCATTCTCTAAGGCTAAGTCCGGATATTTCTGAGCGCAGTGCCGTAATAACACATTGTTTTTGATGCGCCAGTCAGGATATTTAGTTGGATTAGCTTTTACCCTTTTAAACATATTAGACAACCATTTATCTCCGCTCTCCTCATTGAGGCTTAAACAATCAACCACTGGGACTGAGCGAGACAACCAGTCCGGTAAGAGGTGTTCTTTTCCTTTTCGGTGGATTATAACGAAGTCGTACTGCTGGAGACGCATAACCCATCTGGCTAATCTGCCAGTGGGATCTTTCAGGTTTTGCAGCCAAACCAGGGAAGCATGATCCGTTACCACTGTAAAATGACTTCCTTCTACATAAGGTCGAAGTTTCTCGATTGCCCACAGTACGGCGAGACACTCGCGCTCAGTTGTCGAATAATTACGCTCACATCTGTTTAAAGAACGGCTCAGGTAAGCGATTATTCGTTCTTCCTCATTTATTTTCTGCGTTAGAACTGCGCCTAGACCATAACCGGAAGCATCGGTATGAATAAAAAAAGGGAAACTGAAATCTGGGCAATTTAAAATGGGTGCACTAACTAATTTTTCTTTTATCGAACGAAAGGAAATTTCGCAGTCCTCTGACCATGTAAACTTGACCTTCTTTTTCAGAAGTGCTGTAATTGGAGCAATCATCGTAGAAAAGTGCGGAACGAACCTTCGATACCAGGCGACCATGCCTACAAATCTTCGAACCTCTGACACATTCTGCGGGTTTGGCACCTCTAATATACATCTCACTTTGTCAGGATCCACTTGTAACCCATGTTCTCCTACTACATATCCCAAGTATCGTAGCTCGGCACGACAAAATTCGCACTTCTCATAATTAATTACGAGACCTGCACGATGTAAACGTTGGAGAACATCTCCTAACACCTTCTTGTGTTCTTCAAAGGTCTGCGTAACAATGATTACATCGTCGAGGTATACGAAAACCTTAGACTCCAAGTCGCCTGATAGTACCTTATCTATTAGCCTCTGCCAAGTAGCTGGTGAATTGGTTAAACCGAAGGGCATACGACGGAATTGAAAAAGCCCTTTCCCTGGAACAGTAAAGGCGGTGAACTGCTTTGAGTTTTCTTCGAGAGGCACCTGCCAGAATGCGGACTTGATGTCCAGCGAAGACATGAATTTAGCATCACGCAGTTTGTCCAGAGTAGCAGTGACATATGGGAGGGGATAGGCGTCCTTCTTGGTCACTTTATTCAATTTTCTGTAATCTATACAAAATCGGTATTTCCCATCCTTTTTCCTGACCATAACAATCGGTGACGCCCAGGCACTGTCGCTTGGCTCTACTACACCCGCCTCTAGCATTTTGTCGAGTTCTTCATAAATTATCTTTTGTATCGCGGGTGAAACAGGATAATATCTCTGTTTAATCGGCGCAGCATCAGTTCGTATGATATGCTCTATCTGGTTTGTACATCCTAGCCCCGTACCCATCATACTTTTGATGTTATTAATGCTGGCCTCGAGCTCATTTTTCTGCTCTACAGATAATTTGCTTTGCGATTGGAGTGCACTAACATGTAAACTCATTGATGCCTCACCGAATTGCCAAGAATTATCATTAAAATTGGTTTGAATGCCCATCACTCGCCAAAAATCTATGCCTAATATGATGGAGTGAGGAAGTTCTGGTATTATTAACACATCGCAAATTTGCACTCGTTGTTGTAATCTGATTGGAAGACTGATTTCTCCGAGAACATCTATCGTACCCCCATTCGCAAGACTTACGGTTCTTGCACTACTAACTCTTAGTGTAAGATTCATGCTTTCTATGATTTTCCAACCTGGACCTCCAATGATAGTGCGGGAAGCGCCCGAATCGAGCAAGCCACAGAACTTTATACCAAAAATATCAATCGTGAGATGAGGACGCATATCGTTTTCAACACGCGTGAAAACGTAATCCACCAAAGTGCTATATATGTCCGCAACATCATAACTTCCAACAATCCCTAAGTCTTTTCCCTCTGCGGCTTCTTGTGGAAAACTCGATTCGCCGCTTAAACTCGAGCTCCACCCGCGTTTCCCGAATTCTGCGATGTCCTATTTTGAGTGAGCGGAACTTGTCTGTTATCATTGTTCTGGTTACAATTATTACAATTGGGTCTTATTACCCCCGGCGTGCCACAACCAAAGCACCTCAGCGTTGACCTACAAAATCTTGCGAAGTGGCCTAATTTCCCACACTTAAAGCACCTCCGGCTTCTTGTCTCGTTAGTGCGTGAGTCGCGATTGGAAATGGTTGATATAGAAGGGTTCTCAACGGCAACATACGCCAAATCAGGTTCTAATAGCTGGTTAGCTCTTCTAGAAGGAGGTGGAACAAAGGATTCCACAGAAGCACGGACCGTCTCTAAACGTCTTCCAAGTTCAATTAACTCTGGAATAGTTGCTACTTCCGTGAGACCTAGTTGAGCCTGGTAAAAAGGGCTGATATTCCTTTTTAGAATTCTTAATTTCTGCGCTTCAGTTAAGGACTCCGTCAATCGGGCAAACATGTTGGTCATTATGGCGACGTAAATTCCTATAGTTTCATCCTTGCCCTGGGTTCTTCTCTTGATCTCCTCTAATAGCCTGTCATCGTAGTCTCTCGGCAAGAACTCTTTCTTTAATTCTCTGACAAGATCAGCCCAAGAATGACACATCACCTTATTGGCCCGATACCATATCAAGGCTCGTCCTGTGAAAAGATCTAGTGAGGATAGGAATAACTGCTGTTGATTAATTCCCCGTGCATCAGCCAACTCCTGAACCCTGTTCAGAAAAGAGTTAAGGGATTGACTCTGCTCACCGGAAAATTTCACATCCCATTTATACAATGCTACTCGAGAAACAGGAGTGCGCGTTGAGGGTTCCTCTACAGATTCGGAGGCATCACTAGTCTCATCTCCGCCATCCACTTTACCTTGTAAGGTTCCTAACAAATGCACTAATTCACCGCGAATCTTTATCTTTTCCTTCTTTTGTTCTTCGTCTACGACTACTACCCTGCTGAGCCTGGTCAATGCCCAATTAAGTTTAGTGCTAATTTTTTTGTGGTCTGCTGAACCCTCCTCACCCTCGAAAGCATCTAATAGCAGTTTAATTTCTGCGATCTTCTTCGTTAACGCCTCTTTATCTTCGACGAATGTGTAAGGGTACTCAAGCTCAATAAGAGAACTTCCTTCCTTTTCTGCCCTCAAAGCTACACGCAAACTAGCCCTCATTTCTTCGACTTTCCCCGTTGGCAACCCTCTTACCGTGAGCTCATATATTAGCTCCTCCTGGTTCAATCTATTAATCTCCATTTTAGATGAAGTTAGGAAAATGCTAAATATCCAATCAACTATAAAAATTTTGAGGAACTTTAAAGTAAAGACTCAATTAAACTATCCAAAGTAAACCTACAGTATTTATGATAAAGTGCTAACCTACTCGATTTCTAAGAACTTAATTCTTTATAACTATGAAGGGTTAACCGCTAACAATATTATTTATCTAATATTCAACGATGAAATTGGTAGAATTCAAAAATAAAACTTTTACCTAACCCAATGAAAAATGTCTAATTTTGAAATATCGCTAGTTACCACAAGAAAATTCAATTGTAATCAAAATCACTAATTCTAATATTACAAGCTAACCAAAAATTCTATCTACTATATAATCAAATAAAAATAATATCTACTATCAAATCAGACAAGGAAAATCTATCAAAGAAATAACGTGATGTAAAAAATTATATTCCGAAGTGAAACCCGTCGGCATTTGGTAGTGTTGCTAGCAATAAAATATTCAACGGCTAGCAATATTTACATACAATCAACTAGAGGAAGAGGCTCGATACTTAACATATGTATATACAGAATATTTGCTTATGGCTTCCTTCCCACAAATTGTTAAGAGAGTATTAAAACGAATCAGCTGGTATGGTTATCTCAACTCGATGCTATTTATTTGCAAAACTGGGTCAAGTTTTGGCCAAGGTCAGGTATATACAAGTTAACGCACAATACGCTGAATATAAGTGACATCACAACTCAGTTCACTTAAGAGAATACAAAACACTTGGGCTCGAATTCTCTGTTAAAGTCAACTTATTATTAAAAATCAATCGCCAAATTTCCCAAGCCGATTAGTGCATGTCCTACAAAGTGATCGCGCGGTAATAATTTCGAAGCGTGTATTTGAATTAATTTTTAAAGTGAACTACGTTTTGTGAAAATAAAACTAGTGTCTTGTGCTGTGATTTACTGTGAAGATTGTGAGGTGGGAAAATATATAAAATCAAAAGAAAAATCAAAAATTAAATTCGAAGCAAGTGTGATCATTTATTGTGTGTTAACATCAAATGTGTTTTGTTTAATATATATATATAAAAATAAAATAAATTGTTTAATAAAATATAATGTGAAGAAATTAAAAGCAGGAAAATACACGATATACGAAAAGTGATGGGTGAACGAAAGGAAAAAGAGAAAAAAAAATCAAAAACATTTAAATTTGTGGTGAGTTCAATTTTAATACTCTTAAAGGTGAAATCAGCTTAAAAGTTCTTTTCACACACACTGCCTTGCCAATCTAGACACACTAAATGTTGCGAAACAATTTTCACTTCAACTCAAATTGTTGACATTTGATTTCGATGATTTCTATTTTGCAATTTTTCGAAATTTTTATATAAAAAGATTGTTCTGGCCCCACGTTGGGCGCCAAAATGTTACACGCACCTTTTAATGCGCGTATTTCGCCGGCTAGCTAAGGTGTGGGTCAGGTGTCGACGCAGAACAGTCGTGGGCGCCACGTGGTTTTTCTGCTGAGTCCACGAACTCTAATTTTGTAAACAAAAACTCCTGACGAAAGTAACTATGTTGATTTAATTCTTCAAAATTGATTACGCAAATTAATAACATGAATTCGGTTTTCTTTATTTACACAACACCAATAAAGTTTAAACGCGGGCAAGGCAGTGCACAGAAAATTACCAAAAAGAATTTTTATTAAAATGCAAAAGAGCAAAGCAATTGAACTTGTATCAAAGTGGTACTTATCTTTTCCGTGCTCCAGATTCTTCTTAGTGCTTCCTCACTGTCAACTCTTCCTTTGTTCCCTTTTTTCCTTTTTAACTACTTTCACTAACTTTCCTCCTGAAAACTTTCACTCGACTGACCTTTTGGTCTCTATATGACATGACATTTATGTCTTTTTGCCCAGTATTTGGATTTCCTGTGGAAATTCCAGGCTAATTTTCCAATCGGCTCAAAAATTGAAATCGGTTTTAATTTATTTAATATTATTTTCTGGTTTTTATTCTAAAAATCTTCCCCATATCTTTAGCTTCTTTTTGGTATAATTATTTGTATCTAAAGATGCGTAATTGCCTAGAAATTCCGTCGGATAGCAAAAATTTGACAGGTGACTTTACGTTAATATTTATTCTAAATAATCCGATTTTGGGGCGTAATTATTTTTAAAAGATATGCCCTGGGTTACGAATAATCCAATTCCGTGCCGCGTTTGTTTCGGTAAAATGAAGAACACGTCGAAAATCCAATTTTCGTGAGATGTGTTTGCAGGTTAAGTGCAAGTGTCTTAAGTTCCCCGAGGGAACGAAATGCAAACCATGTAAGTATTTACTCAACCTAATGTACATTTATATGAAATAAGCACCACTCAATCTTTCTAGATAAACTCGATACGGTGACTTCAGTGCATTGCCTTTACCCGATTACATTTCAAGTAAGTACATTTTTTTATTAATCCCTATTCTTATTACAAATTCTAATTTTTGTTTCTTGCAGGTCTCCAGAATGGTTCATCTTGCTCGCGATCGTTCCTCAGTTTTGTGTTTCCTTCTCCTCATGTACTCCAACATGCGTGGATACGACTGGCAGATGAATGTTAATTTGTATCCTTCAAATCCAAATTTTTGCGTAAGACTCCAATCAACATAAGAACGGATCGTGCTCGACTAACCAAATACTCGGTAGTTTCAATTTCTAAAATAAAAATAAAATTTTTCTACAGCATCAATCTTATAGCAGATTCTAATACGGACAACACATTTTGCAGGTAAGTATAAATTATCAATATTATTTTCCTTTCGTTCACTAATCCTTCTCATTTTAGGTCACAGCGTGATGAACATGTAACAAAACCAAAAATAAAGTTAATAATTTTTTAAACTGTGATAATTTTAGTAAACCGAACTTTGCTCCAACCGAAAGATTTAATGATGATATTAGAATAAGTCTTGCCAATAGTAAGCATCTGTTGAACATTTGAATATACTTAAGAACCCAAAATTAGTGTCATTCATCGTGATAAATACAAATTCCATCATAAGAGCTTAAGATCAGAAAGTGTTAACAGCTTTTGATCTATGCAAAGTACTAAGATCAATATATTGTTTTAATCAATTCCATTGTCTGAATCAAAGAGCTCTATGAATACATGAAAACTTCAATTCATACTTTAAACTACTTTTTGGAGATTTCTATAATGGATTATGTAATGAAATGTATCTTCTAAGTCACATATCAATTTTCTTGAGCCTAATTCAGAGGATTTTTATATTATTTGCGCAAAATGGTAGATCATTGTGTAAGTCATGAAGTGATTCTAGATAAGTTAAATCTACTTCAAATATATATATATTCAATTTCTGAACTTTGAAGAATGATCATTATATTGATATCCGTATTTTCTATCCCATTGAAATTCCTCATATGATAAGAATTCAGACATGTCTCACCCATATAAATTATTGCAGTCGAAGTAAATTAAATATGTTGAGCTTTGTGATGGGATAACATTTTCCAAACACTTATTATTAGCAGTAGAATGCCTGCGAGAACATATAAAGTTATACACATTAACGTCAGTTAATAATTATTGTAATTCAATCTTTCAATACTTAAGTATAGCACCCCAAAATTATCCTGAACCTATATAATAAATCGTCATTTTTATAAAAGGATCTGTTTAATATTAAGTTTTCATCAGATGAATTATTCGCTAATTTTTCTATACTTGAGAAATCTAATCTATATGAATCTAAAATGCAAACAAAGTAAAAGACAAACCAAAAATAAATTTAATAATTTTTTAAACTGTGATAATTTTAGTAAACCGAACTGTGCTTCAACCAAAAGATTTAATGGTGCTATTAGAATAAGTCTTGACAATAGTAAGCATCTGTTGAACATTTGAATATACTTAAGATCACAAAATTAGTGTCATTCCTCGTGATAAATACAAATTCCATCTAAGAGCTTAAGATCAGAAAGTGTTAACAGCTTTTGATCTATGCAAAGTACTAAGATCAATATATTGTTTTAATCAATTCCATTGTCTGAATCAAAGAGCTCTATGAATGTATGAGTTTTAATCAATTCCATTGTCTGAATCAAAGAGCTCTATGAATGTATGAAAACTTCAATTCATACTTTAAACTACTTTTTGGAGATTTCTATAAGGGATTATATAATGAAATTTTTAATCAATTCCATTGTCTGAATCAAAGAGCTCTATGAATGTATGAAAACTTCAATTCATACTTTAAACTACTTTTTGGAGATTTCTATAATGGATTATATAATGAAATGTATCTTCTAAGTAACATATCAATTTCCTTGAGACTAATTCAGAGGATTTTCTGTAAACTTGCTTCAAGAAGATTTATAACTCGAGGTTTGATTTTGTAGAAAAATTGTTTTGGATTCAAAATTCCTTCATCATCTTTTTCCAATAGAAAGCTTTCAATACGAATATTATAGCCTCAGTTTAATGCGCTTTAAATTTCTTTCATTGGTTCAGCTGTATTTCTCTATAAATTTTGAAAAGGTCATTGGGATAGTAGTTTTTCGTTTGTTTGACTTGGTGAGCTCACAATTTGGGTCTATTGTTGCATGACGCATACAAAAATTAAATTTTAAATGCCATATAGGGTTGTTAGCTGGCAGTTTGGTATAAATTTAAACCATAATTACGATTCAAGAAAAAATATGGTTTCCCTTATTAAGATTATTACGACTGAAAAAAAGAAGAAACGAAGTTTAAGGCTATGAAAAGATTTTTATTTTCTTAAGTTCTTGACATGATAAATCTCTCTAAATTACCAAAAGAAAGCCATTCCAGCTACCTCGATTTTTTTGTTCTATCGGCCCAATTCAAAGTTTTTGAGTCTATTTTTATAAAGTGCTGCAACGGCAACAAACCCGGAAGCTGACATTTGCCAAAATTACATAACAAACTCAAAGTTAACTGAACTCGGTGAAATCACAATTTGAGTCTATTGTTACATGAAGCATATAAAAAATTTATTTTCTTATGTTCTTCACATGATAAATCTCTTTAAAGTATCGAAAGAAGACATTTCAGCTACTTCGATTTTGTTTGTTCTAGTCTAAATTCACAGTTTTGAGGCAATTTTTAGAAAGTGCTACAACAACGGCAATGATCTTGTTCATTTCTTCTGCAGTTCAAGATTGTTATATGGGTTTGGTAGCTGCTAGTTTGATATAAATTTAAAGCATAATTACGAATCAATGGTTTCCCTTATTAAGATTATCACGACTGAATCATAAAGAAACGAAGTTTAAAGCTATGAAAAGATATTTATTTTCTTTACAATTTCTTCACATGATAAACCTCTCCAAAGTACCGAAAGACGCCATTCTAGCTATCTTGACTAGACGTTTATTACTTATTAACGGATTTATGCAAAGCGATGCATGTTATTTTTAAACATCAGATTTTTTACCTTAATTACAGAAATTCCTTTGGCTATTCCTCAATGGTGTTATGACGTAATCGGTGGAATGACTTACTTGCTAGTTGCATAAAACACGAAATTATTTCAAAAATATAACCTCGAATTAATGTCTTTATTTAGATCTGGAAAAGAAATTACATGATAATCTTTTAAAGTTCGAGGGTACAATATTCTGCTTCCAATTAAAGTCGCATCATGTTATTTCATTTAGCTGATAAAGGAGTACTTCGTAATTAAAAACTCAAAACAACAAACTCTTATTTTCAACACGAGGTCAGGTTCATCTACAAAACCTTATCACCCAACGACCTTAACATTGTCGCCAAATTATTAATTTCTACGCAGTCATCAGCTCGCTTATCAATCACAGCTCGACCAGAAAAACATGTTAAAACTTGCTTGAAAACAAATGATATCATAGAAATAAGAATTTGCAAAAGAAATAAAAAATAATCTTCATCTATTTACTCAAAGTGGTGAAATCTTTTATTACGCAATATTCTGTTTTCCAATTAAATTCGCATCATGTTATTTCATTTAGCTGATAAAGCTGTACTTCGTAATTAAAGACTCAAAACAACAAACTCTTATCTTCAACATCAATTGTAGCCTCCAAGACTGAATACCCAATATCCAAGATGGCCGACAGGTGCCTTATCTTACTAAACAATCTAGGTTCAGATCCAAGGTTTAGATCTAAGTCCAGATGCAAACCAAAGAAGAAGAAGACCAATTGTAGCCTCCAAGACCAAAAACCGAAAATCCAAGATGGCCGACAATCCTTATCTCTTTTCCTTATCTCTCAATTGTAGCCTATAACACCGAAAACCCAAGATCCAAGATGGCCGACATCCTTATCTCTCAATTGTAGCCAATAACACCGAAAAACCAAAATCCAAGATGGCCGACAAGCCTTATCTGTTTTCCTTATCTCTCAATTGTAGCCTATAAGACCGAAAACCCCAAAATCCAAGATGGCCGACATCCTTATCTCTCAATTGTAGCCTATAAGACCGAAAACCCCAAAATCCAAGATGGCCGACAGGTGTCTTATCTTACTAAACAATCTAGGTTCAGATCCAAGGTTTAAATCTAAGTCTAGATGCAAACCAAAGCAGAAGAAGAAGACCAATTGTAGCCTACAAGACCGAAAACCAAAAATCCAAGATGGCCGACAATCCTTATCTCTCAATTGTAGCCTATAAGATCGAAAACCCAAGATCCAAGATGGCCGACAATCCTTATCTCTCAATTGTAGCCAATAAGACCGAAATCCAAGATGGCCGACAATCCTTATCTCTCAATTGTAGCCAATAAGACCGAAAACCCAAAATCCAAGATGGCCGACAATCCTTATCTCTCTTCCTTATCTCTCAATTGTAGCCTATAAGACCGAAAACCCAAGATCCAAGATGGCCAACAATCCTTATCTCTCAATTGTAGCCAATAAGACCGAAAACCCAAAATCCAAGATGGCCGACAATCCTTATCTCTCTTCCTTATCTCTCAATTGTAGCCTATAAGACCGAAAATCCTTATCTCTTTTCCTTATCTCTCAATTGTAGCCTCCAAGACCGAAAACCCAATCAGCAACCTTGACCTTTGACCTGCACATGCACATTTGCGGCAGAAACCTCATATTTATACTACTGTGGTGGTTGCTTTCAAAATGGGTATGTTCAGACGTCCCACGAAAGTGAGCTCTCCCACACTGTGTGTTACCCTTTTGAATTCTTTAACTTGTTCTGGTTTTAACAGAATGAATTCTTGGGTACGTAATTCGATAGCGACACGAGATTATTCCACCACCTGTACCATGGAATGGTTTGCTTCGGTGTGGATTGGATAGCTCAAAACTTGTTGGTATTTGAAATCTAGTAGGCTTACAATCGGGAGATTAATTCTGATAACTAGTTTTCCCTGGAACAAATGCTACCTCATTTCCATGGTCTGGTAGAGGATAGCTTAGCATTGTGTAGGGTTATTACACTTCGAAGAAGTTTTGCCCAGAACCTGTAGTAGTGTGTCCGGGGATATCAGTAACGGGTGAATTTGGTTATTACGGCTTGCTATCAGTTTATCTAATAGAGCCTGTTGCCGAAACTCGATTTCCGCAACTTGTAACAACAAGTTCGAAATGATTTCCTGGCGGAGTTGTTCTTGAGACAGGTCTTCCGTCAGGTTAAGAATGTCATTTACCTGGTAGGCAATTTGCCGTTGCCTGTCCGCTAGTGAGGCCAAAGGCTTCTGAATTTGGTTTAGAGTATTTTTAACATTGGTGATTTGTTTCTTTTCCAGCTCAGCCAACGTG
Organism: Leptarthrus brevirostris; assembly: GCA_964036015.1. Classification (NCBI taxonomy): domain Eukaryota; kingdom Metazoa; phylum Arthropoda; class Insecta; order Diptera; family Asilidae; genus Leptarthrus; species Leptarthrus brevirostris. The sequence continues at coordinate 10,828,580 of OZ038376.1, read as the reverse complement.
TGCTGGTTCTTTTCCACCTATTGTAGTCTACTGTACACTTCTTCTTCGTTGTCGCTATCCATGGTTCTAAACAAATAATGCATGGCTTTCCCCATTAAGTCGAATATTGACCGGGTTCGCCTTTGCGTTGGTATCAACTCTCGAGCAGTGTGGGTACCTACTTGTTGGGTTTTACAAAGGCCTAATTCTACAGTGTGGTTTTTACACAGTCTAAATACCAAATGCTCTGCATGTTCCGCCAGTAAAGTTTAGTTGTCCAGTTCACCTAGGTCCAATTCCGTAAAGAGGTTCCAGGTTTGGTGGTATACCTTGAGTATTCCCAGTTCCTCAAACAGTATTCTGGTGTCATCCAATGGGGTTACTGTGAACACCTCATGAGGGATAAGTGGAACACCAGGAGCGCGATAGACAGCATTGTGTCTGAAGAAAAAAAAATGCTTTAGCCCTGTTAACAGGTTTTGGCCAGTGTGTTATCCTTATTTTAGTACATATTGCACCCCTAAAATGTCTTAACCAGTAAATATAATTCTTTCTTATTCCTAAAGGATATCTTATTTAAAATTGTAATTAAAAAGAATTGTGTTTTTTTTTTATTCGAAGAATGGCTTGAGGTGGTTGTTGTGTACCGTTACCGCTCGTTTGCCGATTTGGATTGTCGTGTTGACGGAAGTCGGAATTTTGACTACCGTGTAAGGTCCTACCCAGACTTGAGAGAGCTTCTGCTTTCGCTCTTGAGTAGAACCTTGTCCCCTTTATAGAAATTGTGAGGACAAACAGCTTTGTCATAATACTGTTTTGAGCGTTGCTTCTTGGAGAGAAGATTCTTTCGCGCCGTTGCGTAAGACCTTTGAAGCCTATAACTTAGGAGGTGATAGTAGCTCTCGTGATTGTACACGGGTTCTGGTTCTCACTTTAAGTTCGAGGGGACATCCGCTGTGAAACCGTAAAGGCAGTCCATTGGGGTCAACTTAGTCCCTTCGTGTACACTATTATTGTACACGAATGCAGCGGTTCGCAGGTATTGATCCCAGGATTTGGGATTTTCGTCCACTATCGTTGGTAGGTATTCTATAAGAGGCCTATGGGCACGCTCTAGTGCTCCGTTGGACTGAGGGTGATATGCTGAGGTTTGTTATTTCTTTACCCTCAAGAGTTTGCACACCTTTTTGAATAAGTCACTGAGGAAATTGCTCCTTTGATCAGTACCTACTCTTTTAGGGATGCGGTAACGCGTGATGATTTCGTCGAAAAAAATATTGCGCTACCGTTGTCGCTTCCCCGTTAGGCATGGTATACCAGTCTACGAATTTGGTGAGATTGTCTTGGAATGTTAATATATATTTGTTTTCAGACTCTGTTTCCTCTAGTGGTCCGACAATGTCGAGGTAGACCTTGTCAAAAGGTTGTTCTGCGATGTCGGCTATAACCATCGGCATACGGTATTGGGGTGATGCTTTCATTGTTTGGCACTTTTTACATCGCTTGACATATTTCGTCATATTTTGTCTCGTAGCATGTGTCTCCACCAATACTTCTTTCGGATCCGTTTGTAAGTTTTAATAATTCCCTGTTGACCGCCGAAGGGAGAATCATGATAATCTCTTAGGATTGTTTTGATTTCCTCGGGGTTTGTGATCACCTCGAGGGTTTTTGTTTTGTTGATCTCCTTGGGATTCCTTTGTGATTCTCCTTGGGAGAGGACAGCACCTAGTGCCTCGTTACTGGCGTCCGTGGTTAGGTTAAATGGTTTCGTAAAATCTGGATAGATTAAAAGTGGTGATGACACCAATGAATCTTTATTAGGGATCTGGAAGTGCTCCTTCAGTGGAACACTTGTGGCCTAAGTAAACAACTTCTTTTCTTAGAAACTGGCACTTCTCTGGCTGCAGTTTTAAGTTGTTTTCTCTCAAACAATCGAAGACTCTGCGCAGCTTTGAGTTATGGTCCGCTAGATTTTTACCGTAGATGACAATGTCATCGAGGTAAACGAAACATTCGAGGCCTTGAAGCTGGAGCTCCTTTGAGTCCGAATAGCATACGTTTGAATTCATAATGCCCTTAGTTAGTGCTGAAAGCAGTTTTTGGTTGATTATTAGGATCGTCAAGAACTTGGTGATAGCCGTTGGCGAGAGGGTAGTGAAATATCTTGAATGAGCTAATTAGTCGAGAACATCCTCGATTCGAGGTAGAGGGAATGCGTCACTGATCATTTTTTCGTTCAGTTTACGAAAATCGACTACGACGCGCCACCTTTTTTCACCGTTTGGTACTGCTTTCTTGGGGACAACTAGGAGAGGTGAATTCCAAGGGCTTTTGCTCGGTTGGACTATGTCGTTGTCCAACATTTCTTTGAGCTGCTCGTTTATGACGTTGCGCTGGGTCTTTGGTAGTCTATTCATTTTTTGGTTTATGGGTGCTTGATCTTGCACCAATGGGATGTCGTGGGTGATGGCTTCTGTATGTGTAAGCCGATCACCTTTGAGGAAGAATATGTCGCCGTACTCGTGAAAGAGCCGAGATTTTGAAAATCTTTCCTCCGCGCTTAATGTATCGTCCAAGTTTAGTATTTCCTCCAACTATAGTCATAAATATTTTATATTAAGCAGAGCGACCTTATCTTTGGCGCTTTTATCTCTGCGTTCGTGGGTTTTGCCCTTTTTGTTTATTATTTTTTTAATTCTCTTTACCATGCCAGGACTCTGGTGTCCTTCTTTCGATGAGCATGATGTGTTGGGGCCTTTTTTCCCTGATACCTTCCAACCAAAGGACGTTAAACATTTTTTGCGGCTACTGTTTAGTGCCAACCGTGTTTGGGTTTCGTTCACGCCGGACGTTGAGGGTTCGTTGAGGGGCTCCTCAACATCGCCGTATTGGCCATTATTTCTTATTACTAATTTCTTACATTTAGGTAACGCGGGAGTTAAGAGGTCCGTGCCATCTGTTCGTGCAGGACTTTGGTTAAACTCGCCAGCGTCGTTACTCTGGCTCGGAAGGTTTGCCATTGGTCCTAGCAGACCTTTATCAGGCGCTTTGGCTAAGGGGATAACGGTGTAGTCTTTGACTGACACAAGCTTTAGGGTTAGACTTGTGAGGACTGCTTGAAACCCGTTGTTGTTGAGGAATCCAATGGGCGCCGCTGTGGACCCAACAGGAACTAGGCTGTTAGCCAAGAAGACTCCATTGTCTATCTCTTCAGATAGACAGAGCATTCCTTCAGTCAAGCGCAAAGGAATTGTAACTACAATCTGTGATCTTGCAGGTATGCAAACAGGTTCCGTAAGAGTTACCTGATGCTGCCTCATATCGCCAGCCAGACTGTTAGTAGTTGTTTTTGTCCGTGATAAGTCCTTCTGACTGACAACCAGCATTATCGTCAAGAGAGGCCTTGAGGACACTGCAGGTTGAAAAATTCTTCCCAACAGGCTGCAGGGTTTGGACTCGGGTCCTCCGATGCGATTGTTATTGGAACAGCAAATTCCTTCGGGTTTATTTCTGTGCGAGGAAATCGCAGAGCCATTTGTGGACCCTCCACATTACAGTGTTTTGAGAGAAAATCATTTCCTAACCAGCCGTTATTTGAAAGACTGGGGAGGTTTTTCACAACCTGAAATTTGCAGGGAATGTCTGTGTCTAATTTAAATCTCCCCTGGCAGGTTCCCAGTGTCTTTCCGGTACCGAATGGGGTTTGTAGAGTTGACGCCTCCTCGGTATTGATTTCGTCGAGGGAAGTTATTGATTTTTTCTTAATAATACTAACCTCAGCGCCAGTATCCACTACTAGTTTTGTTTGCCCGTTTAGGCCTATGTCTAACGAATGTATTACTGTAGGGATACAGGACTCATGCGGCTGAGGTTACCCTTGTTTAATTGATGAAGAGTTTATAGTCGACCCTGGGAGTTTTGGGTTAACTTCTTGTCGTTTCCCTGATTCGTAGACTCCCATTTTTGTTTTTGCCTACAATCGGCCACTGAATGTCCTCTTCTATTGCAAAATTGACATCTGAGCTTGACATTGAAGACTCGAGGACCGCTAGTCTTGCGCTGGTCCTGGATTGGGTGATCCTCTGCTTGGACCTGGGGTCTCAACTGGACGATTGCTTCTGCAATCGCGAACGTAGTGTCCGTATTTTCTGCATGTCGTGCAGAAGGGGGTATTTTTGCGCTTAACGCAATAAGAATAGGTATGTCCCCGCTTCTGGTAGAAGGAACACGTGATGTTCGTGATGCTCGATGGAGTTTCGACGAGGTTCGGTGAAATTGGAGTTTGGGGTTGGAGGTACTTGTGACGGATCATTAGGGCGAATGCTGCCTGGATTTTGAGACCTGAACGCTGTACCAGTTGGGTATGACCGAGGAGGCTGTGCATGCCACATTACTGCTCTTATTTGGAGGCTGGGGTCGATTGGGCTTATCGCCGTTGTGCTGCAAGTCAGAGGGACTTGTGTGAAATGGGCACTCTGTTGTAGTCGCTTCATATCAAGGGCTTTTTGAATGAAGTCATCTAGCGATCCCTATGTGATGGTCAGGTACAGTTGGTTGCTCACAACTGGGGCTGCGGATACTCCGTATTTTGTCTCGGCTGCCTCCTTGCAAAGCATCAACAACTGCTTTAACCTAGTGGCGAAAACAAAAAGAGCCTCGCAAGGATTTTGCCGGCCTGTGATGAGTCTATTTACCAACTACTGGTAGGTCTCCCTAAGGAGAAAAGCACGATTGAGTCGTTCCTCAACCTTCTTAAAAGTTTCTGGTATATCAGAAGCTGTTAACCGGTACGCTTCGCCCGAAGTCTGGTCGGAAGTAGTTTGAGGAAAGCTGACTGCTCCTCTGTTGTGAGGCATTGTATGCAGCAGCCTATGAAAGTTTGTAGTTCCTGGGCTAAATATCGGCTATCTTCGCCGGTAAATATAGGAACCAATTGGGCCATTAGTTTGGCTACTTTTGCGTAGTCTACCATTTTAAGCTTTGTAGGTTTTGACTCGTGCAGACTAGTAAAACTTTCCTCGAGGCTGGTTTCCGTAAAGGATGCTTCCAGAAAGTCGCAAAGGAGGTCTTGAACAGGCCTCTTCACAAATACCTTTGTCACTGGATTCAAAAAAATTCTTACCAATGACAATATTTTCACAATCCTTAACTAGTTCGAGCGAGCGCGAGAATCTCTTAAACTCATGGATATCCGTTTTGAATCTCTCTGTTTCCTCTTGATGTTTTTTTGTTGAATCAAGCCTTTCTTCTCGGCTGTGGACGAGTTTTTTATTTACAACGTCGCACAGGGAGGTTCTCGGAATATCGCGCTTTCTCGAGCACCTTTTCTTTGTACTTATTTAAACTTACTTTACTTAACAACACTGATGGTCCTGGCAAGATGGTTCCGCTCCGTAAACGTTTTCCCTCGTTAGATGTTGTCGGGTTTGTCCCTGTCGGCGAAGAGGCTTTCTTTTGTGCCTCCTCGACGAAAGATCTTTCCGACTGGAACTTGTTGCGTAGAGTTGTCTTGCATGGGGGGTCTTCGTCCTATTCTGGCATACACTTGTTGTCCTGGTTGTTGCAAGGGGGGCTAGTAGCTTACTTAGGTACTCCCTTGCCGTAAATTCGCTGTTATTAGGGGGGCTACTTCAGCTGTCTTTGGGATTCCCTATGACGTGGTCTGAAAGGGGGCTTTAAGCCGTCTTCTGTTTTCCTCTCAGACCTAAAGTTTTTCACAATGTTGAGGGCGAGTTGACCTTTGAGGCGCCCGTTTTGTTGGCTCCTTGTTTAAAGGTACGGACGTGTTGACCTCTGGGTCGTCCGTTGAGGAGTATCTTTTCCTACTCGTCCTTCAGCGTTTGTAGGGTTGTTGGGTTGTACTTTGTTGATCGCCGATGATAACTTCCTTCTCGTATTTAGTTGGCTTCCTTCAGAAAGTCTTCTTCGATTACAGTTGGTGCCTTTTTGCACAGTTAAAATAGGGCAACTGCTTGCTCGCCTGGAGCAGAGGAAGCTAAAGTTGTTTATCCCTGCGCGTTGGGGGTGACGTACCAGGCTATTGACTACCTAGCAGTGGTCAAACGGTCCCCTTTAGTTCGGTCTGCGATCAAGGCTTTTAAAGCTATTACGGTAATTTTTGATTTGCCACGCTTCTTTGATAGGAATGCACCGAAAAAATGTCGTAATAAATATAAAATAAACAATTATTTTATACTTTTTAGCGCTTTTTGTGAAGTCGGTTCAAATTTTTTGTTAAAAACTATTTTATTTATAACGCATCTGATTCTTCTCATGTTCGAACCAAGCTTTGGTCGCAATTTTTGGTTTAAGAAGTTCAAATTTAATTGGAATTTTCGGACGTAAAATCCTACTCATAAGAAGCTGTGCTAGGGAGTATGAGAAACTGGTTAGGGGGGTATTCCGATACGCTAAAAGAGCACTGTTAATGTCTTTGTTTTTCTCAAGGAATTTTTTTACATGGGTCTTAGCTATGCCTACAGCCTTTTCTGCTAGTCCATTGGACCATGGGTATAAGGGACCCAAAGTTGTTACCCTAAAATTCAACTCTTCTGCAAAACATTTAATACCTTCTCCAATCTGGTATACCAAGATTGGAGAAAGTATCTATTAAGATGTTTTTTGATTTCAGTTGCTGTCTTTTGTTGCAGATATTGCACTTCGATAAATTTTGAGTAGTAGCCCACCAGAACTAGCTATGATTTGTTACCATATTTAAATATGTCACACCCGACTTTATTAAAGGGTAATTTCGGAATGTTATGAGGAATAAGGGGCGGATTTGGCTTAGAACGTTGGTATTTCTGGCAGGTTTTACACTTAAAAAAGGAGGTCTTGAACAGGCCTCTTCACAAATACCTTTTTCACTGGATTCAAAAAAATTCTTACCAATGACAATATTTTCACAATCCTTAACTAGTTCGAGCGAGCGCGAGAATCTCTTAAACTCATGGATATCCGTTTTGAATCTCTCTGTTTCCTCTTGATGTTTTTTTGTTGAATCAAGCCTTTCTTCTCGGCTGTGGACGAGTTTTTTATTTACAACGTCGCACAGGGAGGTTCTCGGAATATCGCGCTTTCTCGAGCACCTTTTCTTTGTACTTATTTAAACTTACTTTACTTAACAACACTGATGGTCCTGGCAAGATGGTTCCGCTCCGTAAACGTTTTCCCTCGTTAGATGTTGTCGGGTTTGTCCCTGTCGGCGAAGAGGCTTTCTTTTGTGCCTCCTCGACGAAAGATCTTTCCGACTGGAACTTGTTGCGTAGAGTTGTCTTGCATGGGGGGTCTTCGTCCTATTCTGGCATACACTTGTTGTCCTGGTTGTTGCAAGGGGGGCTAGTAGCTTACTTAGGTACTCCCTTGCCGTAAATTCGCTGTTATTAGGGGGGCTACTTCAGCTGTCTTTGGGATTCCCTATGACGTGGTCTGAAAGGGGGCTTTAAGCCGTCTTCTGTTTTCCTCTCAGACCTAAAGTTTTTCACAATGTTGAGGGCGAGTTGACCTTTGAGGCGCCCGTTTTGTTGGCTCCTTGTTTAAAGGTACGGACGTGTTGACCTCTGGGTCGTCCGTTGAGGAGTATCTTTTCCTACTCGTCCTTCAGCGTTTGTAGGGTTGTTGGGTTGTACTTTGTTGATCGCCGATGATAACTTCCTTCTCGTATTTAGTTGGCTTCCTTCAGAAAGTCTTCTTCGATTACAGTTGGTGCCTTTTTGCACAGTTAAAATAGGGCAACTGCTTGCTCGCCTGGAGCAGAGGAAGCTAAAGTTGTTTATCCCTGCGCGTTGGGGGTGACGTACCAGGCTATTGACTACCTAGCAGTGGTCAAACGGTCCCCTTTAGTTCGGTCTGCGATCAAGGCTTTTAAAGCTATTACGGTAATTTTTGATTTGCCACGCTTCTTTGATAGGAATGCACCGAAAAAATGTCGTAATAAATATAAAATAAACAATTATTTTATACTTTTTAGCGCTTTTTGTGAAGTCGGTTCAAATTTTTTGTTAAAAACTATTTTATTTATAACGCATCTGATTCTTCTCATGTTCGAACCAAGCTTTGGTCGCAATTTTTGGTTTAAGAAGTTCAAATTTAATTGGAATTTTCGGACGTAAAATCCTACTCATAAGAAGCTGTGCTAGGGAGTATGAGAAACTGGTTAGGGGGGTATTCCGATACGCTAAAAGAGCACTGTTAATGTCTTTGTTTTTCTCAAGGAATTTTTTTACATGGGTCTTAGCTATGCCTACAGCCTTTTCTGCTAGTCCATTGGACCATGGGTATAAGGGACCCAAAGTTGTTACCCTAAAATTCAACTCTTCTGCAAAACATTTAATACCTTCTCCAATCTGGTATACCAAGATTGGAGAAAGTATCTATTAAGATGTTTTTTGATTTCAGTTGCTGTCTTTTGTTGCAGATATTGCACTTCGATAAATTTTGAGTAGTAGCCCACCAGAACTAGCTATGATTTGTTACCATATTTAAATATGTCACACCCGACTTTATTAAAGGGTAATTTCGGAATGTTATGAGGAATAAGGAGCGGATTTGGCTTAGAACGTTGGTATTTCTGGCAGGTTTTACACTTAAATATAAAGTTTTCAATGTCATTATTTATCTGACGCCAATATACCAGTAATTTTGCGAGTTTCCTCATTTTTGCAATACCTTTCGCGTAAAGTGTGGGGAATTATGAGTCTATTTTGTAAAATAGGAATTCATTCTCCGAATAAATATCTTTTCTAATAAACCAGTAGCGTTTTCATTTCATTTCATTTATTATATTTCAGACCTTCAGAGTAACATTAGTATAAAAATAAAAATTAACAAGAAGTAAGAAAGAATGTAAATAACAAAGATATAAAATAATTCAATTAATCAAGAAAGTTGTAGAATACATTAAGCAGAAAAAAAATAAAAAATTCAAAAGTAAAAAAGAGCTTACTTATCTATTCAACTACATTTAAGAGATAAGAAAACAAAATGCATTCCACATTCTGATCGCCTGAACAAAAAATTGTCTCTCGGTAGTAATACAATTAAAATGCGGAGTCATTATCGAAAGATTTCTAGATGATCGCAGAGAAACAACCCTGTCACTGAGGTAACCGGGAAATCTGGTAATAAGAAGATTGTTTAAAAAACATATCGAGCGATATTGAAAATAAGTCTTGAGAGAGCAACCGAAAATAGAGTTGGCATGCTGAGAAATGTGATCATGTCTCCGAAGTCCAAATATATATCGTACAGAGGAATTGTGAGCGACTTGTAACTTCCTAAAGGATACGGAATCCGTCTTGCTAAAAATCTCACATCCATAAGTTAGAATGGGTGCAATAAGTGTCTTTACAAGATATAGACGTGTTTCGCGAGGTATAAAATGAGCCGATAAAGACAGTTTGCGTAGGGTCCCATAAATTTTAGCAACAAGACTGTCAATGTGACTATTCCAAGACAACTCACTATTGATCAGGATTCCCAGATCTTTAACAACTTTCATGTAAGGGATGACCATATTATCGATAACTATGGGAGGTAAGCAAGAACTATCAAAGTTCCGCTTGTAAATAGCAATAGCATTAGATTTCGACGCATTTACTACAAGTTTGTTTCCCTCAGCAAAACCTAATATTGCCCTAGCCCTAGAGGACGGGATATATATATTTGAACGTCATCGGCATAAATATGATACCTACAATTTTTAACAACCATAGGTAGATCATTAATAAAACACACAAAAAGCAAAGGTCCAAGTATCGACCCCTGCGGCACGCCACTGGAAACAGAAAGCAGCCCGGACACAGAATCACCACACACAACACATTGAGATCTCCCCCTTAAGTAGGACCAAATAAGCCTACTGGCACATCTGGTAAAGCCGAAATTACGACAAAGTTTGTCTATTAAGAGATAATGGTCAACCTTGTCAAATGCTTTAGAGAAGTCAAGCAATGCAAGGACAGTGATTAGTTCCGAGGAAATACTACAGCGAATGTCATCGGTTATTTTAAGCAAGGCCGTGATACAGCTGTTTAGCAAATTTCCACTTAGAAGGAAAGGCGGAAGTTGTTATAATAGTATTAAAAATATGCGTAATATATCGTAAAACGATGGGCAGGATAACTTTAATGAAATCTTGGTGAATGTTGTCAAGGCCAGCAGCTTTAGATTTGATGGAGAAAATAGCGTTTGCAACCTGTTCCTCATTAAAGTTAACAAAAGAAAAGTTACCGCCGGTTATAGATTCGCAAGGATCACCGAAGAAATTAAAAGGTGTCTCAGATAGACAGAGCATTCCTTCAGTCAAGCGCAAAGGAATTGTAACTACAATCTGTGATCTTGCAGGTATGCAAACAGGTTCCGTAAGAGTTACCTGATGCTGCCTCATATCGCCAGCCAGACTGTTAGTAGTTGTTTTTGTCCGTGATAAGTCCTTCTGACTGACAACCAGCATTATCGTCAAGAGAGGCCTTGAGGACACTGCAGGTTGAAAAATTCTTCCCAACAGGCTGCAGGGTTTGGACTCGGGTCCTCCGATGCGATTGTTATTGGAACAGCAAATTCCTTCGGGTTTATTTCTGTGCGAGGAAATCGCAGAGCCATTTGTGGACCCTCCACATTACAGTGTTTTGAGAGAAAATCATTTCCTAACCAGCCGTTATTTGAAAGACTGGGGAGGTTTTTCACAACCTGAAATTTGCAGGGAATGTCTGTGTCTAATTTAAATCTCCCCTGGCAGGTTCCCAGTGTCTTTCCGGTACCGAATGGGGTTTGTAGAGTTGACGCCTCCTCGGTATTGATTTCGTCGAGGGAAGTTATTGATTTTTTCTTAATAATACTAACCTCAGCGCCAGTATCCACTACTAGTTTTGTCTGCCCGTTTAGGCCTATGTCTAACGAATGTATTACTGTAGGGATACAGGACTCATGCGGCTGAGGTTACCCTTGTTTAATTGATGAAGAGTTTATAGTCGACCCTGGGAGTTTTGGGTTAACTTCTTGTCGTTTCCCTGATTCGTAGACTCCCATTTTTGTTTTTGCCTACAATCGGCCACTGAATGTCCTCTTCTATTGCAAAATTGACATCTGAGCTTGACATTGAAGACTCGAGGACCGCTAGTCTTGCGCTGGTCCTGGATTGGGTGATCCTCTGCTTGGACCTGGGGTCTCAACTGGACGATTGCTTCTGCAATCGCGAACGTAGTGTCCGTATTTTCTGCATGTCGTGCAGAAGGGGGTATTTTTGCGCTTAACGCAATAAGAATAGGTATGTCCCCGCTTCTGGTAGAAGGAACACGTGATGTTCGTGATGCTCGATGGAGTTTCGACGAGGTTCGGTGAAATTGGAGTTTGGGGTTGGAGGTACTTGTGACGGATCATTAGGGCGAATGCTGCCTGGATTTTGAGACCTGAACGCTGTACCAGTTGGGTATGACCGAGGAGGCTGTGCATGCCACATTACTGCTCTTATTTGGAGGCTGGGGTCGATTGGGCTTATCGCCGTTGTGCTGCAAGTCAGAGGGACTTGTGTGAAATGGGCACTCTGTTGTAGTCGCTTCATATCAAGGGCTTTTTGAATGAAGTCATCTAGCGATCCCTATGTGATGGTCAGGTACAGTTGGTTGCTCACAACTGGGGCTGCGGATACTCCGTATTTTGTCTCGGCTGCCTCCTTGCAAAGCATCAACAACTGCTTTAACCTAGTGGCGAAAACAAAAAGAGCCTCGCAAGGATTTTGCCGGCCTGTGATGAGTCTATTTACCAACTACTGGTAGGTCTCCCTAAGGAGAAAAGCACGATTGAGTCGTTCCTCAACCTTCTTAAAAGTTTCTGGTATATCAGAAGCTGTTAACCGGTACGCTTCGCCCGAAGTCTGGTCGGAAGTAGTTTGAGGAAAGCTGACTGCTCCTCTGTTGTGAGGCATTGTATGCAGCAGCCTATGAAAGTTTGTAGTTCCTGGGCTAAATATCGGCTATCTTCGCCGGTAAATATAGGAACCAATTGGGCCATTAGTTTGGCTACTTTTGCGTAGTCTACCATTTTAAGCTTTGTAGGTTTTGACTCGTGCAGACTAGTAAAACTTTCCTCGAGGCTGGTTTCCGTAAAGGATGCTTCCAGAAAGTCGCAAAGGAGGTCTTGAACAGGCCTCTTCACAAATACCTTTGTCACTGGATTCAAAAAAATTCTTACCAATGACAATATTTTCACAATCCTTAACTAGTTCGAGCGAGCGCGAGAATCTCTTAAACTCATGGATATCCGTTTTGAATCTCTCTGTTTCCTCTTGATGTTTTTTTGTTGAATCAAGCCTTTCTTCTCGGCTGTGGACGAGTTTTTTATTTACAACGTCGCACAGGGAGGTTCTCGGAATATCGCGCTTTCTCGAGCACCTTTTCTTTGTACTTATTTAAACTTACTTTACTTAACAACACTGATGGTCCTGGCAAGATGGTTCCGCTCCGTAAACGTTTTCCCTCGTTAGATGTTGTCGGGTTTGTCCCTGTCGGCGAAGAGGCTTTCTTTTGTGCCTCCTCGACGAAAGATCTTTCCGACTGGAACTTGTTGCGTAGAGTTGTCTTGCATGGGGGGTCTTCGTCCTATTCTGGCATACACTTGTTGTCCTGGTTGTTGCAAGGGGGGCTAGTAGCTTACTTAGGTACTCCCTTGCCGTAAATTCGCTGTTGTTAGGGGGGCTACTTCAGCTGTCTTTGGGATTCCCTATGACGTGGTCTGAAAGGGGGCTTTAAGCCGTCTTCTGTTTTCCTCTCAGACCTAAAGTTTTTCACAATGTTGAGGGCGAGTTGACCTTTGAGGCGCCCGTTTTGTTGGCTCCTTGTTTAAAGGTGCGGACGTGTTGACCTCTGGGTCGTCCGTTGAGGAGTATCTTTTCCTACTCGTCCTTCAGCGTTTGTAGGGTTGTTGGGTTGTACTTTGTTGATCGCCGATGATAACTTCCTTCTCGTATTTAGTTGGCTTCCTTCAGAAAGTCTTCTTCGGTTACAGTTGGTGCCTTTTTGCACAGTTAAAATAGGGCAACTGCTTGCTCGCCTGGAGCAGAGGAAGCTAAAGTTGTTTATCCCTGCGCGTTGGGGGTGACGTACCAGGCTATTGACTACCTAGCAGTGGTCAAACGGTCCCCTTTAGTTCGGTCTGCGATCAAGGCTTTTAAAGCTATTACGGTAATTTTTGATTTGCCACGCTTCTTTGATAGGAATGCACCGAAAAAATGTCGTAATAAATATAAAATAAACAATTATTTTATACTTTTTAGCGCTTTTTGTGAAGTCGGTTCAAATTTTTTGTTAAAAACTATTTTATTTATAACGCATCTGATTCTTCTCATGTTCGAACCAAGCTTTGGTCGCAATTTTTGGTTTAAGAAGTTCAAATTTAATTGGAATTTTCGGACGTAAAATCCTACTCATAAGAAGCTGTGCTAGGGAGTATGAGAAACTGGTTAGGGGGGTATTCCGATACGCTAAAAGAGCACTGTTAATGTCTTTGTTTTTCTCAAGGAATTTTTTTACATGGGTCTTAGCTATGCCTACAGCCTTTTCTGCTAGTCCATTGGACCATGGGTATAAGGGACCCAAAGTTGTTACCCTAAAATTCAACTCTTCTGCAAAACATTTAATACCTTCTCCAATCTGGTATACCAAGATTGGAGAAAGTATCTATTAAGATGTTTTTTGATTTCAGTTGCTGTCTTTTGTTGCAGATATTGCACTTCGATAAATTTTGAGTAGTAGCCCACCAGAACTAGCTATGATTTGTTACCATATTTAAATATGTCACACCCGACTTTATTAAAGGGTAATTTCGGAATGTTATGAGGAATAAGGGGCGGATTTGGCTTAGAACGTTGGTATTTCTGGCAGGTTTTACACTTAAAAAAGGAGGTCTTGAACAGGCCTCTTCACAAATACCTTTTTCACTGGATTCAAAAAAATTCTTACCAATGACAATATTTTCACAATCCTTAACTAGTTCGAGCGAGCGCGAGAATCTCTTAAACTCATGGATATCCGTTTTGAATCTCTCTGTTTCCTCTTGATGTTTTTTTGTTGAATCAAGCCTTTCTTCTCGGCTGTGGACGAGTTTTTTATTTACAACGTCGCACAGGGAGGTTCTCGGAATATCGCGCTTTCTCGAGCACCTTTTCTTTGTACTTATTTAAACTTACTTTACTTAACAACACTGATGGTCCTGGCAAGATGGTTCCGCTCCGTAAACGTTTTCCCTCGTTAGATGTTGTCGGGTTTGTCCCTGTCGGCGAAGAGGCTTTCTTTTGTGCCTCCTCGACGAAAGATCTTTCCGACTGGAACTTGTTGCGTAGAGTTGTCTTGCATGGGGGGTCTTCGTCCTATTCTGGCATACACTTGTTGTCCTGGTTGTTGCAAGGGGGGCTAGTAGCTTACTTAGGTACTCCCTTGCCGTAAATTCGCTGTTATTAGGGGGGCTACTTCAGCTGTCTTTGGGATTCCCTATGACGTGGTCTGAAAGGGGGCTTTAAGCCGTCTTCTGTTTTCCTCTCAGACCTAAAGTTTTTCACAATGTTGAGGGCGAGTTGACCTTTGAGGCGCCCGTTTTGTTGGCTCCTTGTTTAAAGGTACGGACGTGTTGACCTCTGGGTCGTCCGTTGAGGAGTATCTTTTCCTACTCGTCCTTCAGCGTTTGTAGGGTTGTTGGGTTGTACTTTGTTGATCGCCGATGATAACTTCCTTCTCGTATTTAGTTGGCTTCCTTCAGAAAGTCTTCTTCGATTACAGTTGGTGCCTTTTTGCACAGTTAAAATAGGGCAACTGCTTGCTCGCCTGGAGCAGAGGAAGCTAAAGTTGTTTATCCCTGCGCGTTGGGGGTGACGTACCAGGCTATTGACTACCTAGCAGTGGTCAAACGGTCCCCTTTAGTTCGGTCTGCGATCAAGGCTTTTAAAGCTATTACGGTAATTTTTGATTTGCCACGCTTCTTTGATAGGAATGCACCGAAAAAATGTCGTAATAAATATAAAATAAACAATTATTTTATACTTTTTAGCGCTTTTTGTGAAGTCGGTTCAAATTTTTTGTTAAAAACTATTTTATTTATAACGCATCTGATTCTTCTCATGTTCGAACCAAGCTTTGGTCGCAATTTTTGGTTTAAGAAGTTCAAATTTAATTGGAATTTTCGGACGTAAAATCCTACTCATAAGAAGCTGTGCTAGGGAGTATGAGAAACTGGTTAGGGGGGTATTCCGATACGCTAAAAGAGCACTGTTAATGTCTTTGTTTTTCTCAAGGAATTTTTTTACATGGGTCTTAGCTATGCCTACAGCCTTTTCTGCTAGTCCATTGGACCATGGGTATAAGGGACCCAAAGTTGTTACCCTAAAATTCAACTCTTCTGCAAAACATTTAATACCTTCTCCAATCTGGTATACCAAGATTGGAGAAAGTATCTATTAAGATGTTTTTTGATTTCAGTTGCTGTCTTTTGTTGCAGATATTGCACTTCGATAAATTTTGAGTAGTAGCCCACCAGAACTAGCTATGATTTGTTACCATATTTAAATATGTCACACCCGACTTTATTAAAGGGTAATTTCGGAATGTTATGAGGAATAAGGGGCGGATTTGGCTTAGAACGTTGGTATTTCTGGCAGGTTTTACACTTAAAAAAGGAGGTCTTGAACAGGCCTCTTCACAAATACCTTTTTCACTGGATTCAAAAAAATTCTTACCAATGACAATATTTTCACAATCCTTAACTAGTTCGAGCGAGCGCGAGAATCTCTTAAACTCATGGATATCCGTTTTGAATCTCTCTGTTTCCTCTTGATGTTTTTTTGTTGAATCAAGCCTTTCTTCTCGGCTGTGGACGAGTTTTTTATTTACAACGTCGCACAGGGAGGTTCTCGGAATATCGCGCTTTCTCGAGCACCTTTTCTTTGTACTTATTTAAACTTACTTTACTTAACAACACTGATGGTCCTGGCAAGATGGTTCCGCTCCGTAAACGTTTTCCCTCGTTAGATGTTGTCGGGTTTGTCCCTGTCGGCGAAGAGGCTTTCTTTTGTGCCTCCTCGACGAAAGATCTTTCCGACTGGAACTTGTTGCGTAGAGTTGTCTTGCATGGGGGGTCTTCGTCCTATTCTGGCATACACTTGTTGTCCTGGTTGTTGCAAGGGGGGCTAGTAGCTTACTTAGGTACTCCCTTGCCGTAAATTCGCTGTTATTAGGGGGGCTACTTCAGCTGTCTTTGGGATTCCCTATGACGTGGTCTGAAAGGGGGCTTTAAGCCGTCTTCTGTTTTCCTCTCAGACCTAAAGTTTTTCACAATGTTGAGGGCGAGTTGACCTTTGAGGCGCCCGTTTTGTTGGCTCCTTGTTTAAAGGTACGGACGTGTTGACCTCTGGGTCGTCCGTTGAGGAGTATCTTTTCCTACTCGTCCTTCAGCGTTTGTAGGGTTGTTGGGTTGTACTTTGTTGATCGCCGATGATAACTTCCTTCTCGTATTTAGTTGGCTTCCTTCAGAAAGTCTTCTTCGATTACAGTTGGTGCCTTTTTGCACAGTTAAAATAGGGCAACTGCTTGCTCGCCTGGAGCAGAGGAAGCTAAAGTTGTTTATCCCTGCGCGTTGGGGGTGACGTACCAGGCTATTGACTACCTAGCAGTGGTCAAACGGTCCCCTTTAGTTCGGTCTGCGATCAAGGCTTTTAAAGCTATTACGGTAATTTTTGATTTGCCACGCTTCTTTGATAGGAATGCACCGAAAAAATGTCGTAATAAATATAAAATAAACAATTATTTTATACTTTTTAGCGCTTTTTGTGAAGTCGGTTCAAATTTTTTGTTAAAAACTATTTTATTTATAACGCATCTGATTCTTCTCATGTTCGAACCAAGCTTTGGTCGCAATTTTTGGTTTAAGAAGTTCAAATTTAATTGGAATTTTCGGACGTAAAATCCTACTCATAAGAAGCTGTGCTAGGGAGTATGAGAAACTGGTTAGGGGGGTATTCCGATACGCTAAAAGAGCACTGTTAATGTCTTTGTTTTTCTCAAGGAATTTTTTTACATGGGTCTTAGCTATGCCTACAGCCTTTTCTGCTAGTCCATTGGACCATGGGTATAAGGGACCCAAAGTTGTTACCCTAAAATTCAACTCTTCTGCAAAACATTTAATACCTTCTCCAATCTGGTATACCAAGATTGGAGAAAGTATCTATTAAGATGTTTTTTGATTTCAGTTGCTGTCTTTTGTTGCAGATATTGCACTTCGATAAATTTTGAGTAGTAGCCCACCAGAACTAGCTATGATTTGTTACCATATTTAAATATGTCACACCCGACTTTATTAAAGGGTAATTTCGGAATGTTATGAGGAATAAGGGGCGGATTTGGCTTAGAACGTTGGTATTTCTGGCAGGTTTTACACTTAAAAAAGGAGGTCTTGAACAGGCCTCTTCACAAATACCTTTTTCACTGGATTCAAAAAAATTCTTACCAATGACAATATTTTCACAATCCTTAACTAGTTCGAGCGAGCGCGAGAATCTCTTAAACTCATGGATATCCGTTTTGAATCTCTCTGTTTCCTCTTGATGTTTTTTTGTTGAATCAAGCCTTTCTTCTCGGCTGTGGACGAGTTTTTTATTTACAACGTCGCACAGGGAGGTTCTCGGAATATCGCGCTTTCTCGAGCACCTTTTCTTTGTACTTATTTAAACTTACTTTACTTAACAACACTGATGGTCCTGGCAAGATGGTTCCGCTCCGTAAACGTTTTCCCTCGTTAGATGTTGTCGGGTTTGTCCCTGTCGGCGAAGAGGCTTTCTTTTGTGCCTCCTCGACGAAAGATCTTTCCGACTGGAACTTGTTGCGTAGAGTTGTCTTGCATGGGGGGTCTTCGTCCTATTCTGGCATACACTTGTTGTCCTGGTTGTTGCAAGGGGGGCTAGTAGCTTACTTAGGTACTCCCTTGCCGTAAATTCGCTGTTGTTAGGGGGGCTACTTCAGCTGTCTTTGGGATTCCCTATGATGTGGTCTGAAAGGGGGCTTTTAGCCGTCTTCTGTTTTCCTCTCAGACCTAAAGTTTTTCACAATGTTGAGGGCGAGTTGACCTTTGAGGCGCCCGTTTTGTTGGCTCCTTGTTTAAAGGTGCGGACGTGTTGACCTCTGGGTCGTCCGTTGAGGAGTATCTTTTCCTACTCGTCCTTCAGCGTTTGTAGGGTTGTTGGGTTGTACTTTGTTGATCGCCGATGATAACTTCCTTCTCGTATTTAGTTGGCTTCCTTCAGAAAGTCTTCTTCGGTTACAGTTGGTGCCTTTTTGCACAGTTAAAATAGGGCAACTGCTTGCTCGCCTGGAGCAGAGAAAGCTAAAGTTGTTTATCCCTGCGCGTTGGGGGTGACGTACCAGGCTATTGACTACCTAGCAGTGGTCAAACGGTCCCCTTTAGTTCGGTCTGCGATCAAGGCTTTTAAAGCTATTACGGTAATTTTTGATTTGCCACGCTTCCTTGATAGGAATGCACCGAAAAAATGTCGTAATAAATATAAAATAAACAATTATTTTATACTTTTTAGCGCTTTTTGTGAAGTCGGTTCAAATTTTTTGTTAAAAACTATTTTATTTATAACGCATCTGATTCTTCTCATGTTCGAACCAAGCTTTGGTCGCAATTTTTGGTTTAAGAAGTTCAAATTTAATTGGAATTTTTGGACGTAAAATCCTACTCATAAGAAGCTGTGCTAGGGAGTATGAGAAACTGGTTAGGGGGTATTCCGATACGCTAAAAGAGCACTGTTAATGTCTTTGTTTTCCTCAAGGAATTTTTTTACATGGGTCTTAGCTATGCCTACAGCCTTTTCTGCTAGTCCATTGGACCATGGGTATAAGGGACCCAAAGTTGTTACCCTAAAATTCAACTCTTCTACAAAACATTTAATACCTTCTCCAATCTGGTATACCAAGATTGGAGAAAGTATCTATTAAGATGTTTTTTGATTTCAGTTGCTGTCTTTTGTTGCAGATATTGCACTTCGATAAATTTTGAGTAGTAGCCCACCAGAACTAGCTATGATTTGTTACCATATTTAAATATGTCACACCCGACTTTATTAAAGGGTAATTTCGGAATGTTATGAGGAATAAGGAGCGGATTTGGCTTAGAACGTTGGTATTTCTGGCAGGTTTTACACTTAAATATAAAGTTTTCAATGTCATTATTTATCTGACGCCAATATACCAGTAATTTTGCGAGTTTCCTCATTTTTGCAATACCTTTCGCGTAAAGTGTGGGGAATTATGAGTCTATTTTGTAAAATAGGAATTCATTCTCCGAATAAATATCTTTTCTAATAAACCAGTAGCGTTTTCATTTCATTTCATTTATTATATTTCAGACCTTCAGAGTAACATTAGTATAAAAATAAAAATTAACAAGAAGTAAGAAAGAATGTAAATAACAAAGATATAAAATAATTCAATTAATCAAGAAAGTTGTAGAATACATTAAGGAGAAAAAAAATAAAAAATTCAAAAGTAAAAAAGAGCTTACTTATCTATTCAACTACATTTAAGAGATAAGAAAACAAAATGCATTCCACATTCTGATCGCCTGAACAAAAAATTGTCTCTCGGTAGTAATACAATTAAAATGCGGAGTCATTATCGAAAGATTTCTAGATGATCGCAGAGAAACAACCCTGTCACTGAGGTAACCGGGAAATCTGGTAATAAGAAGATTGTTTAAAAAACATATCGAGCGATATTGAAAATAAGTCTTGAGAGAGCAACCGAAAATAGAGTTGGCATGCTGAGAAATGTGATCATGTCTCCGAAGTCCAAATATATATCGTACAGAGGAATTGTGAGCGACTTGTAACTTCCTAAAGGATACGGAATCCGTCTTGCTAAAAATCTCACATCCATAAGTTAGAATGGGTGCAATAAGTGTCTTTACAAGATATAGACGTGTTTCGCGAGGTATAAAATGAGCCGATAAAGACAGTTTGCGTAGGGTCCCATAAATTTTAGCAACAAGACTGTCAATGTGACTATTCCAAGACAACTCACTATTGATCAGGATTCCCAGATCTTTAACAACTTTCATGTAAGGGATGACCATATTATCGATAACTATGGGAGGTAAGCAAGAACTATCAAAGTTCCGCTTGTAAATAGCAATAGCATTAGATTTCGACGCATTTACTACAAGTTTGTTTCCCTCAGCAAAACCTAATATTGCCCTAGCCCTAGAGGACGGGATATATATATTTGAACGTCATCGGCATAAATATGATACCTACAATTTTTAACAACCATAGGTAGATCATTAATAAAACACACAAAAAGCAAAGGTCCAAGTATCGACCCCTGCGGCACGCCACTGGAAACAGAAAGCAGCCCGGACACAGAATCACCACACACAACACATTGAGATCTCCCCCTTAAGTAGGACCAAATAAGCCTACTGGCACATCTGGTAAAGCCGAAATTACGACAAAGTTTGTCTATTAAGAGATAATGGTCAACCTTGTCAAATGCTTTAGAGAAGTCAAGCAATGCAAGGACAGTGATTAGTTCCGAGGAAATACTACAGCGAATGTCATCGGTTATTTTAAGCAAGGCCGTGATACAGCTGTTTAGCAAATTTCCACTTAGAAGGAAAGGCGGAAGTTGTTATAATAGTATTAAAAATATGCGTAATATATCGTAAAACGATGGTCAGGATAACTTTAATGAAATCTTGGTGAATGTTGTCAAGGCCAGCAGCTTTAGATTTGATGGAGAAAATAGCGTTTGCAACCTGTTCCTCATTAAAGTTAACAAAAGAAAAGTTACCGCCGGTTATAGATTCGCAAGGATCACCGAAGAAATTAAAAGGTGTGTCAAAATTTATAAATGTTTCATTAAGTGCGTCAGGATCCTCATCAATGGTGGATTTGTTACGTTTACCAATTCCAATACTCGTCAAATTATTCCAAAGCCGTTTGGCTGGAAGCCTGATGTCAAGTTTAGATTTATAAAACGACGCCTTGGATTTCCGAACTTTCATAGTAACTCTGTTTCTCAAAACACGATAGCTGTGCCAGATTTCAGGAATTTTAAAACGTTTCCAATATTTGTATGCTTTGTTGCGTTGGTGAATTAAAGACAGTATATCGGCAGTAAGCCAGGGTACATCGGAAACGGGGCTAAACTTAGTCCTTACTGGAACATGTGTATCAAAAAGATATTCCACCCGATTATCAAAATACTCAATCTGATCATCTGCACTGCCAAATAAGTAGATATGCTCTCAGTCAACCGTTTCTGCATCTGAAATGAGTTGCTCAACGTTAATTGCCCGAAAATCTCTGTATGTAAACGAAAATGGAGAGTTTCTATACTGACCGAGGTTATATGTCATGTAGATTAGATAATGTCTAGAGAAAGCAGAAAGATCGATTTGGTTATGGAAAACAACTGAGTCAGAATCAACCACAATAAAAAGATCTAAAAGTGTAGCCGAACCGTCCGTGAAGTGAGTTCGTGATGAGTTTACGACACTTAGAGATAATGTGCCAAGCATAGAACGTAGAGAATTCGTCAACGTATTGTTGACTAAGATGTTAGTGTTAAAATCACCTGCAATAATAATGTGTTCATATAGATGGCAGATACAAGAAAGATCTTCCTCAAGATCAAGAAAATCATTGACATTGGGTGGCTTGTGTTTTAAGAGGGGATTTAGAGTTTTATAATCAACGGGCTACCCGTGTCTATTATTTTCTATTAACATTGTTAATGTAGAGTCTTCTCTCAAGGCGTTTTTAATTTCCTTCAAGCGAGTCTTTCTTACATTTATGGAATGAACTGTGGAGTTTAATTCACT
This sequence comes from Leptarthrus brevirostris, assembly GCA_964036015.1. Classification (NCBI taxonomy): domain Eukaryota; kingdom Metazoa; phylum Arthropoda; class Insecta; order Diptera; family Asilidae; genus Leptarthrus; species Leptarthrus brevirostris. Next base: position 10,806,737 of record OZ038376.1, on the reverse strand, counting down.
GTCCACTTCTTTACATTCCTCTTTATTATATGCCCTTGAATAGGTATTTTACGGGTAATCTATTAGAATGAATAGAACTTCGCTGATTAATTTATTATAAATTACTACCAAAGGTTTGTGATCTGTATGAATTGTTACTGGTTTATCGTAAATGAAGTTGTGAAATTTTTGACAAGCAAAGAGGATGGCAAGCATCTCTATTATTGGAACTTTTTAACCGAAATTCTGTAATATCGGAGCTGTTGAGATAATCTTTTTCAATTTAAGAAAACTTACCTCCTGAATTTCAGACCACAAAAATTGAACATTGTTTTTAAGTAATTCTCGAAATGGAGTTATTATTTCTGAGAGATTTAGAATAAAATTCCTTAAATAATTAACGACACCTAAAAAACGTTGTAACTCTTTCTTGTTAGAAGGTGCTCAGAGAGTTTGCACGCTGTAGAACTCTTTTTAAATTTAAATAGTGCTCTTCTTTTTTGGCACCAAAAACCAAAATATCATCGAAGTATATAAAAACTCCCGGTAATTCTCCAAAATGCATTGTATTTAATTTTTGAAAGTATTCTGCCGCGAAGTTTAAACCAACTGGCATTCTTAGAAACTTGTAATTACCAAACGGGCTACTAAATGCACACAAGTTGCTACTATCCTGATCTAGTTGTATTTGCCAGAAGCAGTCTTTTAAATTGAGTACTATAAAATACTCCATACCTTTCAATTTGTTGGACACATCTTCTAGTCGCGGAATTTCGAAAGATTCTTTTAAGACATTTTTATTTAAATCGCGCGGATCTAAACATATTGGCAAGTTTTTGTCCCCCGATTATGCACCCAGCTTGTTGGATGTTCGGCTTTACTTATTATTCCTATCCTTTCCATATCATTTAGTTTGGACTTAAATTTCTCCCTAACGGCAAGGGGAATCCTTTCTTTCCTATTTTGCATTTCTCGGCAAAGAACCCGAATCCCTGAAAACAACGATTCGATTGTAAATTAAGCCAAACCCCGTTAACACTGTTCACAGATTTCATTACTACTGTGTCAATTACCATACTTCCCATTTCATCTTTATATTCTTCACTATTACAGATACCTATCACATTAACTTTTTTGTTATTTATCTTATTGTTTTTATTTCGTCTTTCCCTACACACATTTGAAAAATGATTCGATTTACCACATCTATAGCAAGACTTACCGTACGCAGGGGACGCATTTAACTTATGGTTCAAATTACAATTTCACCAGTTTTTAACAATTTTATTATTTTGACCTGACTCTGACCTACTGCTACATTTGCTGCTTCCTTCCTTGATCTGGATTTGTTAATGGACAAGACTTACTGCGATTGCTGCACTTCTTTAGCCTGTACATGTATGGCTTCTGCAATGCGACACAATTTTACTGCTTTAGCTAGAGTGAGATCTGTTGTTTTCAGAAGTCGCTCCTGCAGTTCAGGGTTTAATATGCCTAACACTGTCTTACTGCAAACCATTTGATCAGTTATAGATTCACTAATGTAAGTGAAGTCACATTGGCTTGCCTAGAAAGATATCCGTTAGGAAATTATCAAAATTCTCACCTACTTGCTGTCTCCGTGTATGAAATTTAAATCTTTCATAAATTAGGAAATTTTTAGACTGGCAGTAAGAATCGAAAGCTTCAATTACGCTGTTGAAAACCTTACTTTGTTCTTCCGTTAAACCCAAAGTCTCGAAGATATCCATGGCCTTCTCACCCATTAAATTAAAGAGCATCGCCACCTTTACCTCATCATCTGGACTTTCACCCTTGATAGTCGCTGTCACGCAATTATCAAAATGCTTCTTGAATTTAGCCCATTCCGAGCTTCCGCACAACAAAATACTTGAGAAAAGTAGTCATATTTTTATTATAAAATAGTCTAATTGTTCTTAAGCTTTAATTATAATTCCACTGTCTCTCAAAATTCCATAAAACTACTTTCCGACTGCGCCATGTGTTGTTATTGAAACACGCGGTTAATACAAAATCCACTTTATTCAGTGATATTCAGTGTCTGACTTCACATATGTATAAGCTTAGAATATATAACTAGAGGAAGTGCCCTTGCCTGTAAAAACCTCATACGTGTTTTAAGCATTTCTCTTGTAGGCAAGGTGAGGTACGTGTTCCCTATCCCCTACTTCAGGCTAAATGTTTAGTGACTGCCGAATTTTAGTTTTCAAGTACAAAAGAGAGAGAAACTAATCTGTGTTTCTTTCTGTGGTACATATTTGTGATATTTGTAATTCTATCCGTGATACATATTTTTAATAGGCTAAGTATAACTATTTGTACTTCATATTACAGTCGCATTGCGCGAAAAGTACATGAAGACAAATAGAGCCAAACTAAAACAGTAACGGCTCAAGTCCACCATAAAATGTATTCGGACTTGGAGGAAAATACGTCTCCATTAAAGAAAGTTACCAACGATGCCACAGTGACTAGGGCTCACGCTAAGACCGCCGACACAAATAACCCCAAGCACAGGATCAATCGTTGAGCAACAAAAAGGAAACAAAATTAACAGAAATAAGCACAAAAACAAGCCCTATAGCTACCGGTCCCATTAATATAAGTAATCCTAAGACATTTTCTTCGTAACCACCTTGATATTGGTAACAAATGAAAGGGTTCGACGAGTAGAATACGATTAACTATATGACGTCATTATAAATCTAATATGGCGGACGCTTCAAGATGGTGGAATACCGTTTCCTGCACCTTGATATGGGTATCAAATGAAATGGCTCCACGAGTAGAATACGATAAACCATAGATTACTTACTTCTAGATAACCGGCTCCCTAAATGACCTAGCTTGTCTTGAAAAAGTAACACTGGCACCACAGTAAAACGAAATATATGCAGCTTTTAAAGTCATAAGAATATCCATGCATATAAAGAGTGCAGGTAGTGTGCAGTCATTTACAATAATGATCAATAATGATAGCCTGTTCTAATGTCTGGCATAACGTATTTATTTATTTATTTTTTTTTTTGAGGGGGGAAAAATGCTTTATGCACCGTCAGGGCGGTGCCTTGTCCTGGTGTACTCGCACCCACTAAAAAACCTCCTCCTTTCAGGCATGTCTCCACCCCGGGACTACTTTTCGTATTACTTCAGGGTGGTACCTATTACGCCATCATTGGCATCTTATCCTACTACAGTTCTTCCAGTGCTTCTGGGGTTTCCTTTTTGTTTTGTTCTGGATAAATACTGCAACTCGGTCACATTGCGCTTTACCTTTGAGCATGCTGTTCACTATGTCCTCGGGCGTGAAACCCCCGGGCGCTTCTTCTAGCTCCTGTCTGTCTGCGTTCCACCTTCTGCATTCGACGCCTGTCATGACGCTGTTTCCGCTCTTGTGCCAATATATCTATGGGGGTGATGGCTGCCAAAACCAGAACCGCTGGCTCCGACACAGTTCTGTAGCCGGAAGAAACTCAAAGGGCTCCTCTCCTCTGTACTGCCGCCACCCGTTTCCTGTAGTTTTCGACCTTCAGCGCATCAGTCCAGATCTCACATCCGTACAGTAGGATCGAGTGCGTGATCGACATAAGCAGTCACCTCTTACTCGCTAATGGGCCTCCCACGTTGACCATGAGCCTTCTTAACTGGATTGTGGTCTGTGCTGCTCTGTCTGCCGCATGCCTAATGTGTTCCCAAAAGGTGAGTTTGGAGTCTAGCCTTATTCCCAGATATTTAACTGCCTGGCTCGTCAGGATGTCCTCATCGCACTTCCCTAATCGTAGAGATCCGCTTTCTAGTGAGTAGAACAATCTCTGTCTTCTAGTTGGCTAGACTTAGGCCATGTTCCTCCATCCAGGTGGTCACCCGTCGCATTACCTGATTCAGTCTAAGCTGCGTGGTGTCGACGTCTCGTGCCGCTATTACTGCTTGCGCGGCTCCTGCTGTAATTTTCTTCCTGCCTGGTACTTCTGTGGTGTCATAGAGGAGAACCCTGTCATGTAGGTAGCTCTCTACCATCCGGAGGAGATACTCCGGCGTTCTAAAGGTTCAGCATGTCGCACCATCTGGCGGAGTTAAAGGCGTTTTAACATGCAGTACCACCAGCAGGACTACTTTTCTTGAGTGGCGGATTCCTTCTTGCGCCGCATGAAAGGCTTTTACAACTTTTTCTACCGCTCCAATGGTTGATCGCCCTTTCCGGAAACCATACTGCTTGTCTGAAAGGTCTCCTGCGTTCTGTATGGCTGATGCTAGACGCGGTTTCAGCAATTTTTCCAACAGTTTTCAGGCCGTATCCAGCATGCACAGGGGCCTGTATGCCGCTGAAGTTCCTGGCTCTCCCTTCCCCTTGCTAATAAGTACAAGCCTCTGTGCTTTCCACCGCTTGGGAAGGGTTCCCTCCTTTAGACAGCCGTTGTACATTTTCAACAGTACCTGTGGGTATGAGTGGGCTATGACTTTCAGGGCTTCAGTCCACCAATATACTGGTTTTCTTCTTGGCGCTTTTCTTCGGCGGGGCATGAAGGCATCGCAGGCCTGCAGTATCCGTCTCATTGTGTCATCGACCAAGAGCTCTGCAGGGCTCGATTCATCCGGTGCATCGGTCGCTCCTCCCTCTATCACTGCGATGAGGGCTTCGCGGCTTAGTTTTCCCGTGTTCCACCCATTTGTTCGGCGGCAGTATTCTGTCTCTTCTTTTCTTTCTTTCTGAAGACCAAAGGTTATGTATTGATGGTCAGTTCCGTTGTACTCTTCGCTGGCCTTCCATCTGGTGATTTTTGGTGCCAGGGTATACGATAGCAGAGTAATATCCGGGATGGTCTCTGCGTAGCCAGTCCTTCGGAAAACTGATACCTTTCTGGTATTTACTACGTTTAGGGCTAGTCTAGCAGCCATCTCAAGGATGCGTCTGCCTCTAGAGTTTGTGTTGGGCATGCCCCATTCAGTTGCTCTGGCGTTGAAGTCTCCAGCGACAACAACAGCTTCTTCCCATTCACGTATGGTATCTTCTAATCTATTCAGTTTCTCTTGGAATTCTTGGATGCTCTCATTTATGGGAGGTAGCAACTCACGTACATTACTTTGTCACTCCTAATCCAAACGAACCCTCTGTTGGAGCCATAATTTTCCGTCGAGATCCTGCTCCCTTCTGGGATCCAGATTGCTGCCGTACCCAAGGTGTCGGAGTACCATCTCGGCACCTCTCTGTTTCTATACTGTTCGCTGATGATTTGCGTAAGAAGGTCATCAGCGACTCTGCTTCTGTGCAAGTTTCCCTGAAGGAACTTCATGCCCTTTTGGACTTTTTGGCTTCTTCAAGCGCTTGCCTGAAAGTAAAACAGTTGCCCGAGACCGGTACGTGCCCCAATAGCTTTGGAGCTATTTTCTTTTCTGTACACAGGAAGCATTTTGCTTGGGCCTTGCACTCGCTCTTCTTGTGCCCTTCCTCGCCACATCGGATGCACACCCCTAGTTGTCGTCTTTGCGGTCCCTTGCATTCGTCCTGCCGGTGGCCATAACCGACGCACGTATAGCATCGTAGTATCATCAACCTTCGTCGCACCCTACAATTAACCCATCCAATCTTAATCCGCTGGGATTTCAGTAGCTCTTCCGCTCCTCTGGCGCTTAACTCGACGATTGCCATCTTCAGTCCTCTACTGTTTACTCTGGTGAGAGAAACTTTTGGCTCGCCGATCAGATCTCCGCCAATCTTCTTTATCGCTTCTGTTACTTCCTCTGAGGTGGTAAGGCTGTCCAAGTCTCGTATTTCGAGGGTCTCCTTAGGTTCCAGCCTTTGTACTGTGGCGCTTTCTCCTAGGATGTTTTCGAGGGAGCTCTGGAACACCCCCTTATCCTTGGTTTTGTCGCCCAGTTCCAGGAGAACTCCCCCGGACCTTGTCTGCCGAATGGATCGAACTTCTGCTTGTCAGGCTTCCGGGTTGGTCTTACTCCGGATTTCCTTCAGAACTTCTGCATAGGTTATACCTTGCACCGGCTTGATCAAGATAGGATCAGGCCGGGGCTTGGGTTTCCTCGTTGGCTTTCGCGTCCGAGCCGCCTCTTTCTTGCTCGGGGTCTTCGTTGCCTCTCCCGGGTTCAGGAACGTTTTCTTGCGATCCTTTTTGGGGCGTACCACACTCCAATGATTCACAGGCTTTTCCTTCGCCGCTTCTTTCGTTATTTCCTTCGGTGTTTCCTTAGTCGTTTCCAATGAAGTAGGTTTGGCCGGGCTCGAAGCCGCTCTCTTTCCTCCCGTCGTTGGGGTATCCTCCGCTAGTTTCTCTTCTCGAAGGTCTATATCTTTCTTCCGATATACCCTAGTGTTTACTTCCTGTTCTGCCCTTTTCCAGCTCGATCTGTAATATTTGATCACATCGAGCGCCTCTTCAAGTTCCTGCAGTCCGACTTTGATATCCATAGATATATTGCGCTGCTTCTGTACCGCGGCTTTCATCTTCTCGGTAATTTTCCTGCATTTACGTATTACCTCTTCCTCGTCTTTTCTCATCTTCGCGATGTAGCTCTTCTTCGGTGAGGTATGCGGTGTTAAGCCGCTTATGATTATGGCCTCTTCCGTATTATCTTCTGCAATGCTTTTTATTTTTCCTTTCTCCAGACGTGTCTCCCACTTCGTCTCCTTGTCTCTTTTCGGCATTTCTTGTATTGCCACTAGAGGCGGTGACCTTGGTAGTGCAGAACTCCTCTTGAAAATGTCTGCAACCTTGATCCTTGGCAGGAAACACCTGTTTGTTTGGTGTTACGTTTTAGCCTCTCTGTGTTTTGTTATTGGTATTTGTGTTATTCGTGTTTAATAGGGTCCCAACTAAAGGCCGTTATCTCGATTCGGTAGCGTGTAGTCACCTGTGTGATCCCATGGTTATCCTATGCAAGCAGGGAGGGCCATGCACGGTTTGACACAAGCCCTTATGGGGACTTGTGTTCAGAGCCAGATCGGTGCTAGTCAGGAATTCTACATCTGAACGTACACCACCAACTTAACGATGCCGTGTCAAGAGCGTTCCTTAAGACCTGCCAAGTTTTAACAGGACGGAGGCGACTGCAGTATTAACCTGAAAGCCATTTCTGCAGAGTGTCACTTCTGCATACTCAAGTAACAGACTACTGCGAATCGTCGTCTTAATGCCTCATTCCGTAGGCGCCTGTCCTTTCTTCCCGCCGATGTCCGCGTTTTTTCTCCCTCCGGACCTCACCGCCAAGGGTGACCCTACCAGAAACTAAGCTTCAGACGGCATCGCTCCACTCTTGGTGATCCTTAACTTTGTCCAGTATACCATAATTAAGACCTTATTGGGCTCGGTCTTAATGTCTAAATACACAGGCGTCCATTGTTTTCTCCCGGAGATGTTGTCGGGATTCGACTTTTCTGCATGTCCATCTTTGTCTGGCATCTCCATAGAGACCTTCCATGCCGGGGAGACCCTGCCAGTAGTGCATTAGTAAGACTACCGCCCGCATAGCCCTCTATATCATTGATGCACGCAAGTTCTCCCTCCACGACAAGGTGCGGGACACGTCGAGAGAGCTGGCATAACAGATAGTGCGCCTTGGTTGGCTTCATACTATGACTGTAATTTGGCGAGAACTAAGAAATAAAAAATAAAATTAATATTAAAAAACATTTTTAATTATAAGCTTTTATTTAAATACCCTAAAAAGAAGGAAACTTAAACTTTAAATTAAATCAAACCCAATAATTTATTACATTTTATAATTTATATGTTGTTTTTTAAGTGAAGAGTTCAATGTAATGTACGAAGCGTTTGTAGACTTGCTGAATAGATCTTAAGAGTATTCTTCAATTTATTTAATAATTATGTTGAAATAAATGAAATGTTGCTCAGATGAAATACAGCACTTACGACCGAAAACTGCTAACAATTTATAATGATATTACACAGTTCAGATTTCTTTTAGAAGGAGGAAAATTTACTATTTACACAGACCATAAACCATTGGTCTTAGCATTTCAACACAATCCTGAAAAAGCCTCACCCTGGCAATTCGACCTCATCGGTAAATTTTCAAATGATATCAAACATATATCCGGTAATAGATTTCGAAGCCGTAGCAGGCGCTCAGGTCAATGACTGTGAACTTAAACATCTAATTCACAATTCTTCTTTGAAAATTGTTAAGGTAAAATTCGCTAATTCAGAAAAAGAAATCTTTTGTAATGTCTCAACTAAAAAATTGCGTCCGTGCAAGGAAATATTTTCAACGATTCACAACTTAAGCCATCCTGGGATTAAAGCCTCAATTAAACTTATGGTCAACAGAGATATTTGGCCTTCAATAAAAAGAGGTTTTAAGGAATAGAGCAGGATCTGCTTACCGTGTGAAAGAGCTAATATCTTGAGGCCTGTTAATCCTATTATCACTAATTTTCAACACGATTTAACACGATTCTTCTGGACTTAATAAGCCCCAAATGCAAAATCCAGTAGACCGATATACTCGCTGGCCAGAGGCAAGTTCGAGACAAGTTTATTCACGGAACTATTAGGTATTAAACGTTGTCGCACAACGGCTTATCAATCTCAAGCAAACGGATTTATGTAACGCTGGCATCGGGCGCTGAAAGCATCAAATGCTACCAAAATTCGGTCTAGTGACGAATTTTGATTTTCCCAAAATTTGTTTATGGAGAAAATTTACGGTTACCTGGTGAATTTTTTAGTAACACAAATTCTTTGAATAACCAGGATGAGTTAATTAAAGCTTGAAAACCAATTCGATAATATACAGCCGTCACCGGCAGAACTTTTCTTTAGTTTTCATGAGAGTAGACAGCATTTGACCTAGTTTATAACCTCTTTACGAAGGACCTTATGACGTAATATTAAGAAACGAAATTTTTTACAAAATTTCGGCTAAAGGAAAAGAAGGTAACCTTATTTCCAATCGACTGAAACCTTGTTTTATAAACTCTTATTTAAGAGACTCTCAGAACACTTCACTTTATGCAAATGCACATTCACCAGAAGTTACACATAGGTCGCAGCTGCCAGTGTCAACTGACCATTCACCGAACAACCAAATTAATAGAAGGGCGTCTTTGCAGCGAGCTCTCAAGAGCCCAGGAACATCTGTAAATATTATCAAATCAGACACAAATCAAGCTCAGACAATTAACCATAAAAATACTATAAAACGAACCGTAAGATTTGACCTGAATATAGGATTTTCAAAAGACGAAAACACATATTTCCCTATCAGAAAGACAAGAGTTGAAAGCATCAGAAAACCTCCATCACGTTTCACCAAATCTGAAGGATTCGCTAGTGGGGGAGCACTGTAGTGGCAGCACGATTGAAGTGCCAAAAACACATTGACATTTATAACGTTTAATTATTTTAAGTTACTTTCCTTCGTTCTGATTACTTCTTTTACTTGTTGTAAATGCTAACCGAGTAGGTCGGAACAATTTCGTTTCAGAAATTTGTGTATATAAAGCAGGAAAATTGTTCCGTCTGATTATTTACAGTCAGTCTTTAGATCAATATTGTCCAAAAATATATTTAAATAAAAATAAAAAATAAACAAAAAGTTAAATTTTCATTTCGGCAACATTATAACCTTTTATTTCAATTTCAGAAAGTCCTTGAAATAGGCAACTTTTAAAGCCCTCGGGTGTTCTGCCCTCTCGAGCCCCCCCCCCCCTCTCCCCCTTTAGAGCAATAAAGTTATGGTTATAACGTATAACCTGATGTTGAACCCAAAACTCCCTCGGAGTTAAAGAAGCAAGACTAGCGCAACCTAACCTAGAGACTCCGGTTTGGGACAGTACATGTGTACTGAAGATACACAGTGCCCAAAACGCCCTTTAAGGAAATGACTTCCTAAAAGGAAACTGTAATGTTGAGGGACCAATGAAAACACTAAAGTTTTCCCGTACGGAAATCAATCCGAAAAATTTCACTGTGCCAATAAAATACGATCCAAGTTCCGACTTTGCAATCGAAGTAGGAGCACCAACAGAGAAGTTAATGAATGAATTAGCGGCACTTTCTACCTGTGGTATCCTCAAGGCGACTCAGCAAAAGATCGCTGGTTGGCAGAGGCAAGGACAAAATGTGGACAAGTTGACTAATAATGGTCGGACCTGCAAAATGAGGCAACTACAGGTAATCCTAACGGAACCTGCTTGCTTACCTTCACGGTCTCGGATCATAGTCAACATTTCGTTAACAGTGACAGAGGAAATACTCTATTTATCCCAAGAGATAAGCAATGGAGTCTTCTTGGCCAACAGTTTACTCCCCTCCGAAAACGCAGTTTCAATTGGAATTTTCAATCCCACCAGTTTCCCAGTAGTCCTGTCAAGTCTTAAACTAAATCTTGTCCCAACTCAAGCTCAATCGGCAAGCTAGTACCAATAACCAAGATGGAGGTATTGCTCAGTGACCTTTTTTTTTGTGTGACTCAGTTGTTTATTTACTTATTCGTGAAATATTTTTTGCTTTTCACTGCAAATTACTATAATCTGGTGTAAATTAAACTATTTAACTTTTTTCATTATAAAAATTTTTTGTGACAATCTTTCCAAACAATGGCAATCTGCAAAGCGTGCTCTATTGAGTTACTTACCAATGGTGTGGCCTGTGATGGCATTTGTGGTGATACTTTTACACGGTACTGGTGGTCTTGCTACATGCAAGGATTGCTCCAATATAAAGCCCTGCCATGTTTTACGTCTTATGAAAGGAGCCGTTGCTACGCTTTCCACCGACCAAACATTTATAGGAGATAAGGTCAACGAGATATCTTCTAACTTGGCCGAATTGCAGATTCTGTCCGATGACTGCGATAGTTTAAATTCAAAACTGTACAAGGTGATTCAAATCGCAGAGGCTTTGAGCAGTGACTCGTCGCTACTTTCTAACAAGATTTATGTGATATCTTCGAAGTTAAGTGCGCTGGTGGCTTCCTTGGATGACCTACGCATAACACAATCTACGTCTGGTTCACCATCGCCCTCCATCGGCCAGCCTGCTGGGTCAATTATGCCACTCATAGACGACATTCGGCGCGGTGTCCGGCACGTCAAGCAGGATCTAGATTCGTGCTCTACAGCCATTGAAAGAAACTTTAAACTCATTGGCTCAGTTTCCTCTGATATTAGGTGTTTAACTTCAAAAGGCTCTCTCGGCTCTTCTTTTCATCTGTCTGACGCCATTGCTACATCTGGTTCCGATTCTGCTTCTTCAGGAACTACATCACCGAATAGGAACTGCCCCACTCGCCGGGATTCAACATCTACAGCTCCACCTCAATCAACCGAGAAAGTGGTTCCTACAAACTCGCTTTCCTCCTTGGCACAGCCTGCTCCAGATGTTGATGCTACTATTGGTTCGATCGTGCCCCAGATGACGACGGGTACTGGTGTCGTCATCAATGTCTCTCCGCCAGTGTCATCCCAATCCACTTCCACCGCACATACGATTAACAAATTTGGCACCACCTGGACGGTATTGGAATGGGAACAGAGACTAAAGAAACTAGGCAGCAAATACTCATCTTCATCAAACGACCATACTTCATTCCTCCTTAAGGGTGCCCCTCACAGCGCCACCGTTTCCTGTGTACATAGCTTTTTTTCCCGGAATTTTGCATTCATCCCCGTTAGCTGCCTGAAGTTACCCTTGGACGCAAGGAAATTCAGCAACTTCAAGATATCCATCCCGAACAAGTATGTGTGGCTCATCAGTAAACCCACCAGCAAAATCTTCACTCTCGGGACTATCGGAATATCCAAGTGGACTAGGAAGTATGTTTAACCCTAAGCCCTCTGCATCCAACCCTAAATTAAATACTAATAAACCAAATCCTACTAAATATCCCAAAGGTAATTCCAAACGTCCTTATCCCATACCTAAATTTAGTATTCAGCCTAATCGTAAGAACATTACCACTAGTAAAAACATAATCTCTCATCACTCTTCCGCACCTAGTGATCCAAACTCTAATTGGCAATTTAAAATGGGTGCATTTCCAGACTTTAAACTAAGTACCCGAATCAAGTATCCTAACTTTATTTATTCTCACACCCTTAACCCCTCTGATCCACTTACAGCAAAGCCCTCGAACAAATCCATCCCAGCTGACAACCCTATCACCACTGTCTCGAATTCGGTATATCCAGCGCATCCACCCAACCACGCACGCCCAACTTCTTCTGAGTGCCCACCTAGCCACAAGCCATCATCTTCCGACCACCCCACCACCTCTACTTCGATTTCCGTCTGTCAAACCCCTCCTCTGTATACACCTAACCTCGCACCCGCTACTTCCTCCGCATGTCCACCTAATTGTAATTCATCATCTTCTTACACTATCGCCCCTTCTCAAAAATCTTCTACCTCCGCTAACCCGCCCCTTCCGCTAACCGAAACTCCTGCATCCGAACATAACTCATTTATCGATCCCCTAATCCCACCTACAGTTAAATTGACTTTGCGCGCTGCAGATTCCAACGATCGACGATACCTCTTGTCCCGTTTTCGTTTTATTGATGGTAAAACCAGCACCAACGTCATGTTAAGTATACATCAAGAAGGCCTGCCCACAGATCCAACAGTCTTACATCAACTTTTCACTAAGTACTACGAATCATTCAATATCCCTTCCCATAAGGTTTCAGAAGATCTATCCACCTATGCTGCGTACGTCAGTTCTCGCCGCATTTCCCATCTCCCAAAAAGTCGCAACGACTCCTTAAACTACTTTCGCTCCTAACCCCCCCCCCCCCCGCTTTCTCTATTTTTGACTTCCCCCCTTATGCACCTGCGGTCTCCGATCAAGTACCTCTCCCCAGCAGCTTGTCAGTCTATTACCAGAACGTCAGAGGACTTCGCACAAAACATCCAATGTTTTCCTAAACTCCCACAAATTCCCGCACGATATCTTTGCCTTAACTGAAACCAATCTAATACCAGGAATTCTCGACAACGAACTATTCCCTCCAAACTATACCATTTTCCGTGTTGACGGTTGAGTAGGCAACAATGACCCACCAGGCCGTGGGGTTCTCATAGCTGCTCACAACCGTTATGATGCCACCCTGTTTAAGACCTCCGACTCTTCAATATCTGAATTTGTATGTATCAAATTAACACTGAATAAGTGTATTCTGTATATTCTTTGTTGTTATATTCGTCCCTCTCAACCTATATTGAGAACGCTAACGCCGCCGATGAATTCATTGTACTGGGTGACTTTAACCTCCCCCGTATTCAATGGTCATTGTCTGGGGACTCTTCACACTTTGTCCCCCTGAACGCCTCTTCCGCCAAGAAGCCTTTTTTACCGACCAGCTCTCTGTTTCTGGTCTCTTTCAAGTTAGTGGAATCAGAAACTTTCTGGACAGACAATTAGACTTAATCTTTTCCTCAGACCCAGTTAACTCGGCTGTCGCGGCAAGCGAACATCTCCTCTCCTCCCTCGATCGTCACCATCCTCCCCAACTTTTCTTCTGACCCAGACTGAGTCTGACTATTCTTTCTACTTGTCTGCTTACACCTCTTTTTCTGAACGTTGTGATACCCTCTACCATGAGTACCTCCAACGGATGGAAACAAGCCTCATATCTGACCCTAAGTGCTTTTATAGCTTTATTAATTCTAAAAAGAAATCCAATGGTTACCCTTCCACCCTCGAGAATACTTCTTCATCAGATCCTCAGGTTATCGCCAACCTCTTTGCACACTTCTTCAGTAAATCTTTCAGCGACAATTCGCTCCAACCTGACCTTAGCTACTTTTCATTCTTGGACAAATACACTCAAACGTCGTTTACATCTTTTGACTCTGACCCCGAACAAATCGCCGCCAGTATTAACGGGCTTGCGGATGACTTTCACCCCGGTCCTGACGGCATTGCGGCCATAGTTCTGAAAAAGTGTGCCATGCATCTAGTTCAACCCCTTACTTTGCTTTTCCGCCTCTCGGTCACTCAAGGGGTTTTCCCTCAATTATGGAAAAACACTTATATTATTCCCATATTCAAAAATGGCTTCAAGAACGATGTATCCAACTACAGACCCATTGCTAAATTATCATCAATACCTAAACTATTCGAAAAATTGGTCTATGATTCCATGTTCTTCCACTGTAAGTCTATTTTCTCCCTCTCCCAGCTTGGCTTCCTCCAAGGAAGATCCACAACCACCAACCTTACCGAATTCGTCTCCAAAACACTATGTGCCCTGGAAAACGGTAAAGATGTTGATGTTTTCGCCACCGGTTTTAGTAAAGCCTTTGACAAGATCTCCCATAGTGTTATCCTGATGTTAATTGTGTCATCAAATACTCAGAGCTGTCCATTTATGCTGATGACATGAAAATAATTAAACATATCTCCTCCACAACCGACTCTCTTCTTCTCCAAAATGACCTCGATTCGTTCACCACATGGTGCATGAAAAACTTTCTTGAGCTCAATGTCTCCAAATGCCAATCCATATCTTATTCCCGCAAGCGTCTTACCACCACCCCGAGAACCTACATGTTAACCAACGTACCAGTCCCTATCGTTACCTCTTTGTGTGACCTAGGAATACTCTGTGATAGTGAACTAAATTTCCGTTCCCATATTGATAGCATAATTAACAGAGCTAACTCCGCGCTAGGGTTTGTGAAGCGCTGGTCTAGAGAGTTCTCCAATCTTTATGTTTCCAAATCTCTCTATATTTCCTTCGTTAGACCTCTCCTTGAATATGCCAGCCAGGTTTGGTCACCCACGCAAACAACCCACATTAACAGAATTGAATCTGTCCAGCGTAGGTTCATTCGCTTTGCTCTACGTGATCTTCCGTGGGTAGATAAATTGAACCTTCCACCTTATGAAAACCGTCTGAAACTGATAGACTTACAACCCCTAAGTAAACGTCGTGATGTTTCCGACGTTCTCTTAATTCATCAGCTACTAGCTGGTGCCATAGACTGCCCTTCAATCCTGCAGCCTTTACCCATCTATACCAACCCTCGCAACCTTAGGTCCACTCCCCTTTTCCGACTCGACCGCCATCGCACGAACTACGGTCAACGCGAACCAATTACCAGGATCCTTCGCAAAGTCAACGACCTTCCCTCCTTTGACTTCCATCTGAGTAAATCATCCACGTCACAAAGCCTTATATCTTAATCCCGCCCATCTTGATCGCCTTTCCTAATTCTCCTTTCTCCCAGTTTATATTAATCATAATCATAGCTCATATTGTAGCTTACATTATCTGTTATGAATTACTGTTTATTTTAGTTTGTAGTATTTATTTTGTTATTTTGTATTTTTTATGTAATAGCTTGCATTAAGCTTAAATAAATAAATAGTGTTTACGCCAGCCGTACACTTAACAACATGGCCGAACGCAATTACTCTACGATAAAGAAAGAATTGCTAGCCATAACCTGGGCTACAAGGAACTTTAGATGTTACCTTCAAGGCCGTAAATTCGCGGTCTAAACCGAGCACAAACCTCTCGAAGCCGTCTTTAATGTAAAAGATCCTACTTCCCGTCTGGTGAGATTCCAACACAAACTTTCCGAGTTCGATTATACTATCGAATACAAACCCGGAAAGCATAACATGAATGCAGACACATTAAGTCGCATTTCGCGAGAAATACATAAAGACAAATACAGCCAACCTACACAATAACGGCTCAAGTCCACCATAAAATAAATTCGGACTTAGCGGAAAATACGCAGTGACCAGGGCTCAGGTTAAAAACCCCGACACAAATTACCCCAAGGCACAGGATCAGTCGTTGAGCAACAAAAAGGAAACAAAATTAACAGAAATAAACACAAAAACAAGCCATATAGTCAGCCCAGCTACCGGTCCCATTAACATAAGTAAACCTAAGACTTACCACATTTGTCGATTGGTGCTGGCGTAATCCACCCTCAGTCTAATGGAGCACTTAAGCGTGCCCATAGAACACTAATAGAGTATTTGCGTACAATAGTGGACGGCAATCCCAAATCCTGGGATCAGTTGCGAACCGCTGCATTCGTGTACAATAATAGTGAAAGGGACAAACCTAACTCCCACGGACTGCCTATACGGCTTCACAGCGGATGTCCCCTAACCTCAAAAGAGATATAGCCATGAAAGTAACTATCATTGTAAAAAGTAGAAAATTTACGCCACTGCAAGAAAAAATATCTTAATAATAAAAGACCGCTCAAAACGGCGTTAGTATAAAGGTGTTTGTCCTTTTACTTTCTATATTTGGGAGGTACAACTCCAGAACAAAAGTACAAAACATAAGGTTTTGCAAGTCTGGGTAGGACTTTATATGGCAATCAAAAGTACAAGCGCTGCCAACACCACAATACAAATTTGTAAAAGGACACTCACAGTTCATAACAAACATATAAAACCATTTTACGAATAAAAACAATGATATTTAAATTATAAGTACATAAATAAATTAGTTTAAGTACACACGAATATCACAGGGAAACAAAGCATTTAGTAAAATCTTAAGAATAAAAGGCAAGTTACAGTCCGTCGTAGTTATTATTATTGAAACAGTACTTCTTCCATACGGGAAATGCGCCGCGTAACCCTCTATGATAACGCCAACCCGCTAACAAAAGTGGAATCTTACTCGAGGACCTTGGAAATGTCATGGCCTATCACGATACCTTGAGAAACATCACGGAACTTTACTAAGCTGAACTAGAAAATCAAACTATGTTAGTTGAACGAGCTGAACAATTTATTCGTCAGCTCTGGTAAAGCCACACTAATAGGTAATTTATGTTAACTTCAGACAAAACACGTCCACTCCTTAATGGAGAACATTAAGAGAAGAACAAATGTCATAAAAGAAGCAGTACCGAAATCACGCAAAATTAGATCCATTTTCGATGGAATGGAAATACGATGCACTGCCTTTTTGGAACTATGGACAAGCATGAAGTGTAAAGCCATCTCGCAGAACTAGAGACAAACCCTCAAGGTCGATTAGATTTAGAGAAACAATGAATTAGCGTGGTAAAACCACTTCCTCTCAAACCCAGAAACCCCTGACATCCCTGGCTGAACGGCAACGTCTCATAAGCAATTCAATAAATAATTTGCAGAATACAACCGATGAATTATATGAACGTCAATTCAGACAATAGATAATATTGAGCTTATTGCTACAAATGGTGGAGATTGAATTCCGGAAACAAGTCCTGCTGAACATAATAGTATCCAGTCGTAACAAATCTACTCGCTCTTAATCTCCGAAAACTTTTTATTAGAGCTACGACATGTTAGACTGAACTTTTCCTAATCGACAGAACTGCTTATCAGTCCTGTATCAGATCTCAGATCTCCGAACACATTTATTACAAGAAAAGCTTGTAGTTCGTATTAAATTACCCACATCCCAATACACGTGGACTCAAACCATAGCTTGGTCCCGGACATCGATTACTCGCACGTTGCCAGTCAAATAGAAACCCAGGAATTCATGTTACTTAAGCCGGAGATTATGAAAATGTTCCAAAAGGTAACAAAAGAGGAAAAAAGAAGATACCTACACCCACCGGTCGGTTAAATAGCCAAATCACAAAAGCAACTATTTCAGAGGAATGTTCCATCAAACTTCTCTTTAATCCTTTAGAAGAGAATCCCATGTACACACCAGCTACTCACTCATCGCCTGCCAGGTCAAGGAATCATATTAATTCATGAACCTTGCCGATTGCAAATCGGACCTCATACAATATATTATGACGCCGAAAACAGGCATAACTTAAGTATCTCGTAGCCCGCATATTTCCCCAATACAAATGAAAGTAAATCCCTATTAAAAGAATTCATGCCAGTGACAAAAATAAAAGAGGTAGCTCAACACAGAGATTATTAGTCTCACCCGACATTGTTAATAGATGACGAAAATAATGGACTGATCCACCAGAGTACAAAATCTCTTGAGGAGGTTCGAGCAAAAATGTCAAATATTCACATAAGCTCAGGCAATAAGATCCCTCATGCACTCTCGGTAACCTCAATCTCTTTAACAGGGTTCAGCTTGCTGATCATGTCTCTATGGATGCAGACGAACTTAACAATATGTTTGCTGTTTTGTCAACACGCCATCAACCTACAGATAAAGAGCCTGATCTCTCTCTGTTTGCCGCTGACGGTTTTTCATTCATCCGCTTTACTCAGGATGAAGTCACGATTGCTTTTTCTAAGGTTAAATCCAATTGACAATATATATCCTCGTTTCGTTAGAATACTCTTTCCATTCATTCTACCCTTCGTAACACACATTTACAACAATATTCTTACGACGTGTTCTTTTCCTCAGTGGAAGTTTGCAAAAATTATTCCTGTTCCTGTCCTCACCTACTTGCCGTGAATATCGACCTATCTCAATTCTACCGTTCCTGTCTAAAGTATTTGAGAAACTTCTTTGTTCTCAGATATCACACTATCTGACGTCTCACTGTCTTATCTCTGAACTACAATCCGGTTATGTTGCTTCACGAAGCTGCACCACATCTCTCGTAAAAATTAGTGAAGATGTTAGAGAGGCTATAACCCTCGATTGGGTTACGGTCCTGACTCTTCTTGATTTCTCGAAGGCTTTTGACAGGGTTGATCATGGTCTGCTTATAAGGAAATTGCAAACTAAATTTAATTTCTCCAAGTTCTCGGCCAGCTTAATCTCCTCTTATCTCTCCGGGAGACAACAAAGAGTTTTTTGTAATGATACATTTTCTAATCTACTATCAACAAATTCAGGAGTTCCACAAGGATCGATACTTGGACCTCTTCTGTTCACTATGTTAATTAATGATCTGCCCCATGTTATTAAACACTGTAAGTACCACCTATATGCGGATGATGTTCAGGTATATATATCTCAGAGGCTGGGACTAATTGATGACAGTGTCTGCAAATTAAACGAGCATCTGTCTTCTATCTTTGAGTGGGCTGAACGCAACAAACTCACCATAAATGCATCCAAGTCTAATGCCATAACTATATTTAAGAGCGAACTTGACACGTCCTGTTTTCCTGACGTTGTTATGAACGGCTCGTGTATTCCCTATGTCCAGCAGGTGAGAAATCTTGGTGTTGCTTTTAACAAAACTTTGTCCTGGGCCACTCATATCAACTTAATAGTACCAAAAATTTATGGTATCTTACGTCAACTCTCTGTTTCCTCACAATGGCTGCCTTTAAACACTAGGCAACTACTAGTTAAGTCTCTGATTCTACCCGTAACTTCTTATGGATGTAAAATATTCTGCAAACTTGACTCAAACTCTCAGCGTAAGCTTAATGTAGCCTTTAACTCGGCTGTTCGATATATCCATAATCTGAGACGGTATGACCATATCTCCTCCAGGGTTAACTCCGTTCTTGGTTGTAGTTTAAATACTTTTATTGACATACGTGTATTAATTCTGTTGCATAAAATCATAATTCAAAATGAGCCAAAATACCTGTTTGATGTACTTAACTTTGCTCGCTCGGCCAGATCACGTGTATTATTGTTGCCTACATTTAACTCTAGAGCCAGCGAAAACCAGTTTTTTGTCCAGGCCATTAGAAAGTGGAATAGTCTTCCTCTTGCTCTTAGAAGAATCAGCAGTAGCAGAAAATTTAAGTAGTTTGGGTTTGTATTGATTAATTGCATTGTTTAGTTAAGGTTTCTATTTTTATAGTTTCTTTCTAGTTTGTTTTTGTATAAGATAACTAATGTTTTCTTTTCCTTTCTTTTCTTTTGTTTTTCTCTTTTTTTTTTTAGTATATATATCCTGCACATACTTATAAGATTTTATATTCTTAATTGTGTAGATGTAGAACTTATCTGAATAAATTAAATTAAATTAAATTGATCATAGCAAAATATAATTCAATACGATACGTGTTTCCAGCGATCCTAAAAATAGTCAACCCAAGTAACCATCAAGAAACCGCTACCAAAATCCCTCTGGAACCGGTCCCCTAGATATCGCAAAAGCGACCAACCACTCTTCCTCGCATCAAGTCAATACAATTGGCGGCTTACCATTAGGTCCGTGAGAGAACAAGAAGCCCACATAAACTCACCATAATATTAAAAATAATTTTACATTAAATGTGTCATACTACAGCTACAATCAAAAAGAGATTTAAACGCAACATAAGCTATTAACACAAAACAATAAAACACAAAAATATTATCTAGAAAAAACAACTACCCGAAAATCAACACTAACACAAAACCTAAAAACAAATCCAATAACACTGTAATGAGTAGAAAAGGCAAAAAACAAAAATATATATATATATAATAAAAACCTAGAAAGTAAAAGACAAATTCTTAAGGTTAACCGAATGGGTGGTGTTAGGGATTACCGGAGCCGTCCATATAGTAATGGGGAAGAAACCCTCGTGATACTGCATTAAGCACAATCGTCCTCGCCAATTATCGGCAACCCACACAATCACCACCCCGATGAGGTCGACCACATGATCCGACACCAAACTTATTCCAGTACGCGTAAATTCATGCTGGAAGTTTAAAATTCAAACTAAAATCGTTCTCCTCGAAACAGGTCTTTATATTCGAATTAAAAACCTGATCTCACCACAATTGAGATAATTATTCCTCTTCTAAGAATAATCATCTTTTTTGCAGGAGGAAGGATTGTTGTATATTGGATTTCACTTATAAATGTAAAAATTCGAATCCGACATACAGCGGAAAGAGATCAAAGGACAATTCCGTAAAATATAATCCCGAAGCAAAAACACCGAAAACAAAATCCCTAAAAATAAAACTCTATAACGACAAAATCTCTAAAATAAAAAAATCCTTAATGACGAAATCCCTAAAAATAAGAAGAGATCCCTAAAAGAATCCCAAAAATTCATAAATAAAAAAGGGATCGAGGTAAAACACAAATTTCAAAATTAATTCGTACTTAATGCAATTCCTTTTAAAATGCCAATTCTGATTTCTCATGTCTCTCTTCGCATATCTTTTTAGTTTTTTATTTATTTTTATATTCAAGACGGATTTTAATTTCGTCTCCAGAAATAATGCGATTTATCGGTTGTTTACAGATATTTGCCGTTGACCTAGATTGCAACTATTTTTGCAAAATCAGAATCACTTTGTAAGGACAATGTTAGAGTTCATATGCCAAAAGTTCTAGCTCAAAAGAAGAAAATAAAAAGAGTTAGAAAAATTAGTCAAATTTCAGGACTAAAATATCTCGATGAAATTAGTATATACGACGAAATACGAGTTGTAGATGGAGATGATTTGAAAACGTATATATAACACATTTTCGATGGTAATATGTAAAAACTAGTAATCGTTCTCTCAATTTTTTATTTATTTATTTAAGCTTAATACAAGCTATAACATAATAATACATACTACAATTACAAGCTACAACACAATACCAACACCACAATCTATAATCAATTATGACATAATAAATAAATAGTAAAAGCTACAATATGAGCTCTAATTAAAGTAGATACGGGCTGGAAGGAAGAAGAATTAAGAAAGGCGATAAAGATGGGCGGGATCAAGATATAAGGCTTTGTGAAGGGATGATTTACTCAGATGGAAGTCAAAGCAGGAAAGGTCGTTGACTTTTCGTAGCATCCTGGTAATTGGCTCACTTTGACCGTAGTTTGTGCGATGGCGGTCGAGTCGGAAAAGGGGAGTGGACCTAAGGTTGCGGGGATTGGTATAGATGGGTAAAGATTGCAGGATTGAAGGGCAGTCTAAGGCACCACTTAATAGCTGATGAATGAAGATAATGTCGGAAACATCACGACGTTTACTTAAAGGTTGTAAGTCTATCAGTTTCAGACGGTTTTCATAAGATGGAAGGTTGAATCTGTCTACCCACGGAAGATCACGTAGAGCGAAGCGAATGAACCTACGCTGGACAGATTCAATCCTATTAATGTGAGTTGTTTTTGTAGGTGACCATACCTGGCTGGCATATTCAAGGAGAGGTCTAACGAAGGAAATATAGAGAGATTTGGAAACATAAGGATTGGAGAACTCTCTGGACCAGCGCTTCACAAACCCTAGCGCAGAGTTAGCTCTGTTCATTATGCTGTCAATGTGGGAACGGAAATTGAGTTCACTATCACAGATTATTCCGAGATCACACAAAGAGGTAACGATAGGGACTGGTACGTCGGTTAGCATGTAGACTCTCGGGTGGGTGTAAGACGCTTGCGGGAATAAGAGATGGACTGGCATTTGGAGACATTGAGTTCAAGAAAGTTTTTCATGCACCATGTGGTGAAGGAATCGAGATCTTTTTGCAGGAGAAGAGAGTCAGTTGTGGAGGAGATATGTTTGATTATTTTCATGTCATCAGCATAAATGGACAGCTCTGAGTGATTGATGACACATTCAACATCATTTATTGTAAGGATGAAAGTTAATGGACCGAGGTGGCTGCCCTGGGGGACGCCGGAACGAGCGACAATAGGGTTAGAAATGGATGAGCTGAAAAGAACATTGTACCGACGGTTGTTGAGGTATGATTGAATCCAGGAGATGAATCGGGAGGGGAAGCCTAGGCGATTAAGTTTGAACAAGATAACATTATGGGAGATCTTGTCGAAAGCTTTACTAAAATCGGTGGCGATAACATCAACATCTTTACCGTTTTCCAGGGCACATAGTGTTTTGGAGACGAAGTCAGTAAGGTTGGTGGTTGTAGATCTTCCTTTGAGGAAGCCATGCTGGCAGAGGGAGAAAATAGACTTACAGTGGAAGAACATGGAATCATAGACCAATTTTTCGAATAGTTTAGGTATGGATGATAATTTAGCGATGGGTCTGTAGTTGGACACATCGTTCTTGCAACCTTTTTTGAAGATGGGAATAATATACGAGTTTTTCCATAAATGAGGGAAAACCCCTTGAGTGACCGAGAGGCGGAAAAGAAGGGAAAGGGGTTGAATTAGATGCATGGCACACTTTTTCAGAACGATGGCCGGAATGCCGTCAGGACCTGGGTTGAAGTCGTCCTCAAGCCCGTTGATGCTGGCGGCGATTAGTTCGGAATCAGGGTCGAAAGACGTAAACGACGTTTGAGTGCATTTTTCCAAGAATGAAAAGTAGTTAAGGTCAGGTTGTAGGGAATTGTCGCTGAAGGATTTACTGAAGAAGTGTGCAAAGAGGTTGGCGATAACCTTAGGATCAGACGAAGAGGTATTCTCAAGTTTTAGGGTAGAGGGGTAACCATTGGATTTCTTCTTTGAATTAATAAAGAAAAAGTCGGACTTGGTCTGGGATAGAAGAAAAGTTTGCCAACGTTTATTTCTCCTGTTGCGGATAGAGCGTAATTCCTTGTCGTACCATACGGGAGATGAGGAGTAGTTTTTACGAGGAGGAAGGGGAAAGATTGTGTAAGAAAAGCGTGTATTTCTGAATAGAACGCCTCTTAAGCAACGTCAACTGGAAGATGTTGAGGGATAGTGGCAATGTTAGAGTTGAGGAGCAAGTGATTTAATTTTTCAAAGTCGCCTTTATGAAAATTGAAGGAAAGAGAAGACTCGGAGCTTGAAAGTGCATGATGGTTGCTTTCCGCGACAGCCGAGTTAACTGGGTCTGAAAAAAAGATTAAGTCTAATTGTCTGTCCAGAAAGTTTCTGACTCCACTTACTTGAAAGAGACCAGAAACGGAGAGGTGATCGGTAAAAAAGGCTTCTTTGGCCGAAGATGCGTTAATTTTATAAAAGAAAATCAAGTTAACTTTAATTAAATTTATTTACAACTTAAATCTTTACAAAATTTAATGATTATGACCAAGAATGAATATCAACTGCTTTTCTGCTTTAAAAATTTTGAGTTTACACCAAAAAATACTTATTTGTAAAAACGTGACTTACTTCTACATTTTACTTGGAATTTGAAATGAAATGCATCCGGTGCCTGGGAATTTGTGCCTGGGAACTTTGCCTGAGAACTAAGTGTGGTTTGGGACTGTAACTCGCGTGGATTAAATTAAAAAATTTTTTTTTATAAAATTCATTTTTGATTAGGGATTTTTTGAATTATGAATTCTTACTCCTTAGAGATTCTTTTTTTAGATATTTTGTCAGTATGGATTTAATTTTAAGAGATTTTGACGTTAGGTATTTTTATTTTTAGGTAATATGAACCAGACCCCAGCAGAAAGTCAGTTAGTATTAACAAAAGGTATGCCGCATATCGGATTATGCTTATTCGATAAGACAAGCCATAAATTCGAATCCATATGCATTAGGTTGAAGCAGCCTAAAATTCGAGTGCAATAAACAAAAACGTTAAATTAGACTCGCTGACTTGACAACATAACAAACATACGAGCATTCGTAGCACGTAAAAATGCTACATAATCGTATCTTTAATAAGGCGAAAGAACGAAATTAAGTTCATTCAGACGAAATCGCCTTACCAATTACCACACCCAGAAAAATACTTACTTCTCGCAATGAAAAATTACAGTCAAACCAATGAAAATACGCCATGATTTGGAGCTTAAGGAATAAAACTTCATTACAATGAAACGATTTTCTTTAAATTTATGAAGTTTTACTTTCATTCGCCCAATGATTATATCCTTGACGTAAAGAAAATTTCCATGGAATTAACGAGATTAGTTTCATTCCCACAATATCTAGATGTCACTAATTCAATGTAAAATATCTTCGGTAAAAAGACATATTTGACTTTAATATAATGATAAATTCGTTAAAAATAATTTTTAAGACGAAGAAAATCTTCATTGTATCAATAATATTGTTAAAAAAATATACATCGTGTCAAACATGTTATTACATATGGATAAAAAATATTTTCATTGTGATAATAAATAGGTAACATATATTTAAAGAAAACACTTTATTATTATTTTTTTCATATATTTATTTACATTCATTTAAATACAGATCTTTTTAGCGTTACAGATAGAAAAAGTACAGCTTGTAATATATAAATATTTTTACATAATGTATTTTATGTATTCACATACGTGCATATACATGTTTATAAACGTCAATGAATTTCTAAAAAAAATTCTTTACTCTTATAACGTATTCTATGGAGTCGTACTTATATAAATGAGTAGAGGGATTTTTAAAATCGTTTATATTTGTAACCATATAACTTAATAATTTTCTTCCTATTAGAAAACTTAAAATATGACTTTTATTACCAAGTTTTTCTATTTCTTGGCAAAACTAAAATAAGCTGTTATTAATAAGTAAAATTTCTAATATTTCATATATTTGGGGTTCATCCATAGTGGAAAGTGAAATGTAATAACCATTTTTGTATGTGGTACCACAATATACTACACTACTATAACACTTTGAATCCGGCAAGTAACATTTCAGACTGTGCTGGCAGTGGTTAGATATTAGATTGAAATAAGTAGATAATTGTATTGATTGTCCTTTATCATTTGGATACCATAACACATGTTTAAAAGACAATACAAACTCAGAAAATCGAATTGAACATTTTGTTCCCAAACTCAGGGAAATGTTTGTTCGAGAAGTGATGTTTCTTACGTACGTTTTTAGTTCTCTATGCTTGGATTCGTCCACAAATACTTAAAGGGACCTGAATGTTCTATTACTCTACAGTAATGTAATAAAAAGTGGTGTTTAGGTTTTTAGTGATGATTTAAATATCTGGATCATTCAATCTTAAAAGGGTTTGAGAATTATAGCTAGATAATAACATGTTATCTATCATTTTAATAATATTTAGAAGAAATTTCCAACATTTATCATCTCCTGGAACTAAATGGCCCACCATTATTGGAAAAAAATGCACAAAAGTTGCCATTTCACGAGCGTTCATATTTAATTTTGAATTTATAAGATTTTTATGTGTAATTGGAGGTGATGTATTACCAATTTCGCTTTCACCGTAGTTAGTAGTATAAATATGTATGTTCTGGCGCAAATGTGCAAGGTGCACCTTAAAATTGGTTAAATTGTGAGGGAAATCGAGGTCTGACGTCACATTTTTGCACATTTTACGTGAGGCAGAAACCCCATAACAATTTTTGGAGGTGCAGTTTCGGTCTTGTAGGCTACAATTGAGAGATAAGGATTTTCGGTCTTATAGGCTACAATTGAGAGATAAGGATTGTCGGCCATCTTGGATCTTGGGTTTTCGGTCTTATAGGCTACAATTGAGAGATAAGGAAGAGAGATAAGGATGTCGGCCATCTTGGATTTTGGGTTTTCGGTCTTATTGGCTACAATTGAGAGATAAGGATTGTCGGCCATCTTGGATCTTGGGTTTTCGGTCTTATAGGCTACAATTGAGAGATAAGGAAGAGAGATAAGGATATCGGCCATCTTGGATTTTGGGTTTTCGGTCTTATTGGCTACAATTGAGAGATAAGGATGTCGGCCATCTTGGATCTTGGGTTTTCGGTCTTATAGGCTACAATTGAGAGATAAGGAAAAGAGATAAGGATTGTCGGCCATCTCGGATTTTCGGTTTTTGGTCTTGGAGGCTACAATTGGTCTTCTTCTTCTTTGGTTTGCATCTGGACTTAGATCTAAACCTTGGATCTGAACCTAGATTGTTTAGTAAGATAAGGCACCTGTCGGCCATCTTGGATATTGGGTATTCAGTCTTGGAGGCTACAATTGATGTTGAAGATAAGAGTTTGTTGTTTTGAGTCTTTAATTACGAAGTACAGCTTTATCAGCTAAATGAAATAACATGAGGCGAATTTAATTGGATTGAAGATAAGAGTTTGCTGTTTTGAGTCTTTAATTACGAAGTACAGCTTTATCAGCTAAATGAAATAACATGATGCGAATTTAGTTGGAAAATCAGAATATTGCGTAATAAAAGATTTCACCACTTTGAGTAAATAGATGAAGATTATTTTTTAATTTCTTTTGCAAATTCTTATTTCTATGATATCATTTGTTTTCAAGCAAGTTTTAACATGTTTTTCTGGTCGAGCTGTGATTGATAAGCGAGCTGGTGACTGCGTAGAAATTAATAATTTGGCGACAATGTTAAGATCGTTGAGTGATAAGGTTTTGTAGATGAATCTGACCTCGTGCTGAAAATAAGAGTTGTTGTTTTGAGTTTTTAATTACGAAGTACTCCTTTATCAGCTAAATGAAATAACATGATGCGACTTTAATTGGAAGCAGAATATTGTAACCTCGAACTTTAAAAGATTATCATGCAATTTCTTTTCCAGATCTAAATATAACCATTAATTCGAGGTTATATTATTAAATAATTTCGTGTTTTATGCAACTAGCAAGTAAGTCATTCTACCGATTACGTCATCTGGACCTTGACTACTAGTTAATATAACACCATTGAGGAATAGTTAAAGGAATTTCTGTAATTAGGGAAAAAAATCTGATGTTTAAAAATAACATGCATCGCTTTGCATAAATCCGTTAATAAGTAATAAACGTCTAGTCAAGATAGCTAGAATGGCTTCTTTCGGTACTTTGGAGAGGTTTATCATGTAAAGAACTTACAAAGAAAATAAATATCTTTCCATAGCCTTAAACTTCGTTTCTTTATGATTCAGCCGTGATAATCTTAATAAGGGAAACCATTGATTCGTAACTATGCTTTAAATTTATATCAAACTAGCAGCTACCAAACCCATATAACAACCTTGAACTGCAGAAGAAATGAACAAGATCATTGGCGTTGTTGTAACACTTTCTAAAAATTGCCTCAAAACTGTGAATTTAGACTAGAACAAACAAAATCGAAGTAGCTGAAATGTCTTCTTTCAATACTTTTAAGAGATTTATCATGTGAAGAACATAAGAAAATAAATTTTTTATATGCTTCATGTAACAATAGACTCAAATTGTGATTTTACAGAGTTCAGTTTACTTTGAGTTTGTCATCTAATTTTGGCAAATGTCAGCTTCCGGGTTTGTTGCCGTTGCAGCACTTTATAAAAATAGACTCAAAAACTTTGAATTGGGCCGATAGAACAAACAAAATCGAGGTAGCTGGAATGGCTTTCTTTTGGTAATTTAGAGAGATTTATCATGTCAAGAACTTAAGAAAATAAAACTCTTTTCATAGCTTTAAACTTGGTTTCTTCTTTTTTCAGTCGTAATAATCTTAATAAGGAAACCATATTTTTCCTGAATCGTAATTATGGTTTAAATTTATACCAAACGGACAGCTAACAACCCTATATGACATTTAAAATTTAATTTTTGTATGCGTCATGCAACAATAGACCCAAATTGTGATCTCACCAAGTCAAACAAACGAAAAACTACTATCCCAATGATCTTTCAAAATTTATAGAGAAATACAGCTGAACCAATGAAAGAAATTTAAAGCACATTAAACAGGGCTTTAATAATCGTATTGAAAGCTTTCTAACAAAACAATTTTTCTACAAAATAAAACCTCGAGTTATAAATCTTCTTGAAGCAAGTTTACAGAAAATCCTCTGAATTAGGCTCAAGGAAATTGATATGTTACTTAGAAGATACATTTCATTATATAATCCATTATAGAAATCTCCAAAAAGTAGTTTAAAGTATGAATTGAAGTTTTCATACATTCATAGAGCTCTTTGATTCAGACAATGGAATTGATTAAAAATTTCATTATATAATCCCTTATAGAAATCTCCAAAAAGTAGTTTAAAGTATGAATTGAAGTTTTCATACATTCATAGAGCTCTTTGATTCAGACAATGGAATTGATTAAAACTCATACATTCATAGAGCTCTTTGATTCAGACAATGGAATTGATTAAAACAATATATTGATCTTAGTACTTTGCATAGATCAAAAGCTGTTAACACTTTCTGATCTTAAGCTCTTAGATGGAATTTGTATTTATCACGAGGAATGACACTAATTTTGTGATCTTAAGTATATTCAAATGTTCAACAGATGCTTACTATTGTCAAGACTTATTCTAATATCACCATTAAATCTTTTGGTTGAAGCACAGTTCGGTTTACTAAAATTATCACAGTTTAAAAAATTATTAAATTTATTTTTGGTTTGTCTTTTACTTTGTTTGCATTTTAGATTCATATAGATTAGATTTCTCAAGTATAGAAAAATTAGCGAATAATTCATCTGATGAAAACTTAATATTAAACAGATCCTTTTATAAAAATGACGATTTATTATATAGGTTCAGGATAATTTTGGGGTGCTATGCTTAAGTATTGAAAGATTGAATTACAATAATTATTAACTGACGTTAATGTGTATAACTTTATATGTTCTCGCAGGCATTCTACTGCTAATAATAAGTGTTTGGAAAATGTTATCCCATCACAAAGCTCAACATATTTAATTTACTTCGACTGCAATAATTTATATGGGTGAGACATGTCTGAATTCTTATCATATGAGGAATTTCAATGGGATAGAAAATACGGATATCAATATAATGATCATTCTTCAAAGTTCAGAAATTGAATATATATATTTGAAGTAGATTTAACTTATCTAGAATCACTTCATGACTTACACAATGATCTACCATTTTGCGCAAATAATATAAAAATCCTCTGAATTAGGCTCAAGAAAATTGATATGTGACTTAGAAGATACATTTCATTACATAATCCATTATAGAAATCTCCAAAAAGTAGTTTAAAGTATGAATTGAAGTTTTCATGTATTCATAGAGCTCTTTGATTCAGACAATGGAATTGATTAAAACAATATATTGATCTTAGTACTTTGCATAGATCAAAAGCTGTTAACACTTTCTGATCTTAAGCTCTTATGATGGAATTTGTATTTATCACGATGAATGACACTAATTTTGGGTTCTTAAGTATATTCAAATGTTCAACAGATGCTTACTATTGGCAAGACTTATTCTAATATCATCATTAAATCTTTCGGTTGGAGCAAAGTTCGGTTTACTAAAATTATCACAGTTTAAAAAATTATTAACTTTATTTTTGGTTTGTCTTTTACTTTGTTTGCATTAGCAAGTATAAACATGTATTTGAAAAAGGGTATACCCCAAACAAAATGTGATTACAAAATATCAAATTTCTTCGAAATAAAAACACTCGTAATTCACTTAATCAATTTTTATTTAAAATCGGTAGAGTTCTAT
The DNA here is from genome assembly GCA_964036015.1 of Leptarthrus brevirostris. NCBI lineage: Eukaryota > Metazoa > Arthropoda > Insecta > Diptera > Asilidae > Leptarthrus > Leptarthrus brevirostris. The sequence continues at coordinate 10,776,618 of OZ038376.1, read as the reverse complement.
TAAATCTTCCTGACATATCATTATTTTATATAATTAATTTACATATTTCTAAATCCTGGTATTTCGTCCATTTTGTTTTCGATAAATTTTAAATTGCAATCTTCATCCATCTCATACACAGTGTTGTTGATCTCCACTGTTTGAAACTCTGACTGCGGTTCCACTGATTGATGATTTTCGAAAATGAATTTTACAAAGCATATTGTCAATACAAGAACATCTTTTTGTCTCTGAAATTCCTCCATTTTCTGAATTATAGGCTGTGTTACTTTATTTAGATATTCCTGTTTAATATCACCATCCTTAAGATTTGTATTAAGTTCGATGTTTTCAAATTTGTATTCATTACATCGATTGATGTATTTGAATCGTGTTATAACCCGAACAGGTTCATATGCACCATTTTTTAGATATTTTTGAATGTGTTCTTGAAATTTGTTTAAGTAATGTTCTTCCAGTAAATACTTCAGCGCATTTATTCCGAAAGCCAGTTGATTATGCACCGCTAATATCATTTCATCCCATACTGGGGTGAATTGTATCTTAAAAGTATATTGTTCGCGAGGAGTCTTTACGATAGATTTTCCTTCCATTTTATTTCTGTAATAAATTTTTTTTATTTACTACGCATATATTAATTACTCTGCAACATACCTGATCTTCCTTCCTTTCCTGAATCTGGTCTATCTAAATATTTGCCTCAGCTTTTATAGCAAGTATTTTACCCCCCACTGGAAATTTTTAAAACTTGAACTGCTTAAAATTAAATTAAATTGAAGATTTCATTAACGTTATTCCCTTAAATAAAGTGTTATATATCAATGTCAAAGGCAATTTTTTCATCTGAGAATAAAACGGTTGAATTACAATGTTTAGATTCCATTCGCTGCGAGTTTAGATACTCTAAAAAACAAACCAAAATCTGAATGATCAAGACTTTAGGATAATCCATAATGAATTTAATAAGGAGAAAGGGGGTTTTCATATGATTACTTAAATTCTTTTGATAAATTTGAAATGAAGCATGTGTGCCCCTCAGGATTTTTTAATAAACTTAGCAATAAGAAGAAGAATATCAGCATGTCGTTAATGTATGGAACAAATTTAATTCTACATAAATATCTATGAGTTTAACCCGAATCATTATTACACAACACCAGGATTGTCATGGGATGCTATGTTAAAACACATCCAAATTAAATTAGAATTATAGAAATGTATTATATAATTTCATGAAAAGCGGTATTCGGGGAGGTTTAACACAATGTTCCTTACGATATTCTCTATCTAATGAAAGATTTTGATTTTTTTAAAAGGGTTAAAATATTTGGTTTAGATTGATGTTATTAATTTATATAGATGAGTTATTTCGGAGTCACTTCCATATGCAGATTTTATTTGGATAGATAATTGTGATATTGAAGATTAGGATTGAGAAATTTTCCAAATATCTTTAAACGTGTTCTCAATACAAGTGTCTCAAGCGGCTTGGTGATAGACTTAAAAGTTTGCTCTAGCTGAGTCTCTGTTTCCATTTTTCCCATCTTAAGAGCTTTAAACTTTTTTCTGATGGCATTTCGCACCCTCGCTATTTCCTTAGTAAGATTCTCATCCATATTGATCTTATTTAAGAATCAAGTCTAAAAGACATGAAACAGTAAACAATAAACATGAATCATAAAACAATAAACACGAAACATGAAACAAGAATCATGAATCATGAATCATGAAACATGTAACATGAAACAATAATTACCTATGTGAAGTTGAACCGTTTCCATCAAAGTGTTAGTATTAGCTAATAAATCATTGTTCATCCCTCTCCTTTTATAGTACGTATCATGAATACATCAAATCCCTTTCGGTAGCACCACTTACACATTGCGTTGCTTTTATTAATCACCAAAAATCCATGTAAAATAATGATATGCATACCGTGAAAATTGGTGAAATTGAAAGGTTGAACCCTTGATCTAGGTTGATACTTTTCGATTTTTTCTGACCTTTTGTAGATCAAGTTAGATCTAAAAGGTAATTTTTGCGATTTTTCCCAAATATACGTTAAGCTTCCATAGCTCCGGAATTGGTTTAGATTGATGTTATTAATTTATATAGATGAGTTATTTCGGAGTCACTTCCATATGCAGATTTTGTTTGGATAGATAATTGTGATATTGAAGATTAGGATTGAGAAATTTTCCAAATATCTTTTAACGTGTTCTCAATAATATAAATTAAATATTTTTTTTATTTCCCCAGCATGTTTTAACATGTAAAACAGCTTACATTTAAACGGAAATTGCGGTTATAAGAATTTTGTTTGTTAGGGTCTTATCTTTGATTAAATATCAGTTCGAGTATAAAAGCCAAGTATTTTTAGTTAAATTTTTAGTTTTCAATGTAAAGTCAATCAGTGAAACTGAAAATACATGAAATTCGTGTTCCTAGTGAAATTAAAATAATCTAACATGCCTCAGCTACCAATAATCAATGAAGCAGTCATCGAAGACTTTGAAGTGCTCGAAGAACTGAACTCTGCAAATTTTAAACCTACGATTGCAGTTAAAGACATGGAAGAGTTGTTAGAGTATAAAATCATAGGATGCAGCAATGTAACAACGAAGTATGGGCCCAGGATCCTTTTAGAACTAGAGAATTACCAAGTTTTTCTGCCGCCGAGATACAGCGCTAAAATTACTCACCGCACAATCGAGAAACTTAACGATGGAGGCTTCTATGTTGTTAGGAAACTAGCAAATGGGAACTATTTTAATTTAATATTTACAAAAATAACATCTAGTAATGGATATTACTTAAATTTGTAAATAAATGGAAAAAAGTTCTATTAAATATATGTTTATTTTAACTTCACCTCTCCCAATTCTCTATATGGATCCAAATGATATTTTAGAGACATACATGACTCTAGTAGATGGTAACAGGAGTCTAATATTACATTTGATATCTGATGAGCCGATTTCTTCTACATTTCATTTTTTGATTTCAATTTTATACCCTGAATGTACTTGGTGTATGCAATTAGTGGATCCTAACTTCGCTAGGAGATAAAGTAATAGGTCGATTTCTGACAATAACAGATAGCATGTAAGAAAAACAAAATCGCGACTAATCATATTATGATTCCCATGACTTTTAATTAAAACAATTTAATTAATTTTTATATCCCGTGTCTCCAGGGAGCCGGCTTTGTCTGGCTGTTTTCATTTAGTTGATAAGCAACATAATTTGCAGTGTTTGCTGGAAAGACAATTATGGCTATTTAGTAATCGATAAAGATAGTTTGTTGAAGAAAGGACGTTATCGAAAAGGAATCGATACATACATTTCGCTATAAATTTAGAAGATCTAGTAAAACAAATCAGCTAAAGCTGGTAATAGATCTGTTAAAGCTGGTAATAGACCTGATATAGCTGTTCATAGACCTGCTAAAGCTGGTAATAGATCTGTTAAAGCTGGTAGTAGACCTGATATAGCTGTTCATAGACCTGCTAAAGCTGGTAATAAACCTGTTAAAGCTGATAGTAGACCTGATATAACTGTTCATAGACCTGATATAGTTGTTCATAGACCTGCTAAAGCTGATAGTAGACCTGATATAGCTGTTTATAGACCTGATATAGCTATTCATAGAGCTGATAAAAGTTGTTCTTCGACCTAATAAATGAGAATCAGGTATTTGACCATCCGCTCTTGTCGTCATGATAAATCAGTTAACTTATAATTTATGCATACTTTGAAGCTCTAGTACCTTTTATTTAACCATCAGTTCTGTATTATCTTTTAAGTCATATTTGCTGTACAAAGATTTACAGGTTGTTTCATAAAAAGCAATTAACATAGACCTATCGTTATATTATAAAATTTTTCGTTAATAAGGAAATAATCTTTCTCAATTTCAATCTTTGAATTTTGCTGTCAATTGTCGGGTTTTTTAGGCGTTGAAAAGTGAATTATATTCGACTATTCTGAGATATAAAAAGCAAACAAAAATGATGTAGCGATAGCGCAATGTGTAAGGGGTGCTACGGAAAGGGACTTGATGTCTTTATAATACTATAAAAGAAAAGGGATGAACAATGATTTAATAGCTAATACCAACACTTTGGTGGAACCGCTTATCTCTATTCATTTTTCACTTTTTTTTCTCATCTATAAAACTTATTTGTTGATTACCCATGAAACTCTCATAAAACTTATTTTTTAATCATTCCATAAAACTTCCTTCAAATTTAATTAAACGATCTCCGCTTATCTCTATATAATTTCGGTAGCAGCTAACTATCGATAAGCATGGGATGAATAATGATTTAATAGCTAATACCAACACTTTGGTGGAAACGCTTATCTCTATTCATTTTTCACATTTTTTTCTCATCTATAAAACTTATTTGTTGATTACCCATGAAACTCTCATAAAACTTATTTTTTAATCATTCCATAAAACTTCCTTCAAATTTAATTAAACGATTCCCCGCTTATCTCTATATAATTTCAGTAGCAGCTAACTATCGATAAGCATTTTTCATATTTTTTGGTCACCACAATTCCTTTCAAATCATATGTAAAGAATTTAAATTTAAATTTAGAATTCTATAAAGATAAGCGGAGGTCATTTAATTAAATTTGAAGGAAGTTTTATGGAATGATTAAAAAATAAGTCTAATGAGAGTTTCATGGTTAATCAACAAATAAGTTTTATAGGCGAGCAAAAAAATATGAAAAATGAATAGAGATAAGCGGATACTATTTAAGCAATGAATCACTTATGAGTTTTAACATTCACCAAAATGGAGAGAATTATAGAAGAAGTTCTTAAGGTGTTGAATATCCCAGAGGATTACGAGGATCCTCATGAGCGGCTGCAGGAGCTGGTAAATTCTCCGCTAACCCCGATAAACCTGGTTTATAGGTTAGGATGGGAGTCTGAGTGGTGCGAAGTGGCCACTCCATATTCGGAGAATTTGACGGGGTTGCGAACGGTTAGTTTTTAAAATTATTTTACATGGTATTTTTTATTATTTTCTTCTTTATAGATTAATCACTCAGTTAGCGGAAGGAGGTGTGTTATATCAGTTTTCAGCGTCGAAGCGCTGGCCCTCGAGATGAGGACCCGGCTTGATGCTGCTAATCATTTAGAGGAGGATTGGGATAGCCCGGACGATGTTAGACTTTAAACCTATAAATTCTAATTTAATTTTGATATTTCAAAAACTATAAACCCTAAATAAACTGGTTTGTTATACGTCACTTTTATTTTGTTTAATTCTACTGCAGCCATATTTATTGTAAATTGCGTAGTACTATGAAAATTGGGTTTTGCAATTAAAACACGAAGACCTAAATGGTTACCTCAACTTTCCCATTCTGTAGCTATCTTAATATCCCTTCTCCATGTTAAAGCATGCTGGGGAAATAAAAAAATATTGAATTTATATTATTGAGAACACGTTAAAAGATATTTGGAAAATTTCTCAATCCTAATCTTCAATATCACAATTATCTATCCAAACAAAATCTGCATATGGAAGTGACTCCGAAATAACTCATCTATATAAATTAATAACATCAATCTAAACCAAATATTTTAACCCTTTTAAAAAAATCAAAATCTCTCATTAGATAGAGAATATCGTAAGGAACATTGTGTTAAACCTCCCCGAATACCGCTTTTCATGAAATTTGAAATAAAATGAATTAGAAATGTATTATTTCTATAATTCTAATTTAATTTGGATGTGTTTTAACATAGCATCCCATGACAATCCTGGTGTTGTGTAATAATGATTCGGGTTAAACTCATAGATATTTATGTAGAATTAAATTTGTTCCATACATTAACGACATGCTGATATTCTTCTTCTTATTGCTAAGTTTATTAAAAAATCCTGAGGGGCACACATGCTTCATTTTAAATTTATCAAAAGAATTTAAGTAATCATATGAAAACCCCCTTTCTCCTTATTAAATTCATTATGGATTATCCTAAAGTCTTGATCATTCAGATTTTTGTTTGTTTTTTAGAGTATCTAAACTCGCAGCGAATGGAATCTAAACATTGTAATTCAACCGTTTTATTCTCAGATGAAAAAATTGCCTTTGACATTGATATATAACACTTTATTTAAGGGAATAACGTTAATGAAATCTTCAATTTAATTTAATTTTAAGCAGTTCAAGTTTTAAAAATTTCCAGTGGGGGGTAAAATACTTGCTATAAAAGCTGAGGCAAATATTTAGATAGACCAGATTCAGGAAAGGAAGGAAGATCAGGTATGTTGCAGAGTAATTAATATATGCGTAGTAAATAAAAAAATTTTATTACAGAAATAAAATGGAAGGAAAATCTATCGTAAAGACTCCTCGCGAACAATATACTTTTAAGATACAATTCACCCCAGTATGGGATGAAATGATATTAGCGGTGCATAATCAACTGGCTTTCGGAATAAATGCGCTGAAGTATTTACTGGAAGAACATTACTTAAACAAATTTCAAGAACACATTCAAAAATATCTAAAAAATGGTGCATATGAACCTGTTCGGGTTATAACACGATTCAAATACATCAATCGATGTAATGAATACAAATTTGAAAACATCGAACTTAATACAAATCTTAAGGATGGTGATATTAAACAGGAATATCTAAATAAAGTAACACAGCCTATAATTCAGAAAATGGAGGAATTTCAGAGACAAAAAGATGTTCTTGTATTGACAATATGCTTTGTAAAATTCATTTTCGAAAATCATCAATCAGTGGAACCGCAGTCAGAGTTTCAAACAGTGGAGATCAACAACACTGTGTATGAGATGGATGAAGATTGCAATTTAAAATTTATCGAAAACAAAATGGACGAAATACCAGGATTTAGAAATATGTAAATTAATTATATAAAATAATGATATGTCAGGAAGATTTAATAGAACTCTACCGATTTTAAATAAAAATTGATTAAGTGAATTACGAGTGTTTTTATTTCGAAGAAATTTGATATTTTGTAATCACATTTTGTTTGGGGTATACCCTTTTTCAAATACATGTTTATACTTGCTAATGCAAACAAAGTAAAAGACAAACCAAAAATAAAGTTAATAATTTTTTAAACTGTGATAATTTTAGTAAACCGAACTTTGCTCCAACCGAAAGATTTAATGATGATATTAGAATAAGTCTTGCCAATAGTAAGCATCTGTTGAACATTTGAATATACTTAAGAACCCAAAATTAGTGTCATTCATCGTGATAAATACAAATTCCATCATAAGAGCTTAAGATCAGAAAGTGTTAACAGCTTTTGATCTATGCAAAGTACTAAGATCAATATATTGTTTTAATCAATTCCATTGTCTGAATCAAAGAGCTCTATGAATACATGAAAACTTCAATTCATACTTTAAACTACTTTTTGGAGATTTCTATAATGGATTATGTAATGAAATGTATCTTCTAAGTCACATATCAATTTTCTTGAGCCTAATTCAGAGGATTTTTATATTATTTGCGCAAAATGGTAGATCATTGTGTAAGTCATGAAGTGATTCTAGATAAGTTAAATCTACTTCAAATATATATATTCAATTTCTGAACTTTGAAGAATGATCATTATATTGATATCCGTATTTTCTATCCCATTGAAATTCCTCATATGATAAGAATTCAGACATGTCTCACCCATATAAATTATTGCAGTCGAAGTAAATTAAATATGTTGAGCTTTGTGATGGGATAACATTTTCCAAACACTTATTATTAGCAGTAGAATGCCTGCGAGAACATATAAAGTTATACACATTAACGTCAGTTAATAATTATTGTAATTCAATCTTTCAATACTTAAGCATAGCACCCCAAAATTATCCTGAACCTATATAATAAATCGTCATTTTTATAAAAGGATCTGTTTAATATTAAGTTTTCATCAGATGAATTATTCGCTAATTTTTCTATACTTGAGAAATCTAATCTATATGAATCTAAAATGCAAACAAAGTAAAAGACAAACCAAAAATAAATTTAATAATTTTTTAAACTGTGATAATTTTAGTAAACCGAACTGTGCTTCAACCAAAAGATTTAATGGTGATATTAGAATAAGTCTTGACAATAGTAAGCATCTGTTGAACATTTGAATATACTTAAGATCACAAAATTAGTGTCATTCCTCGTGATAAATACAAATTCCATCTAAGAGCTTAAGATCAGAAAGTGTTAACAGCTTTTGATCTATGCAAAGTACTAAGATCAATATATTGTTTTAATCAATTCCATTGTCTGAATCAAAGAGCTCTATGAATGTATGAGTTTTAATCAATTCCATTGTCTGAATCAAAGAGCTCTATGAATGTATGAAAACTTCAATTCATACTTTAAACTACTTTTTGGAGATTTCTATAATGGATTATATAATGAAATGTATCTTCTAAGTAACATATCAATTTCCTTGAGCCTAATTCAGAGGATTTTCTGTAAACTTGCTTCAAGAAGATTTATAACTCGAGGTTTTATTTTGTAGAAAAATTGTTTTGTTAGAAAGCTTTCAATACGATTATTAAAGCCCTGTTTAATGTGCTTTAAATTTCTTTCATTGGTTCAGCTGTATTTCTCTATAAATTTTGAAAGATCATTGGGATAGTAGTTTTTCGTTTGTTTGACTTGGTGAGATCACAATTTGGGTCTATTGTTGCATGACGCATACAAAAATTAAATTTTAAATGTCATATAGGGTTGTTAGCTGTCCGTTTGGTATAAATTTAAACCATAATTACGATTCAGGAAAAATATGGTTTCCTTATTAAGATTATTACGACTGAAAAAAGAAGAAACCAAGTTTAAAGCTATGAAAAGAGTTTTATTTTCTTAAGTTCTTGACATGATAAATCTCTCTAAATTACCAAAAGAAAGCCATTCCAGCTACCTCGATTTTGTTTGTTCTATCGGCCCAATTCAAAGTTTTTGAGTCTATTTTTATAAAGTGCTGCAACGGCAACAAACCCGGAAGCTGACATTTGCCAAAATTAGATGACAAACTCAAAGTAAACTGAACTCTGTAAAATCACAATTTGAGTCTATTGTTACATGAAGCATATAAAAAATTTATTTTCTTATGTTCTTCACATGATAAATCTCTTAAAAGTATTGAAAGAAGACATTTCAGCTACTTCGATTTTGTTTGTTCTAGTCTAAATTCACAGTTTTGAGGCAATTTTTAGAAAGTGTTACAACAACGCCAATGATCTTGTTCATTTCTTCTGCAGTTCAAGGTTGTTATATGGGTTTGGTAGCTGCTAGTTTGATATAAATTTAAAGCATAGTTACGAATCAATGGTTTCCCTTATTAAGATTATCACGGCTGAATCATAAAGAAACGAAGTTTAAGGCTATGGAAAGATATTTATTTTCTTTGTAAGTTCTTTACATGATAAACCTCTCCAAAGTACCGAAAGAAGCCATTCTAGCTATCTTGACTAGACGTTTATTACTTATTAACGGATTTATGCAAAGCGATGCATGTTATTTTTAAACATCAGATTTTTTTCCCTAATTACAGAAATTCCTTTAACTATTCCTCAATGGTGTTATATTAACTAGTAGTCAAGGTCCAGATGACGTAATCGGTGGAATGACTTACTTGCTAGTTGCATAAAACACGAAATTATTTAATAATATAACCTCGAATTAATGGTTATATTTAGATCTGGAAAAGAAATTGCATGATAATCTTTTAAAGTTCGAGGTTACAATATTCTGCTTCCAATTAAAGTCGCATCATGTTATTTCATTTAGCTGATAAAGGAGTACTTCGTAATTAAAAACTCAAAACAACAACTCTTATTTTCAGCACGAGGTCAGATTCATCTACAAAACCTTATCACTCAACGATCTTAACATTGTCGCCAAATTATTAATTTCTACGCAGTCACCAGCTCGCTTATCAATCACAGCTCGACCAGAAAAACATGTTAAAACTTGCTTGAAAACAAATGATATCATAGAAATAAGAATTTGCAAAAGAAATTAAAAAATAATCTTCATCTATTTACTCAAAGTGGTGAAATCTTTTATTACGCAATATTCTGTTTTTCCAACTAAATTCGCATCATGTTATTTCATTTAGCTGATAAAGCTGTACTTCGTAATTAAAGACTCAAAACAGCAAACTCTTATCTTCAATCCAATTAAATTCGCCTCATGTTATTTCATTTAGCTGATAAAGCTGTACTTCGTAATTAAAGACTCAAAACAACAAACTCTTATCTTCAACATCAATTGTAGCCTCCAAGACTGAATACCCAATATCCAAGATGGCCGACAGGTGCCTTATCTTACTAAACAATCTAGGTTCAGATCCAAGGTTTAGATCTAAGTCCAGATGCAAACCAAAGAAGAAGAAGACCAATTGTAGCCTCCAAGACCAAAAACCGAAAATCCAAGATGGCCGACAATCCTTATCTCTTTTCCTTATCTCTCAATTGTAGCCTATAAGACCGAAAACCCAAGATCCAAGATGGCCGACATCCTTATCTCTCAATTGTAGCCAATAAGACCGAAAACCCAAAATCCAAGATGGCCGATATCCTTATCTCTCTTCCTTATCTCTCAATTGTAGCCTATAAGACCGAAAACCCAAGATCCAAGATGGCCGACAATCCTTATCTCTCAATTGTAGCCAATAAGACCGAAAACCCAAAATCCAAGATGGCCGACATCCTTATCTCTCTTCCTTATCTCTCAATTGTAGCCTATAAGACCGAAAACCCCAGATCCAAGATGGCCGACATCCTTATCTCTCAATTGTAGCCTATAAGACCGAAAATCCTTATCTCTTTTCCTTATCTCTCAATTGTAGCCTACAAGACCGAAACTGCACCTCCAAAAATTGTTATGGGGTTTCTGCCTCACGTAAAATGTGCAAAAATGTGACGTCAGACCTAGATTTCCCTCACAATTTAACCAATTTTAAGGTGCACCTTGCACATTTGCGCCAGAACATACATATTTATACTACTGTAGTTAAAACTTTGTTCAGCGTTATTTAAAATATCTAAGGTAAAAAATTTTTTTTCTATAAAATATTATATTATTTTACGCATATCATAATAACATATACCTGAGTATATATCATGCATGATATCGACCGCATAATTTTCAACTACGTGAAATGAAGTTATCAAATTAAAAACTGATTTTTCATGTATACCGTGAGAAATATTTTGGTTGTTAACATCGTCTAAGTAATTTTGTTTTATTCTTAATTTATCAATATCTTCTGAAGTTGCTACACGCGTAAATGATTTGTCATATTGGCAGAATCTGCAAAAATAATTGCTTGAGAAAGATCTCGAAAACCCCAAAATTGTATTGAAAGCTAAATTATCGCCGAGAATTAATCCCAAAATAAAGTGTACTATTACTGTTGACTTCAATAAGTGCCTCTTTTTCAATTGTTCATTATAGAAATAGGTTCTTGATGTCGGAGGTATTAGCCCATGAAGAGCTCCGAATATCAAAATCGTTTCCGACTCTGAAATAAATCGTATTAATTGAAAAAAAAATTTAATTTGTTGTGTAAAGTGCATACCGTTATTTTCTTTTCCCAAAAGATCTTATAATGTTTTACTGTATGGATCTTTTATATTACTCCTCATGTAAATTAGTCAAATCCGTTAAAAAACAGTTCTCCTTTCCTGGATGTCGTCGATTGAAATCGCATTCAACCTTGAAAAAAACTGCATATTAACGTCATCTCACCGAAAGTTTTATTATTAAGAACAATTACAAGAGGAAAGCATTTTGAAATAATCCAAGGTTGACTTTTTCAGCCATGTTAAATATTATTTCATTAGCTAGTTTTAGAGCTAATTTGTCCAATAGACAGATTTAAAATATTGCGTATAATTGTTGTTTAAAAATGACTTACCAATAAGTGACCAAAAGATTGTTTATATATAGGACACTCACTAAGAATATTAGCTAATCCTGCTTTGCTACCAAATTGTGATTTTCTAATTGTATATGTTTTCTCCCATTTATTCAAAACATCTTCCCAAGGACTGACATTGAATTGGAGCCAATTTTTAGCTTCAAGTATTTCAACATCTAAAAAAATAGGCAATTATTTTAATGGAAATGCTCTAAAAAAAGATATTAAGTGTACAATCAAGTTCGGGTGCAACTGGAGAAAAGTTATTATTAGGTTTTTTATTTTTATGAGGAAATAAACCTTTAGATCTTAATTTTGGCAAAACATTATGATACTTCGCATATATAATCCCTGTGGACGCTTTTTCGGCACGCTCTCGTAAAATGTTTCCTAAAATTTAAGCACATTTATACGTATTATACACATGTATGTACTTTGAAAATGTAATGCAATATATAAGAATAAGTTATACAACAGAGAAAAACAAATATCTCAATTTATTTCTTTATTTGTTATTATTCAAGTTAATAAAGTATTTGATCTCTGAGTCAACTAGGTATTCTTAATTTAAAAATTAATATTAATATTAAAAAATTGTTTTCTATCGAATTTATAATTCTTAAAATATTTCCTTCGAAAAATTTTGTTAACAACTCAAAAAGGTGAAGCTTATTTAAACTAACAAAAGCTGTGTAAAAGTGAAGACAACTCGTTAAATTTATAAGCAATCCTTTTGAAATCAAGTAAAGGATCCTGAATTATTACGCTTCAGAAATCGTTCAGCCATAGTTCTGATTCGACTTCTAATTCGACGTGAAAAAGGATACACATGAGTGTAGAGAGTACTATATAAAGATTTAAAAACTACATACCTGCTTTTCAGACTGAAATATCAAAGCAATGCTCTTCGCGACTTTTTCAAAGTATTTCGGTGAACCATGAATTTGATTATGTATTAGATATTCGATTATAACATCCACTTATTCCTGTCTATATTTTTTATTTAAACATTTATTCAAATCATAATATTTCAAAATTTGCTGTCCTCGAGCTGTACTTTTTAAAATTTCATTTATTTTTATAGGCTAAAATCCTAAATAAATTAGGTATTCTATCCATTATTAAAATTAAACACTTTCCACCTGATCATTCAAAGAAATAGCTGCAGAAAAAGATTTGCAATTGTTAAGCCATTCGCTAACAGTTGAGGTCACAGTAACAGTATAATCCACATTATTTGCCTATCAATAATACGTAATATTAAATACTTTTTCAATCTGTTTTCAAAAATTCTTACAAATTTCTGTTGCCAATTAAACAAGTGATGCTCAAATATAGCTCTGGGCCCAAATTTATTGTTTGGACATGCAATATCCAAGTGATGAATAGTTATATATTTCAGAGATTCAATATTGAACCCTCTTTCTGTGATATTTAATAGAATATATTTTCTTATTATTTAACTGTAGCTGCATTTATACTTACGTTTCAATTCATCATAAAACATTTCACTGAGAAGTTCTTTTAAAAGATTTAGAAATTCAACATCTTCCTTACTTCCTGTTTGTTCTGATGCCACATAACAAAGATTTTCACTGTCACGTTCTTATTTTGTAGATTTCAATAGCTTCAAATATCCGTATACGTTTACGCACAACAAAGTCTGATAGAGAAGTGTCCTCTTATTTCTCTAAACATGTTCGCAGTTTCATTAAAACTACGAAAAATTACGTTGATGCAAGCAAAAGATAGCATCGCAGTAATGAAGTTTTCATTGGAAGAATGAAACTCTTGTTCTCTTGTGTTGAAATTAATATGATACGTTTTGTGTTGTAATTTCTATGAAACAATATAAAATAATTTCTTTGGAGGTATGAAAATAACTTTCTTTTAAATAATGAATTCCTCAATTCAGAGAAATTTAAGGCTAAATTCTAAAACATATTTACATTAATATAATGTAACGAAAATTCGTTGAATGAATTTAAAATTAAGAAATTTTTCTTTCAACCCATAAGTTTCTTGTCTTTATCAGAATGAAATATGCGGTATTGTTTCAATGTTGCTGTCATTATGCGAATGACATGTAATATTTTTGATTCAACAAACATTATATTGCAATAAAGAAAATACTTTTAATCTAATGAAGAATTAATTTATCTTTATGAAAATCGCATTTCTTCGTTCTAACGACGTGTTTTCATCGATTGAACTATGGCTATTTTTCTGAGTGCATGTATCATACCGTACTCAGGCGTACACGGGTGAGCTACAAAAGAGAGAAAAGCTTTAAATCTCATACATAAAGTACGATCACGATCTATCCCTTCACCGTCCGACGAATTAACCGCGAGACAGATCGACTCTTATTTTTGTCGCGAGAACCTCAAGTCGGGATTTTTAATCCCGCTGTTAGTAAAAAGTTAAGGAGTCTGAAAATCAAGTGAGTGAGTCCGGTCGAGATACAACCAGGGCCGCCGAGAGGGAGCGGCGAAGGGGGGAAACCCCCTGGGAGCGGGCTTTCAAAAAGGGCCCGTCATCAACGGAACATCTAAGTCATCTAAGTCATCAACGGAACATTTTTTCCATTTTAATGTTATGTAAAAAAAATGTTTCACGATCGAAAAAGTGTAATATACTTGACATATTTTAAATTTAAAGTCACTAATTCGATTGTACATGGGCCCGTAAATGCTTAGTCCTGGGCCCGAAATTCCTTTCGCGGGGGCCCGTATGTGGTACCCCGCGGGCCCTAATTTCGTCTCTACGGGCCTGGATACAACATTAGTTAAAGTGTAATCACATAAAGAGGCTATTGATTAAACTGCAATTACATAGAAGCCTAATTACGAATAAGAACATTCAATAAAGTGTAAATAAATAAAATGTAATTACATGAAAATGCCAGCTACGAATAAGTACAATAGTCAATAAAGTGTAAGTAAATGAAACCGTTAGTAAGAAATATAAGCAACAAATAAACTGTAATGTAATTAAGTTAGGCAAAGAAATATAATAAATAAAAGTGTCATGTAGTATACCTGTTAACAAATTCCTAAGTAAAAAACACTAATAGATAAAAAGTGAGAAAAACGAGTTTTGTGAGTTTGAACCGAATCCTCATATCCTTCATATAAAAACCTAAAGCAGCGTTGTTGGGCAATCAGTGGTGGTCTCCGTTGATAAATGCTAATTAGTAAAGCCAAACATTTTAATGTGAAGAAAACTTGTGAAGAAAATTGTGAAATGAACTTATAACGGAAGGGAATAAAAACCGTGAACATTTATAATTGAAAATAACTATATATTTTAATAAATCCGTCGAGCCCGAAGAGCTTCATTACGTTACAGTATTAAAAAAATCAAGTGAAAACCAGGCATTGCCGAAGGCTGATGTGTAACATCCTTGATTTATATTAACTTAAAGCAGACTAAATGATCTTTCCAACAAAGTAAAAACATATGCACTTTATTAAGCGAAACAACAAGAATTCTTTGATTAAACGTAAAATTTCAGTCACAAACCAAATTTTCATCCAAAACGCAAGCAGTAAGTCATGGTCTGGCACTTGTATTTTCATTAAAATTCCACTTCCGTACATTTTCACGCTTTTAAGCTGTTATTTTCCTAAATTTATGTTACTAAATTAAATTATTATACTTCATTTTACTTTCTTACAAGTATAACAAAACAATTTTTTCAACGAAGTAATAGCTTAGTAGGACGAGTTTAAAGAAATTTCACTCCAGCCCGAGATTTTTCCCGTACCCGCGAGTACTCAATTTGATTAATTTTTACACATTAAAAACGGAATAGCGTCATTTACAGAAAAGCTTTCAAAAGCAATAATTCGAATATAATACCTCCATCTACAACTGAAAACTATTACTGCACAAATTTCAGACAATTAAAAAGCTTACTCTGCGCACAATTCCGTATAGCTGCTGGAACTGAAGTCACTTAACTACTAGAACATTTATATAACTGCTGGAATAGAATTGGTTTTTAAATTTGCTTAGTCCTGAATTACACGAGAGGGATTTTAAGTAGAAAAACCCTCGGAGTGTTGCTACGAAAGGGGCTTTGACTGACGTTAAAAAACTGGTTCATAAGTGTTTTGCAGGGTTGAAAATTTGTATTCACCGTCTCAAACAATACTAAATCAACCTGACACCAAAAATTTTTCGAACCCTAATGAGGAAGTTACGAAAATGGACAAAAGCAAATCAGGAAAAACTCAAGCAAACCCCTACGATTCGTGATTGACACTCACAGATGACCCTCTTGCTACCTCACTTCTCTCACCAAGAAAAAAACAGGTTTTCGTCACTCATGGGGTAAAATCCCTCTCGTGTAATTCACGACTTAATTAATATTTATTTAATTAGCATAATGGGTTTTTTCATCTGGTTCACGGTCAGGATCAGCACCGTAACATGAACTTACAACAAAAACAACTTAACTCACATATTTATTTGATTCAAGATCACAGACCTGGTAATTTCGTTTCAAAATATTCTAATAGAGTGCACTGTAGTTTTCCAGTAGTTTTCTACTTTTCCAATTAGAATTTTTAATCATATCGCTGAAATCTACGAGGAAGAAACTAATGGAGATGCCCTAAACTCGAAAAATCGTGGCAAGTTTAATAGTGTGCGATAATCTTTCCCACACTAAGTAAAACGGCATTGCAGGCGGCGCAAAATTATTTTGCTTGAGAGGGTTCTTGGCGCGTTTTTTAAACAACTTAGACACGTTCAAATAAACAAAATGTAAATACAAATTTTACCATATAAAATTGGAAGTTCGTCTTCTCAATCTCAGAATTATTTAAAAGAATAATCAGTATACCGATTTTGGAATAAAATATCAAGCTATAAAAATTGCCTAATATTACGACTTCAATTAAATTTGATGAATTTAATTCGCCCAATGGCTCAATGATTACAATGTTTTCCCTCACATTTAATGTGTGTGGATTTATTCAGAAGAGATTAGATTAGTTGTAAACAGTACTTCCAGTTATCGAAAATATTCAATTTAATTTGTATCACTTCCTAGCCTCATTCGTTGAGCTGAAATAGGTGTTGATTTAAAAATGCTCTGAACAAATCACTTTCCCCTTTCTAGTATGAAAATCTAACTTCCAAGAACTTTTGCTAGTGAAAGTTAGATTCCAAGAACTTTTGCTACTGAAAAAAGCATTTCCAGTTATTGAAAATATTCAGCGCTCGTTGAAATAAGTCTTCGTCTTGAAAATCTTCTTCCAAGAACTTTAGCCACTTTTGGCGTAAAACTACATATTTTGGGAATCTAAAGTACAAGAAAACTAATCAATGTCAATATTTCTATTTTATTAACTGCAGAATTCATAGTTACATTAATATAAAATTTAACAATCAAAAAATCTATAAATATTCATATAATAAAAATTGGCGGAAACCCCTGCCAGATAAACTTTTCTCCATCCACCAGTGCAGAATATTCACAGAAAAGCTGGTGATCGCTAAATGAAATGTAAACAAAGTTTCATTTTTACGTAAATTATGAATATTTCGTAAATAATTTTAAAACTTTGCTCATTTCTAGATAATTGATTAATAGTAGCTTGTCTTAGGTGTGATAGAATATTCCAGATAGTCGACACAGGGTGTTATTTGGACAAAATTCCACTATGCACTTCACAATAAGTTTTCACTAAAACCTTGGTTATTTAATTAACAATTTCAGTTAAAGTGTATATAAATCTTCTTTCACTTCAACAATATAAATTTTTTAATGATATATATTACACCAAATTCATTTAATCAGAACTTTTAAATCGGTCAACAATTTTATCACCTCAAGTAAACAGAAAAGTGACAGAACTTCGTTCATTTGACAGCACAACGATTAATTTTGACATCACACGCATTAAAATCTGGCCAGGGAAAATCAGCGTATACATATACGTAAGAGCATCTCCATTAGTTTCTTCCTCGTAGGCTGAAATCCTATTTCATACCTTCGCCATTGTAGTAATAATTTTGTTTTGTAAATAATATATAAAATAACTGAAATTTATTTGCACTCAATTTCTTAAACTTTCGATTTTATTGTAAACTACCACAATCTAATTTTTGCATTTCAATTTAGCAGATAAACCAACCTTTTAAAACGAAAGCATGATAAAATCATGTATTTTTCATAAAATACATGTATTTTTTAAATGCACACTGAAAAAAACTAAATTTTCGTTGAATATTTTTTTCGAGAAATAATTGCATTAAACAAGTTTTTTTTTGTAAAAAAACATGAACCAAACGTATTTTTCATGAGTATTGAATAATGTTTGTCTAACTCAATAGCTCGTATGCAAAGAAATGATGGTAACAGTAATTTTAAGATATATGGCTATCGTTTTCCTATTCCGATATTGTCACTAATTACGTGCGTGTGCACATTCATTTGCAGTCGGCTATTCAATTTTGTATTGATTCTTAAAGGTGGGTCCACACGATACATACTTTTGTTTGTACAGATATCTGTACGAACAAAAGTATGTATCGTGTATCGTACTCCAAAAAATACGTAGCCATACATGCTTACTTCCGACTTTCATGCATACCTCCGACTTTTCTAACGCACCGACATTTGTCTGTACTGCTTTGATGCACAGACAAAATTCTATAGAAGTTTATAGAAGGCTGTGTCGTGTGGACCCACTTTGACAAACACACATCGTAAGTCGTAACTTATTTGTCGGTGCTTCCGCGTTAGGTTTGGCTTAGTGGCTAGTTACTATACAATTATAGATAAACACCATAATACTCCTAAGAATGCCACGAAAAAAGTGATATTTGGTTACATTGTGAAGTTATTACTGAAGATGACAAAAAAGGTGTGAAGTGTACTTATTATTTGAAATGTTAGTTTCTGTAGTGCCAGATGTATGGCAGAACATATGGCTAATTGTCTTAAGTGCACAATAGATATATGAAAAATTTACGAGAAATCTGTGAAAGTATTGTCATAAACGAAGGAATAACTATAAAGACCCTTCAACGACGAAGCACAGCATGCAATGCATTTCCCGATATTGAGAAACAGTCCGCATCCCAAGAAGCTCAGATCGGAACCTTTTATACAAAAGCACACATGAACTTTTACCTAGAACAAGAACCACTCTGCAATTTCTGCTCAGTAGCCAAATTGTGTGTATAACAGTGATGCCCAAACCTACGCCCGCGGGCAAGTGAGCTTTTGAGCTTTTAAATTCGTATATGCACTTGTTTGGCTGTGTTCGGTTTCCTATTTTTGCGTTTTTTAATCGTTAAAGCATACGAAAGTTAAAAACAATCGTCATATTTAAGTCGTTTTGTAAGCAATTATACAATATCTTAAAATATACAACCTTGTGCAAACGTTTTAAAGTTCTAAATTAAACAGACAAAGTTGATTCTAAAGCTTTTAAGCATTCCTCATATTAAGTAGTGTGAGTTTGGGCATCACTGGTGTATAACAATAAACAAAGGAATAACTACCCAGTTGGGAAAAGAATAATTGGTTCTAGAGAAATAAATTCGGAATGCATTATAAGATAATAAAATAGTTCTACTTTTGATTCCCAGTAATGCAGTAAGTAATCAATTGATTCCACTACGATTGTTTGTAATGCATCTAGAAGTAAACCCAATGGCAAACACGAAAACTTGGTTCAACATGTGAATTTTAAGAGCAAATTCGGTTATTCGGTTATTAAATTTTGAGTGTCTCGTAATGCATATTCAGTTCAGTTTAGCAAAGGTTGTGTGAAGTGACAAGTAAGTATTTTGAAAATTATGTAATATAAGTGATACTAAGTCCTGTTTCTGCATTAGGTTCGTTTATTTTTAGTTGCTTATTTTACTAACTACTATATTTAGTTATATTTCATGGAATAGTGCTAATAACTAACTTTTGTAAAATATATACAGTTGCTCACAGAGGTATTTGAACAACGAGTTTTTTAAGGTTTTCCGGTAATAAAAGATAAATGGGAGAAAATATTTAAAAGTAGTCCTTAAGGACTGCTATTTAAATATAAATTCCCATTGAATGAGACCTGTTTGACAAAAATAGGATCACCCGTTCAGAAGTTATCAGTAAAAAGTGGGGTGACACAAATAATTGAATAGTCCATAAATTTTTTGTTACAATTTTTTAGTATTTTTATAGTTACTTAAAAACCACTGGGCCAAATTTTGAATGGGTGCACACTCCGGAAACTAGATAAAATTTCCAATAAGAAGACATTGTTGGAAAAATTTGAAGGACATTCGGGAAGAAGTTAGATATGGGGTAAAATTTTTTTTTTAAGAAATATCTGATTCCCTAACAAATTTGTTTCATTTCTGAAAAATAAATTTAACCCGATATCTAATCTAACTCCTTCCGAAATGTCTTTCTTATTTTTTCTTTTATTACCGGAAAACCTTAAAAAACTCGTTGTTCAAATACCTCTGTGATTAACTGTACATAGATACGAGCTTACTGCAAAAATAGGACCATTATTGAGGGTAGCTTTTATATAATTTATTGCCATTCTAGAAAAAATACATAGGGGCAATAGAAATGTATAAAAAAAGGGGAATAAGTAAGCGACAACTCGCACGAGACATTAAAAAACAAAAGGAGATTTATATAAATGATTTTTTGCGAAATAAAAATAATACAGAAAGTGAATCCACCTTACCAGAAATTAATTTAAGTGAAATAGATTTTGTATCAAATCTAACAAATAATAATTTCAACTCAGCTCAGTCTCTTAAAGATAAGTTAAAGCAGTGGTATATAAAATTTAATCCAAGCAGAGAATGCGTTGATTCGTTGCTAAAAATTTTAAAAGGAGCAAATTTAGATGTTCCAGGTTGTTTTAAAAGTTTGATAAATAATTCTGAGAAAATTGCAATAAGAACAGTTGCTCCAGGACAATACTGGCATTATGGCATTAAAAATCAATTATGAAAAATTACTTATGTATTCAGTGAATTTGACGAAGTTATTCTTGATATTAACATGGATGGCTTACCACTTTTTAAGAGTTCAAGTCTTAACCTATGGCCTATTTTAGGAAAAGTAATAAACATTGCAAATATAAAAATATTTTTAATAGGTGTTTTTTGGGAAATAGAAAGCCGGCAAGTATTGAGAGCTCTTTACATGATTTTGTGTTGGAAGTTAAAGATTTATTAGAAAATGGTTTGGAGACAAATAATAAAAAAGTAAAGCTACAAATAAGAGCATTTATATTCGACGCACCAGCAAAGTCATTTGTTTGTAGGATAGCAGGTCATACATCGTTTCATGGGTGCACCAGATGTACGCAAGTTGGAAGAAAAATAGATAAAGTCGTAGTTTTCGAAACAAAAAGCGCAACTCTCATTTCGGACCAGGACTTCTTGGAAAGAAAGAATTTATTTCTGCATCAAGATTATTTTCGGGCGCGAAGAACTCCTTTGGAAGAAATTGGTGTGAATATGATTTCGCAAATTGCAATTGATCCAATGCACCTTATCGACCTGGGTGTAACAAATAAATTTTTGTTGAGGCTATTACAAAACAAAGTTCTTAATTGTTATAAACTAAGTAATGAAACCAAATCAGATATGTCTGATCATTCGACGTCATTATATTCTTTTATTCCAAGAGAGTTTGCTAGAAAGCCACGATCTTTTACAGAAATAAAAAAATGGAAAGCTGTGGAATACAGACAATTTGTGTTGTATACAGGAATTTCCGTTTTGAAAAATAAAGTACACGAAGATGTGTATTATGTTTTCCTTCTTTTACATTGTGCATACAGTCTATTATCCTGTCCGAAAAGCTTTAGAGCTAATATTTCTACGGCTCAAGATCTTTTACAATGTTTCGTCGAAAATTTTCCGAGAGTTTTTGGAAATAATAGCGTCACATATAACATACATCATCTTTTACATTTAACAGACAGTATAAATCATTTGGGAATTTTAACAAGCTTCTCTGCTTACTGTTTTGAAAACGAATTACAAAATATAAAAAAGGAAAATAAAAAGCCCTCTAAGATTTTGCAATAGCTATATAATAAATTAAAATTTGAAAATCTTCAAGAGACAACCAAACCTTCTGGGTTTACAATTTCTGGTGAAAAAATTTTGAGTTATAATTCAGACAGAATTTTTTTAAATGCGAAAGAACCAAATAATTACTGCTGCATTACTCCATATGTACCTATTAAAATAGTAAATTTCCTGCAAGATCAAGAGGGAAATAAATTTGTAACTGGAAAAAGATTAACTGATTTAGAAGATTTCTTCACGGATCCAATTCCATCAACATGTTTGGGCATAAGCACTTCAGGAACATGTCTCAGTAAAAGTGAAGAAATTTTTAATATGAGAGATATTAGCTGTAAATTACTACGGTTACCCTATGAAAATAAATCATTACTTCTCCCAATACTTCATGATTGTATTTAACGTTTCAAAACAATAAAACATAAAAAACACATTCATCAAAACTCTAAAATAGACAAAATTAAAGTATGGACTATAAAGAATAATACATCTTGTGCTAAATATATTTTCAACAAAATATCAATAACATAGTAATTCGGTACGTGAAATTTGGATGCTAAATAATTTGAATTCAAAAATGTTATATTTTAGGAATGTCAGAGAAAAGAATACAGAACGAAGAAGACAGCTTTCCAGGGAAAATTCGTAGATGCAACGCGACAGTTGGACAGAGTATTTACTCTACTGAATTGAGTAATTGTATATTTAATTAATTACGCCTTTTTTTAATACAGTTACAACTTTTAAATGTTTCTAGTCAAGAAGATTTCAAGGCTTTTTTTGATAAAAAAATTCGAAGAGATGAAAGGTATACGTATACATATATCCATTAAACCTTTGATTACCAAGAAGCGTAAAATGCTATGTTCATAAATGGGCTTTGTTTTACATCCCCAGCCATTGACATTTGACTCCTAGCCTACCATCATCAAATTTTATATAGTTCTTATACTTAAATGTTTGAGTGAAAAGTATAAAAATTTTTCTGGATAGTTTTGTTTAAGTATGACAACTGGATAACATTTATCATGAGGTGAAGGTTAAAATCCAAATAACAATGGATGTGAATATATTCGTAAAACAAATTGCTTTTATGAAAAGACTGATATTTTTTCCATGGCCATCAAAGGTTTAAACAAAGCCAATAATTATAACTGTTGTATACGGCTCTCAAAGAGTTAATTTACGAAATACTATGCATATTATTGCAGATTTTATAATAGAACAAAATAGGGGCATCCTAGAAGCTTTAGCAGCAAACGCCGCTTTGATGAAAAAGCTAATAACGCAGGAACAAAATATGAATGAAGAAAATAAAATTTTTCCCTTAAAGTCTTCGGAAGAATAAGAAAAATTGGAAAGAGAACTTAATGATGAAAATTTCAGTTTTTATGTAAGTGTGAAGCAATTGAAAATAAACATAATTTTTTATTGAAACAGCTGCGCCTTTTTTTAGGTACAATTGGTAAAAAAAGTAATTTATCCGGATGGATTTGGCCGGAATTTGGACAAATTAATGGATGGGGGCTTAATACTCCACCAAGCTTTTTTTTGAGACAGTGCTTCCCTAAACCTAGAATCCTGCCCTTCTATATCACGTTTAATACAAGAAAGTAGACTTTTATACTGATTTACACTCATCCAAAACTATTGATAAAAACTTAATCCATCGTCCTGTAATTCTTTGTATAAAGTGAAAAATTCTCCTTCTTCTTTTCACATTTTACGGAGTTCTGAAGTAATTTCATCTTCATCTAACAACAAAGCAATCATAGCTAAATTTTCATCCGAGAAAGAACACATTTTTTAAGCAATTGGTATATCTTACATTCGAAACAGCTTCACTTGTATCAGTTTTAAACAAGACTAAAATTTCATTCCTTTCAAATATTATTGTCTGTCTGCTGCCTTGCCGTTAAGTGTGAATATAACCTCTTAACGTCGTTCTGTTGTCGGTCCGCTGTCTGTCGGTCTGTTGTCGTTAAATGTGAATCTACCCTTACGAAGTTATGCCCGGTCAGACGTAAGAAAAATAAAAAAAGTAGACCCTCTTTGTTTTTAGGAAGTCGCACAATGGGGCGAAACGTCACTTTGTACCCCAAAATTCGCTCTCCAGCTAAATTTTGATTCGTTAAAAAGTTATTGTTTTTTAAAATACTTAAAACATGAGGAGAATATGGAGTACCTGCGCGTTTTTTCATTTCATATTCAATTTTATCAATAAAATGAATTTATCAATTAAAGAATTTTACTTATAATTCGCCTTTTTAATAATAATATTTTTTGATTGGGGTATAATGTTCCTTATATGAAAAATAGTGTTGGCTCTTTCTATCACGTCAGATTTTTTTTATAACCTTTTTTTCGATAAATAATTATCAAGAAACAAAATTATAAAAAAGTCTGAAGTGATAGAAAAAACATTAGGAAACATTATTACCCAAGCAGAAAATATTATTATTAAACAGGGAAATTATAAGAAAAGTTTTTTATTGACCTTTATTTGAGAATTAAAAAAATAATTCCATGACGAAAATAACGAACACTGTTTTTAAAATCAGCACACTTTATTACGAAAAAAAATTATATTATTAAAAAGAGAAATATGTAAGTTTAAATTCGCAGACCTGTGATTTTGATTTTGCTATTTCTCGGCTTATTAGTTCATATTTTAAGGCTAAATTAAATATGAAATGAAAAAAGCGACGGTACTCCATATTCTTCTACAACGTTATATGTATTTTAAAAAACAAAATTATTTTCAAGGATTAAAGTTGTGAGCCGGAGATCGAATTTTGGGATTCACAGTGACGTTTCGCCCCACTGTGCGTTGGTTAATTAATTATCTCGACCTCGCATTTTCTCCAAAGGAAAAAGGATACAGTACGGCTTTCTTCCTAAAAATTGAAATCATTTACGTTATTTCAACCAACAAGCAATCAAAGGTACAAAAATTAATGAAAATCAAATTGCCCCCTGGGGATTCAAAAGTGATGAATAAATTGTCACTTGGACCATAAACGAAGGCAAGATCATCTAACAGCAAAGAACAGCATGCAATACAATTTTCCATATTGAGAAATAGTCTCGCATCCCAGTTAATTCCTTCGTTTATGCTTGGACTTGCAGAAACAACTACAAATGTGCGCGCTCACACTTCTTTAATTAATTATGTAAATCTGCGCTTTATGTTATACACACATTTGGCTACTGAGCAGAAATTGCAGAGTGGTTCTTGATAGGGATGATCGATGTTCATCGATGTTCACGAAACATCGATGTTGAGCGAATCAACATCGATGTTTTAACATCGATGTTGAAGTGTATAGAATATCGCACAATCGATGTTAATGACAGAACATCGACCTTCGATGTTGGCGAAAAAGAACCGGATCCAAATTCAAAAATATTTTTTTTTCTATATTGAAGACTGAGCATATGTTGCTTTATAATTATAGGAGATTAAAAAATACCTTTATACATATTTATACAGTTCGGCTGAGAAGAAAGTAACTTAGAATGTTGGTTGGTCAGATGCTCCCTTCTGCTTATCTCCAAATAGTGAGAGAAACTGAATTTCTATTTAGGAACAGCAGTAGTAGCAACCGGCAAAACTTTTAAATTCTGAGTTAGAATAAGGCTGGTTTCCAGCTGATTTGTTATTTGAATCATATTCTAATTTATAGATAATAAAATAACAAAGTTAAGCAATAATGGGTTGATAGTGTTACTCAAAGTTGTCACAGGGTTTTGCTTGCTTTATATACGGAGGCAGCTGAGGGTCAGTTACATTATGTTTCTCATTTAAGCTGCATAAACAGGTTTACTCATGTTTTAGTAAATATATATATATTTTTTCTGGTAAACTAAACACATAACATTCCAAAAAATACTTATTTACTTCTTATAAATCAAATAAATTCAAAAACAAATCAAATCAGAAGCAAAGAGGTGACGCTTAATACGCTGACTGCTCAAATGGCATTTTATTTGAGCTTTAGACATGTTCAAGTAAAGAACATCCCAATGATCATTCAAAAGATAAAGAATTAATACGTTCATTAAAAGCGTAGTTAGGTCGACAGATGTAAAGAAAGTCATAATTCCTGAAAGGGCGACAAGGAACTAAGATATTCAGACAGGTTAGTAGTTTCGGGATATTAATTGTACCCTGCAAACATTCATAAACGAACAGAATCCCAAAGACTCGCGTCTCTTCTGTAGAGTGCCCACAGAAAGAAGCTTTAGTATATACATGTAGGGAGACAATATAACAGGATTGTTCTGTGGAAGGCTACAAAGCGCAAATGTAAGAACCTACGTTACATCGCTTCGAAGAAACTAATATGAACCAAATAAAATGGTGACCAGACCGCGGAAGCGTACTCTTAAATCGGTCTAACTAAAAAGCAATAAAAAGTCTTGGTAACAAAACAATCATCAAACTCACGAGACCATTTCTTTCGTAGCCCAAAACCAAATATCTACGCCGATAGTTGTTCCCGATCTTGTATTCGATATTGTTCAATCATTTTTCAGTTTTAATTTTAGTTAGTTGTCTTCGACGTTCACGTTAAAATCACCGCTCAGTATAATTGGTTTTTTATCCCAACTTTTGTTCCATAAAGCTGCACCTGTTGCAGATTCTCTGTCCCACCATATTCTTCATGGAAAGGCCTCGACTCCGCATAAACAGATAGTTGTAAACCTAAGAAAAGCCATATTGGAAGTGCCCATTAATTGATTAAAGTGAAAAACAGCGAATCAGAAATAAACCATTCAAGCATCTTGTTTTATCACGCCCTTCTACAAATTCATTGTATTTAACATCGATATTACGGAACATCGATGTTTTGAGTTCGATTATTATCGATCATCGATGTTTAGTCATCGATGTCAATATCGATGTTATGTCAACATCGCTCATCTCTAGTTCTTGATCTAGGTACAAGTTCCTGTGCGCTTTTGTATAACAAGATACGATCTGAGCTTTTTGGGATGCGAGACTGTTTCTGATTATCGGAAAATGCATTGCATGCTGTTCTTCACCATTGAGGCTCAGCCTGTAATCAACACAGACTATACGGACACGGAGCCTACTCCATGTACTTCCCATAGCACAGAAACATTACAACCGGTTGCAGAATCAACATGAAAAGAAGATCCACAAAGCAAACGTATCGAAATAGACACGGCTCTTGCCCGATCGGCTTATGCGACAAATCTGCCGTTATCGATTTTCGAATCACTATACTGGCAAAATGCTATGGCGCTTTTAAATTCAAATTATATTCCGCCCGCAAAATATGCAATGAGTTTAATAACAGATGGATGGACAAATAAGAGGTGCCCCTACTCGTTATTAAAAATATGTAGTAAATTTTATTATAACTACACCTAAACCAATATTTTCAAAAGAATTTATGCTGGTAAAAACAGAGAGACAGCTGATTATATAAAACTGAAATATGTAATGTTTTGAAAGAAGTCGGTGTGCATAAATTTTCATGCGTTATTACAGACAATGCTGCAGCCATGAAAGCTCGTGGAGGCAGATCGAAGCAAAATATCCACGTCTGTTGTGCAGCACTTTAAATTTGTTATTCGGTAATATAATGGCTATAGATCGTGTGACAAAATACATAAAGAAGAGACTTATAATTTAGACGCTTTTTGATGAAAAACAACAAGAAAATATGGACACGAAGCTAAAACATTAAAGGGACCGGCTAGCACTAGATGGGCTGGAGCCCTACTTACGTTTAAATCATTTTTGGCTAATCAAGAAGTGTTAAATTACAAAACATATCGAACGAAACGTGGAACTCCATCGAAGATGCAACAAAACTGCTTACGCCTATATCAATTTCCATTCAAAAAATTGAATCTGATGACTCTGGATTATCAGATGTTCGAGGTTCGTTTATAAAGATTAAAAATACAATCAGTAATACTGATACTTCGGATTTATTGACTATACAGTTAAATCAGAAATTTTAGATCTTCTGGAGTCCCGAAAATCATTTTGCGAAAAACCTATACATTTAACAGCTTACCTACTTGTAATGTGAGCCCGTGCTTTAAATTTTCGGTGTGAACATGCCAGTTTGTACTCTTCCTCTATTGGTGAGGAAGAAGAGCATATTTCGTGACAGCTGCCAGAGGACTGACGACGACAAGAGCTAACATATCATCATCGCCTCACAAGCACACGATTTGCGCAATAATTGTATCCTGAAATTTTCGTGCCAATGTATATTTACCCTTCCCGGAGAGCTGTTCTACGAAGTGAGCAAATGGAAACCGCCGCCAAAAGTTATAAAATTGACCAGGTGGTTCATGAGGGTATTTTGACTCCGCATCTTTAGACACCCGTATTTTTTTCACAGTCCTGCACTAAGTACGACCACATAAAAAGTGGGGGGGGGGGGGGGGCACTTGCCATCAGAAAGCGCATAGAAAGCGCATAGAAAAAAAACCAACACAACAGCAGCACACCCTTAGAGTATATAACTATAAGGAGAGGCCCTAAAGCCAAAAAACCTCGGCACTTTTCTTGATGTAGTTGAATCGTTGGGTTGTGTTTGTTTTCGTCATGGCAGTAGTAAAACAACGACATTTCTAGAGGTGGGCCAAAATAAATTGGAAATTAGAGCATAATTGCATTTTACAATTGCCTCAAGGAATTGCGAATGATTTTCTTTTTTGTAGCGAATCTATATCACAAAATTAAATTAAAACTTTTAAACATTTTAATCACGAATTTAAGTTTTAAGTGTCCCTTTATAAAAGTTAAATCACGAGCCACTGGGTTAGCTAAGGAGAAGCAAAAAATGCGATTTTAGAAAATGTAAACAAACTAAGAACGCGACGAAAAAACTTCACTTTTCTTTACGTTCCGTTGCTGTTCTTAGCGTGTCAATGCAATTATATCAAGCTTAGGAACTAACAAAACATGATTTTAATCAAAAACTCCCCTGAAAAACGATATTCCACGTGCACAACGCCGATTGTTTGCACAATACAAAACCACGCACTTCATTTCAACAATTTCACTATTAAAGTACACTGTCTACAGTTCAAAAAGTTGAAAGCTATTATCTTTACAGTTTTCTAATATATTGCACTAAAATAAAGAGTAAAAACCACTCGGAACTTTATATGGAATTACAAAACAAAATTGTTAAACCATCGGACAATTCACGATAATCACTTTGACAGTTCGCAAACTAAGGAGAAGAGCTCTCCGTCCTCACCTCGCCAAAAAGCCAAATGCCGATCGCACGTACACGGTTTCACAGATGAGGGCCTTTCCTGTTGTTATATATTCTAAGAGCACACCCCAGCGTGCTAAGCGAAAACAATTTGCACTGTATATCAGCTGGCAGACTACTCTCAAGACCTCTGTTGAAATACAAATTAAGAAGTCGCATTGATTTCCCAGGGATAAGGAGAGTAACAATGAATACGGAACCCACCAAATAAGATAGTTTAAGAATCTTTACTTATTCCATATCAAGTTATATCACCCGAGATCTGCACAATGGTCGTCAACGTTTCTTTGACTGTAAGTATAGCTTGTATTATAACCCATCAAATTTTATCTGTACCTTTACGCGTATATTGTGTATCTTAACTATCTAAGAGTGATGTGCTAGACTAAGATGCAAAATTTTATATTTACAATTTAAAAGTGTAATTAGAGACTCAAATGGTTTCGAATTCTCTGTTGTTTCTTTCGGTGTAAAATCTAATTAACGTTTTCTTTGGCATTTTATTTGCTTATGTACGCGGACTTACTTGAAGTGTAGGAAACTCTTTGAAAGGAGATCCTGATTATATTTAATACTTAGGCACCGCTCGACGGGAAACATGTTCCCGAGCACGAATTTATCAATATAGGAACAATTTTGTAATAGTACTACCACTTGACAGTTTGACGGTAAGGTTTTCACCGTATTATAATAGGAAATAAGGCTCAAGATACTATTTTTGTATAAGCATAACCAGAGTTTTCTTTTAATCATATACATGGCTAACTTGTGCTCAAGCTACCCATATTATCGGGGCATATACGTGAGAGACTGGGATGCTCACGATCGATTTTCAGTGGTAAATTTACTTATTTCGTTAGAGGTACTAGTCCACAACCGGTATGCGGAAACGATTTGGGTTAGTTATTAGAGCGAAATAAGTAGTATCGCGAATAATTGTTTCTTTTGGTTTGGAACCCTCCTCAAACGTCGTTCTGATTTTTTTTATATCCGTCGCAGATTCCATTTACATGATATAACTTGCAAGTATCGATCCTTATTTTCATATGGAATAACTTTTCAATTATATGTAATAATTTGTCTATCGAAATAAATTTTCAATCAATCTTTCTTTAGTTCTAGGTTTTCAATTATATAGCCTTAATTTTCAACAGGCATAAGTTTACAGGGAAATGACATACTTTTTCCATTACAGGGATTAATTTACACTAAGAATATTGTTCCATATAATAAGGATTAAGTTTCATTTAGGCGAAATTAGAGTAACTTTCACTAAGGCTAGTTAATTTACAATTACCTAATTAGTTTTCGAATATAAATATAGTGTCTGTTTCCTTTGTTCGACTAAGTCTAATTGTAAGAGAAAACAATGAATTTTCGATTAAGAATACATTTTGATTAATATGAGTTAAATTTCTTCTATTGATTTCAGGAACACATACAAGTTTCTTCCCCTTCTCGCCTCCCTCATCCGGTCACCCTTTATCCTTATGTATTAATTTGATTTCATTTTGATTCTTTTTCAGCATCCTTTATAGGTTAGGCCTGTACCCTAGCTAGGTACAGGGATGCGGTGGGTTAGTAGCTAAACTGTCGATAATTGGGTATATTTTCTTTTTTTCAATTTTAAGACAATTCAGCGTAGCTAGGAGTAACAGGTGACACCAGGCCTGTTGCTCTTCCTTCTTAATCTGTTGCCACAGGCACGTGAACTCTATTGTGGTGTGTGAAAGGATGTTCAAGGACCCGAACCCCATACCGACGAGCTAGGACGTGCTGCCAGCTAGCGCATGCCTCCTGAATATCCCGGGGCAACTTCACGTTACACATAACCGGGCACACATACTTGACCCAAGGTACCATCCACACAATTTTGAAAATTTGAATGACGATGAGTATTATTACATTTCATATTAAAAGTTCTAGATGTATTATCTGTTAATACTATAATTGCACTCGAAAATTAAGCAGAATATCGAGCTGTATTTCAATTTTGGGCTAACCAACTGATATGGAGACCTCTCATGACAACTCAGTCTGCACCTGGTCCTGCTCGCCCAACCCTTCATCCACGAGACTGGTGGCTAGGTTTTTGCAAATCCAAACCATTGTCAGATATAGCAATCAGAATATTAAGTACTCCATCGTCATCGGTAGCCAAGCAACTGATCAATGTTTAGAAGGAATCACACTAGGGATCGAAACCGTTTCACAACTGAAGGTTTAAATAAACTAGTTTCTGTAAGATGAAATCTACAGTTTGTTCAATCACAACATATTCAATGTACGTTTGACTTAGAAGAGTTCGAAGTAAATAAAGATTATGTCAACAACAACAGCGATATTGACACCATTTTTGATAGTCATTAAATATAGTGTTCAAAATACTGTTTTGATATCAATAAGAAGTATACTTTTTGTTTACATCAAACTACATTTTTTAAACAAACAAAAAAACCTTGTATTTTTCGAAAAATACGAATATTTCATTCAAGTATATTTGTATTTTTCAGTCTAGTAGAAATTTGTTATTTTTTTTTTAAAACTTGTATTTAACTAAATAAAACCGTCTTTTTCGAAAAAAAACATTCTGTTTTTTCCGTCATTTTCAACACACATCGTTTTTTTTCAAATTGCCATGATCTTGACCATGAACCAGATGAGGAGAACACAGCTGTTATCTACGAAACCACAAAAAAACAGCACAATTAACTTTGACCATCATTAAATACAGGATTTAATTCCATAAAATCCAAGGACCCAGAACTAAGTCGTCAACCCCGCATGTATCAATAAGACGACCGGTTATGAAAACCACGAACCCGACCACATCACATATTACAACCAGACAAAGACAAACCAAAGGCATCTTATTGTTTGCTCAAACTTCGCTTTTAACAAAAGTTAACTAACTGAGTAGGAAACAAACGCAGTGAAGAATTTAAAAACGAACGAAATATGTCGAAAAGTTTTTGGTTTTCGTAGGGAAATGGAACGAAATCCTGAATGGATATCTTTGTATTTTGGTTTTGGACGGCAATAAGTCGAAAAGTAAAAGAACGTAAAAGCTGTTTTGGTGGTAGCTACAAATATAATTATTAATCTTTAATATTCATCAGTTTGATTATCTCCAATCAAACTGTATAGATAAAATAATTGTCAAACATATTTTGGTCAACCTGTACAGTTCGATAAATGTTGAATAGTGTGAAACACAAACACTTTAAAAAATATAATAATCAATCAATCATTGACAATAAAATACTGTTCTCTATAGAGAGAAAATTCTAAACTACATATCTATGTATTTATTTTAAAGTAGAATACAAAAATTGCCATTCAATAAATCAGTCTAGCCAGAACAACCGAACTGGTAACTTACAGAAATCGTTAGAAAATAAATATTATAATATCTCAAACGAAGTGGCTTTTTAATAAATTTTTATAAAATGTTTTTAGTCATATTTATAGATAAAAAGAGGTTCTAGGATTGGAGGTTCCACAACTAAAGGGATTACAACCTAATCTATCAATTACCAACCAGGCCCCTACTATCCTCATTGGTGACCCCGAAAATTATTTTAAAAAGCAGAAGTACCCCCTACTTAAGGTAAGGAGCTTTCTGTGTTTTTTGTAATAAGAAAAAGAAGCCAACAAAACACCGGTAAAAGCAAGCAAATTTTTAAATATAGGTACCCCTTCTACCAAAGGTAAGGTATTCTCTGATTTTAAAACAAGAAGTCAGCAGTAAGCAAGCAACAACATTTTAATAAGAGGTGCCCCCTACTCAGGGTAAGGCATCCTCGTTATTAAAACCATTATCAAGCAGACATCAATCAACGACAGAACATTTTAATAAGAGGTGCCCCCCGTCCAGGGTAAGGCATCCTCTTCATTGAAAGATTTCAACAACAATATATCAACATCAGCAATCTATCAAGATAAGCATTATTTGAACTATGAGGTGCCCCCTCCCAGGGTAAGGTATCTTCTATTTCAAAAACAATCAATCAACAAACCAAGAATACATCAATAGGAAGAAAGAAGAAAAGAGAAAACCTTAACAAAAAAATAAGAAATCAACAATAAAACTTTAAAGAAGAATTAAAGAATGAAAGAACAAATGGTGAAGATAACATTGGTACGTTTTTTACAATTAAAATTAATTTTATTGTACCACGATATAAATAACACTTCAAGTATTCAAAATGTTTATCGAATTAATAAAATAATATCTTTTCTGGTAAAAATAATATATTGTAACGTAGTTGGGGCTCTTCGGGCTCGAAGGATTAATTATGACACTTATTTACAGTCACAAATGTTCAAAATTTTTATTCACTTCACTGATTAATTCGTTGCACAATTTTCTTGAAAATATTTTTTTTACAATATATCGTTTCACTTTAATAATTAGCACTTATCGCTTCACGGGCTAAAATACAATTACTCTTCACAGTATCAAATGTACCCTTCCAGTGTAAATCACGACTTAAACTAACCAGGCTGCAACTTAGTTCAAGATGTTTCCGTTATACATTTTCACCATGGGTTCAAGTCGTCCTTGACTTTCTACGTTTGACATTTGTCTACATTGATGATATTTAAGTCGCGAGAAAATCTTAATCCGAACATAAAAATCACTTAAACCAAATTTTTAAACAACTATCAGATTTCGGAATCAATATCAATCCATCCAAATGCATTTTCGGAGTTGGAACTTTGGATTTCCTCATCCACAAAATAACAATAGAAGGAATAATACCTTCAGAAGACAGAGTCCAAATTATTACCATTTATCCTCCAAATTCCAATTATCCTCCAAATTCCATCAGACAAATTCAACAATTTATAGGCATGGTTAATTATTAGTATAGATTTATTTGAAATCTTGCCAATCTACTAAACCCAATTCACACTCATTTGGCTCTACTTCTCAAAAAGAAAATAAATAACGCAAAAAATTTTCTTAGCCAGTACAATATGAAGACCAAATTAATAAAATTAAACAATCATTTTCAAAAGCAACTTTATTATTCCATCCTATTGAAAATGCAAAATTCAATTTAACCGCGGACGCTTCTGCTAATGCTGTTGGTGCACTTCTCCAACAATCCAATGCAAACCATTGGGAATCCATTGCATTTTTCTCTAGAAAATTAAAAGACACAGAAATCAAATATTATGTATTCGGCCGAGAACTTTTGCCATTATATTTAACCATCAAACATTCTAGACATTTTCTAGAAGGTCGAGAATTTAAAACTATTATAGACCACAAACCACTCCTTACAGCAGTATGGCCTAAAACTGAAAGAAGTCCAAGACAAACTCGACATCTGGACTACATAACCCAATTTATCAAAGGTAAATCAAGTACAGTAGCAGATACTTTAATTAAATTAAACACTTCTGAGTCTGACACTTGGTGCGTAGTAATTCTACTACAAATTCACGATCATATATATACATCTATTGTTTCTAAGTATTTTTGGCCTGGAATGAATACAGATATTAACAATTGGACTAGAAAATGTATCATTTGCCAAAAAGCCAAAATAACCAAACACACAAACTGCGAAATTTGTAAATTCGAACTACCCAAAGCAAGACTCGAACGTATCCATTTAGATTTAGTAGATCTTTTACCGTCTTCAAATAGATATTCTTACATTCTGACAATAAAAGATAAATTGACTCATTGGCCAGAAGCTTATACAATCAAAGATATGCAGGCAAACACAATTACCAACACATTATACGAACAATATTTTCCACGTTTTGGTATTTCACTCGAAATTACTACAGATAAGGGTAATCAATTCGAATCCAAATTATTCCCAGAGTTTACAAAAGTTTTAGGATCACATCGAAACCGTACCAGTCTTTATCATCCACAATCAAACGGGA
Organism: Leptarthrus brevirostris; assembly: GCA_964036015.1. Classification (NCBI taxonomy): domain Eukaryota; kingdom Metazoa; phylum Arthropoda; class Insecta; order Diptera; family Asilidae; genus Leptarthrus; species Leptarthrus brevirostris. The sequence goes on along the minus strand of OZ038376.1, from coordinate 10,741,414 downwards.
TAATCGAACGCTTTTACCGACAATTAAAAGCAGCCATAATAATACAGTGCGTTTCATAATTATAGCACACCTACCAACTTCATGCAATTTAAGCTATAATTTTTTGGTTTTGCACATTGGCACAAAACAGCTTGTGCTAGAATAAATTTTCTCTCTTCCGCTCTGAGAAAAAAGAATTTTATTTTGTTGGATTGTTTCGATCATTCCATAGTACTGTTATAAGAAGTGAGACACTGTAATTTTAGGTCTTCTTTTCGCGTTTCATAATTATAGCACATTTAAAAAAACGAAAAAAAATTCAACTTTATTTGTGCAATTGTGATACAAAACAATATTTAATATCTAGTTACACTGCCCTGAGCTTTTCTAGGGAGAAAAAGAAACCCCCGAATTCAAGAAAGGAAAGGAATAGAGGCCAGAAGGTAGACCTAGGTTTCATTCTACAAAATACAGAGCCCACTGAAGAGACTGTAAAGAGCCCAAATGAAAAGGCTAAGTCCGGAAATGAAGGAAGAGCAACGTCACTTTGAACCAGGGTTGTGTGCTTCCAGACGGCTTTTACTGGAGTGTTGCTGCATCGATGACCTGGATTGAGGTAAGCACCGAAGCGAAATGCCATGCTTACCATCAGGCAGGGCACTTTATTGCGGAGTGCCCTAAGAGACTCAGGAAAGTGGCTGAGGCCACTGTGGAGGAAACGCCAGTTATAGCAGAAGTTTCCAAAACAGTGACCTCGCTCAGTGCTGCGCCTACTCTCTTGGAGTAACCTGCCACTAAGGTATTCTAAGCAACCACTCCCTGAGGCAAATCCGACACCGGCTATAAATGGTGCTACCCCAACACGGGAAAAGGCAGACACTTCGGACGGGGAGGTTCCAAGTGGAAGCCAGAAAAAGAACAAAAAGTGGATGAAGAGGAAGACGAGGGGAAAGCCTGATCAGGAGGTGATTCCACCACCGAAGAAGGCAGTGGGTACTTGAAGGGTCTCGGGGGAAGAGGCTACACCTTGCGCTCCGAGTGTATCAGCAGTGACTTCAATGGATGTCACTGAAGTTCTATCGTACGTAGAGGTTGTCTCTGCTCTTGAGACGGCCGGTCCAACCCAAAGCGGCTATGAATCGTGTGGAAGTTCCATATCGATTAGTAGCCGCTTTGAAGTGGATCCTGCTTTGGTCGAGGTTCCGAGGGAGAAGCTGCGCTCGCTCCTCGACAGCCTTCACTACAAGAAGAGTTCGGACAGGATCCTGACCATTCTCAGGCGTGAGCTTGGAGATCCAGCAAGGCTCCTGCCCCAACTAAAGCTCCTCATGGCAGAGGCCAAAAATAAGCCCAAGTACAATGAGGTGTCGAGGTGCGATCGCCTCTTTAATAAATTCTCGGGAATCCTTGAGGATCTCAAACTGGACCGGGCTTTTCATCATTAGAGTTGTATAGTCATTGTCTAAGTTCTTGAGATTTTTTGAATGTATAGGATAACATTGATAAATGCAGGGGGCTTGAGTGCACCCACTAGGCTACACAGTATTTTTGAAAACATATACAGGAGACGAATTTTACACAAGACACATTTACACGTCTAGAACAAAATTCCAATCTACACAAGGGTTAGACGCCCCGTAGAGGTTCCGGTGTGGCAATTGCTGTGTCCCACAGATTTACACTGATGTCTCCTATACACAGACATCTACCCAGGTTTCGCGTCTTCCTTAGATTTCGTCTTAGGGGAAAAGACGCTAAGGGTAGTAAACGTGTACCTGCCGCATGACCAGGATACTGCAAGACAGGTGTTGGATATCCTGTCGCATATTCCGAATTTCGGTGGTGAGGTTATCCTTGGGGGTGACTAGTCAGACATAGCAACCTTGTGGATGTCTGCCGTTGGATTAATCCAACGACTAGGTGATACACAAGGGTTTCCCGAAATGTCCAGGGTAGCTTTTCGGGTTCGAGGATAGAGAGACTTTACGTCTCGTCTAGCCTTCTTAATTTTTTCGTTTGTATCACTCATGAAGTGTTGAACTTGGAGCAGTTCATCGAATAATTCATTCAGGTTTGGCACCAATGGCGTGATAACAAAAATATTTTTTCAAACCTTAGCCATTGGTGGGATGTTGGAAAGGAACTTCCAAATTATATTCGCAACAACATTCTCGTCCAACAATGAATTCTTTCATTATGTTCCTACTTTCTCTGGTGAAAATAGAGAATTCCTGGACAGAACGCTTACTCTCTATGGTATGCTTACCGCAACGAAGGATCTTCGAGGTCATACTTCTCCTGGTTATGCTGGTCTAACTCCAGAATTCTTTGTTTGTTTTAGGAATCTTTAATTCCGGACCTTTTGGATGTCTCTAATTCTGCAGTGGTTGGACATACCGAATTTCCCTCCAGTTTGCGGGAATCCGTTATGCGTATAATATCTAAGAAGGGAGATCTTCAGAGACTGGGAAACTGGAGGCTAGTTACTCTGTGTAATGTCGACTACAAAATAGTTTGCAAAATACTGGGAACTGAACTGCGCTCAGTGATTGCCTCAGTAATACACCCGCCACAGTCCTACTGCGTTCCAGGTCGTAGTATCTACGACAACATCGCCGCAGCAAAGCATCTTTTAAGTTAAAAGTTAAGCTCCCTTGGCTCGTTGATACAGCTGTCTAGTTCGGTGTTAAAATTTTGTTGGATTTTCATCTAGTTTTCGTTTTGTCGTGAAGGCGTCCAGCAGCTGAAGGAAAGTTAACCCTTTGGTGCTGCTGCTGATAACGAGCCAAGGGAGCTTAACTTTTCTTCATTAGAAACGCCGATCGTGTTAAGAAATTCTTTTATTTCTTACGTTGCTCGAGTTAAACAAGTGTTGTTTTGGTTTTTAGTTTATCTTTTTCCATACCATGAAAAAACTGGTCATGATCTCTTTAGATCAAGAAAAGGCATTTGATAGCGTCTCGCATGAGTATCTACTGAGAGTTCTTGATATATTTGGGCTTCTGTCCAGATTGATTGAGATTATCAGTGGTCTGTATAGAGGTTCAGTGATTCTCATAACACAAAATGGGCATACATTGTCTCCTATTCCGTTTCGTCGGGGTATCAGGCAGGGATGCCCGTTGTCAGGAATGCTTTATGACTTTTCACTGGAGCCGCTGTTAGTAAATCTTCGTCAATCCTTGAGACAATATTCAGTTCACTTTCCATACATTACAATAAGGCCACCTATTCTAGCGTATGCTGACGACCTGTCTATATTTGTAACGAAAGATGATGCATTTCCAGTCGCTCGTAGGGTTTTCGAACAATATGAGCGATTAGCGGGCGTAAGGGTTAAGCTAAGCAAAAGCCAAGGCCTATGGTGTGGAAGGTGGCGGAATCGTTCAGATTCTCCCCTCGGCATACAATGGACCAATACTTGCCTGAAATATTTAGGTGTATATGTGGGGCTCGATGATAAAACATCTAATAGCCGCATGGCTCTGAAGAAACTCTCTGGAGCTGTGAATTCATCGCGGAAAGGACGTACAGTCGTTGTCAATTATTTGATTATCTCGTCCATCGAGCACCTGTTAAAATCGGAGTTCCTAGAAGAAGGCCCCCTCCCCCCATAACACAATTAAACGAATAGGTGGATACAGCACGAGCGCGTTTTAATCGTCTCTCTACTAGGGAACCTAGCACTGAGGTGATAAACGCTTTCGTAATGAATCGACCGCCGCACACGACATTCAGTACACTCACTTCACGTAGGCTGCGAGAGCTCTTCGTAGGAGTAAATCATACGGATACCTTAGGGATTAATAGATGGTGCGCACATCTTGGGGAAGACTTGGGAGTAATGGGGACCATAACTAGCAGAGTTATCTATATATATGCTCCATCACAGCCTCGTGCATCCAGACCAGCTGTCACATATCGATCGACGAATTCAAAGAGCCTGCACGGTTTGTGGTGGTCAAGGAACCCTGTTCCACAGATACTTCACATGCCCGACCTTGTCCGATATTAATAATCTTGTTCGCGATATATGCCAGTTTATCTGCCCGACATTCGGCATCTGTACTGCATGCAGATCGAGCCTGGGTAACAGCCCACTAACCCACAGTTTCACACACATGCACTTAAGAGTTCCTGTCAACGAAGGCTGACACATATAACTGCACCTGGCAACCTTTATGCGGAACGAAAGCCCCGTCTTTCACTGGGAATAACAGGCCGAAGACTTGCAGCAGCTTATCCACGAAGCTTCTCTTCGCTTTGGTATTGCTGCAAGTGCTGCGGGAAGGACAAGTTTCACGTTGGAATCGTAGAACTAGGAGGATGATAGGAGCAGTTTGCAAACGTCAATGACTCTGCAGACTGATCCCGCGTGACTCTAATCGGTTCGAAATTTTTGTGCGTTTGTTTAGAACAAGTTTGGATGAATGCTCCCGGAGGACTAAAAAAGTGGCGAACGACTATACGGAGCGGGCATTTGCTTGGGATCAGTGGTTCCCGAAGTAGGAACTTCGCCCAGTGCTGCATCTACCCTCTGGGAGCACTCAGACAATCATTTTCTAGTTTAATTTTTCGGTTTCGGTTCATTTTGTTTGTATTAGTATTAGTTTTAGGTCTAGTTATGGATTCGGAATTTTTCCAAAATTTTTGGGAACGTTTCTAAGAACTGGCACTCGCTTGGAGGCATTTAAAAATTTCTTGTATTTTCTTTTTTTACAGGTTTTTTACAATTTTTTTTTTGCCATCAAGGTATAGAGTCGTTTTTTACGTAATACTTTTAAAATAACGTCATTATTTATGTTCTATGGATTTTTGTAGGATATTTACAATTAATAACGATTATGCCAATACAGCGACGTATATATGTTACATAAAGAAAATATTATTATTCATGATATTCTAAATTTTACGATTCACTCCTCAAATTTAATTATTAATCTTTAATTAAATAGTCATCTAAATATTTTAAATAAATCCACTTTGATTATTTTCAATCAGACTGTAAAGATTTAAATAACTGTCAAACATATTTTGGTCGACCTGTACACTTCGATAAATTTTGAATAGTGTGAAGCACAAACACTTTAAAACTATAATAATCATTCAACCATTGACAATAAAATGCTGTACTCTATGCAGGTTAAATTCTAAACTACATATCTATGTATTTATTTTAAAGTAGGATACAAAAATTGTAATTCAATAAATCAGTTTAGTCAGAACAACCGAACTGGTAGAAATCGTTAAAAAATAAATATTATAATATCTCAAACGAATTGGCTTTTTAATAAATTTTTATAAAATGTATCTAGTTATATTTCTAGATAAAATGAGGTTCTAGGATTGGAGGCTCCACTACTACTATCCTATATGTACATCCTCATTGGTGACCCCTAAAAATTTTTTGAAAAGCAGAAGGTAAGGAATATTCTGGTTTTTTTTTTAAATAAGAAATTTTTAAATAGTAAGGTAAGGTATTCTCTGATTTTAAAACAGGAAGTCAGCAGTAAGTAAACAACAAAATTGTAATAAGAGGTGCCCCCTATTCTGGGAAAGGCATCCTCGTTAAGTGGCGTCGGAGTTTTACATACAAATCGCGCGAATGCGCGTCACTCTCTCTAATTTATTCTATCGCCTTGAATTCAGTGTATACATGGATCTCTCTGCTCAGTCGTGAACAACAGACATCGACCGAGGGTCGGAAATTGTAGCACCTACCTTAGACTTAGCATATGAATGGGAGTAAAGACGAAGGATCGCACAAAAGCGAGGCGCGGATAGCCTTAACTGTGTATTATACGACTATACAATGTATAATTCTCTTTCTCCTTCTCCTTCTCCCTACGTTACATATTTCTTCTCTCTCATGTAACGAAATGTACCTAAACGTAACGCATTCTTTCAATTTCACTCTCAATTCTTGTCCAATTATCAAAGAAGAAGTTTCACTTCAAAAACGATGTGGGTTAGTGATACTTTAGTGTTGAAAGGTTGTCGTATCTGCTAAATTGAAATGCCAAAATTAGATTATAATTAACAAAAAAGTCGGCAGTCTGTGAAATTGAGTGTAAAGAAATTTCAGTTATTTTATATGTTATTTACAAAATAAAATTATTGAAATGGCTACAATGGTGGAGGCTTATGTTATATGAGCACAAACGCACAACAGCACAACGCCTGCTAGTCTGCAAAATAAATCACGTTGGTACGAACCAATTGAGTATGGTACACAAAATATTGGAATAAAAAGTGGAACGGCCGAACAAGGGGCCGTGAAAAACATCACAATTAAGTCGGCAATCAGAAGTTCGGTGTTCGCTGAAGTGCATCGCGTTTTTTTTGGTTGCAAATATTGCTTTCGCAATAAATTTTTTTTGACAATTTATTAAATTTAGTGCAGCAAGCGCGGAACGTAGAATTACGTCTGGAGAAATTACCTCTCTGAGTAAATAAGCCCGGCAGTTTTCGCATTGTTACATCAATTTGCGAACATTTGGGAAAAAAGGGAAGAAATTAACAGTAAGCCTTGCCGTAACTAGTAGTGATATTTTGATAATTTTTCCGGCATTTTCTTGTGTCTCAACAAATTTTTGGTTAATGGTACCTTTTGGGTTAATTAACCTAAAAATAATTATGAGTCCTGAAATTGTTTTTTTAGCTGTTATGCGTCGAATTAATCCATTCACTTAAAGGCCAAAAATTAAAAAAACTGAAGAGGATGGATGCACAATCTTCTCCATAATCACTCGGAAGAGAATTCGTACGACAATATTACACCTTGTTGAACAAGGCTCCCAATTACTTGCATCGTTTTTATAACAATCACTCAAGCTGGGCCGGATTCCCACAGTCGCGATGCTGTTCTTGTTATTGGACAAAATAATATATTCAGTACAATTCAACAACTAAATTTCCGCGACTGCCAAGCTAAAATCAGCCAAGTTGATGCTCAGGCAACATTAGGAAATGGAGTAGTTGTCCAAGTAACAGGAGAACTTTCTAACGATGGCCAATCTACGCGACGCTTTACGCAAAAATTCGCAATTGTTGCTAAATTCCCTAGGAACTACTACGTCCATAATGACATTTTCAGATACCAAAATTCATATTCGGATGATAAAAACGGCGTTGATCATGATGACCTACTGCAAAAATTTCAACAACCTCAACCGCAAGCTACCCAAATGTCTATACAGCCTATACCAACTATTTCTCCACTGCCGCAACCTACTCCACAACAGACCACGATTTTGCAAAGTACAAATACTACATTGACAGCACCGGCAACATGTTCAATTCCTCCAACAAATATAACGTCGTCATTACCTTTGGAATCTATCGTCAAAAAGAAAGTTAAACCTTTGCAGCAGTCTATCCCAATTTCTTCTGAGGTATCAGCGTCTCTTAACGAACCCTGTCCGGGTGATGAACATAACTATTTAGCACATCCTGGAAATGTCGTGTCATGCGAAGTGGAAGTCTTCGACGATACCCACTTTCATGCCAAAACAACGACACCATTCCAAGGTTCTGCGTCTATGCAGAGTTCGAAAACAATCCAGTTCCGGACGTCTGCATTGGGTAAATGATTGAGTATTTCTTCAGATTCAATTTTTTTATCTTTTTGAATTTAAAATTTTAGTGCCCATACTTCAATATTTCGGAGTATTCCGAAACATGGCGGTTTCCCAAATATGGAACTCCCCGCGCCATATTGAAAAGAGGGGTAAACGTCAGAATCTATAGGGAATTCTCCAGCACTTCCGGGCGTTTTCTTCATGAGTGGATGGCGATTGTGTGAGGCGCTAGAAAGTGAGGAGTGTGTAAAGTGTGCAGTTCTGCCCGGCCGAAAAAAGAAAGTTTTAAGGTAAACGTGGTTTTTTTTGTGCAAAAAAAAATTTGAAGGATTGGAAGAAAGAAAGCCTATAATTTATAGCGAAAGAAGGGAGGACAATTTACAAAAACGATAAGTACCATTCTTTTTGTCAGTAATCAGATATATATTTTCTGCAATGCCACACGTGTGAGCTATTTGGTTTTCAATATGTGATTTGATATGTTCAAAATTATAGTATATTTATATTCAATAGTACGATAAAACTTAGCAAAAATTGATGAAATTTAGAAATCCGGCTTAACCGAAAATGATTTTTTACTAGGAAAACGGAAAATCGAAAATGGCTACATCAGCCACAAAATAATAATTAGTCACGGATAATGAAAACAAAAAAAGGATACTACAACTAAAAAAACAAAAAAAAAACAAAATTAGATTGAAATGTGAAAAGCCAACATTTCTGAAAAGAGAAAAAGGGAAAAAACATTTGAATAAACTAATTTTTTTCAGACTGTGCTAATAAAATAAAATAAAATAGTTTTTTAAAAAAAAAGTTGAACCGACTTCACAAAAGGCGCTAAAAAGCATAAAATAATTTTTAATTTTATATCTATTACGACATTTTGAAGTCGGTGCAAATCAAACAAACCAAAAAACTACAACAAAACTATTTAATCATGATTTCCTATAATCCCGTAAGCTGAAACGTTCAGCTTGTATTATGTATTATTTTCAATGGTGGTTCTGCAGTTGTTTTATTTGTTTAATTTGCACCGACTTCAAAATGTCGTAATAGATATAAAATTAAAAATTATTTTATGCTTTTTAGCGCCTTTTGTGAAGTCGGTTCAACTTTTTTTTTAAAAAACTATTTTACTTTTCACTTTTTAGTGTCTCCGACTCTATACAACGAAGAAAGAACCATCCAAATCGGTCCACGCGTTAAAAGTTAGTTTTAACCCCCTACCCCACCCCCATCCCACTAAACTTTTTTTCTGATGGTATCAATCAAGGAACAAACTCTACCGAACAGAAAAGGTATCATCGAAGTTACTACCCCTCCCCCACCACCCCCATAGGACCAAATTATTCTACTATTAGCAATGGGGGATCACACTCTATACAACAGCAAAAGAACCATCCAAATCGGTTCACGCGTTACAAAGTTAAGTTCCGCCCCCCTTCTCCCACCCCAACCACACCATTAACATTTTTCTCGTGGTATCAACCAGGAAGCATACTCTACCCAAAAGAAAAAGAAATATCCAAATTAGTCCACGCGTTACGAAGTTAGACTACTTACTCCTGCCCTCGCCCAACCCCCCACCATGGACCAAATTATTCTTCTATTAGCAATGGGCGATCACACTCTATACATCAGCACAAGAACCATCCAAATCGGCCCCCCCCACCCCGGCAACATTTGTTTTCTCGTAGTATCAACCAAGGATCATATTCTACCCAATAGAAAAAGAATTATCCAAATCGATCCACGCGTTAAGAAGTTAGACTACCCCTCCCCCCACCCACACCTTTTACCATAGCACCAAATTATTCTCTTATTAGCTATTAGCAATGGGGGATCATACTCTATAAAAAAAGGTTAGACTATCCCACCCCCCCCCCCATCCCCCCACCCAAGGCCAAATTTTTTTCTCCTATTAGCAATGGGGGATCATACTCTGTACAACAAAAAAAGAATCATCCAAATCGGACCACGCGTTACAAAGTTAGGTTTCACCCCCACCCCCACCACCCTCCCTACCAAAAATTTTTTGAGATGGTAGCAATCGGTGAACATACTCTACCCGACAAAAAAAGAATCAGACATAAAAAAAAAATTTTAATAAAAACAAAAAAATAAAAAACATACGCGTTGAACTTAGAAGCTCTTTGTTTTTGGGAAGTCGCTTAAAAATGAATTAATAACTGCCGTGCAGACCTGCCCTAGTCGATATACTCGTATTTGGAGTATTCTATTTGTATTTCTCGATATTGGTAACGTGAGGGTATTTGGTAAATTTTTTTGGATTTCTGTTAATATGTTATCTACTTCTGTGGGAGTTATAATTGACGGATGCGGTTTACCGTGTCTAACGTCTGCAACGAGATCAAGTAATGTGTTAAGTGTTGCCTGGTAACGAATTGTAATTAGCTTTGTTAGCGAAATTAATGAATCTACCAAATAAAGTTTTACTAAGGGTACCTACTGCATTGAAGAGTCCTTGCTCATAATATTTCTTTGAAGTTTCTTTCTTTGAAATAATCGTTTCCCTAGCTATCTTAAATCCATATTGCAATCTTGCTTATAACTCGTGTGCGTAGTTATCATAGTTATATACCGCGGTTGGGCTAGTTTTTAGGTTGGAAGGTATTTCTGCCGGGAATCCATATAAGAGTTCATGGGGTGTGTAGTTTGTACTTGAATGAGGCGTAGTGTAATAGACGAACATGGCGTATGGGATCCATGTATCCCATGATAACGGATCTCTATTGACGTAGTGTCTAAGGTATTCGGCAAGAGTTCTATGACTTCTTCGAGGGCTCCATTTGTTTGTGGGTGATACGGGGTGGTTCGTAGTTGCTTTATGTGGAGCAATTTAGTTACTTCCTTGAACAAAAATTGATGCCTTGATCTGTGAGGAGGGATTGTGGAATCGAAATTCCCTTGCTACTGTTACCGCTTTTGCATTTTCTGGGACGACCGCGGTGGAGAACTTGGTAAGGTCGTCCTGAAAGGTAAGCAAGTACTTATTGCCGTTGTAACTAGTAGGTAGTGGTCCTACTATGTTTAAGAAAACTCTTTGGAATGGCTTTGAACTCGTCGTCGTGATTTTCATAGGTACTTTCGGATTTTGCATTAACTTATTGATCTGGCACAATGGGCAGTTCTTAATATTCCTTTTTATGTCACGGCACATTCCTGGCCAAAAATAATCTTGTTGTATCCTTTTGAAGGTCCTAGATATTCCCTGGTGTTCTCCCGTCGGTGACATATGGTAGTCGTGCAAGACTTTCTGTATTTCTGTAGGGTCTGTTAGGATTTTTACCTTTGCATGATAGAGCACAATGTCTACTCCGGTGTTGTTGATTCGATATATTGAGCCATTTGTATCGAGTTGTCGATAAGTACAATACGACAAGACTTTTGGTGTCGAGTTGTGTTTGTAAGTTAAGTGGCTGCGTGGTTGATTAAATATTTAGAATAAAAAAGGAGAACATAGAAGTAAATTTTAGATTATATAAAGTAATTTATTACACATAATTGATGTAGGTCTTCACAAAGTAATGAAACACAACTAAGGCTCTTAGTCGAATTTATGGAGAAACATCCTGCACTGGCGAAAAACGTTTTGCAAAAATGCGTAAGGGGCTTCCCCTTTTCCTTCGGGAAAATTATGTGATCTACTAAATAGTAATGGACCGCCAGAAAAACTATTAAAAGCATGGCAAGTCAGTCTTGTAAAAAAATATGTAAATTAAAAATTTGGGTAAGGTAATTTATATTTAGGTATGGACAGACTTTAAATATAAGTAGAAGAGGAAGCTCATCAAAAGTTAAAAGTCAATGTTGAGGACAAGTTGGCTGGTTCGCCAAATGAGGGCATTCCTATTTCAATTTTAGAAAGAAAGGCCATAACAACAGCTACTATAGAAGCACAAGCTATTGTATGTAGTTCCAAGTGCCAAGGCTTTCGAAGTGAATCCTGAAGATTCTTCAATGTCACCTAAAACATCAGTAGCAGAACCAGACTATGAAAATACCGCATGCCATAATAGAAATGTGACTTTATCTCCGCAAACACAAGATACTAAAGATCTGCTAGTTTAATTAGAAAGTAGTGCATGTGTAAAATCTTGCATTCATATATTAAGTAATCAAACCATCTAAGCGAAGAAAATAATTGTTTCACTTATTCAGTAAATTTCCACAAACAAATTTCCAGACAGTAAAATTCATAATGTAATGAATCTATAGATTTACCATAGAAACTAAAACTTTTTTTGTATAAATATTAAAAGCAATAAAGAATTGAATCAGTTCTGATTTTAACTGGGAACAAACAAATTGTTTTCTTTATTTACTTTAATAACAAATTTCCCTTTCAGCATTTTTGTGTGTAATGGTTCAAGATCCATCCGCTGCATAATCATCAGAAGCCAAGGTGTAACACTTTGACTTACCCATCTCAACAAAGAACAAAAGAGTTCTTTTACATTGGTAAAATCATTAAATCTCATCCAACTCATCCTTCGCATCAGAGGTCAAAATTAAACATCAAGAGACATGGCTCCTACCAATTCGCAAGAATAGTATCATATTATCAAGAAAGATTACGTCGGTTAAATTCAGCCTGGTCACTGTTTGATTCAATTGATGAAGAAATCAGAAGTCTGCCGTCTCCACCATTGGACCACCCGTATTTCACGTCAAATAAATACAAGAACATGGCCCAAATATTTGAAGATTACAGAAATTATCAAAATTATCCGCATACAAAGAGCGGTAATTCAAAGTCTGCACTGTTTGTTATCGAGTCTTGAAAATTTAGATGAAATACAACAGCCAAGAGCATACTACGAGTTAAAACTCAACTTAATTCAAAATTATTGTTCTCAGATAGAAGAGCATAACAATACCATATGGGAACTAGCAGATGACCCCACGTCAACAGAATACAACCCATCAGAATATATTCAGCTTGAAGAAGTTGTGCAAACTAAATTGATACAGTTTTCGGCAAAACTAGAGAAGCCGAAAAAGTCATCAGCATCTTCTATTAAAATTGCAACTACCAACGCAGTACTACAATTACCAAAAATGACTATGCCTAAATTTGACGGGGGCTATGCGAAGTGGCGACAATTCTTCGACCATTCTTCTTAAATGGTTCATAACCAAGCCTTAAGTAATTGCAAACAAATATTATATCGAAGATGAACATGGTAGGAGAAGCTGAAAAGTTGATCAGACACTTTAGTTTATCTGGCGAAAATTACAGTGCTGCCTGGAAGCTTCTTCAAGAAAGATACGAAAATCCGAGATTGCTAGTCGCTGCTCTCATAAACAAACTGCTTAATCAACCATCTCATGCTGCAGATGCACCATCTGCTACATCAATCAAATCAATGCACAATATCACCCAAAATTGTTTATTGGGGCTAGAAAATTTAGGAGTTCCAACAGCCAACTGGGACCTCTTGCTGCTACACATCCTATACAAGAAACTAGACAGAGGCCCACACCCGCTCTACGAACAATCATTAGCAAATCCGAAGGGCCTTCAGTCAGTAAAACATTTTCTCGAATTTCTTGAAACACGCTTTCAGTCCCTGGAAGCCTTACATAGTCAATAAAGGCAAGAAATCAGAGGGAAACGGAAGGAATCAAGAAGTCTCTAAATCTTCATCACTCCCGTCAACCGTCGCTTCCAATCCAAAATGTGTAACCTGCTCTGGAAATCATCCACTTTTCAGGTGTCATCATTTTTTCTTACAAAAGCATAATTTGTGCTACAATTGCTTACAAAAGGGCCATAGTGTGTTCGATAAGAGGATGTATGAAGTGCAACTACAAACACAACACTCTTGTGCATAATGAATCATCAACAAAGACAGGAGACTCAACATCTAAGGTAACTTCCGCAACTTCAACCTTGGCATTGACTACACTCACCAAACCCAATCAGGAAAATTATATTCTGCTTAGCACAGCACGAGTTAAACTTCTAAGCAACGACGGACTCGAACTAGAATGTAGAGCTATTCTTGACTCAGGCTCTCAACTTAACCTAATAACTGAACGAGCAGTAAGGAAACTCGGCATCTCGCCATGTCATGTACCTATGTACATTCAAGGCATTGGTCAAGCAAGTCATCAAACTGAACAGAGAGTGAATATTCAGCTTAATTCAAGGATAAATGGATTTTCATCTAGAGTGGAGGCATTCGTTCTAAGCAACATAATTTCACCGCATCCGAGTCAACCACTAAAGACATCGAACTGGGCCATACCAAAGAATATTCAACTGGCTGACCCCGTCATCTACAAGCCTGATCAAATCGACCTTCTCTTAGGTGCTGAATTCTTCATGCAGTTATTATCTATTGGGCAAACCAATCTAGGACAAGATTTACCCACACTTCAAAACACGGTCCTCGGCTGGGTTGTTACTGGAAGGCTAAAGCAGACTACAGAGTCCAGAGCAATGTGCGGAGTTTGCACTGATGAAATGGATATAACTAGAGTCTCTATTGGAGAGATTTTGGCAGATAGAAGATTCTGATACAACTCAAAGAACATCTACAACAGTGGCAGAAAAACAGTGCGAAGAGATATTCAATCAAACAATAAAAACAAATCCAGAAGGGCGATTCATGGTTGGGCTTTCATTTTTAGAAGTTCCAAAGCCTTTGGGCGAGTCAAAGGAGATTGCTTTGCAAAGGTTTTGTGCCTTAGAACGAAAACTTAACAAAAACAATGATCTGCGGCAACAGTACACAACATTTATGGATGAATATCTTGATCTTGGACACATGGAAGAAGTTGGTATAAATTCAATACCAAAACCTAATTACTTCCTTCCCCATCATTGTGTGTTAAAACCTGGCAGCAGCACAACTAAACTAAGGGTCGTTTTCGATGCCTCAGCGAAGATCTCTACAAACATATCACTAAATGACATTCTTCACAAGAGGCCAACCATCCAAGATGACTTATTTTCAATACTGCTGCGTTTTCGTCTGCCTCGCTTTGTATTCACGGCAGATATAGAAAAGATGTACCGATAAGTTGTTCTCCACGAAGAAGACAGAAGATACCATTTTATATGGTGGCGACGTGATCCAAATTAAAATGCTATCAACGGAACAACCTCCGCGCCATACCTAGCTACTCGCTGTTTGCAGCATCTAGCCCAGAAAGAAAACATAAAATATCCTGTTGGTTCACAGGTCCTCCGTCAAGGCTTTTACGTGGACGACGTCATGACGGGAGCAGACATTCTCACAACTGTAAGTGATATGAAAGCACAATAAATCGCAATCTTAAAGGAAGCTGCTTTTAAATTGCGCAAACATGCTCAACTATTGCAAGACATACCACCAGGAGATCAAGAAATAAAACTAGACTTTACAGACGAGAAAAATTCTTGGATAAAAACATTAGGATTGACATGGTTACCGAAAACTGATCAATTTCAAACAAAACTAACTGCAAATGAAGAGCAAAGATAAACAAAACGAACAGTGGCATCAGAAATAGCTCGAATCTTCGACCCTCAGGAAATCATGGCTCCAGTTGTCATCAAGGCAAAAATTGTCTTGCAAAATCTATGGGAACTCAAGGTGCACTGGGATGCGTCGCTAACAGAAGAATTATATACGACATGGATGAATTTCCGGAAGAATCTCTCGGCATTAAATGATGTTCGCATTCCAAGGCATGTATTTGCAGGAAGTGTTCCTCGGGTCATACAAATCCATGCATTTTCGGATGGATCACAGAAGGCTTTTGGCGCCGCAATATAAATAAGATCACTTAATAACCAAGGAAGGGTAATTGTCCGCCTTCTTTGCGCCAAATCTAGGGTTGCCCCTAAGAAGAAGTTATCAGTGCCCAGACTTGAGTTATGCGCAGCCAAACTAGGAGCAGAACGTCTACAACGAGTAAAGAGATCTTTAAAATTCGAACAAGCAGCAAGGTATCTTTGGTGTGACTCAGAAATCGTGCTAGATTGGATCAACTCTACATCTCTTATCAGACCTTTGTAGGCAACAGAATAGCTGCGACTCAAACAATTTCTCTTCCCCAACAATGGCGACATATCAAATCAGAAGACAATCCAGCGGATATTCTCTCCAGAGCCGTATCACCTTAAAAAATAAGTTCCTGTAATCTTTGGGTTTATGGACCACTTTTCTTACAAGGGACCGAAGAGATATGGCCTCCACCCTACACCAAAGTGTCTTAATGTGATCTGGAAAGAAAACGGAAGATGAAGACAATAATGTACCTTTCGTCGAAAGAAATGATCATAAAAATTCATTTCAAAGACTTAACCGAGTAACTGGATACGTTTTAAGATTCGTCTCAAGGTCCAGATCTAAGCAAAGACAATCAACAACTTCATCGACGACATCAACGCTAACTGCTTCAGAAAAAGATGAAGCTTTATTCACCATCATTAAACTAATGCAACAAAGAGAGCTTAAAGAAAACATTCGTTGTCTTCTGCGTTGCAACGAAGTATCCAAATCAAGCCCACTAGCCACGCTGGCACCCTTCCTGGACCTTAAATGCATTATACGAGTTGGAGGATGACTTGAGGATTCCGGAATTACTTACGACTCCAAACATCCAATGCTACTGCCACATTCCCACGAACTAACGAAGCTCATTATGTCAGATTATCATAAAGAGAACTATCACACAGGAGCACAAGGACTTCTATCAGCAATTCGACAACGTAATTGGCCCATAAAGGTTAAGAGTGTTGTGCGTTCAATAGTTCAACATTGTATTCAGTGCGCTAGGAACAGGCCCAAATTGATGACATAAATAATAGGCAATCTACCAGCAGCCAGAGTTCAGCCAGCACGACTCTTTATCAACAGTGGGGTCGACTTTTGTGGACCCATCTGGATTCATTTTAAAGTCAAAGGAAAAGGACCAAATAAGACGTCAGTGATCTAACAACAGAAGCGATAACGCCACCAATTTTGTAGGCGCACGAAATCAGCTAGCAAAATTGACTGAATTGATCCATTCTCAACAAAGGAAAGAAAAAATAACTTCCATGTGAAGCCAGAAGGAAATCGACTTCCATTTTATTCCCCCGCGCTCTCCTCATTTTGGCGGGTTTTGGGAGACTGCCGTAAAATCGACCAAACATCTATTGGTAGGAAAAACATCTTCAGCTTCATTGACATATGAAAAGCTTGAAACGGCTTTAATTTATGTGGAGGCAATTCTTAATTCTCGCCCACAAACTCCCCTATCTTCTGATCCTAACGATCTCAGTGCTCTAACACCTGGACACTTATTGATAGGAAGGCCATTGACAGCACACATTGATTCGTAAGCAAAACCAATAAAAACTAAACTGCTGAAAAGATGGGAATTAGCCCACGATATAAAACAAAAATTTTGGAAACGTTGGTCGCTGGAATATCTAAACGAACTACGATTGGAAGCATCAATCGCCAAATGCAAAACCAGGTATCCTGGTCATCTTAAAGGAAGAAAATACACCTGTACAGCAGTGGCCACTAGGCAGAATTGTAGAGATTCATAAGGGAAAGGACGGTTATGTACGAGTGGCAGACCTGCGAACCGCTACAGGAATATTACGAAGACCCATACATAAGACCAAACGATGATCCAGACATTATAGAACCATCTCCTGAAATGCCAACGAAAAGAATAAAGACTTCATTGGGAACATCTCTTCGTACGTTATTATTAACTGTCTGAATGTTTCCACTTGTTAGAAGTGGCCTGATCGAAATCACCCAGTTCAAGCCACAATTAGGCATACACTTCGAAGATCTTGGAGCTACAAACCTAATAACATCGCACTGAACCTAATTGTTTATTACAACCTACACCCATATTTAATGGAAAACGGAACCAAGGCACTCAAAATCTCAATTTGAACATTTTCAAAAGTAGGTAAATACTGGAAACGAACTGCTTTTGCCCCAGTTAAATCCAAATCCGGGTCGACAGAAACGTGGAACATTCAATATAGTAGGAAATGTTGCCAACGGTCTTTTCGGAGTACTTGACCGGCAATAAAACGATACAAATCCATTAACGATAATGAAGGACACATTAACACATTAACGATACTGAAGAACACATGATGACCTTATTAAAAAACCAAACTTCGGTTATTGATCCAACTATTAACATCGTCAGAAAGGATCAAGCGGCAGTCAAATAAAAATCCGACTCCTTAGGTGACTACATCATTCAAATAACTAATCTTCTAAATCGTTTTGATGAGCAGAATAGTACAATACGAGAACAGCGACAATTCAACAGTTAGACTACCAACTCATCAAGACAACATCTTGGAATTATAAAAATTTATGAACGTAAAGGGCAGGGTCATTCAATTTCTTGTAATATTTCAAATTAAGATCCCTCTAGTCAACTGGGAAACTTTCGATTTGCTGAGGATCTTTCCCATTCCGGTTTGGATTAAGAATTCATTCGTCGCTATACAACCTCACGCTCCCTTCTTGGTAATATCGCAACATCGAGATCGTTTTTATCCAATCACAGAATTGGAACTTTCGACATGTACTACGATAGAAGAAAAAACACACATTTGCAACATCCGATATATCATCGAAGTGCGACTTTATGTGCATGTGAAATGAATTTTGTGAACAATGATCCAAGAATCGAACACTGAAAATTTGCCCAGATGCTAGACTGTTTGCTGTAAGTATTAAAAAAAAATTATGAAAATCGGTTGAAAAGTTTTTGAGATATCACGTTCACCGCAACGGTATTTTTCAAAAAACTCTATTCCGAGATCATCGCGTTTAAAGTTTTTGGACGCCGCGCGTCAAGTGCTTATGGATGGAACTAGCGCGCTGAGAACGGCTGTCATTTGAAATCTAGTGCTCCGATCTGGATGAAATTTCACACAGGTATTTTCGAAAGTATGTACTTTCAGAATATGCCCCAACTTTGTATATAACCCCTTAAATAAAGTAAACAGTTTTCAAGTGTTAAAACGTGTCTATTTATCAACCAGTCATTAAGCAGGGTTGAATGCCCTTTGTTGTACAAGGTACAACATAAGACAGAATTCAAATTCAACAATAGACAATATATTTAGCAATTTCCCTCTACAATCCGGTACCATACATACTTATTTTAGTTAATACAAAAAAAATTGGGTCAATTTAAAAAAAACATGGTAGAAATCATATTCATCGTACGGAATCCTCTCCACGTGAGTTCAACTCAAACTCAACTCAATTTATTAAGGCCATACTACATCCAAAAGTTCGACTTGGTCGTCGGCTTTGAGTACGTATTAAATAAATTGTTCTTCTACATCCCGGCTTGGTCGTGGGCGTCGGCGTGGTCGTCAGTTCCAAATTTGAGAAATTTCAAAGCCGACGATGAAAAAGCAGGCGAGCCAACTTAATGAACCAAATCAATGTTACCAATTCCTTCACTTGAAAATTGTTTTGACAAGTGTTCCATGTAAGAAAAAGTAGAAATTGAGATGGAAGAACAACTGATATGATATTCCATATTATTACTATACCTTCACAAATGAACGAATTTCAAACACTAAATAAAGTTAGTTCAAATGACGTTTCAATCACACATTTCCTCTCAAAAATCACGCTGAACTTTTCCAATGTAGAAATATGAGAGTTGAATTGAGCTGTGAAGCCGACGACCAAGCCGAACTTTTGGATGTAGAGTAGCCTTTAGTTGTAAAGTGAGTTACAAAATAATATTCAGTTTAACCAGATCAGATGAACTGGTTATATCTATAAAATAGTTTTGTTTAGTTTCGTTGAACCGACTTCACAAAAAGGGCTAAAAGGCATAACATTATATTTAATTTTATATCTAACTACAATTACAACAAAATTATTTAAGCGTTCTTTCTTATCAGGTGCTTTTATATGTTATCTTAAATTGTGGTTGGGTAGTTGTTTTGTTTGTTCAATATGCACCGACTTCAAAATGTCGTAAGAGATATAAAATTAAATATAATTTTATGCTTTTTAGCGCTTTTTGTGAAGTCGGTTCAACTTTTTTTAAAAACTATTTTATTTTTCACTTTTCATATATATACAACTCGAAACAGAATTATCCAAATCCGGCAAGATATTACGAAATTAGTCACATTGACCCTTTCATAACCTCACCTTAGAAAATTCTTACCATGGTCCTAGTGCGGCATCGTACTCAATACAGCAAAAGATAATTAACATTGTCAGAGAATCAATGTAGTCACTCTAGGTACAAAATTGTTGTTATTTATCTATCCAAACATATTCTGTTGAACAAAAAAGAATTATCCAAATCGGTCGACGCATTGTGAAGTTAGGTTTCATCCCTACCCCACCTCTACCTCACCAAACAATTTTTTGACATTGTACCAATCGGGGAACATACTCTACCCAGCAAAACATCGGTCCACGCGGGTTATGTATAGCTATAACTTCAAGCAACGTGACGTTCCCTGAACCGTCTGGGAAAAATACAAAAACTCAGATTTTCTAAGAGACAACTGTGTGAAAGTTGCGATAAGTCAACATTTTGCAATTTAAACACTTTCCAAACAGTAAAGAGAAGATTGTAAATGAACAATTGAATTCTTATTTTTAATCGCGACGGTCTAGTTTTGTAGATTTTCTTTGCAATAAAGTTTGTTTTCTTTTATAACTAAAAATTCTAAGTGTTTCAATTATTGTATTCATTATAAAATTTCCTAACCGGAATTGCTTGATTCTGTATTTCGCGTTAAGAAGTTACACTACTCCTCCCCCTCCCTCTCCTATACAAGCAAAAAAGAATTATTCAAACCGGTTCACGTATTGCAAAGTTAGGTTTCACTCCTACCCCCAACCCACCTAAAATTTTGTTCACATGGTACCGATCCGGGAACATACTCTACCCAACAAAGATAAAATCATACAAATCGGTCCACGCGTTACAAAGTTAGACTACCCACCTCCCACTCCGCCCCACCCTAGGGCCAACTTTTTGCAATTATTAGCAATAGGGGATCTTACTCTATACAACAAAAAAAGAATTATCTAAATAAGTTAACGCATTACGATGTTAGGTTTCACCCCAACCCCCCACTCCCATTCCACCCAAAAGTTTTTCTTGCATTGTACCAATCGGTGAACATACACTACCCAACAAAAGTAGAATCATCAAAATCGGTCCACCCGTTACGAAATTATGACCGGTCGAACATGTCGAACTTAGAACCTTGTCTTTTTTGGGAAGTCGGTTAAGAAGTAAGTTATTTTAATTGAAAGTAAAACTGGCTTCTTAATCAATTTAATTAAAATGTATCTCGCAACTATTTCAGATACAAAGACGGACTACGTTCTGGGGTTCTACAAAAAGGGACTTCGCCTATGCCAAATAATACATCAATGCCCCATTCATCCGAATACCCCTCAATTGCCCATAACCCTTACCAACAAAAATTACGTTAAATCATATTAACAGTGTTTATCGCGAAAATCCAAAGCAAATACTGAAGCAATGGAATAAAATCTATAATTTGTTGTTAATTTAGCAAATAAAGACAAAATTACAATTATTTTTGTAAATTTAAAATACACTTATAATACAACAAAAGGTCAAAATCTCTCAGAAATTAAAACGACGCGACGTCCTTTATCGTACACTCAACAGTCAAAGAGACGTGTACCGACTGAGTTCATTGTTTTGTTTCCAGAAAGAATATTTATATTCGAAGGTTAGGTTAGGTTAGGTTAAAGTGGCTGCCTAAGAAGGCACACTTAGGCCTAAGAGGCCCTTTGTGCTACCACGTTGAGGCCTGAAAATTTACAACCCCATAAAATTACCTAAGGAATAGGAGGGTTCTGTCCCCTTGTGGACCGAATCAGTTCCTGTATCTAGTGGAACTAGTTCACGGGAAGTCAAAATTATTTTGACTGGATTGTGAAGGATGTTCATCCTTAGTTCGTCGTCGGAAACCATTTTGAACTCTCGATAAATCGAGTCAGGTTTATATTCGAAAGTATCAGACAATTTAGGATTGAACAATCACCTTGGCTTCTGAATGACTTAATTGTCAGCGAAAGTATGTATATAAACAAAAAGCAAAGCCACGTAAAACCAACTACAATTAACATAAAATAGTTTTTAAAAAAAGTTGAACCGACTTCACAAAAAGCGCTAAAAAGCATGAAATAATTTTTAATTTTATATCTATTACAACATTTTGAAGTCGGTGCAAATCAAACAAACCAAGCAATTACAACAAAAGTATTTACTCGTCCTTCCTTATGATCCCGTGAGCTGAAACGTCCAATTAGTATGATGTATTATCTTGAATTGTGGTTCTGTAGTTGTTTTATTTGTTTAATTTGCACCGACTTCAAAATGTCGTAATAGATATAAAATTAAAAATTATTTTATGCTCTTTAGCGCTTCTTGTGAAGTCGGTTCAACTTTTTTTTTAAAAACTATTTTATTTTTCACTTTTTAGTGTCTTCTCCTCTCTACAACGAAAAAAGAACCATCCAAATCGGTCTACGCGTTAAAAAAGTTGGTTCAACCCTATACCCCACCACCATCCCACTATAGGAACAAATTATTTTTCTATTAGCAATGGGGGAACCTACTCTATTCAACAGCAAAAGGACCATCCAAATCGGTCTACGCGTTACAAAGGTTTTTTTTTTCTCATGGTATCAATCAAGGAACATACTCTACCTAACAGAAAAAGAATCATCGAAATCGGTCCACGCGTTACGAAGTAAGACACTCCCCCTCCCCTAACCCGACCATAGGACCGAGTTATTCTTCTATTAGCAATGGGGGATCACACTCTATACAACAGCAAAAGAACCATCCAAATCGGTCTACGCGTTACAAAGTTAGGTTCCACCCCCACACCCTACCCACACCCCACCAACATTTTTTTCTCGTGGTATTAACCAGGGAACTTACTCTACCCAACAGAAAGAGAATTATCCAAATCTTTTAACGCGTTACGAAGTAAGACAACCCTTCCCCCTCTCCACCCGCCCTTGGCAAATTTTTTTTCTCCTATAAGCAATGGGGATCATACTCTGTACAACAAAAAAAGAACCACCCAATTGGGTTCGCGCGTTACAAAGATAGGTTTCACCCCCACCCTCCACCCCAACATTTCCAAAAAAATTTTTACATGGTACCAATAGGTGAACATACTCTACCCAACAACAAAAGAATCATTAAAATCGGTCAGCGCGTTAGGAGGTTATGCCCGGTCAGGCATAAAAAAAATACGCGTCGAACTTAGAACCTCTTTGTTTTTGGGAAGTCGGTTAAAAATTCCATGCATCGAAGAATTAAAATTAAAGCTGCTATTTCTAAACTTAATTAGGATAATATAAATAAAGTTTACAGCAACTTACTAACCTAGTGCAATCGCCTAAGGTAGTTCCGAACTTCAAACGATTTATTGTTACAAAAAACTGCAAGAGCACCGGAATGCTTTTAGTACTGCAAGCTTTTTAAACCACAATAGCTAGACGCAGCACCAAAAGCTTTATCTCCTACTTCGACTATAAATAAATCCGAGGTCCCAGATATTACATTCATATTATAAGCAAATATTGCATATGAAATGTATAAATTATATATTATATATCCATACAATTGGAAAAGTAAATACTAAAGGTAGTATGTACTGAGATTACCAATTATAAATCAAATGGTTCTTGCTCTCATGTTTGACGTTTTCTGCTCAGATTCGGTGTAGCATAATTATTAATTGAGAAGGGAATTTGTACATTCTGTAATTTCACAATTCGTGAAATTCATATTTAATTTGTTCGAAGAAACATGTGCAAATAAAGCAGGTCTGAAAAATAATTGCGAGGTCAGAAAAATGATAAAAAAAATGTCTGAGAAACGGGAAATGCTTTTCGATGGATTGATATTTCATGTACACCGTATCCATCATACAGTCACCACTACATTGCAAATTGATTTCGGTTTGTTGCTTAGCAGGCACCTCGGTCTTTATAAAAGGACAAAGCTGTTTTCGCCGCCTCGTTAGTCAAGTGAAGGCTTCCTCCTCGGATGGTGGAAGGGTGTCAGCGAAAACTGAATTGAAGTAGTGAAGGTAAAACAGTGAATTAGGTGCATTAAATAATTTTATATTAAAAAACAAAGTAACTAGTACGTATTTATAAAAGTGTTATTGTTAGTGATTAGTGATCATAATAAATGGAACTTGATTATTAAAAATTCAGCCTCAGTGCACAATAAAAGAGGAAGTGGTCACGATACATGGGCATTGCCTATTCACAACTGATACACCTGAAATTGGATAAGTAAATACTAAAGGTAGTATGAACTGAGATTACCAATTATAAATCTAATGGTTCTTGCTCTCATGTTTGATGTTTTCTGCTCAGATTCGGTGCAGCATAATTATTTATTGAGAAGGGAATTTGTACATTGTGTAATTTCACAATTCGTGAAATTCATATTTAATTTGTTCGAAGAAACATGCGCAAGTAAAGCAGGTCTGAAAAATAATTGCAGGTCAGAAAAATGATAAAAAAATGTCTGAGAAACGGGAAATGCTTTTCGATGGATTGATATTTTATGTACACCGTATCCATCATACAGTCACCACTACATTGCAAATTGATTTCGGTTTGTTGCTTAGCAGGCACCTCGGTCTTTATAAAAGGACAAAACTGTTTTCGCCGCCTCGTTAGTCAAGTGATGGCTTCCTCCTCAGATGGTGGAAGGGTGTCAGCGAAAACTGAATTGAAGTGGAAAAACAGTGAATTAGGTGCATTAAATAATTTTATATTAAAAAACAAAGTAACAAGAACGTATTTATAAAAGTGTTATTGTTAGTGATTAGTGATCATTAAGCATTGAAAAATTTAGTCGCTCAAATATGTAAGAAAACAGATAATAATAAAAGAAAAGAAAACCAACAGAGTCGAGTTTGTTTTTTTTACTCCTTCATAAGAAATTAACAAAAAAATACCTAGAAATGTAGAAATGCGTTCCGGAGGTACAAATAGTTCAGGCAGGTCGGAGGCGGTAGTTGTGAAGAAAACCTGGCCGTGAAAGGGTTAGTTTGTAAAGTTGATCAAGTGAAAGATCCTAGAGAAATAAGGTGAGTTTTCACTGAGTGTTCTTTTTGTAGTATTTTAGCTTTGGTAGATTAGTTTTGTATAGAATGTAATTGTGTACCAATTGAGTTATATAGTTCGGATTCAGTCAGCAATCCAATGATATTCAGTAGAAATACACAGGCAGGTTGAACGTTTTCTTAAAAGATTGCAATATCATTAATGACGGTCTGTGGATGGTTTTCTCCCTGCACTTTAGGTGTCATTAATGAGGGTGCAGGTATGGTTTTCTCCCTGCACAAGAGCATTGTTGTGGTGTTCCAACGGTGCGCAATTGTCTTGAGTGGTGTACCTCGGACAGAGAAAATGTTCACCCTTGCTTCGGCTTAATTACGGTCAAGTAAAAGGACGGAATTGTTCAAGGGTACACGTTAGTATTTGTATGAAAAGAGGTAGTTGAGTATTGAGTAATTGTCCATAAAAAAGGTAGCACGAAGAGTTTCACTCACGTGTTGTTCCTAATTTTATTTCAGACTGGCGTCTACGCATCATCATCGCCAAGCAAAACGGCCAGCAAAAATAACAAAGAAGCATTTTCTTTGTAAAAGAAAATTCCTTCGTATCTGGAAGGTATACAAATTTGTAGTCTTACAATTATATTCTGAACGCATTTCGTTATGCCATGAATTTGGCTAGTGTTGAACGTAAGTCTGTGCTGTGTACTGTGTACTTGCAATACTTCGATTAATGTCGTATGTGACAACCAAATGTTCTCTAAGATAATAAATGGAACTGGATTATTAAAAATTCAGCCTCAGTGCACAATAAAAGAGAAAGTGGTCACGATACATGGGCGCAATCATCTTTTACGGTCATGGGTGCAACAATGGACCACTTACCTGCAGCAAGGTCACCACTAACTACCAAACACGTCACTGCATATCAACCTCAATTAAATGAGTTGCTGGAGTTACATGAGCGCATCACAAATGTGAAGCTCGATCGCCTACCTGAAGGAATCCCGAAGAACACCATACATCATTTTTCAATCAGCTACCTTGCACTCTTTGCGGTACTGCTTGTTGGCATATACCTAGTCTGGAAACATGGATCTGAGAGCTGCAAGACGAAGCCACGACCTACACCTAGTCCAAGGCAACATATCGACCAAGTCCACCAAATTTAAACCAGGGTTCAACGCGGGGCAGGATGTAAAATCTTGCATTCATAAATTAAGTAATCAAACCATCTAAGCGAACAAAATAATTGTTTCACTTATTCAGTAAATTTCCATAAACAAATTTACAGGCACCTGATCAGCATTATAAGGTGAGTGCACTCAGAGAAGTGTCAGGTTTCCAAGTTCACAACTTTTTTACTAATGAAATTTAAAATTTTTGTGTAAAAAATTAATAATGTAATGAGTCTATAGATTTGCCATAGGAATTAGAACTATGGATTCAGCAATTTTTTTTTGCATAAATATTAAAAGCAATAAAGAATTGAATCAGTTCTGATTTTAACTAGGAACAAACAAATTGTTTTTTTTATTTACTTTAATAACAAATTTCCCTTTCATAATTTTGTGTGTCGTGGTTCAGGATCCGCTGCATCATCATCAGAAGCCAAGGTCTAACACTTTGACTTACCCATCTCAACAAAGAACAAAAGAGTTCTTTCATAGCATGCTCATTTACATGAGGTTTTAGGAGGCCACCACCAGGAATTTTGTATTTATTATAGAACCACTCTTTTGTTTCTTAAAAATCCCCGTCGAACGTGATCCACTGAGGGCAAAGATATTCTTTCATAGCGCACACAGTTTGGCGAATATTATCAGATAATATACGTTGAGCCAATGGACCGATGAAATCGTTCTTACTTGACCATTGGTAGCTTCGTCCAGTCAACACTTCTAATGTTGCTGCCAATCTTATAATTTTTGGTGCATAGATACTTCTTTTACTCCAATGGGATTAATATTTTCCATTACAAATATAAACGCCTCTTCTTTAAAAACGGTAAAAGCACAGCAGATACCGCTACAGATAACAGGTAATGACAAACACTTGGCCAGCCTTAGAATTAACTGCAACAGGACAATTCAGCGAGGAACTTGTGCCAGAGTGAGTAACGATTTTTTAAGAATTTTACATATTAACGGGATTTTATGACCGCGTGTTTAAAGTTAACGGTAAATTTGGATCATCACTTGAATTTTAATTTTCACTTTTTTTAGAATTAAGGAACTAATGAGTTTTTATATTGATTTATAACTTGTTCTACAGGAATTCCAATGTCACCCCATAAAGACCCCCACGGATTTAGCACTAACGCCACTCTAGCAGATTAAACATTATTTAATCTGCAGAGCGGGCCGTCCAGAACACATGCAACCAGTATGGCGTCCATGATGGAACTCAAGTTCAATTTTTAACAGAAATGACAGCTGTCATTTACGTCGACTTCTCGTCTTATATGAACCCAAATTCCTGTGTCGATCTTACAATATCGGTATAAATCCGACCCATTTCAGACGAGAAATTGATACTTTATAGCAGCCCACATAAACAAACAATGACTTTCTCTAGGACAGAGATCTGTTCCAACACCTCGACCATCTTTGAATCTGTTATGTGTCTGGTGGGAAATTTCGGTAGTGATCTATTATGAATTTTTAAAACCTGGTCAGAATATTACATCCGAAGTCTACTGTGCACAATTAATAAGATAAAAGGCGCAATTACTGAAAAAACGATCCGTTCTGGTAAATAAACAACGACGCATCTTGTAGCACGACAACACGAAGCCGCATGCAGCAAGAATTACGCAGGAAAAAACTAAGGAATTAGATTTAGAGCTTCTGCCTCACCGTCCTGATACAGCGCGGAAACGTAATTGTTGGTAAAACAAATTTTTCTGTTATTATTATTTATTCTTTGTTTTTTTTATCAATTGTGGTTCTATTCGACAAAATAGTATAATTAGTCATTTTATACTTTGTTCAGTTAGCAAAAGAAAATGTGAATAGATGCCATCTAGTTGCCTATTTGAATACCGTCGATTGTGCCTTTAAATTGGCTATACCTGGGCGTGCTTATAGAAAATCCCAACTAACGGGAAAAACAGAAGCTGCTTACTCTAATCATGTTTTCACTTCTTAGCAAGCTTTAAAGGATTACTTAAAAACAGTGTATGCCGACGAAAAAAATCAGAGTCATTTGTTAATGGAGCTTCAATCATGTAAACAGCTTCCAAATGAGCCTATGTCACAGTATATGTTTAGGGTAGAGGCTGGTCTTAAACGAGTCTTAACTGTACTCGTCAGATTGCCATGCAGGATATGGCTTTTCATGCATTCTTTTTAAACCTTAAACCAGATATTAGCTGCAATGTTACGAGCTAGGGACGCTTAATGATGCTTTTAATCTTGCCTAGAGAAAGTTCAGCTCAGCATTTCAGCAAACAGATTTGTCATAATTGCAAAAAATAGTGCATTCTTCATTTAATTGTTATAAAAATTCTCCAAAATTCTGTTCTAAAACCAATAAAAAATCTTACAATCAAGAGATCAAATGGTTGAAAATGTTCATTCAAATTGCGAAAAACGTAACTACTATAAAAAACAGGGTCATGAAGTGAGAAACTGCCCGAAAAGAAAGAAAAGCAAAAATCCGGTGAAGCAACACATAGTTAAACACAAGCGTAAAAAAAGGGAAACGTGAAAAGCCTCGAGGTAGCAGTAGCAATGCCCAGGGACTCAATAATAAAATTAAGTTCTCTTAAGCCCGCTACAAAAATTTTCAAAACAGAGCGTTTGACGTTAAAAGAAATTAAAGAGACCCATAGTCTAATTAAAACTAGAGGTTTTACGTTTTTAAATATAGAATCTGAAAAGAATATCGTCAGGCATAAATTGCATATAACTTCTTCGTAGTCGAATATCCCTTTTGATGGAATTATTGGAGATGACTTCTTAAATTAGATTATGGATCAAATATGTTTAAAATTCATAAGGCTTCGACTATAATTTCACAGTCCCTTTTCTCACTGAAATTATTGAGCTTAACTGTATTCTAGAAGCAAGGTCGGAAACTTTTATCGAGGTTAATATTTTGAATCCTGAAATTAATAAAAGCATTTTGCCGGAAATTTATATTTTAGAAGGAGTGTATTTAAGTCGAGCGATTACCAAAGTAAATAATTGTAATAAAGCTCTTGCTACTGTTATTAATACACGTAATAATAAGGTAAAACTGACTAAAGCAAATGTTAATCTATTACCACTTCTAAGTGAAACATACACTTTCAATACCAGTCAAAATTTCGAACAAGACCGAGTTAAATTACTTAGGTCAAAATTAAGAACACATAGATCATAGGGAATAGATCACGAATAGGAAAAAGTCTGTTAAAAATATGCTTCAAATTAGATTAATTGTTCTACTTGGAGGGCGACAGTCTTTCGCCCACTGAAACAATCAAACATTAGATTGTTACAACAACAAATTCCCCAATAAATAGTCCAACTTACCGAGATCCGAAAGTTCATAAACCAGAGGTAAGGTTAATTTGTCTAATAAAATGCTCGATCAAGATATCATAAAACGTTCAAAATTGCCATGCTCCTCATCCTATGAAAGAAAGTGGAGAATCGTAATATTTAGATTATAGAAATTTAAATAATGTCACGGTAGGTGATTCCTATCCACTTCCTAACATAAGTGACTTCCTGGACCAATTAGGGCATAGTGTCTATTTCACCACAAATTTAGATGAAAGGGGAGCACAAATGCGAAACAACTTTTTCAACTCCCAATGGGCATTACGAATACAATCGTATGCCGTTTGGATTGAAGAATGCCCCGCAATATTCCAACGACTGATAAATTCAGTCTTAACTGCAACACAAGGGGTTATGTACTTCGTATATCTTGATGATGAAGTTATTGATGCCTCCTCATAAGTGATCACTCGAAAAAACTCTCAGAAGCGACTAGAAAATTATAATTTGAAACTCCAGCCCGATAAATGTGAGTTTCTTCGCAAAGAACTAGCATATTTGAGGCATATTATCTCAAAAGACGGCGTAAAGCATTTTTGGGTATAGTTGGCTACTATCACCGCTTTTTCGAAAATTTAAGCAAACTGTCCAAACCACCTATTAACTTATTGAAGAAAAATATTAATTTCGAATGGGGATATGAACAAGAAGAATCGTTTAAGACCTTGAGTAATAGACTAATAAGTGACACTATTTTACGGTATCCGGATTTTCGTGAAGAATTTATTACTACTATAGACGCTTCTGGATATGCAATATGTTCCGTACTATTACAAGGGAAGATCGGTAAGGATCATTAAATAGTGCAGAGAGTAATTATAGCTCAGTTAAAAGGGAACTCCTCGAAGTTGTATAGGCGGTCAATCACTTTCGTCCTTATATTTATGGGAGAAAGTTTAAGATAGTTAAGGATCATCGACTATTAATATGGCTTTTTAACTGCAAAAAGCCTAGCTTGAAATTGCCCCGATGGCGATAAAAACTTGAAGAATTATGATATTGCCTTCAAAGCGGGAAGAGTCAATTCAAATGTTGACTGTTTCTCTAGAATCGCTTGTGCAAACATTAACGTGAGTTCAATTAGAAGTAACGATACTTACAAGGACTATATAAAATTTTACTACAATTCTCTTAGTCCTGAAGTATACGATTATAAAGAAGAAAACTGTTCCCTACTTAAATGTAATGACAATATTTCTTTTGTAACTAGTTTGGATCTTGATGATAATAAAAAATATTGTTCTGAGTTGCTTGATATATCCAACAATCACGAAGTGCTTAAAAATCATCTAAAATTCTAAACGAACTGTATTCAATTTCCAAATCAAAAAATAAATTGAACGATAAATCGATTTCTCATTACTTTATGACGTTGCGATACCATGAAATGATTTTTAACAAAAATATAAGAGACATTAATAGATTTATGAACGAAAAACATTGATAAACTAAGAAAATCTAAATTGATAGGTGAAAACCTTACCCTTTCCTCCACCCTCTGCAAAACCTTCGCGTGGTAGTGCGTCCCTGTCCAAGGCTAAAATACCCGGACATACATCCTCCAGCGCGCCTCTCAGGACACCCCAGTCCAACCCTACGACCACCAAGCAGAAGGGAAACGCCTTAACGGTGGCCTTCAAAGAGAGACGGACTGCGCTCAGTTTTTTCAGTTTTGACAATGCAATTTACAGACAGACGTTTGGCTTGCCCATGGGGAGCCCTCTCTCCCCGGTTTTGGCGGACCTTGTCATGGAGGAATTGCTATCCGTTTCCATTGAAAAACTTCCATTTACTCTAAAGATCATAACCAAGTACGTGGATGACATCTTCGCCATTGTGCCCAAGGAACATGTTGTTTTCATGCAGCAAATTCTCAATGATTACCACGACAATATAAAGTTCAGCGTAGAACTTGAGAGTAATGGGAAGCTGCCCTATTTGGACGTATTAGTGATAAGAAGGGGCCGCAACTTGGTCACAGATTGGTATACAAAACCACTGGCATCTGGCAGAATTATTAACTTTAATTCGGTCCACCCAAAATCGCAAATTATAAATACCGCAACCAATTTCATTTATAAGATTTTAAAACTGTCTCATGAATGTTTTCACAAGAAAAACAAAAGAATCATTCGTAGGATACTTAGAAACAATGGTTTCCCACATAAAATCATTTCGTCGTTGATTGGGAGGCAGGAGGTGAAAATAAACATAGATACAGAGGAAATGAGCACTGAAAGGGAAAAAAGAGACATCAGATTTAGAAGTAGTCAGTACATCCCGGGTTTATCGGAGAGATGTGGAGGGCTTTTCAAAAAGTACAACCAGAACTTAGGCTTAGCTTATAAAACCAGGAAGATTACGCACAGATGTTTCAGCAAAATAAAAGACCGGGAGAAAAAAGACAATTCTGTGGACGTGATTTATGAGATACCATGTGGTGGCAATGATGACACAAACTGCAATGCCAAATACATAGGAACCACAGGCCAGTTGTTGGCGAATAGATTAAATAACCACAGATCAGATCTAAGGAACAAATACTCCCACAAAACAGCGCTTGCCGAACACTGTATCTCAGAAGGGCACAACCCGGATTTTACCAACACAAGAATACTCGGCAGGGAAAATAATTACAACAAGAGAATGAAGTTGGAAGCTCTGCACATATACTCCAACAAAGACTCCATTAACAAGAGATCGGACGTTGAAGGCATTAATGCAGTGTATTGTAGTTTACTGGATTAATCGGTTACCATCTTAGTACACTGTTTGCTTTGAATGTCACCAGTTGTTGTTTTTCTCGTTTTGAGTCGTGCGGCCCTTTTGGTTGGATTAAATGGAAAACATTTTTACCGTTTTTTAAATAGAATAGTGGCTCTAAAAATTTTCTAATAATTTTTGTTTTGGTTTATATATACCTTGACAACAGCGAACACACTTGTAATGTTTGGACTAGCTGTATAAGTTTTTTGTTGCAAAGTTTTGTAAGCATGCTTTAGATTTTGATAGTGGTTTGTGATGCATAACGGGTTCTTTTGTTCTAGAATTCCCTGAAGATGAAAATTGCTACTGTTGTGCCTATAGCGAAGACAAATCAGGCCAAGGTACCAAATGATTTCAGACCAGTTAGTCTACTTCCATTCCTAAGCAAAGCGTTCGAAAAATTATTATCCAAACAGGTCATTGATTATTTGGAGACATTTGGTCTGCTAAAGTCTTGCCAATCTGGTTTCCGTAAGGCTCATAGTTGTGAAACAGCTCTTCTGAGTGTTACCAGTGACGTTCGTTGTGCTTTGGATATGGATCATTTGTGTGTTCTTGCATTGCTCGACTTCTCCAAAGCATTTGATATGGTCAATCACTACAATTTGCTAGAGAAGCTGGCTAATAAATTTCAGTTCCACGACACTGCTGTGTCCTTAATAAATAGCTTTCTGTCAGATAGACTGCAGCGGGTTCGAGTGAAAGACAGCTTTTCTCGTCCTCTGTCCCTTGCGTGTGGCGTCCCACAGGGTTCTATCCTCGGTCCGTTGCTGTTCTGCATGTATATAAATGACCTCCCAGAGGTTCTTAAGGACTGCAGGGTGCAGCTGTATGCTGATGATGTACAGCTATATCTTAGTCGACCTATTGGGCTTATGGAGGACTGCATTGACAGGCTGAACTCGGACCTGAATAACATTGCGACATGGGCGGTTGATAACCGCTTGCTTCTAAATCCGCGTAAGTCTCACTGCATTGCATTCTATCGCCGGGATATTGACGTATCTCATATCCCTCCTGTCTTTCTGAATAACACAATGCTCCCATTTGATGGTAGGGTAAAAAGTCTTGGTGTTTTCCTCAACGCTAGAATGACATGCTGTGACCATATAACTGATGTGATGGGCAAGATTTATGGTGGGCTTCGACGGCTATGGTTGTCATCTGCTACTTTGTTGTCGAATACACGCTCGTTGCTTGTGAAATCGTTGCTACTGCCTTACTTTATCAATGGCAGCCTACTTTTCCCACGTCTTTGTTCTATCTGTTCAAGGAAAGTCAAGGTGGCTTTTAATGACTGTGTAAGATTCATATTTCGTTTGAGGAGATTTGATCATGTGTCGGGATATAGTAACCATCTGCTGGGTTGTTCGCTGGAGCAGTTTTTATTGCGTAGGCTTGTGACATCCCTTTACCAAATTATTACGTCAAAGAATCCTGGTTACTTACATGAAAAATTGATTTTTTTGAACTCCCCAAGGCGCTCTGACCTGCTGATACCTAGTTTTCGTTCGTCAGTCATGGAGGATTCTTACTTTGTTCGTGCAATCCGTGCTTGGAATCGTTTAACAGCCGATATGCAGCGTGTAGGCTCGGTGCGGAGTTTTAGGGATCTAGTAACGCAGTACTGTATTAATATAGATTAAGTTTGTTTGGAACTTTTTCCTTTTTCTCTCGTTAAGTGCGGTCTTGGCTTCTCTAGTGTGGTTTGTAGCTTTAAATCGTAACATTATTACTTTGAAATTGAGTTATTCTTCTATTTTTCTTTTGTATTAAAAATATTACATTTAGGTATATATAGTATTTACTAAACTTGATATAGTTTTAAGGATTTTTCATTAAGTAATTCTTTTGTTAAATTGCTCATTAACATATTGTTTGTTCTCCAAAAACTTTTATAAGTACTATTTAAAAGAATGTATTTTCTTATTGTACTTAATCCACTAATAAAGTTGAATTGAATTGAATTGAATTGACCGGGAGACCGGTCGAAACGTTGGTAATTGGATAAATATAATAAAGAGGTTTTATTATTATTCGTATGCGTTTTACTGTGCTGTAATTGCATGGATTCAACTGACCGTTAGCCTGATATTTGCAGGCGCTCAGAATCATCCGCAAACTGAGCTCCGTGTCTCAGGAGAACCTTAGAGAGAAGGATAAAACCTCTCTGCAATGGGCTAATAAGATTGTTGCCCAAGGTAGCGCGTCGGCCTCGAAAGGCCCGTTGCAAGCTACCCCAAAGAGGTTGCGCTCGCCTAACGAGCACCAGCCATATTCCAAAAGGATTAAGGCGATAGGCCCCCTTTCCTTCACTACTAAGTCCTTCAGCGAGATAGCGAAGGACAGCTTAGTAAGGGCGATTACAGATCACAGCAACGCGGACGGCTCCATCACGCCAGACAAATGGAAGATGGTGGAGATGGCGTTGCTGAAGGTATATATGGAAGTTCTCTCGTTGAACCGTGGCCCTCCTCCACATTGTCTTGATGCTGGTTGGCATCATGGCCACGTTAAGCTACTTGCCTGCTCCAACCAGAGGTCGGCGGAGCTTCTTGACCAGGCAGTTTCCCGTCTTGGCTAAATCTGGACTGGCGCCAGAATTGAAGCCGTTCCCAGGGATAAAATCCCCTGTAGACCTAGGTCACGGACCTGGGTACCAGCTGAACCTTCGGATCCTGCAGAGATCCTAAAGTTCTTCCATATGTCCAACCCTGAGCTACCTACACATGATTGGAAAGTAGCCCAGGTGAGCGAAGTCAAGGGAAACTCAAGACAGGTCATCTTGATCCTAAATGAGCAGTCCCTTACCCCACTTGCTGAATGCAATGGCATTATTTGCTATGGCTTCAGCTCTATCAGGAAAAGGAAGGAGTACAGAGTGTAACGACAGTTTCTGCCGTTGTCACTCCCTCAGATGATGGTGAGACGATGGTCGACGCTATGGTAGTTGAAACCCTCCTGGATCCTGGACCAGAGCTGGAGGACCAACTCCTTGGTTCCTCCACTGACGAAGATGCCAGTAATGATGGGGAGACTGCTGACATCACTGTGATAGAGGTATCCTCACCTGGACACAGTGATGTTAAGAGTGGTCCAAATTAACCTCGATCATTCGAAAACAGTGTCCGCAGCCCTTCTCCTTCGTCTTGCACAAAAAGGAGAAGAGCTCATCCTTGTCCAAGAACCTTGGATCATCAGAGACAAGGTTTGTGGACTCAACATGAAGGGTTATAAGCTCCTCTATTTACAAGGTACAAGTAAACCAAGGTCATGTATCCTCATTCAGAATAATATTAACGCATTTATTCTCACACAGTTCAATGATAAGGACACAACAACAGCCATACTGGAGTTACAAAACAACAATATCTGGATAATCTCCAGTTACATGGCGCACGATGTGGCGGACATTCCTAGTACACTACTCAGGAATTCGATCAAGGAAGCCACTAAACAAAGGAAGACGCTGGTGATCGGAGCAGACGCCAACGCTCATCATATAGTCTGGGGCAGCTCGGACGTCAACGAAAGGGGTGAGTTACTTTTTGATTTTATTCTCGGAACTAACCTCCAGATTTGTAATGTGGGTGCAGAACCCACTTTTACTAACTCAATTAGGCGGGAAGTTCTAGACATTACCTTAGTCTCAGAACAATCCGCCCACTTAATAACGGAGTGGAAGGTATCCAAGGAACCATCCTTCTCCGACCATGCCTATATTGAATTTGGAATAACACTTCACAAGATGATGTGCCCTCCCTATAAAAACAGGCTAAGGACAAACTGGGACCTCTACAGGATGGTCCTCAATAATAGTCTGCCTACTACAGGTCCACCCGTAATTGACAGTAAACAAACCCTTGGCAAGGTGGTGGACACTTTGACGCTTGCGTGTAATGAGGCGACACAAATTTCCTGCCCCGACAGGGTCCCTAGAGGCAAGCCCAAACCTCCGTGGTGGTCGAGTGAGATCATGACCCTAAGAAAGAAGTGTCGCAAGCTTTTTAACCAAGCGAAAAAAAACTAATGTCTGGACTTCTTATAAAGAATGCCTCAAACTATTTAAGAAACTGATTAGGAAAGCAAACCGATCCTCATGGGAGGGCTTCTGTAATAAAATCGAAAGCTCCTCTGAAGCGAGTCGGTTGCGGAAAATCCTCTCAACCACGCCCATCACCCCAAGCCTCCTGACCAAGAGTGATGGTAGTTGGACTTCATCTAGTCTTGAGTCGCTGGAGCTACTTGTAAACACTCACTTTCCAGGTTGCTCGGCGACCAGCAGAGTTTAGCTGCCGGATACCCCAAGCGACCATGAACTGGTCCACAAGATACTAGATGCAAGAAAACTGAAATGGGCGATACAAAGTTTCAAGTCCTATAAATCACCGGGATTGGATAACATCATCCCAGCTGAACTACAACTAGCCTCTGAGATACTTATTCCGTGGCTAATGGTCATCTACGAGGGTTGCCTTAACCTCACCTATATTCCATCCTCATGGACGAAAGTGAAGGTGGTCTTTATCCCTAAGGTAGGAAAAGCCTCACATTATAAGCCCAATGATTTTAGGCCCATTAGTCTCTCCTCCTTCCTGCTCAAAACCTTGGAGAGACTCCTAGATATCTACATTAAAGAGACAATCAATCATTCCAAGTTGTCTCTCTCACAACATGCTTATATGCTATATATCTAAGGTAAGTCCGTAGAGACAGCCCTACACGAACTTACCACAATCATAGAGCATTCGCTACTACAGAAGGAATATTCACTTGTAGCCTTCCTTGATATTGAGGGTGCTTTTAACAATATTAGATCACAGGCGATAATGGCATCCTTGAGGCTTGAAATCGACGTTCCTCTCATCAAACTTATTGACCTCATGCTAAAAAGCAGGGTCATTATCTCCAGCTTAGGTGGATCCAATATATCCAAAGAGTGGTAACTAGAGGCACCCCTCAGGGAGGAATCCTTTCACCACTCTTATGGAACTTAACTCTGAATGAGTTGCTCATAGACCTGGAGTTATCCGGTCACAAGGTTATTGCCTACGCCGATGATATTGCCCTTTTATGTTCAGGAAAGCACCCCAATACACTGGCTGAGGTTTTACAGACTTCGTCATGGAGTGATGGGTGTGGTCTAGGTATAAACCCTAACAAAACAGAGTTAATACTCTTCTCTCGGAGGCATAAAACACCTCCTATTAATTGCCCTACACTAGACGGGGTTAGGCTGGAACTGTGCAACCAGGTTAAGTATCTAGGTTTAGTCCTAGATAGAAAACTTACCTGGAAGCCTAACATCCAAGAAAGAGTACGGAAAGCTACAGCAGCGCTGTACTCGTGTAAGAAGGCTATAGGGAAAAGATGGGGTATGGAACCACGCATTGTGAATTGGCTCTATACAAGTGTCATACGGCCTATACTCATGTATGGGGTGATTGTCTGGTGGCCGGCACTAAATATAGCAACCCATCTCAAAGCAATGGATAAAGTTCAGAGGATGGCAGCACTGCTGATAACAGGTGCCCTGACAACCACACCTTCCAAAGCCCTGAACCCTATTCTCCACCTTGTATCGTTGGATCTATTTGGTAAGCAAACCGCATAGTCAGCCGCCATTAGGCTTAACTCAATCCAGACCTGGAAGCGAACTGATTTCAGTCACTCCCAAATATTGCACAATAGAACTGCCAGCAATATCGACTACACCTCGCCCAAGCCATTCTTTGGAGCAAAATTCGATTCCTTCTTTCCCACCAGATCGGAGTGGGAGAAAGGTTCTCCCCAATGGGAGAACTCAGTGCATCTCTACACTGACGGCGCCAAATTGGATGGCGAAGTGGGTGGAGGAATATTCTCGGAACACTTGGACGTCGATGTCTCATTTCGCTTACCTGACTACTGCAGCGTGTTTCAAGCAGAAATCAAGGCTATAAAAGTAGCTGTGGACCGCCTGAATCAACTAGCCTACCAACAGACAATGTATGTATTTTCACAGATAGTCAGGCAGCTATTAAATCCCTTTCGGGAGTTTACACAACCTCCAAAATGGTTATAATATGTCGCTCAACACTAAATGACATAGCTGAGCATCAGAAAGTACGGCTCATCTGGGTGCCTGGACATAGTGATATTCCGGGCAATTGCAGAGCCGACGAACTAGCGAGAATCGGTACCTGCCCCGCCCTACCCAACCGTAGGAGCCGGTTTTTGGGCTCCCCCTACTTCAAAGAGCTAACCGAGCTGGGCTTCACAGATGTCAAAAACCTGACTCTATTTATCGGGAGTTCAAAATGGTTCCCGATGACGAACTAAGGATGAACATCCTTCACAACCCAGTCAAAATAATTTTGACTTCCCGTGAACGAGTTCCACTAGATGCAAGAAACTGGTTCGGTGCACAGGGGACAGAATGTTAACCCTCCTATTCCTTAGGTATTATGGGGTTGTTAATTTCAAGCCTCAATGTGGTAGCACAAAGGGCCTCTTAGGCCTAAGTGTGCCTTCTTAGGCAGCCACTTTAACCTAACCTAACCTTTGCATTTGTTCTGCCGGACCATAATTTTATTGCATTATCTAGTAACAGAATGGCTTATAGATTGTTGAATAAATTAGAAGATTGTAAGACTCTCGCAGTGGATCACTTCCTTTGTAAAAACAATATAATGCTTCCAACTCTGTTAAAGTTTAATCAATGGCTAATAAAAATGACAAAAGAAAGACCAATAACCATTCTTTGTGATAAAACTGACAAGTTTGCTATTATATATTGGATCAATTTAGATTGTACCAAATTATATAATATCAAACAAGTATGTTCCTGTTATCCCTAATATTAATACTATAAATGATGGCTGCTGTAAGAAATCAAAATTTAATTTCTCACATGAGTACATACATTCAATTGAAACCTATTTCATTAGCGAACATAAATTTAGATGACCTAAAATTAGCAACACATACTTTAAATAAGATAAACGCACAAATAAATGAAGCAGAAATTCATCCCTATTTAGTTAGATATCCCTCCACATTTACTATTATCATATATTGCCTTTTAGGCAGTGTATTATTGTATATTATGTATAAAATTTTCAAGTATGTCAAATTATGTAATAAGAGTAAATATTGTCCAGGAGATGGTTGTATTGTTAAAACTATAAATTGTTTTTGTCCTAGGGCCAGAAATAAATCTCACTCTTTCGTGCATTATAGCGCTGAGAGTGTTGACGAAGCTAGTCACAATGAAGAACATTTGCCTCCATTTATGCAAGGACTTAATGTTAACTTCCCGAAAATCAATTCGAAATCAGTTCCGTGATATTGATCTCGAATTTAGTTGTACATATATTCATACTTATGTAACATATAATTTGGCTTTGGCTGCACTTGAAAAATTAGATTACATAGAAATCTCAGAAACAGAATCCAGACAAAATGCAAACATAAGCTAACTTAACTACACCTACATAGGTCGGTAAACGAAATCCAGAAATAAATTACATCAATCCAAAGCATTTTAATTTGTAATGTGAGCCATGTATAAATAGTCTGCGCCATCTGTGAACCAAGAATACAAAGTCCCTTAATCTGTACATGACTATCTTGTCTGCGCCGTTCCCTTTTTTTTTTCTCGTGGTTGTCACCTCTGTGCGCTGACACGAATTCGCTCTTGTCAAGAAGAAGAGCTTATTTAGTCACGGCTGCCAGAGGACAGACAACAAAACGAACTCGGATGAGCTCGTATTAAATCTCTTTTAAACCCGTAGCAAATTATCGATACTTGTGAAGGAAGGTAGCAATTCTTTTTTGCACCAATTGAGGGTACACGAGTTAAGTACTTTGATATCCTCCCATAATAATTATTCATCCTCATCGGAGGCCAAGGTGCTTGAGGAAAAGTTCTGACATCGTTTCACCAAGCGGCAGTAATACCAGTGCAAATAATTGACACGGTATG
The DNA here is from genome assembly GCA_964036015.1 of Leptarthrus brevirostris. NCBI lineage: Eukaryota > Metazoa > Arthropoda > Insecta > Diptera > Asilidae > Leptarthrus > Leptarthrus brevirostris. Next base: position 10,701,460 of record OZ038376.1, on the reverse strand, counting down.
AATGAACGCCTCATAACCAAGAAGGCTCCCACCACGCAAATTTTTTTTCTTTCGCCACAATCCGCTGTTGGCTGCTTCTGCACTCCCCCCTTGTATCTTTGGGCACTACGGGAAGAGAAGAGAGAAGCAACCAGAAAGGTAACTTTTTTTTCCTTCCATAAATTGTCTACGAAAATCACAATAGATTTTCCCAAAAAGTCGTAGACACTGGCCATGAAATCGTTCGGGCAGGAGTCTCAACCCATGTACCCACTGGTCTCCATAGCTGAAGGGAGGAAAGTAAACGAACGGAAATTTAAGAAGGAAACAGGGACAGAATTTGTTGGAATCCGCCAGAGTAGACCATTATACGAGGACTAGAATGAGCAACGAAAGAATGAGCAACGAAAACAAAGATCCTCCGCTTGTTTAAAGGCCGGTAAATATAAATTTGACTAGTCTTTAGACCTGATTATCGAATTTTTGTAAACGAAAATGATTACTATATACGTTTATCTTCTTTTTAATTCTAATTGTATATAATACCAAGTACGATTAGTTAGTTAAAGTATGTATATTAAAATTAGTAAAGAAAAATCAGATAATTAAAATTAACGCCGATACATATAATAACAATACTATTAACTGGACCTGCATGCACCGATTTTTAGATTTTTCTACATATCCAGAATGAGATAATATCTTAGGGATCAGATTTATTATGAATTTGTATTTTTCGTGTGTGAATTATCGGTTTGGCCACTAGAACGAACTTGTATTTTTGAAGAGAATCCTTTTATTTATCATATACGTTTCAAAATCAAATCAGTATTGTGAAATTTCTATTATTATCACTATACATATTTATATTTCCAATTATAATATGCTAGAGATTTGATTAGTAGTTAAGTCAAGCTCATCGAAAAGAACTGTATCAAGAGACTATGAACACAATTAATGCGATACCTTGATAGTTTGAATTAGTTGGATCGGTAATTTGTAATTTTGGAAAGTCTAAGGCTGTCGTGGGTAACATAATACCCAACAATAGTCAACGGGTCAAATTTGGTGTATAATTAAAAATAGTATCTTAGTAGACATAGGATAGCAGTATTCTAAATTTAGCATGACTTAATTTGAAAAGAAAACAAACTAATTTTCAAGTGAGCGTAAGATATGAGTTATAAAAAACTATACTTGGGCTGTGCACAACTCAATTATGGGACGCGACGTATGATTTTTAAAGAAGAAAATATCAAGTAACATGCTTATGACCTTACTAATACGGATTATAGATAGGCATTACGATACCGATGGATAGGATTTATATAAAAAAAAGGAGGTATACCTTGCGTTAATTGTTAAGATTGATTATTCTTGATAATTCTTTTTTTTTACTCGAACTTCAGCCTGAGACCTTTCCAATAACTCAGACACATATGCATAAGGTTAAAGTGTGAAATTTTTTTTGTATAGATACGAATATTGTCTTTAAGGTGATCCTTCACGTTAGGGATTTGGCCAAACACGGCTTATAGGTTATGAATTGTTTCAATTTTAGGAATGAAATAGAATTCTAACTAGATCTTAATGGCATTAAGTAGTTAAGTAGTTGATCGCTATAAGAAAAGAAAAAAAATATGTATTTTTTTTTTGAATATAAGTAGCTTATACATAGTGATAAGAAAATGACTTTCTAGTTTCTTTTATTTTCAGGAACCCCCGTAAGCATCTTCTCCATCACGAAGCCTCATCCTCTCCCTTTATCCCGATGCATGTAACCTAATTCATTTTTATTTGTTTCTGTTTGTTTCAGCACCATTTATAGGTTGGGCCTGTACCCTAGCCAGGTACAGGGATGGAGTGGGTTAGTGACCTGAACTATCGCTATGGGGGTAATCTTTTTGTTTGTGTTTTCAAGATAGTTCAGGGCGGCTAGGAACAACTGGTGACACCAGACCTGTTGTTCCTCCTTCAAGTTCTGCTTTCTCGTACTTTTTTTTTTCTTTTGTGGCAGACCTGAGAGAAGGAGTCCACAACCTTCTCTCGCCACAGGCACGCGAATTCTGTTGTAGATGTGTGAATCGGATGTTCAAGGACCTACACCCCATACCGACGAGCTAGGACGTGCTGCCAGCTAGCGCGTGCCACTTGGACATCTTGCGGCAACTTCACGTTGCTCATACGCACACACATACATTACAAATTCAAAGAACTTGATAAATATGTTGACATTTAAGTCACGCCCGGATGAGATTCCTTTCGTCGGACCAAACTTATGTTCAAAGTACTTGACACAACAAAGAAGTTGTTTACTTTGGTCAGATTTTGTATCATAAGTAGTGAAGTAATTTTTGAGAGTGTAAGGTATGTTTTAATAAAGTTGCTAAGTGAACTTCAGTGCTCTAAAACTGGTGTGTATTTATTAATAAACCCGCATACTAACAAAAAGCTCCAAAGAAGACATTAAAAATGTTAGGTCAGTGGATAATACAATTTTGAAATCTGTAAGAAATAACTTAAAAGAAACTAACTTAATTTTGTCCAAGAATGATTACTAAAAAACTGTACTGACTAGCGGTAAGAGCAGGCAATCAATTTCAGCTGGTGTGCGGATGATGATTAGACTGTTACCATGAGGTATTTTGTGTTCTTTCATCTGCGTTAGGCTGACTGGCGTTGCCATAATAGAAAAAAGTTTGTAAAATTAAGAATGATCCAAGCGACGCTTTTAATAGAGTAGTAATAGAAAAGGCTAATTTATGTAATTTGTTCAATAGCTCAGAAAAGTTATTTCTAAAGAACAGTCACCTGCAGCTCTGATTTTATATGAGTTACCAAAACTTCATAAAGATGGGATATCTATTAGATCAGTTTCATCTTCATGCAATGCTCCTACACAATTATTGTGTAAGAAACCCGTTAAATTACTTCCGGATTTATTAAATTTTACGTAAAAATACTCAATAAAAACTTCCAGCGATTTAATTAAAAAAATAAAAGATCACTATTCCACATTGTAGTAGTGTTTTTTCCGTCTGACCCTGTTAATAAATTATTTAATCTGTTTAAAATAAAAATTAGTTCTGTGATTGACAAAGAAATATCTGCGTAATTATTAGACTTAATATAACTGTGTCTGTATCAAAATTATTTTAGTTTTAATTATATCTGAAATGTTTAAAATTTTTATTTTTCTTTGCGTCAACGGCGATTGTTGGGAAAAATTTGTAATAGGGGTAGATACGATTTCTGGCATTGCCCGCTGGTCTCGTCGCATTTTCCCGGTTCACCCAAAACAGACATCAAAATATTACTGATTATGTGGCTTTTGAAAATGATAACAAGTACTGGCATCGTTATAAAATATTAGTTTTTTTCCTATTTGCATTTTCTTTGTAGCTCCAAACTCTGTGTGGGCTACACCAGAAACCTAATAAAATCAATTGTGTTCGAAGAATTTTGTTCGGTATTTGGGAAAAGAAAATCAGTTAGTGTGCGAATCTAGATACAATAAATTGTCGTATAAGATCAAATGTACAAACTTTTTCTCTGTTATGATAATTGGTAAAAAGTCACAAATTCAAGTGGAATATTAAAGTATACATATGTATATATTTGAAACTTTGACATAAAGATTTCGCGCATATAAGTAATTTCGAGAGAAGAAGGTTTCCAGATCGACAGATCGGATATAATACAGAAACATTAGTTAAGCTTTGTATAAGGTAAGAGTTAATAATTTACAAGTATACTGTAGTGATTTAAACGTTACAGTAGGGATTCTCGGTATCACATCCGGGGGTGCAAAAAGTATGCTGTAGCGGCTTGAACGCTATAGGATGTGCTTTGTTTTTATAGTGTCCTGATAATAGAGTAGCAACAAGTACTCTATAGTGGCTCGAACGCTACAGTAGGTGTGCAAGATTTATGATACAATCTAAAAATTGTGGCATAGTGTCATGCTCTGGAAAAGGCATAATTTTGTACGCAGAGATTAGAGGTAACCTATTTTAAAATAATCTCTAGTCTCTAACATTTTTTAAACAAAAAAATTTCGTTTGCATTTAAATTTTAAGTGCTCACAATTCGAAATTATACCCTGTTCCAAAAAGATTGCCAGTACACGGTAAATGGCAAGTTATGATGCCAAATTTCTCAAACTCGCCAAAAACCGTGTACAGCCATCTTTTCGATGTATCTTGATCGACAAACCGAGAGGCACTGATTGTGATAAGAACAAGCAGCAGCCAGATGCTTTTGGACCAACGAACAAGTATTTCATAGAAGTATGACTCAGGCAGTTTTCCCCAAATAAATTCGATAACCTCGCAACAAGAGGAAAAAAGTAACAAAATAGATTATTTTTCCTTTTTATAAAAATATGATAGCAATAGGTTATTACTCACGACATATAATAATAATAATAATAATCTTTATTGCTGGTTACAGTACACAAGATTGACAATCTTTTCTACGTACTAACTCAAAACAGGTTATAGGCGGTATTGAATTTAGTTAACAAGAGTATGCAAATAAAATAATATTAAAATTAGATTGAATAATTAAGAAAAATTAATTTAATACTGAACAGTTACCTACTCATGATTCCAGACAAAGAACAAATGATAAGAATTATAATAAGTGATCTTTAACGAGTGCCTTGAAGTTACTGATGGTGCCCGATGTTTGGATATTAAGAGGAAGAGTGTTCCAAAGGCGAATAATTTGGACAGGATAGGAATCTTCCATGGCCGATTTGTAGAAGCGTGGCATTAAAAGATTTCTGTTACGCTGAGATGTTGTGAAGTTAAATAAAACTCTGAGGTATTCCGGTTTATTAGATTGAAGAAGATTGTACAAGAAAGCAAGAGCCCTTTGCTTAAGATAAGATGACAATGTACACCCAAGCATTCTCAACCGGAACGGTGAAACATGGTCGTACCTCCGTAGTCCGAAAACAAAACGTTGGAGAAAATGATAAACTGCGATTTTCTAGGGTTTAGCTTCAAATGGTTATAATCGGACCATGTGCATATACTTTCAAGGTCAGAATTAATGCGAGCTATACAGTCCTCAATGAGACCTATCGGCCGGCTTAAATATAATTGTACGTCGTCCGCATAGAGATGAATTGTTGAGTCGCGGATCACCGACGGCAGATCATTAATAAATAAACTGAACAGTAACGGACCCAAAATTGATCCTTGAGGCACGCCTTGCCCCAGATATAGCCGCGAGGAGAATGTGTTGTCAACCTTAACCTGTTGAGAACGGCCCAAGAGGAAACTAATAATCATTTGAACTGCCAGTGTATCAAACATAAAATAAGAAGAAAGTTTGCGGATGAGAATACAATGATCAACACAATCAAAAGCCTTAGAGAAATCAAGAAGAATTAAGGTGGTTAATTCATTCCTATCAAGGGCGCTTCTTACGTCAGAAGAGACTTTAAGAATGGCAGTTTCGCAGGAGTGATAGGCTCGGAAGCCAGACTGCCAACATGTTAACAAGTTATATTTCTCCAAATATTCCAGTATTTGCCTATACATAAGCTTCTCCAGAACTTTAGACAAAAAGCTTAGTAGGCTAATAGGGCGAAGGTCCGATGGTGATTCTGGACAGGACTTCTTAGGTATGGGTAGAACTATAGCAGTCTTCCAGGTAGTGGGAAACGTAGATCTAGTGAGACAGGAATTTAATATATGGTGAATATACCTACCGATTATAGGGAATAGAAGTTTGATAAAGCGAGGTGAAAGGTTGTCTGGACCTGTTGCGCCTGACTTGATTGAGCTAATAGCAGTTACGACTTCATCAAGATCGACCGCACGGAAAGAAAACAAATTGGTAGAATGACCAAACACCGGAGGACTGGTTGGGTTATCAAAACCGGCGGCCTGACTTGGAGCTGCTGAAGGGACATAATTTACGGAAGTGAAAAAAGTAATAAGATCATCAGGTTTAAAGGTGCATGGAATTCGGTCCTTGCCGTATACTCCGGCCTGCCGTAAATTGCGCCATAACGTACTAGAGTCAAGATCCGTGCTCAGTTTGGTGCTAAAGAATTGTTGTTTGGCACGACGTATCGCCGTATTAGTAGTATAGTAGTAGTAGTAGTAGTAGTATAGGACTATAGTATAGTAGTATAGGACTAATTGCGAGCGAATTTTTATAACGACCTCGACTCATCAGTTCTAACCCTTCTCCAGCGGTGATATAAATATTCCCGCTCGGCGATAAGGGACTTTACCCTAGCCGAGAACCATGGGCAGAGAGTTGCAGCAACACATTTCGATCTCAGGGGGACATACCTGTCAAATAAATACAACGCTAATGACGTAAAGAGGTCGACCTGGTCGTCAACTGAGGTAAAACGGAGTATGTTTTCCCAGGGCAGAAGCAGACATTCATCAAACAAGGAAGGAAGGTCGATGTTGCTAAAATCACGGTACGTAAAGCTTATAGGAGGTGGACTAGAGTTTACAGCAAGATCATAGGCTAAAAACATTAGATCGTGATCGAGAGTGCTGGGTGGAGTGATCTGGTTGTGGGCTAGAACCTTATCGCGGTCTGATACAAGAATCAAATCAAGAAGCGAGGGATTCTCTGAATTAAAATATGTCGGATAGTGGTTGACTACGGTGAGATTAATTGACTGGAGAAAATCTAGAAAATTATGCGCTGAGCTGTCACGTTTACATAGGTTAACGTTAAAGTCCCCACCCACGATAACATTTGAATAGCGTTGAGTTAAGCGGGACATTTCATTCTCAAATTCACGGGCGCTGTCGCAATCAAAACAACTAGGAGGACAGTACGCAGAGGTTATTATGCACCTATCATTATTTGTGCAGATCTCGATGCACAAAAACTCAACTGACTGGTCCACTGATGAGTAAATTCGTTTGGGTTTCAACCAGTCCCTTACGTAGACAGTAACGCCACCTCCCCGGCGTCCGATACGATCGTTACGAAAAGCAGTGAAGTCCTGCAATGATATGAATGAATTTGGAATTTCATCAGTCAGCCATATCTCACTGACCAAAATTGCATGTAAATTTGGATCAGAAAAAATATAGCGGAGCTCATCAATCTTATTGCGAATACTTCTCGCATTTAGCATACAAACCCTTAGACCATAAGACTGATTACATAATATCTTCATCATAGTTCCCACCCTGTCCAAACCAGGAAGATTATCCGTATTCATAATATAGTGGGGCACGATCAGCACAGTACGACAAGACAACTCGATTCGAAAACGTAATGAGATAACAATTTAAAACATAAAATCCTCGTAGTGGAACCATCATGAACTAAGTTACAAAAAATGTATCAATAGAAATAAGAATAGAAAATAATAACGCAAAAATAGAATTTAAATACTACAGTTGGCAAAAAAAAGAAGAGTATTTACAAAGAAAATTTATAAATTTAGAAGAATAGAAACGCAAAATTAGAAATTAAAATAATAATGTCTGCAAAAATAGTGTTATCAAAAACAAAAAAAAGAACTAGAAATTTATTAGTTTGAAAATTGTTAATTTGAAAGAAATTAATTTGAAACAAAAATACTCATCAGAACGTCACACTTTGCTCCATCGGTAAGTAGTAGTGGTATGGTATCAGGTAACGAGCTTCTGCAATTCTTCATGACTAATAATTTTAATCTCGGAGTCATCCTTTTTCTTCTTGATATAAAGTAGACCATTCCTAGTTCTGGCTGAAGACAATTTCCTCTGGATACGGAGTTTTATTGCCTCCTTGAAGATTGAATTGTTAAGCGGAGTCAAGCTTTCAGAAATATAGACTGGGCTTGCTGAACCAAAATCGTCCAGATCAGATAATTTTACGTTTTTTCGCCTCCGAAATGCAGTCAAGAACGACTTTTGCTCCGAAATGCAAGAAAAGCGTACTACGATCGGCGTGTTTATTCCGGGCGATTTAGATTTAATGCGGAAAGCATCAGTATATGTAGAGATAGGGTGCTGAATCACTGAAGCGATGGTCTTCACCAGTGCATACCTAAGTAAAAATGAGACATGAAATACCAGAGCTGAATTTACATACATTTATTTCACTCAGCCCTGGTAGCGCTTATATGCAAAACGAGGGCAGAAAATATAAATCTTCTAGATAAAGCAAACGCCTGTTTCTCTGGCCAACAGAATGAAACGTAATTATTTCTTCCATTCCGACTGGTGAGAAGGGGAAATGTTTTGGTTCTAATTTGGACACGTTATGATGCCGAGGCAAGTTGGAGCAAAATTTTTGTTCATCGGTAATTTTACTTTCTGAAAAAAAGTATTTTTATGTATGTAAATTAATTAATTGTGTACGTAAATGATTTAGATTTAACATATTTTCCTATGTTGAAATTTTGATTTCGGAAAATAGGGAGTCGAAATGGGACCACAACCGAAATTATAATTCGGTTACCGTCAACCGAAATCAAATTGGGTTTTTTAAACCGCAATTGAAACAACCTTAACCGTAATTAATTTTCTTCAATTCGGTTTCGGTTAGAACCGATATGTAAAATTTCATTTTCGGTTTCGGTTAAAACCGAAATGTGAAATATAATTTTCGGTTTCGGTTTCGGTTAAAACCGAAATGTGAAATATAGTTTTCTGTTGCGGTTAAAAACCACGTAGATAAAATTTTCGGTTTCGGTTACAACTGAAACGTTAAGGTTAGAGTTAAATTGCTGTCGTTGGGATTTTTATATTATATAATGAAGTCATCCGACACCCCTCTACTCCCTAACACCCTCCCTTCATCTAAACATTTACTCCCCTTCACCACACCTCCCCACCCCTTCCCCTCTCCTCACCCTTCACCCACCCCTTCCCCTAATAACTCCTACCCCTCCCTTCCCCCACCCCACCAGTCACTATCCACCCTCTTCCAACAGACGGTCCCTTCATCGAGACATTTACCGAATATGCTATGCTATGATATGCTATGCTTCTTCCGCGGTAACCAATTTAAATCGGTCTTTGAATTTCGGTCTTTAAATTTCGGTCTTTGAATTTCGGTCTGGCGGTTACGATCACATATTTTTAAGGTCTTTTTATTTCGGGACCATTTAATTTCGGTCGCTCTATTTCGGTACACTTTATATTTCGGTTTTAATTTCGGTACCGAAATCAATACCGGTTAAAACAACTGAAATATGAGAGGTTTCGGTCCCGTTTCGACTCCCTGGTATTAAGTATGTTCAAGAAATATTTCGTTATTATTTTATTTTGCTAAAAATAACAATATTTTTGTAAGAGGTACTACCCTCAACAATTCCATACGAACACTAACAACAAAGCAGCACGCCGCGGCAACTTAAGCCAATGTTAATTTGTTTGCTGCTCTTTATACGGATTATAAAGAACTAACACATTTGCATCAAGCCGCGGAACAACCCGTGCTTGCTCATTAAGCATGCCAAACATTTCCCCTTTTCGATAAAAGTGTATATAACTCTCTCTTTCTTACATGGGTATCGTTTGCATATAAGATATATTTTTCTTTTATATTTGATTTGTTTGCTTTTTTTGTTTAATTTTATCTATGTAGTGTACTCATTTCGTACTGGTAATCCTTTTCTCATTAGGAATTTCACTGAGTCTTGCTTCTATATAATTCTTGTTCGTTGTTTTTGACGACCGACAATGATCAGCACTCAGTGGGTGTTTTTACATGCGAAGTTCTCCGATGCAATACGAATTCGGGTGACTGGAATGGTCGGAAAGAACATTTAGTGTAGCCAGATTATATCTTTTAGCAGTAGGTTTGTAGAAATGCTTGAATTTAGTTATTATAAATTGTTCTGAATTATATATTTTTTAATATATATATATATATATTTTTGGTTCAATGTTGCACAGCTCTTAATAAAAAAAAGTACTAATGAATGGTAATGGATTCACAAGAAACTTGTTATATTTACATGCTTTTGATATGCTGTACTGGTAAAAGAGGTAGTCTTGTTTACATATCCTGAATAAATTGATTTGGTTTGAAATCGATTTGATATGGCAACCCGAGTCCATGAGAAAACATCAAAAAATGTTCTCAGTTGAAATCGTGGCAACAGCGTGCTGAGGGAGAGGGATGGATGCATAGAAAAATTATGGGAAAATAAAGCAGACAGGAATAGCCCATAAGAGCGTGTACTGCCAATCCTTTTGGAACAGATTATAGTTCGAATATGGCAAGACCCCCCCCCCCCCCCCTTCCTTGTAACATGGATTCCGCCTCTTCCTTTTTTTATGAATTTCGCTCGAGACAAGTGTTTTTATGTACATATTTTGTACATTTCGATAAATATGTGGCAATATACATATGTGTTAATTTCTCATTATAATTATTATGATCTTAAATTTCGGAGTGAATTAAGAAGTTTACTGGTCGGTTATTTTGTTTCTTTCTCTCGCTTTTCGATTTATAGTTAAGGTCGCACGAGACACGTCTTTTCTAAAATTCTTGAGGAAGTGAATATTATCAATCTAATTTTTTTTATAGTATCAATAGAGCCTGTCACCTCAATAGTACAGATAAATGTTTCTTAGCAGTCGCTATTATCAGATCCTACGATACAAAGGTCTTATGCCACGGCACGCAAAAATTTACTCGCTAGTAAACAACGGCCGAAAATATACTACGATAAAGCTCTTCGACCCTTATCCTTTCATATAGGTGACAAGGTCTTACTCAAGAGCGAAAGTTGAAAACATAAGCTCTCTCAAATCTGGGTAGGACCATATCTGGTAACTGGCATATCATCATCAGTGAATACTACCATAAAAATGACATTTACGAATTGTATTCACCAAGAGTAAAAGATTTATTAGATTGAATAAATAAAGTAAGTAAGACATTCGAACTGTGGCTAGAATTTGTTCACGTGTAATCTCCCGAGGCTAAATATAAAGACTTAAAACATAATTTGTTATAGAGAGACATAATACGAATGGACTTAAAATAGATCATGAATTTTGTTTCTACTGCAATCGTTTCCTCTGATATGAAGATGTAAGATTCTTGCCTCCCCCTAATCTATCACTCTCTCTAACATCTAGTTTCGGACAACTGTCCGCGTATATAGGGACTTTACAAAATTATGGGCTAGGTGCAGTCATGTCGTCTCGAGGCTGAGGTAGCTTTGAGGCCAGGGGCATATTTACGTTATCTCTTTTATCCCTTTTTGTAGTTTTCTTATCCTTTAACAATTGTGCTTCCTTTTTTATAGTCTTCGGTCCATATGACTTTTTAAGAGTAAATAATTTTCGAGCGAGTGTGTGAGGCAAGATCTCACGCCGATCCGATGAGCTATGCACGGCAACTGTGACGCTCACCCCGGTAATTCCCGCAGCCTTCCTTTTTCCTTCGGTTGTGAGTCACGACTAAGTTGCGACAAGCTTCATAGTTGTGCTTACAACTCTCAGTCCAATTTATGTCCAAATGCTACCGCGTGATGGCAGCATGTGCGCATGAATTATTTCTTTTTACCATAACAATTGAAACAACAGAATTTAGCTACATCTGTTAAACATGGGGGAGGATCGGTGATGGTTTGAGGATGTATGGCGACGTCAGGTGTGGAGAAACTTCTGTTTATAGAATCTAAAATTAACAAACAAGAATACAAGGATACCTCAATATATTAAAGGAAAATTTATCTACAAGCGTAAACAAATTAGGATTGGCATCGTCATGGGTCTTCCAACAAGATAGTGATCCCAAGCGTAAGTCACATTTGGATAAAAAGTGGCTATTGTATTATGTGCCAAAACAACTAGATCACCAATCACCGGACCTCAACCCGATTGAACATTTGTGAGAGCACCTCGACCACGAAGTGAGAAAATAAATAATCATCAGCAGACAAACCCTCAAGGGAGCTTTAATAAATGAATGGACACAAATATCATACGAAATAACCAGAAACTTGGTGCATTCGATACCACGAAGATTGGAATCTCTTATAAGGGCAAAAGGAAAACAGACCCGTTATTAGTTATTTAATTTATTTTGATTGAGAAGAAAGAAGGTTTACTTGGACACTAAGTTTTGCCTCGATTTTCTGGGATTATTTTTTTATAAATAAAATTATTTTGTTACTTTTGGGTCTTATTATTACAAATACACTGCTCACATGAAGTACATATATTGGACTACACTTTATTGCAGTTATACTTAATTAAATGCAGTATGTTGTATTCTTTTTAACGGACTTCCCAAAAACGAAGAGGTTATAAGTTCGACGTGTAGATTTTTTTTTCTGTCTGACCGGGCATAACTTCGTAACGAGTTCAGCGATTTCGATGATTCTTTTTTTGTTGGACGGACGATTGGTACCATTTAAAAAAAAATTTTGGTGGGGTGGGGGGTGGAGGTGAAACCTAACTTTGTAACGCGTGGACCGATTTTGATGGTTCTTTTGCTGTTGTATAGAGTGTGATCCACCATTGCTAATAGGAGAATAGTTTGGTCCTATGACGGGGGTGGGGGAGGGACCGTGGACCGATTTCGACGATTCTTTTTGTGTTGGGTAGAGTATGTTACCTGGTTGATACCACGAGAAAAAAATTTTGGTGGGGTGGGGGGGTGTAAACAAACTTTGTAACACGTGTACCGATTTGGATGGTTCTTTTACTGTTGTATAGAGTGTGATCCCCATTGCTAATAGGAGAATAATTTGGTCCTATGGTGGGGTGGGGGAGAAGGAGGGGTAGTCTAACTAATTTGAGTGGGATGGTGGTGGGGTAGGGGGTTGAACCTAACTTTTTAACGCGTGGACCGATTTGGATGTTCTTTTTTCGTTGTATAGAGTAGAAGACACTAAAAAGCGAAAAATAAAATAGTTTTTACAAATAAAGTTGAACCGACTTTACAAAAAGCGCTAAAAGCATAAAATAATTTTTCATTTTATATCTATTACGACATCGGCAGTTCTCTGTTGGCTGTTGGCCACTCAAGTTGTAGATCTGGCCCTCATCCAGGAACCTTGGGTAAGTTTCGGCCAGATTCCGGGACTGCGACAGGCTGGTTTTGGAATCATTTATGATACCAAGGACAGCAGGCCACGGACCTGTATTGTATATAATAAAGAAAAAACTAACTATGTGCCGTCCACAGACTTATGTACAAGGGACCTTACAGCTGCCAGTGTGGAGGAATGTGCGGGGGGACGAAGATGCTGGGTGTTAATCTGCTCTGCGTACTTCCCATACGACTCCACTGAACCACCACCGACGAGAGAACTAAGGGAACTCATCGGGTCGACAAACGCGGTACACATGCTAATTGGATGCGACGCGAACTCACACCACATTAACTGGAGGAGCAGCGGCAGTAACAGAAGAGGTGAGTACCTTATTGATTATATGCTAACTACTAACCTAGTTATACTAAACCGTGGATCTGACCCTACCTTTGACAATGGCCGTCGGAGGGAGGTAATTGACATCACTCTCTCCAGTAGCTACATATAAGAACTGGTATGTGACTGGAGAGTGTCCGATGAGCCATCATGCTCCGACCACAAACACATTCTCTTCAGCGTTGGAGAATGTGTCAATGAGATAAAAGAATACCTGAACCCCAGGAACACCAACTGTTCAAAAAGTTCTGCCAAAACGTGGAGGGCGCTCGCGAGTCTGCGAGACTGCATAAAACCCTTATGAAAACTAGGTCGGGCGACCTGGGCACACTCCAGAAACCGGACGGGACATACACCCAGACCAGGGAAGAAACGCTAGAGATTCTACTGCAGTCCCACTTTGCTGGTTCAAAGGTGGAAGAACCGAACGAGGCAGACAGGCCCAGCCTAACTGACCACCTAGCAAGGAGGGCGACCAAGGCGGACTGGAGGGTTGCCAGCTCGGTCTTTACATGTAAAGCCGTCAAGGATGCTATTTCATCCTTCGAACCATTCAAGTCCCCTGGCACGGATGGTGTGTACTCGGTGCTCCTACAGGAGGGCTGTGATCTTCTCTCACCGGTGCTGTGCAGAATATACAGGGCGTCCTTTGCACTAGGATACGTACCATCTATCTGGAGGACTGTGAAAATAGCCTTTATTCCAAAGCAAGGCCGTGTAGATTACACACTCGCTAAGACATACAGGCCTATTAGTCTAACATCGTTCATGTTAAAGACGATGGAAAAAGTTGCTGATCGGGCGATCAGGGAGAGGTATCTTCTACACTCACCATTTCATGCCCGGCAGCACGCCTACCAAACCGGAAAATCCACTACAACGGCACTCCATGACTTAATACTCAAGCTGGAGGGAGCGGTTTATAGCAAGGGAACTGCAATTGCAGCCTTCTTGGATATAGAAGGCGCTTTTGATAACACATCATTTGATGTGATCACTCGGGCCCTAAGAAGGAGAGGCCTTGGGACGACCTTCTGTCGATGGATAGATGTGCTGCTCAAGTCTCGAGATCTTACCTTGAGTCTCCTCGATAGGACGATCAGGGGCTGCGTCACAAGAGGGTGTCCGCAGGGTGGGGTGCTGTCACGCCTCCTATGGTGCCTTGTGATCGATGAACTACTTGTACGCCTTGATGAGCGAGGCTTCTTCGCGCAGGGCTATGCAGATGACATTATAGCTGTGGCATCCAGCGATATGGGGAACAACATTACGTTACAACTCCAGGGGGCTCTAGACGTAGTTGCAACCTGGTGCAATGAGGTTGACCTCAAAGTCAACCCTGACAAAACAGTCGTAGTTCCGTTCACTAGGAAGAGGAACACGACGGGCCTTCCTGAACCGACCTTCTTGGGCACTGCGCTACCCTTCAAGGATCAGGTGAAGTACTTGGGGGTGATCCTGGATTCCAAGCTATACTGGAACCTGCACCTTGATATAACTGTGGAAAAAGCTCGGAAGTTCTTCTGGGCATGCCGTAGAGCCTGCGGTATCACCTGGGGACTTAAACCCAGAACAATGCTCTGGATCTACACATCGGTAATAAGGCCCATGATAACTTATGCAGCGATTACATGGTGGCACAGAGCAAAACTTAATGTGATAAGGACTAAGCTTAGCAGACTGCAACGTATGGCCTGCCTATGCATCACTGGAGCCATGCGCACCTCGCCGACGGCTGCACTCGAAACCATGCTAAATATTAAACCTATTCATATAGAGGTTGAAAGCCTGGCTCTGTGTGCGGCCTACAAATTAGAGGGAGCCGGTCTCCTTGGGGAAAACATAGGTAAGGGCCACACGACAATAAGGGAGATTCTTGAAGCCACACCTGACTTGGCTATGCTAACTGATCAGATGCCGGCAAGACTCTCACCATTTCAACCACCCTTAATACGTGTGGAAAAGCGTGAGACCTGGACGCTTCCAGCTGTCCGTCCAGGGGAGCTAGTATGGTATACGGATGGATCCAAGACTGAATCAGGTGTTGGGGCTGGGGTTTGGAGCGACTCTCCTCGATTCAGTTTATCACTGGCCCTGGGAATATATACCACGGTATTCCAGGCTGAGATCTTCGCCATACTGACATGCACCTACGAGAACCTAAGAAGAGCCTATAAAAACAAAGGGATCTCAATCTTCTCCGATAGTCAAGCGCAATCAAAGCAATTGCTTCATCTACCACTAGATCAAATCTGGTGTGGGAATGCCAAAGGAGCCTAGACGCACTGTGTAGAACTAATCAAGTAAGCTTGATCTGGATACCGGGACATCAGGGCTACACGGGAAATGAAAAAGCAGACGAACTTGCTAGGAAGGGGTCTAACACCCCTTTTATAGGGCCGGAGCCGGTCTGTGGAATACCTCTCTGCACGGCTAAAAGGCTAATAGCAAACCGCGCAAATGAGGGACATAGGCTGTATTGGAACAGTATTGAGGGGCACGCTCACTCAAGAAGCCTTATGCCCTCACCGTCGCTGGGTAGATCCAGGGAGCTCCTCAAGCTGAGCAGGTCGGCTGTTAGAACTCTGGCAGGCCTACTTACCGGCCACTGTCAGCTAAGGAAGCACCTGGTGAGGATAGGCAGAGCCATCGACCCCACCTGCAGACTATGTCTGGAGGAGGATGAGACCCCATTACATGTGCTATGTGAATGCCCTGCAGTAGCCAGGAGCAGATGTAACATATTCGGGAAACCAACCCTGGTGCCGAGCGGGCTGAATGACTGCCAACTGCGGGAGCTGTTGAACTTCTTCGGAGGGACCGGCTTACTATAAGGAGTTGAGAGGGTTAGCACAATAGGCCCCAGTGGCCGCGGCGCTTGAAAACCTCACACCTCCAAATCTAATCAATCAATCAATCAATCAAGTCTTCAACTCGGGAGAGCTTAGAATTAAGGGCTTATTATTGAAAGCAGGGATTTATTGAAAATATTTGCAGTCGTCTCGACTATAACCGTTTGATTTTTTTATCAAGTTTAATAAGTGATCTTGGTTATATCGCACTTTCTCAATCTGGTCATCATAATATAAAGCATCGTCTCCGTTCAAAATTCCAAGAATAGATTGCTCATCATACCTACAACATCAAATGGTACACGCTTGACCCGTGAGCCATGCGTTCAAAGTTCTAACTTTTCCTCTACATCGTGCATAATGTGTTTAATTTCCTTCATTATGCTATTGCATATGATGGAAAAATTAGGGTTATCGTTTAAAAGCTCACACAAATGGCTTGTCGATTTCACGCACTCAGAGATTTTAATGGCAGCCTCTTGTAAATTCTTGAGATTGTAGAATACAATTACCTTCCATTCGTTGGAGTATAATTCCGTTTTGCCAAGTTTTTTAAAGTATAAGCCTGGGTTGTTATTTATCGCAGTGATGTTGGGTCCTATTCCGTAGGCGGGAATGGTAATGATCATGCATTTCAGGAGAATTCCAAGGAGTCTCACGGTCTGAAAAAGAAGTATGTTAAGTAAGGGCATTAAAGTTTTAGTTTTACTTATACCGGAAAAAGCTTTCCCTTTTTTATTATTATAAAATAAATGCTATAAATGAGTCTTCGTTAAATTCGGCGCGTTAAATTTCGTCGATTAATTGGTTTCGCTCTCGGGAGAAATCAAAGTTAAATGCCAAATCGCGATCTAATTCGAGTGTTTGACAGGTGCTTTTCACTCGCAAGTTTCGAGGCTTTTAAGTGCTTTCCGAGTACTTTTCAGGTTTTATGATGTTCTAGGATACCTGAAGTACATCCAAAGACGGAGTTTTTCATCGAGCAGATGAAATCTGCGTTTTAAAATCATACCAGGTAAGTTGATATTTTACCTCTCAAAGACAACTTTTTATGAAGATTTCTCGAACTGTTTAATAAATTATGGTTCGATATCTTAATAAAAGTTGTAATTGACAGTGCTTTCGATTGGCATGTTGTTGTGTTATTTGTTTACATTAGGGCATGGATTGATTTCTTTTAATGCTCTACATATAATATATTAATACTAATGTTTCTTTTCTTCTGCTCAGGATTGGGAGGAAGGAGGACTGCATGGAACAGGTCCCGTACGGAAAAAGGGGCACAAGGACACAGGCGGAGTCTAAGTGACGCTGGCGAAACATACAATTTTAAACAAAACTAACCTAAATCCTCTGTAGTATTAGTTTCATTTTAAACAGCATTCATTTCATTTGTGTTGTTATATATTTTTAGGGAGAAAACAAATTGATTCGAAAAATAAAAATAAACTCAATTAAAACAACATTAATATTTTTACAGAATTTCTGTATTTGTTCGTATTCATTCCTCATGTGTGTAAATTTCTTACTCACAATTTTTTTGTATTTTTTCTTTGCTTTTTTATTGCTTATAAATTACAGTCTTATATTTCTTTTCTGTTTTTTATATTTGAATTTCTGCAAAATGTTATTTACTTTCTCCCATTAGGTAAGCAACAATTTTATTTATAATATTTTTTTTGTAATTGCTTAAAAAATCTTTGAAATAAATTATGTACAGCTTCACGTACATTAAAGATTTGTGTACTTTTCTCGTCTTTATTATTATTATTAATTTTATTATTTATTTTTTTAACTGTTGTTTTAAGCCCTTCTCTTTTTTGCTACTTAAAGAAAATGCATAACAAAATCAACGAAATAAGAAAGGGAAACTTTATATATATATATATATATAATTATTTTTGATATGATGGTTGTAAATTTTTCTCACTAATTTTTACTTGTGTGTGTTTTTTCACATTTTCACAATTTTTTTTTAATATAATGGACGTAAAATATTTTTTTAATTTGATTTTAAAAATTACGTGGGAAGCTTTTTCTTGTTACTTTTTTTCTATTTTGTAAAGAACAAAACAATTTCTAATAATAAATTATGTGTGACAATTGGCTAATGAAGAAATGTCTCTTTTGATCTTTCTCTCTTTAATACACATATTTTATCGTTTTCTTTTTCATTTTTCCATTTTTTGTAATTTTACAATTTTTACAAATTTTGATTATAATTTGTCATCGGTTAAAAATTTCTTTCTATTTAATATCTCAGTTTTGATAACACTAGAATATAAATGTGTCAAATTTTAATTACACACATATGTATATATGTATATTTATATATATATATATATATATATATATACCCATACACATATACAATATTATCTAATAAGCACTTTTTTTATTTATTCATTGGAAAGTGATTTTCAATTAGCATCGTCCGTTCCTACTTCCTCTTCTCCCTCACTTTAACTCTGGTGTTTTTCTTACAATAATGTTTTTGTTGAATTCTCTATTATTAATTATATTTTTGTTATATACTTTACAAGAATGGTTTTTTTTAAATTATATTTATTTGCAAATAATTGGTAAAATTAAAATATATCTTTGTCTTTTATAGATTTAATTTTCAAAGAATTTTGCGAAAATAATTTTAAAATGTTGACGTCAGAGTATTAATCCGAAAATACATATTTGCCTTTTTACATTTTATTTTTTCATTGTTTGTTTATTACAGTGTTTCGATGTAAAATCTAATACGAGTGTTTATGGTTTTATTTCATCGTCGATGTTTCAAAAAATTTCATATAATTTTAGAGCCTCTGTTAAATGTATATACATATTTTGGCTAATTATATTTTAAAGAGAAAACACACGTTTGACCATAATCAAAGAATACTTCAAATAAAATTTATATTCCTATAAGCCCTGGAAATAAGCATATTATTTCTAGTTTATTTAGTACACGTTTGTTTACGGCAAGGAACAATTATTATTAATGTTATTCATTGAAAATTTATTGTACTAATTAGAAAAGCTATAAAAATATTCTGACAAAATAATATTTGCGGCAGTGTTTTAATTGTAATAATAATAGCAATATAAAATTGTATTTGAAATATTCTCCTATGAATGTATTTATCTAAGGTTATTATAATATAATATATAATTAATAGTGTGAGAAAAAAGAACACATACTGAAATCTTTTGTTTATTTTTTTATCGCTAGTTTTACACGAAAACTATTTAGTATCGCCTTTATCTAAGTTCTATACAAAATGCTATAAAAATAATCAAGAAATATTAAAAAAGTTGATACAAAAAAATATTTTATGTATAAAAAAAGCTTTTTTATATTCTATCAATACACTCAAATGATTTCATACAAATCATGAAAAACATGGTAATTATTATATATAATACCTTTGTCTTCCGGCCAATATTATAATACCAAAACATAATATCTTTGTCTCCGGGCAAATAAGCCCAAAGAACAATTGGTAGTCAGCAAATAGATTAGTTAAAATCGAGAGTAATATTTAAATTTCATTGAGAAAAACTAAACAAATTTTTTTTTCGAGACTTTAAATATTTTCCCATAAAAACATTTTTAAAAAAGCTAGGACATTAAAAATAACCAAATGTAACATAATAATTAAAAATATAGATTGTTTCATTCAAGACAATTTATTTTTTGCAAAAACTTAATAAAAGATTCCAATATACTGTAACATGCATAGTGTTAGGTACCTAAAATGGGCATACTTACTTAAATAAAAATTAAAAACATGATAAACTAAAACTAATAAAATTATGTTAAAATTATTAATAATTGAGAAGATTCGCTTACACGGCACTAATTACAGCAATTTCGCGAGTAACAAATCGCTCAAGTTTACCCATATTCGGAAATTGTAGCGCGTTGGTAACTTGAAAATGCTAATTAAGCTTAAAAACCGATAAGGTAGCGAACGAAATTAAGTTCGTTTCAAGCAAAAGCTGCCTTGTCAGCGATTTCCTTACATGAATCACATTGGTATACACGGGTACAAATACAAAAGGAAGAAAAACTGTGACAACTCGCCAGGTGAGTCATGACAATAATAATTATAACAGTTACCTGAAATTTGTGTTTTTTATTCAAATATTTTCCAGTTTCAGTTAATCTTAATTATAACCCCAGTAAAAATAAGACTCAACTGCACAAACATTGCCGGCTACTGGAGATAGTTTAGTTTTAAGACGTCGGTCTCGAATGAGTTAATCTACAAAAATAATTTTATGGCTCTTACTTTAAATTTTGGACTATTTGGTGCGGTTTTTATTGATCCGTGTCTGCGGCGGGCTGTCATTTGGAAAAGTATAATTTTTATTCAGGCGTACTGTGCCTCATTTGTGTGATATTCAGGCGTTTTGACACGTGTTTCAGGCTAGGAATGTACGAGTCTTATTTTAACTCGGATCACCTTGTGAGTCGTCGATGACCTACATAGTGAGCACCGTCTGTACGGGTGAGATTTTGAATAACCCACGCAGTTAGTCACCGGTCTCGAATATGTTAAAGCTGGAACAGTAACAGAAGCGTGCATACTTCTATGGCGAACGCATTTTTAGAGTTTTGTGCCTGTAGCGGAAGCGTGGATACCCATGTGGCAAGCGTTTTTTTTTTTTTTCAATTTTTGTGCCTGTAACGAGAGTGTGCATAATAGTACCGGGCGCATTTGTTCGGTATGCGGGCTAGCTATGTTATACATCGAAGTCCTAAAAAGGGGATTTTGGTAAAATCAATATAAATTTAATTCAAAAGTAGTCGTGGAGTGGGTCTGGACTCTGGATGTCGCATAACTGGTGCGACCCGTGAGGTCCACACGAACAACTTCCCAGTATGATAAAGAGTGATATTCATGAAAACATCTGTTTTCTTCAACATATCGATTCATATAAGAACCACTTAGATCAGATGAAACTTTGTCTAGAAATTTCAGAATCTACTTATTTTCAATCTCTTTGTTTAACCAAAAAAAGTCTCGACCTAATGTTATAAAATTTTTCTCAGATCATATTGTCGTTAATCCATTACACTTACTTCCCTATAAACTGAGAAGTTAATAATTACAATAAATTCTTTCATTCCATCACTCAAGTTACCTAGCATTCCTTTCCCACAAAATCATGGCGCATTCGTAACTAAAATATGCTAATTAAGCAAATCTGCAATACGGTACCGAACAAAGTTAGGTTTGTTCTCAGCAAGGACAGATTTCCAGCGACATGTATCATCTTAAGCCGAGAAAAACAATAGACAACGACAAAAAGAAGAAGAAATTCTTCTTCTATACATATCAAGTGATCACTCAACAAAAAAGTGATCAGTTTTCGGGAGTTAAAGCGGCAGATCGTAAAAGGATTTTGGTTTTGAGATTCGTAAACGGTAAGCGGTAGGTAGAAGAATTGTAGAAGGTTGATTATTGTGACTAAGTATAACAAAATATCAATATTAATGTAAGTAAATAATAAAACATATAGTTTGATGTATACGAAGAACCTTTAAATTATAACGTAAGGGAATTGTTTATACATAATAATAAAAGTAAAAATAAAAAGAAGTGTCTATGCTCAGTATCCACTATATTTACTTACAAGAAGTTTCCACATAAGAATTTGCTGTAGCTAGTAGGATTACGGAAGCGTGGTAGCAAAAAGATACCGTAAAAATTTAAAAGCCCTGATCCTCAAAACGGGCAAAAGGGGATCCTTTGAACCCTGCCACGTAGCCAATATTTTGGTACGTCACCCACAAGGCTCAGGATTAGACAACTTAAGCTTGCTCTGCTCCAGGCGAGCAAGCAGTGGCCCTTAATTAAGTACAAAAAGGAACCACCGTTAAACTTCTGAAGAATCCAGACTTACCAGAACCTAGTCTATAGAACGAAGTCAGCACCACAGACTCACCGCAAGCACAAACTACGACAAAAGGAGGACCAGAAGCAGCAACACTCCAAGGACGACCCAAAGCTTAACAAGTCCGCACCTTTAAATCCGGGACCCAAACAAAAGGTGCTCCAAAGGTCAACTCGCCCTCCTAAGTTTTCACAGCTGTAAGTCTGAGAAGAAAATCAGAGACTGCTAAAAGCCACTTTCAGACCACAGCACAAGGGAATCCAAAAGACGGTTGAGGTGGCCCATTTTCAATAGCAAACTATGACAAGGGAGGAATCATGAAGGCTACAAGCCCCCTTGCAACAACCAAGACGACGCCGTGTATGCCGAAGTCAGACGGAGACTCCCCACCAGAGGAAGCCCGCTCTAAGTTCCAGTCCAAGAGGACATCAACACAGGAGGCACAAAAGAAAGCCTCCTCGCCATCAAGAATCACCCCTACAACACCCACAGAAGGACTTCGCCCGCGAAGCGTTACTATCCAGTCCCTTCTGATTTAGTCGAAATAAGTTTAAATAAGTATTTGGACAGCGTGGATACTTGAGAAAGCGCGAGACTACGATAAACTCTCTATGCCTTAGTATGACGTTATAGATAAAAAAAAACTCACACAAAGCCGAGAAGTGTCAAGAGGACACAAGAGAGATTCAAAGCGGATATCGCAGAATTCAAGAAATTCTCGCGCTCGCTCGAGTTAGTTAAGAACTTTGAAAATGACAGTGTTAGTGTTAGTGAAAATTTTTATAAAAGCAATTGTGAAGGGGTCAGTGTTAGTGGAAGTACCTCAGTAGAAAAGAAAACCGAAAACCTTCTTTTTGACTGACTGGAAGCATATTTCACGCAAACCCTTATTTGGCAACTCGACTTGAACCATCGAATCAAGACTGATGTGTACTCGACTCGATCGAAACTTCATATTTGGTAACTTGTTTGAGTCGAAAAAATAGTGCTTCCACAATATTTGAAATTTTTTTTTGTGGTTTTAGTTAGATCGGAATAAAGTTCACCCTATTTTAGTTCTGCCATCTTACTATTAAAGTTTAGATAGTGCTTTATTAAAAGAAAAGCTAAGAATAATCTAATAAAATTACAATAGTATTAACCAAATCTAAAGACAACTTTTTAATATAGGTAAAAATGTTAAGAAATATTTCAGAATTGACTTATAAAGGATTAGATTAAAGGAGTTGCGGTATGATTCAAATCTCCTGGTATTTTCAGTGTTATAATTTTTATACAGAAACTAATTTATCACTTCACAGTTTCATCAGGAACTTCCGTCTTTTGAAAGATGCATTCCAATTATTGATAATCATTATAATATTATTAAAATATTATACTGCTCAGGACTACTAATTTTCATTCTACAGAGAAATTATAAAAATTCGTTTCTTTTTCGGTATAATATTACCTTTTTACATTTTGAATTAGTAGTTTTCTTGCACTCGGTCAAAAGAAAGTCATCGAGTAAACTTTCGGTTATAGCTGATCCGAAAGCGCTCGATATCGAGTTGTCAAATGCAAATTTCTCGATTTGGAGCACTCGAGTCTGGATCGAGTAGCCATATTAGCCCCAGCCCCGAAAAAAGTTTCGCTTGCCTGCTCGAATCTAAAGTGCAAGAACCCACAACGATAGACTACGCAAAAGTAGCCAAATTAACAGCTCAACAAGTTCCGATATTTTCCGACGAAGATAGCCGTTCCATAACACAGTAGCTACAAGCTTTCATAGGCTGCTACAAACAGACACTTCAATGCCTCGCATCAGAGGAGCAACCAACTTTCCTTCAAAGTCTTCCGACCACACTGACCGCGGCGAAGCATATCAATTGCTCGCCTCTGATATACCAAACAATTTCAAGGAGATTGAGGAACACCTTAATCGTGCTTTTCTTTCAAGTTACACTTACCAGGAATCAGTATATCAACTCACCACAGGTTCAAGCAATTGCAAACACTTTGTAAGAAGGCAGCCGAGGCCAAATACGGAAGAGCAGCAGCCAGGGGCTGTGATTGCTCAACTGTATGACTTCGCTCTCCGCTGTGGGGTGACAAACCCATACCTTTGCAAATACCTCCTGACCATCAGATGGATGTATAGATTATTAGACGACCTTCAAAATTCCCCTTAAACTATAATTCAGCACCCTAAACACAGTTGGCACTAGCATCCAAATTAAAGCGTTAATAAGGGACTCAAGAACGTATGCTCGTCCATACCCAGCTGGACGATCTTTGAGGCCACCCAATCCAAATAGTTTGCACCCTCCAACTTCTTTACACGTGCCCTTTTAGAGGCCTCGTCGCCAACCACATATTCAAATTTCACCGAACGTCGAACAAAACATTACATGTTCTGAAGCAGGGACACACTTATTCTGATTGCCTAAAGCTCATACACCCCCTCCTGCACGACATGCTGAAAGTATGGACCCGAAGTTCGCGATTGCAGAAGCAATCGCCCAGTCGAGAACCCTGGTATATCTAGAGGATCCCCAAAATTGCCACACACAGGACCAGCGCAATACCAGCGGTATAACACAAAATTGGCAGTCGATGAATTCGGAAAATGACAAAAATACGACCCAAAACTTCCCGGCTCGACGCTGCATACACGCTTCAGTAAATAAACACGGGTTACCTCAGCCCCCCGAGTCCTGTATCCCTACAGTGAATCTTCCACTAGACATTGGCGTAAAGGGGCAGATAAAACTCGCAGTGGATACTGGAACTGGGGTTTATTTTATTAATGAAAAATTAATAAGTTCCCACGACAAAATCTATACCGAAAAGAGTTACTACAAATTGGATTCCTCAACAACAATGGTTTTCAAGTAGTCCTGAGAAGTCAATGCTGGCGAGTCTAACCAAGGTTCTACACGAAGAAGTGGTACGGACCTCTTAACCTCTTAATTCTTCCCTAGATTTAACAAAGTAGTAGTAACAAAGCAGTAGTAACTACAGAAGCTGAACACTCTGTGCACCAGGCAACGACAACACAGAAGCAGCCGAATTAACCATGTACCGAAGTTTATCCAACACATGATCCGTCAGCTGACACACTGGAGTTCCACCCAAAAGTGGTTAAATTACACAGGCCGACAAAATTCGAACAAATTTCAGAACCAGAAACCAGAGTATACTTTTCCGAAGGTTTTCGGTGCGCTGAACAAGAAACTGGCCTCAGAATTGCTCCATCACGTCAGGTTTTCGAGATATCCTAAGCTAAAAGTGCGAAAATTGTGGTTTTTGCATGTATTTGAGGTTATGTAGCATAACGATTTTAACTTTTATTGTAAAATTACTGCCAGCATCTTAAAGTACAAGACTTGCCCTTTCAAATGCGCTTTAGTGTGCTCAAAAATCATTTTTTTTCTTTGAGATATCCAATATTGAAGTTTGGAATACTCATGAATTGTACACCTTCAGTTTCACACCTTGTACAGTTTGTACACCTTGCAAAGGATCTGATGTCGGTGTATTCCAAACTTCAATATTGGATATCTCAAAGAAAAAAAAATGATTTTTGAGCACACTAAAGCGCATTTGAAAGGACAAGGCTTGTACTTTAAGATGCTGGCAGTAATTTTACAATAAAAGTTAAAATCGTTATGCTACATAACCTCAAATATAGGCAAAAACCACGATTTTCGAACATTTAGCTTAGGATATCTCGTGATGGAGCAATTCTGAGGCCAGATTCTTGTTCAGCGCACCGAAAACCTTCGGAAAAGTATACTCTGGTTTCTGGTTCTGGAATCTTGTCGGCCTGTGTTATCAACCACACAACTTTCTGTAAAGGAGAGAACTACTGGAAAATGATTTAAACTACGCACCTTCTCTGTTTGTGGAACATAAACATCTGCTGGCTTTCGCTGTTCAGGTGGAAGCAGCTTTGGACCATGCTGATATGAAAGGTAGATATGAATGCTCCAAGTTATTCTTATGTTCCAACATTAATCTTATCTTTTCTAATAATTTCTGCTGCTCTTGAAAAATTGGGCGCCGTTGTAATTGTAGATCTGTAAGTCTTTAACATCGCCTACATATCATTATCTCAATCCATTATTTGGTTTAAGCCAATTATATTTTCCACTGTTATATAAGAAAAATTAATATTAAGAATTTAAATTGCATACATACATGGTTGATTTTCATGAAACTGTTTTGGCTACGTGTACAAATTAATATTAGGAAGGCCGAAAAGAAATGTCGTTTTGTTGTGTCGGTTTGAAATCAGTTCTCGTACTGATGCCATCGAGTAAGTACTATACATAGTTATTGGTATTACTTTGAAGCTCTGTTCATGCTGTTGCTGTTTTTTTTACCCTTAGAATAAATGTCTATAATCTGTTGACAGTACACGCTTTTATGGACTATTCCTGTCTACTTTATTATCCCATCATTTTCCTATGTATGCATCCCTCCTCCTTAGCACGCCGTTGCCA
The DNA here is from genome assembly GCA_964036015.1 of Leptarthrus brevirostris. Classification (NCBI taxonomy): domain Eukaryota; kingdom Metazoa; phylum Arthropoda; class Insecta; order Diptera; family Asilidae; genus Leptarthrus; species Leptarthrus brevirostris. The sequence goes on along the minus strand of OZ038376.1, from coordinate 10,674,866 downwards.
CGATTCCAACGCAGAGCATTTTCTGATTTTTCCTCGTATATTCGGGTTGCCATATTGGGAAATTCCGCATAATTATGTGAATATCTTTAAATCTAATTGCTGTTATTACGAACTTAAAATGTGCAATATTGAACCAAACATATATACATATTTCAAAATAAATGATTCAAAACAATTTAAAATAAGTAAACTCCAATTTCTATTTTATTCAAGCATTTCTACCAACCTACTGCTAAAAGATATAATCTGGCTACACTAAATGTTCTTTCCCACCATTCCAATCACTCGAATTCGTATTGCATCGGAGAACTTCCCATGTAAAAACACCTTACACCCACCACTGAGTGCTGATCATTGTCGGTTGTCCAAAAGCATCTATCTGCTGATTTTTATTATCATAATCAGTGTCTCTTGGTTTGTCGACGAAGAAACATCGAACATCGGTTGTACATGGTTTTTGACGAGTTTGGGAAATTTGGCGTCATAACTTGCCATTTACCGTGTACTGCCAATCTTTTTGGAACAGAGTATAGGCCGGAGATTGAAGAGATGCAGTTGTGTTGTCTTTTGCTATTTTTATTTGATAAAGGATGAAAACCCAAAGAAGCAACAGAAAGTGTTAATGAAACTTATGGTGAAATTTTGAATATCCGTATATGCCAACGGCGGTTCAAAGAATTTAAAAACGGTAAAAAAAATCTTAAGGATAAGCCCAAATTGGACAGACCACAAAAAATCATTGATAGAATCAGATCCATGCTAACCATTAAGGAATTGCCGCAGGATATCGGCAGTCCCTGGTTGACTGTAAAATAGCATTTAAAAAGGTTTGGCAAAGCACACATACAGGGTTTTAGGGTTCCGCACGACTTCTTGCCATCAGCTTCAGATCTAAGTGTGACTATTTATTCTTCGCTGCTGACCAGGGGCCGAATCATCTAATTCAATATCGAGTAAAAACTGTCGTTTTGACGTTGTCCTTGCTTCACGTGATTCGATATATTGAGCCATTTGTATCGAGTTGTCGATAAGTACAATACGACAAGACTTTTGGTGTCGAGTTGTGCTTGTAAGTTAAGTGGCTGCGTGGTTGATTAAATATTTAGAATAAAAAAGGAGAACATAGAAGTAAATTTTAGATTATATAAAGTAATTTATTACACATAATTGATGTAGGTCTTCACAAAGTAATCAAACACAACTAAGGCTCCTAGTCGAATTTATGGAGAAACATCCTGCACTGGCGAAAAACGTTTTGCAAAAATGCGTAAGGGGAAGGGATAAATAATAAAAACTTTCGGGAAAATTATGTGATCTACTAAATAGTAATGGACCGCCAGAAAAACTATTAAAAGCATGGCAAGTCAGTCTTGTAAAAAAATATGTAAATTAAAAATTTGGGTAAGGTAATTTATATTTAGGTATGGACAGACTTTAAATATAAGTAGAAGGGGAAGCTCATCAAAAATAAAAAATCAATGTTGAGGACAAGTTGGCTGGTTGGCCAAATGAGGGCATTCCTATTTCAATTTTAGAAAGAAAGGCCATAACAACAGCTACTATAGAAGCACAAGCTATTGTATGTAGTACCAAGTGCCAAGGCTTTCGAAGTGAATCCTGAAGATTCTTCAATGTCACCTAAAACATCAGTAGCAGAACCAGACTATGAAAATACCACACGCCATAATAGAAATGTGACTTTACCTCCGCAAACACAAGATACTAAAGATCTGCTAGTTTAATTAGAAAGTAGTGCATGTGTAAAATCTTGCATTCATAAATTAAGTAATCAAACCGTCTAAGCGAAGAAAAGAATTGTTTAATTGTTTCACTTATTCGAAGACATCAACGCTAACTGCTTCAGAAATAGATGAAGCTTTATTCACCATCATTAAACTAATGCAACAAAGGGAGTTTAAAGAAGACATTCGTTGTCTTCTGCATTGCAAAGAAGTATCCAAATCAAGCCCACTAGCCACGCTGGCACCCTTCCTGGACCTTAAAGGCATTATACGAGTTGGAGGATGACTTGAGGATTCCGGACTTACTTACGACACCAAACATCCAATGCTACTGCCACATTCCCACGAACTAACGAAGCTCATTATGTCAGATTATCATAAAGAGAACTATCACACAGGACCACAAGGACTTCTATCAGCAATTCGACAACGTAATTGGCCCATAAAGGTTAAGAGTGTTGCGCGTTCAATAGTTCAACATTGTATTCAGTGCGCTAGGAACAGGCCCAAATTGATGACACAAATAATAGGTAATCTACTAGCAGCCAGAGTTCAGCCAGCACGACTCTTTATTAACAGTGGGGTCGACTTTTGTGGACCCATCTGGATTCATTTTAAAGTCAAAGGAAAAGGACCAAATAAGGCGTCAGTGATCTAACAACAGAAGCGATAACGCCACCAATTTTGTAGACGCAAGAAATCAGCTAGCAAAATTGACTGAATTGATCCATTCTCAACAAAGGAAAGAAAAAATAACTTCCATGTGAAGCCAGAAGGAAATCGACTTCCATTTTATTCCCCCGCGCTCTCCTCATTTTGGCAGGTTTTGGGAGACTGCCGTAAAATCGACCAAACATCTATTGGTAGGAAAAACATCTTCAGCTTCATTGACATATGAAAAGCTTGAAATGGCTTTAATTTATGTGGAGGCAATTCTTAATTCTCGCCCACAAACTCCCCTATCTTCTGATCCTAACGATCTCAGTGCTCTAACACCTGGACACTTATTGATAGGAAGGCCATTGACAGCATCAATTGATTCGTAAGCAAAACCATTAAAAACTAAACTGCTGAAAAGATGGGAATTAGTCCACGATATAAAACAAAAATTTTGGAAACGTTGGTCGCTGGAATTTCTAAACGAACTACGATTGGAAGCATCAATCGCCAAATGCAAAACCAGGTATCCTGGTCATCTTAAAGGAAGAAACTACACCTGTACAGCAGTGGCCACTAGGCAGAATTGTAGAGATTCATAAGGGAAAGGACGGTTATGTACGAGTGGCAGACCTGCGAACCGCTACAGGAATATTACGAAGACCCATACATAAGACCAAACGATGATCCAGACATTATAGAACCATCTCCTGAAATGCCAACGAAAAGAATAAAGACTTCATTGGGAACATCTCTTCTTACGTTATTATTAACTGTCTGAATGTTTCCACTTGTTAGAAGTGGCCTGATCGAAATCACCCAGTTCAAGCCACAATTAGGCATACTATTCGAAGATCTTGGAGCTACAAACCTAATAACATCGCACTGAACCTAATTGTTTATTACAACCTACACCCATATTTAATGGAGCTTGGCATCCTGGAAAACGGAACCAAGGCACTCAAAATCTCAATTTGAACATTTTCAAAAGTAGGTAAATACTGGAAACGAACTGCTTTTGCCCCAGTTAAATCCAAATCCGGGTCGACAGAAACGTGGAGCATTCAATATAGTAGGAAATGTTGCCAACGGTCTTTTCGGAGTACTTGACCAGCAATAAAACGATACAAATCCATTAACGATAATGAAGGACACATTAACACATTAACGATACTGAAGAACACATGATGACCTTATTAAAAAACCAAACTTCGGTTATTGATCCAACTATTAACATCGTCAGAAAGGATCAAGCGGCAGTCAAATAAAAATTCGACTCCTTAGGTGACTACATCATTCAAATAACTAATCTTCTAAATCGTTTTGATGAGCAGAATAGTACAATACGAGCACAGCGACAATTCATGTCGCTAGCATTCCAGATGAGCCTAGTCACCACAAACCTACAACACATACAAGCTTTAATAATTAATGTTATCACTGACACAAATCACGGAAGAATAAATCCACTCTTGGTAACACCCAGCCAGTTGCAGCAAGCCGTATCAGTGATAAGAAATAATTTGCAATCAACAGTTAGACTACCAATTCATCAAGACAACATCTTGGAATTATAAAAATTTATGAACGTAAAGGGCAGGGCCATTCAATTTCTTGTTATATTTCAAATTAAGATCCCTCTAGTCAACTGGGAAACTTTCGATTTGCTGAGGATCTTTCCCATCCCGGTTTGGATTAATAATTCATTCGTCGCTATACAACCTCACGCTCCCTTCTTGGTAATATCGCAACATCGAGATCGTTTTTATCCAATCACAGAATTGGAACTTTCGACATGTACTACGATAGAAGAAAAAACACACATTTGCAACATCCGATATATCATCGAAGTGCGACTTTATGTGCATGTGGAATGAATTTTGTGAACAATGATCCAAGAATGACACTGAACACTGAAAATTTACCCAGATGCTAGACTGTTTGCTGTAAGTATTAAAAAAAAATTATGAAAATCGGTTGAAAAGTTTTTGAGATATCACGTTCACTGCAACGGTATTTTTCAAAAAACTCTATTCCGAGATCATCGCGTTTAAAGTTTTTGGACGCCGCGCGCCAAGTGCTTATGGATGGAACTAGCGCGCTGAGAACGGCTGTCATTTGAAATCTAGTGCTCCGATCTGGATGAAATTTCATACAGGTATTTTCGAAAGTATGTACTTCAGAATATGTTTTATTTGTTTAATTTGCACCGACTTCAAAATGTCGTAATAGATATAAAATTAAAAATTATTTTATGCTCTTTAGCGCTTTTTGTGAAGTCGGTTCAACTTTTTTTTTAAAAACTATTTTATTTTTCACTTTTTAGTGTCTTCTCCTCTCTACAACGAAAAAAGAACCATCCAAATCGGTCTACGCGTTAAAAAAGTTGGTTCAACCCTATACCCCACCACCATCCCACTATAGGAACAAATTATTTTTCTATTAGCAATGGGGGAACCTACTCTATACAACAGCAAAAGGACCATCCAAATCGGTCTACGCGTTACAAAGGTTTTTTTTTCTCATGGTATCAATCAAGGAACATACTCTACCTAACAGAAAAAGAATCATCGAAATCGGTCCACGCGTTACGAAGTAAGACACTCCCCCTCCCCTAACCCGACCATAGGACCGAGTTATTCTTCTATTAGCAATGGGGGATCACACTCTATACAACAGCAAAAGAACCATCCAAATCGGTCTACGCCTTACAAAGTTAGGTTCCACCCCCACCCCCTACCCACACCCCACCAACATTTTTTTCTCCTGGTATTAACCAGGGAACTTACTCTACCCAACAGAAAGAGAATTATCCAAATCTTTTAACGCGTTACGAAGTAAGACAACCCTTCCCCCTCTCCACCCGCCCTTGGCAAATTTTTTTTCTCCTATAAGCAATGGGGATCATACTCTGTACAACAAAAAAAGAACCACCCAAAGCGGTTCGCGCGTTACAAAGATAGGTTTCACCCCCACCCTCCACCCCAACATTTCCAAAAAAATTTTTACATGGTACCAATCGGTGAACATACTCTACCCAACAACAAAAGAATCATTAAAATCGGTCAGCGCGTTACGCGTCGAACTTAGAACCTCTTTGTTTTTGGGAAGTCGGTTAAAAATTCCATGCATCGAAGAATTAAAATTAAAGCTGCTATTTCTAAACTTAATTAGGATAATATAAATAAAGTTTACAGCAACTTACTAACCTAGTGCAATCGCCTAAGGTAGTTCCGAACTTCAAACGATTTATTGTTACAAAAAACTGCAAGAGCACCGGAATGCTTTTAGTACTGCAAGCTTTTTAAACCACAATAGCTAGACGCAGCACCAAAAGCTTTATCTCCTACTGCGACTATCAATAAATCCGAGGTCCCAGATATTACATTCATTATAAGCAAATATTGCATATGAAATGTATAAATTATATATTATATAGCCATACAATTGGATAAGTAAATACTAAAGGTAGTATGAACTGAGATTACCAATTATAAATCTAATGGTTCTTGCTCTCATGTTTGACGTTTTCTGCTCAGATTCGGTGTAGCATAATTATTAATTGAGAAGGGAATTTGTACATTCTGTAATTTCACAATTCGTGAAATTCATATTTAATTTGTTCGAAGAAACATGTGCAAATAAAGCAGGTCTGAAAAATAATTGCGAGGTCAGAAAAATGATAAAAAAAATGTCTGAGAAACGGGAAATGCTTTTCGATGGATTGATATTTCATGTACACCGTATCCATCATACAGTCACCACTACATTGCAAATTGATTTCGGTTTGTTGCTTAGCAGGCACCTCGGTCTTTATAAAAGGACAAAGCTGTTTTCGCCGCCTCGTTAGTCAAGTGAAGGCTTCCTCCTCGGATGGTGGAAGGGTGTCAGCGAAAACTGAATTGAAGTAGTGAAGGTAAAACAGTGAATTAGGTGCATTAAATAATTTTATATTAAAAAACAAAGTAACTAGTACGTATTTATAAAAGTGTTATTGTTAGTGATAAGTGATCATAATAAATGGAACTTGATTATGAAAAATTCAGCCTCAGTGCACAATAAAAGAGGAAGTGGTCACGATACATGGGCATTGTCTATTCACAACTGATACAACTGAAATTGGATAAGTAAATACTAAAGGTAGTATGAACTGAGATTACCAATTATAAATCTAATGGTTCTTGCTCTCATGTTTGATGTTTTCTGCTCAGATTCGGTGTAGCATAAATATTAATTGAGAAGGGAATTTGTACATTGTGTAATTTCACAATTCGTGAAATTCATATTTAATTTGTTCGAAGAAACATGTGCAAGTAAAGCAGGTCTAAAAAATAATTGCCAGGTCTGAAAAATGATAAAAAAATGTCTGAGAAACGGGAAATGCTTTTCGATGGATTGATATTTTATGTACACCGTATCCATCATACAGTCACCACTACATTGCAAATTGATTTCGGTTTGTTGCTTAGCAGGCACCTCGGTCTTTATAAAAGGACAAAGCTGTTTTCGCCGCCTCGTTAGTCAAGTGATGGCTTCCTCCTTGGATAGTGGAAGGGTGTCAGCGAAAACTGAATTGAAGTAGTGAAGGTAAAACAGTGAATTAGGTGCATTAAATAATTTTATATTAAAAAACAAAGTAACTAGTACGTATTTATAAAAGTGTTATTGTTAGTGATAAGTGATCATAATAAATGGAACTTGATTATGAAAAATTCAGCCTCAGTGCACAATAAAAGAGGAAGTGGTCACGATACATGGGCATTGTCTATTCACAACTGATACAACTGAAATTGGATAAGTAAATACTAAAGGTAGTATGAACTGAGATTACCAATTATAAATCTAATGGTTCTTGCTCTCATGTTTGATGTTTTCTGCTCAGATTCGGTGCAGCATAAATATTAATTGAGAAGGGAATTTGTACATTGTGTAATTTCACAATTCGTGAAATTCATATTTAATTTGTTCGAAGAAACATGTGCAAGTAAAGCAGGTCTGAAAAATAATTGCCAGGTCAGAAAAATGACAAAAGAATGTCTGAGAAACGGGAAATGCTTTTCGATGGATTGATATTTTATGTACACCGTATTCATCATACAGTCACCACTACATTGCAAATTGATTTCGGTTTGTTGCTTAGCAGGCACCTCGGTCTTTATAAAAGGACAAAGCTGTTTTCGCCGCCTCGTTAGTCAAGTGATGGCTTCCTCCTCAGATGGTGGAAGGGTGTCAGCGAAAACTGAATTGAAGTGGAAAAACAGTGAATTAGGTGCATTAAATAATTTTATATTAAAAAACAAAGTAACAAGAACGTATTTATAAAAGTGTTATTGTTAGTGATTAGTGATCATTAAGCATTGAAAAATTTAGTCGCTCAAATATGTAAGAAAACAGATAATAATAAAAGAAAAGAAAACCAACAGAGTCGAGTTTGTTTTTTTTACTCCTTCATAAGAAATTAACAAAAAAATACCTAGAAATGTATAAATGCGTTCCGGAGGTACAAATAGTTCAGGCAGGTCGGAAGCGGTAGTTGTGAAGAAAACCTGGCCGTGAAAGGGTAAGTTTGTAAAGTTGATTAAGTTAAAGATCCTAGAGAAATAAGGTGAGTTTTCACTGAGTGTTCTTTTCGTAGTATTTTAGCTTTGGCAGATTAGTTTTGTATAGAATGTAATTGTGTACCAATTGAGTTATATAGTTCGGATTCAGTCAGCAATCCAATGATATTCAGTAGAAATACACAGGCAGGTTGAACGTTTTCTTAAAAGATTACAATATCATTAATGACGGTCTGTGGATGGTTTTCTCCCTGCACTTTAGGTGTCCTTAAAGAGGGTGCAGGTATGGTTTTCTCCCTGCACAAGACCATTGTTGTGGTGTTCCAACGGTGCGAAATTGTCTTGAGTGGTGTACCTCGGACAGAGAAAATGTTCACCCTTGCTTCGGCTTAATTACGGTCAAGTAAAAGGACGGAATTGTTCAAGGGTACACGTTAGTATTTGTATGAAAAGAGGTAGTTGAGTATTGAGTAATTGTCCATAAAAAAGGTAACACGAAGAGTTTCACTCACGTGTTGTTTTAAATTTTATTTCAGACTGGCGTCTACGCATCATCATCGCCAAGCAAAACGGCCAGCAAAAAGAACAAAGAAGCATTTTCTTTGTAAAAGAAAATTCCTTCGTATCTGGAAGGTATACAAATTTGTAGTTTTAAAATTATCAGAAGTCGTATTAATCTCTTAAAAGGTTCACGTTTTAGAGTGAGCGCCTGTGTTACCTGGTACTGCTTGAATTTGTTTGGCGATGGGTTGCGACGTCTGTGATTAGGACTCTTAGTTTGAGATTTGAGTGATCAAGTTGTATGGTGTATACTTAAGTGTGAAAGTAAAGAATATTATAAGCTTATCAGAATTAAATTTGGACATTAATAGTGATATCAGTGCAAAACAGATTATTTGTGTAAACAGAGACAACAGTACTGTAACAGGTGAAGTGTTTTTGTGACAAAAAAAAAAAAGAAAAGAAAAACGGTTAGATATTTTAAAAAAATGGACAAACACAAGCGATCCCGCCGTGAGCGTGATAGGAGGAGCCGCCAAAGTCGGACACTTTCGGAATCATCCGAAGAGGCAAATAGGGCTAAGTGCAAGGATGAATCTTTCAATGCCTCAGGATCTTTAAATAAATTTACTAAAGCAATTACATTGTTGCTGGAACAAACAACACCGCGAAAAAACGATTTTAGTTTCAAAGGAGATGCTATACCAGTCTTTAATCCAGAGGATAAAAATCAATCATCAGAGAAATGGTGCAACAAGGTTGATGAACTTAGTGAAATCTTCCAATAGTCTGAGAATGCAACAATATATTTTGCTCTGTCAAAATTACGTGGATTAGCGGAAATTTGGTACAACGGACTGTCGTCATTGAATTACTCGTGGTGCGAATGGAAGGAGAAATTAAAAGAAGCTTTCCCTTCAACTACAGAATTCTATGATGTTTTGAAGGAAATGATGCGCCGTACTAAAAGGAATGATGAAACATATGCCAAATACTACTACGAAAAGTTGGGGTTATTAAACGCTTGCGAAATAAAAGGTACAAACACTGTTTCTTGCATTATTGGCGGAATAGATGATTGTGTAGTGAAAACTGGAGCAAAAGCAGGACAGCATAAGACGCCTGAGTCTCTTTATAAATATTTAAGCTCACTTAATGAGATTTCATCTAGCACCACACAACCAAAATATCGTGCTAAAGTATTATACACCAGTAATAAACGATTTAGACAACACGATGCATCAAGAAAATCAGAATCTTTTAATAATACTTGTTATATATGTGGAAAACCGGGTCATTTCGCTAATAGATGTCTAGAAAAAGAAAATAAGCGATGCAAACTATGTGGAAACCGCAATCACGATGAATCAAAATGTTACAAGAAAAGCAAGCCCAACGCAAACAAGACGGTTGCTTTACTAGAAGTACCAGGAAAGGAGAAATCAAATTACAAATATCATAAAGTTATTCAGATCAATAATAAAATTACGAACGCATAGGTTCATCGGAAAGAATTTTGAATTTAACAAACGATGAGTTGCCGGATTTGTGCTTTGATGAAGTTTTGGTTGGACCTGTTGAGGAGAAAGAGAAACAGGAGCTGTTTGAACTCTTAAGGGAGTATCGGGATTGTTTTGCACAAACTGTGAGTGAGCTTGGTTGTGCTCGATCAGCGGAAATGAAAATACAGTTGAAAGAGGACAAACCTTTTTGCTATCGCCCATACCGTATGGCAAGATGCCAGCAGGACGTTGTTAATGAAATAGTTAAAGAACTCTTAGCAAATGATATTGTGAGGGAGTCAGATTCGAATTATTCTTCACCTGTGTTATTGGTAAGGAAGAAAAACGGTGAACAACGACTCTGCATCGATTATAGGAAACTTAACGCAGTAACAGTCAGAGATAATTATCCGTTGCCGAGGATTGACGAAAAATCGATCGACTTCAAGGTGGTGTTTACTTTACGAGTCTGGACATGCGTTCGGGATATCATCAGATACCAATGAATGAGGAATCAAAACGCATTTATAACGCCGGGGGGTCAATACGAATATAATCGCATGCCATTTGGTCTCACTAATGCGCCGAGAACTTTTCAGCGATTTATGAATAAAGTTCTTACCCCAATTGGAGACATAGCCGCAGTTTATTTGGACGATGTACTGCTACATGCGACAAAAACTACAGAAGCTCTGATAAGTCTTCGAAAGACTTTACAGATATTTCGAGAGAAGGACTGACACTTAACTTAAAAAAATGTTCATTTCTGATGACAAAAGTTACTTTCTTGGGATTTGAAATTGGTAACGGAAAGATTCAACCTGGGAACGACAAAATAAAAGCAGTGAGCAGTTTTAAAGTTCCAAATTCTATCCATCAAATTAGGCAATTTTTAGGATTGACGGGATACTTCCGTCACTTTGTGAAAGACTACGCGTTATATGCTCGACCACTCACAAGGTTAACGAGAAAAGGTATTGCATGGAAATGGACAGAAGTCGAAGAGAACTCGTTTAGACAGCTTCAAAAAGCATTAACTGAGCGACCAGTATTGGCATTATTTAATCCGATTGCTGACATCGAAGTACATACAGATGCAAGTGCAATGGGGTTAGCTGGAATCCTACTTCAAAAGCAAAAGAACGAGCGGCTACACCCAGTGGCATACTATAGCCGCCAAACAACGGATGCAGAGTGTAAGTTTCATTCCTATGAACTTGAGACGCTAGCAGTTGTCGAGACCTTAAAAAAATTTCGCGTATACCTTCTGGGGCAAAGATTTATAGTAGTAACGGATTGTAATGCATTAAAAACAACAAGTGAAAAGAAACAGTTGTTACCAAGGATCGCGCGATGGTGGCTACAGTTACAAGAATTCTCTTTTGAAGTAAAGTATCGACCTGGAAATCGGATGAAGCATGTAGATGCATTGAGTCGGAATACAATGGGCAACAAGAAGGAAGAAGCTGTAATGCGGATCAACCAAGCCGACAGGGTCTTAGCAGGGCAATTAACCGACGATAAAATCAAGGAAATACATAGTATTTTGTCACGACCCCCTATTAGCGAATATGAAAAAGAGACATATCGAAACTACGCATTATGTGATGGACGAGTGTATCGCATAACTGCTCGTGGTGTACAATGGGTAGTACCACGCGGCATGAGGAATCAAGTTGTGAAGGCAGCACATGACGAACTTGGTCACTTCGGTGTAGAAAAGACTTTGCTGAGACTTTGTGAGCATTATTGGTTCCCTAGAATGCGCGACTATGTCGAAAGATACATATCATGCTGTATACAATGTTTATACAACAAGAGGATATCAGGAAAGAAGGAAGGCTTTTTACGTCCCATACCTAAGGAGGCAGAGCCAATGAAGACTGTTCACATTGACCATTTAGGACCGTTTCCTAAAAGCAAGAAGGGAAATTTGCATATAATAGCGTTAATTGACGCATTTACCAAGTTTGCGTTTCTAAGAGCAGTCAAATCAACAAAAACCAAATATGTTATAGAGTACTGTAAAGACCTCTTTTCTGTATACGGTGCTCCAACAACGATTATAACTGACCAAGGTAGTTGTTTCACGGCGAAGCAATTTGGAACCTTTTGTCAGCAAAATAACATTAAGCACATAAAGAATGCTGTGGCAACACGTAGAGCAAATGGGCAGGTGGAAAGACTAAATAGATCATTATTAAGCGCATTAATGACAAATACATTAGAAGAAGAAAGGTGGGACCTAAATTTGCAGCAAGTACAATTCGCCATCAATAACGTTGTCAACAAATCTACTGGGAAGACTTCAAGTGAATTACTTTTTGGTTATAAGCCAAGAGGAGGAAGTGACGTTATCTTAAAGGATGAAATACTTCAGACAGTCAGAGTAATAAATGATTTACGGACTGATAGAGAATCTGCTGCAGATAAAATTATCGACGCTCAGAAAAAACAAAAGAAGTACTTTGATAGGAAACGAAAGAAACCTAGAATGTATAAGGAAGGCGACCTCGTATTAGTGGAAAAAAATTAGCCTGCATTAAATACCAGCAAGAAATTACTACCGCCTTATAGCGGACCATTTATTATCAAAGCTGTATTACCAAACGACCGTTATATTGTCAAAGATATGGAAGGTAGACACCGAACTTCGAGAAAAGGCACTTATGAGCGTACAATTGCTGTAGATCGGATGAGACCATGGTCTACACCCGGAGGACTATCAGACGAAACGGCCAGAGAGCGGAGAGGATGGTGTAGTCCTATCACCTGATGAAGATGCTTCTTGAGAACAACTCGAGACGAGTTGAATAAAGGATGGCCGAATGTAAGACGTAAAATTAGATAACCTTAAAAAACGAAAACAGATAATAATAAAAGAAAAGAAAACCAACAGAGTCGAGTTTGTTTTTTTTACTCCTTCATAAGAAATTAACAAAAAAATACCTAGAAATATAGAAATGCGTTCCGGAGGTACAAATAGTTCAGGCAGGTCGGAAGCGGTAGTTGTGAAGAAAACCTGGCCGTGAATGGGTTAGTTTGTAAAGTTAATCAAGTGAAAGATCCTAGAGAAATAAGGTGAGTTTTCACTGAGTGTTCTTTTCGTAGTATTTTAGCTTTGGTAGATTAGTTTTGTATAGAATGTAATTGTGTACCAATTGAGTTATATAGTTCGGATTCAGTCAGCAATCCAATGATATTCAGTAGAAATACACAGGCAGGTTGAACGTTTTCTTAAAAGATTACAATATCATTAATGACGGTCTGTGGATGGTTTTCTCCCTGCACTTTAGGTGTCATTAATGAGGGTGCAGGTATGGTTTTCTCCCTGCACAAGAGCATTGTTGTGGTGTTCCAACGGTGCGCAATTGTCTTGAGTGGTGTACCTCGGACAGAGAAAATGTTCACCCTTGCTTCGGCTTAATTACGGTCAAGTAAAAGGACGGAATTATTCAAGGGTACACGTTAGTATTTGTATGAAAAGAGGTAGTTGAGTATTGAGTAATTGTCCATTAAAAAGGTAGCACGAAGAGTTTCACTCACGTGTTGTTTTAATCATCATCATCGCCAAGCAAAACGGCCAGCAAAAATAACAAAGAAGCATTTTCTTTGTAAAAGAAAATTCCTTCGTATCTGGAAGGTATACAAATTTATAGTCTTACAATTATATTCTGAACGCATTTCGTTATGCCATGAATTTGGCTAGTGTTGAACGCAAGTCTGTGGTGTGTACTGTGTACTTGCAATACTTCGATTAATGTCGTATGTAACAACCAAATGTTCTCTAAAAGAAAAATTTTGTGTTATTATTCTGTAAAACGTTTGCAACAATGAACGAATTCAATGATTTGCTAGGTGAACCAAAATCACAGCCATGCGTTTCGGGTCAATTGGCTACTCCATTCTTTCCCTCTCCAACGTCGCTTTCGGTAAATGCAGTGTCTATTAAAACAATACCATTTTGGCGTGTAAACCCACAAGCCTGGTTCTTCCAACTCGAAGCACAATTCGACCTTGCAGGTATTAGACAAGACAACACAAAATACAATCATTTACTAAGTGCTTTAGATGAGAGTGTTTATAGGGAAATCAGTGACATTTTAACCAATCCTCCAACGAGTGATAAATGTTTAAAATTCAAGTAAACTTTAATTTCGCGACTTTCCACATCCGATAACGTCAAGCTGAAGCAACTCTTAAATGAGTTGACTTTAGGCAGCTCAAAGCCATCGCAGCTGTTGCGAGAAATGAAGACGTTAAATTCGGGCAAATTATCGGATGAAATATTAAAATCTTTATGGCTCCAGCGATTGCCTGGAAACATACAAGCCATTCTTGCTAGTAATTCAAGTACCCTAGACGAGATGTCGGTGATGGCTGACAAAATTTTGGATGTGACAGGACGAACCGAGGTGTATTCGGTTTTAACCGAACCTCAAGTAAATATTTCGGCCATAACATCTCTCCAAAGTCAAATCAGTGAACTCACCGAAAAAGTTGAAAGATTATCTCGATCATCTTTTAGGCCTACAAACAGAAATTTTAATTCAAGGTCTAAATCACGGAACCATTCAAGGAACCGAAGTTTATCCAGAGGTAAAGAACTTTGTTGGTATCATTTTAAATTCGGTGTAAAAGCCAATAAATGCACACAACCGTGCAAGTTTGTTAAGCAGTCAACAAACTAATAGGTCAATCTCCTTTAGCGACGGGGGAATCTGACCTCATCAAAAGTCGCCTACACATTTTTGACAGATCCACTAACAAACATTTTTTAATAGACACGGGTTCAGATGTTTCTGTGATTCCAAATTACCAATCAAAAAGTAAAAATTTTACAAATCTTAGACTTTTGGCAGCTAACTCGTCGGTTATTAACACATACGGTAAAACATTGTTAACTTTAGATTTGGGACTACGACGAAATTTTCAATGGGAATTTATTATTGCTGATGTTACCAGACCAATCATTGGCGCAGATTTTCTGCGAAAATTTGGTTTGTTAGTCGATCTAAAAAATAAGGTGTTGATAGATCCTCTAACTTCTCTACAGTCAGCTGCTAAATCAGCCAAAGGTCATTCGGAATCCTTAGCAATTTACACCGATCCAGCTATTAATCCAAGGATCCTTTACTCAATAAGTTTCAAACAGTCTCAAGTGAGACTAATTTCGCAAAACTACCTAAACACGACGTCACTACATCCCAACAGATGGGCATCCAATTTCATCTAAAGTACGACGTCTTACTGGAGAAAAACTGGCAGCAGCAAAAAAGGAATTCAAATTTTTGCTAGAACAAGGAATTCGTCGTCCATCAGATAGTCCTTCTCCGCTTCATCTTGTTAAAAAAAGAACGGCGAATGGAGACCTTGTGGGGACTTTAGGAGACTTAATGCAAAGACAACTCCAGATAAATATCCCATTCCGCATATTCAGGATTTTGCGAATCAATTGGAAGGAAGTAAGATTTTTTCAACGGATCAAATCCCCGTAGCTTCTTCCGACATACCTAAAACGGCAATTTGTACACCGTTCGGCCTTTTCGAATTCACGCGAATGACTTTTGGTCTATGTAATGCTGCACAAATATTTCAAAGATTTATTCATTCGGTTTTACGAGATTTACCTTTCTGTTTTGTTTACCTTGACGATATTCTAATAGCTTCGAAATTAGATAATGAACATCTCGACCATCTTGGACAAATTTTTTCAAAATTCGATGAATATGGTCTTTCAATAAATTTGGAAAAGTGTAATTTCATGACAAAAGAAGTTAAATTTTTGGGACACTCGGTTTCAATTGATGGTATTAAACCATTGCCCGAACGAGTTGAAGCAATCAATTCCATGAAACGTCCAGAGACGGTGAAGGAATTGAGACGTTTCTTGGGAATGGTCAATTTCTACCGTAAATTTCTAAAAAATGCAGCCATTGCACAGATGCCTCTGAACAAATTTCTAACAGGGGATAAAAAAGATGGGAAAAGAAAAATAGTTTGGACATCAGAAGCAACAAAAGCTTTTACTGCGACAAAAGAACAGTTATGTGAAGCTACATTATTAGCATTTCAATCAGACAACGCCCCATTGGCATTAGTAGTAGACGTTTCTGATTATGGTATCGGTGCAGTTGTTCAGCAAAAATACCATGGCATATGGCAACCATTAGGTTTTTTCTCTTCAAAATTATCGTTAGCACAGAAAAAGTATAGCACATACGACCGTGAACTTTTGGCAATTTATTATGGAATAAAGCATTTTCGATTTTTGTTAGAAGGAAGAAATTTTATCATATTCACTGATCACAAACCATTAATCTTTGCATTTAATCAGAATCCTGAAAAGGCTTCACCTAGGCAAGTCCGACACCTAGATTTCATTGGTCAGTTTTCAACGGACATTAGACACATTTCAGGTAAAGAAAATATTGTGGCCGACACATTGTCGAGGATTAATGAGATCAATATTAGTGGGGCCATCGATTTCGAAGCAGTGGCGGAAGCTCAAATTAATGAGAATGATCTTATTAAGCTGATACAAAATTCTTCTCTAAAAATGGTTAAAGTTAAACTAGTCAATTCAGAGAAAGAAATTTTTTGTGACATTTCAATTAATAAAATGCGTCCATTCATTCCTATTAATTTTCGGAAAGATATTTTCTTGGCAATCCATAATTTAAACCATCCAGGAATTAAAGCTTCAATAAAACTGTTAACAAACAGGGTTATCTAGCCATCAATAAAAAAAGATGTTAGGGAATGGAGCAGAAATTGTATAGCCTGCCAAAGAGCAAAAGTCTCAAGACATGTGAACCCTCCACTTTTTGACTTTCAACATGAAACGGAAAGGTTCAATACCATCCATTTGGATTTAATCGGCCCATTGCCTGAGTCTGAAAATTTCAAATACTGCCTTACTATAATTGATAGATACACGCGTTGGCCCGAGGCTATCCCTATAGAAAACATAAGCGCGGAAACTCTAGCTGCAACATTGCTAAAGGGTTGGATCTCAAGATTCGGTAACCCATCAACAATAATCACAGACGAAGGTTCCCAATTTGAATCGCAATTGTTTAAAGAACTAACTAAATTGTTAGGAATTAAGCGATGCCGAACAACAGCTTATCATCCGCAAGCAAACGGATTCATAGAACGTTGGCATAGATCTCTAAAAGCGTCCTTGATGTGTTACCAAGATTCACAGTGGACAAAGTACTTACCGCTTGTTTTGTTAGGTTTTAGGGCAATCAGTAGTGATGAGTTTTGATTTTCTCCGGCAAAACTAGTTTATGGAGAAAACTTGCGTTTACCCGGTGATTTTTTCAATAAAACAAATCTTTTGAATAACCAAACGCAGTTCATCAAAGACCTAGAAAATCAATTTGAAAATATTCAACCGTCACCGGCATCTCGTCATATTTCACATAAAATCTTTGTTTTTAAAGAGTTAAGGAATTGTCCTTTCGTTTTCGTTAGGGTAGATAAGGCTCGACCCGGTTTGCAACCTCAATACGAAGGGCCATACGAAGTTCTTGAAAGGAATGAAAAATATTTTAAATTACTCGTTAAAGGAAAGGAAATTAACATTTCAATTCAGAGATTAAAGCCTGGTTTCATTTGCTCAAATTCTAAAGAATCTAAAAGCACTTCAGCAGATATGGATGTACACACACCTAAGATTACACAAAGATTTCGATTGCCAGCGTCAAGCGAAAATATTCCAGACAACCAAATTTATCATAGGGAATCCCTACAGCCAGTGCTCGAGAAACCTAGTTTTTTGGTAGACAATAACAGGTCGAATCACAATTCATTGACAAACTCTCCAAGTTCATATGAAAATTCACAAACATATACAAGACAAAGGTCATTAGAGCCAGTGACTAATGATCCACCACCTGATAGCCTACCACCAAAAAGGGTGTCTTTTCAGCCAGCGCTGATGAACCCGGAAACAACACCCCAGGCCAACAATTCAAACGAATCAAAGCTACAGACAACTACACGAATTAGATTTTCAGACGACGGAAATACATACTTTCCAATTCGGAAAACTAGAGTTGGACGGACCACCAAACCTCCGGCACGTTTCGCTAAATCCTAAGGATTTGCTGGCGAGGGAGTAGTGTGGTGGCAGTATTATTCATATTAGAATTTATTTACATTTATAAGGTTTAGTGATTTTGGGTTACGTTCGCGTTTGTATAATTACTTGTTGCAAACGTTATTGAGTAGGCCAGAACAATTTTGTTTATTTAAAAAAGTGTATAAATACCGAATTAAATTGTTCCGAGTTTAGTTTAAGTTTAACCTTGACTCTGTCAACATCAACATTTGTCATTTTGAATAAAAAATAATAAAACCTTTAATAAAATTATTTTTAAATCTTTTCAATGCTTTAATTATTATTTATTTTACATGTACCGTTGACCATTGTTTGCGTTGCTGTCGAGTCCTCGTCGGAGGCAAAATTTGGAAGTCCTCGGACGCCTAAAGTTAAAGGGGCTATTACAGCGAAGGATGGTCTAAATACATCAACAGAGCTGTAATACTGTGGACCTTGAGTAAGAGACTGCAACTAGAAATTTCACATAGAATTACCAAGAACAAAAGTTATTAAGATAACACACGTAGTGTTAGTGGTGTATGACATAAGTGGCATAACTCTCATACCCACAGAATTATGATATTGCCTTCAAAGCGGGAAGAGTCAATTCGAATGTTGACTGTTTCTGTAGAATCGCTTGTGCAAACATTAACGTGAGTTCAATTGGAAGTAACGATACTTACAAGGACTATATAAAATTTTACTACAATTCTCTTAGTCCTGAAGTATACGATTATAAAGAAGAAAACTGTTCCCTACTTAAATGTAATGACAATATTGCTTTCGTAACTAGTTTGGATCTTGATGATAATAAAAAATATTGTTCTGAGTTGCTTGATATATCCAACAATCACGAAGTGCTTAAAAATCATCTAAAATTCTAAACGAACTGTATTCAATTTCCAAATCAAAAAATAAATTGAACGATAAATCGATTTCTCATTACTTGATGACGTTGCGATACCATGAAATGATTTTTAACAAAAATATAAGAGATATTAATAGATTTATGAACGAAAAACATTGATAAACTAAGAAAATCTAAATTGATAGGTGAAAACCTTACCCTTTCCTCCACCCTCTGCAAAACCTGCGCGTGGTAGTGCGTCCCTGTCCAAGGCTAAAATACCCGGACATACATCCTCCAGCGCGCCTCTCAGGACACCCCAGTCCAACCCTACGACCACCAAGCAGAAGGGAAACGCCTTAACGGTGGCCTTCAAAGAGAGACGGACTGCGCTCAGAATCATCCGCAAACTGAGCTCCGTGTCTCAGGAGAACCTTAGAGAGAAGGATAAAACCTCTCTGCAATGGGCTAATAAGATTGTTGCCCAAGGTAGCGCGTCGGCCTCCAAAGGCCCGTTGCAAGCTACCCCGAAGAGGTTGCGCTCGACTAACGAGCAGCAGCCATCTTCCAAAAGGATTAAGGCGATAGGCCCCCTTTCCTTCACTGCTAAGTCCTTCAGCGAGATAGCGAAGGACAGCTTAGTGAGGGCGATTATAGATCGCAGCAACGCGAACGGCTCCATCACGCCAGACAAATGGAAGATGATGGAGATGGCGTTGCTGAAGGTATATATGAAAGTTCTCTCGTTGAACCCTGGCCCTCCTCCACGTTGTCTTGATGCTGGTTGGCATCAAGGCCACGTTAAGCTACTTGCCTGCTCGAACCAGAGGTCGGCGGAGCTTCTTGACCAGGCAGTTTCCCGTCTTGGCGAAATCTGGACTGGCGCAAGAATTGAAGCCGTTCCCAGGGATAAAATCCCCTGTAGACCTAGGTCACGGGCCTGGGTACCAGCTGAACCTTCGGATCCTGCAGAGATCCTAAAGTTCTTCCAAATGTCCAACCCTGAGCTAGCTACCCATGATTTTAAAGTAGCCCAGGTGAGCGAAGTCAAGGGAAACTCAAGACAGGTCATCTTGATCCTAAATGAGCAGTCCCTTGCCCCACTTGCTGAATGCAATGGCATTATTTGCTATGGCTTCAGCTCTATCAGCCTGAAGGTTTATGAAAAGGACCTAAAGGCGCTAAATGCTAGTAAACAAGAGGAGAATTCAGCAGCCTC
This sequence comes from Leptarthrus brevirostris, assembly GCA_964036015.1. NCBI lineage: Eukaryota > Metazoa > Arthropoda > Insecta > Diptera > Asilidae > Leptarthrus > Leptarthrus brevirostris. The sequence goes on along the minus strand of OZ038376.1, from coordinate 10,654,727 downwards.
CTCAAGCAACACCGAGGAAAAGGAAGGAGTACAGAGTGTAACGACAGTTTCTGCCGTTGTCACTCCCTCACCAGAAGATGGTGAGACGTTGGTCGACGCTATGGTAGTTGACACCCTCCTGGATCCTGGACCAGAGCTGGAGGACCAACTCCTTGGTTCCTCCACTGACGAAGATGCCAGTAATGGGAGACTGCTGACATCACTGTGATAGAGGTATCCTCACCTGGACACAGTGATGTTAAGAGTGGTCCAAATTAACCTCCATCATTCGAAAGCAGCGTCCGCAGCCCTTCTACTTCGTCTTGCGCAAAAAGGAGAAGAGCTCATCCTTGTCCAAGAACCTTGGATCATCAGAGACAAGGTTTGCGGACTCAACATAAAGGGTTATAAGCTCCTCTATTTACAAGGTACAAGTAAACCAAGGTCATGTATCCTCATTCAGAATAATATTAACGCATTTATTCTCACACAGTTCAGTGATAAGGACACAACAACAGCCATACTGGAGTTACAAAACAACAATATCTGGATAACCTCCAGTTACATGGCGCACGATGTGGCGGACATTCCTAGTACACTACTCAGGAATGCCATCAAGGAAGCCACTAAACAAAGGAAGACGCTGGTGATCGGAGCAGACGCCAACGCTCATCATATAGTCTGGGGCAGCTCGGACGTCAACGAAAGGGGTGAGTTACTTTTTGATTTTATTCTCGGAACTAACCTCCAGATTTGTAATGTGGGTGCAGAACCCACTTTTACTAACTCAATTAGGCGGGAAGTTCTAGACATTACCTTAGTCTCAGAACAATCCTCCCACTTAATAACGGAGTGGAAGGTATCCAAGGAACCATCCTTCTCCGACCATGCCTATATTGAATTTGGAATAACACTTCACATGATGATGTGCCCTCCCTATAAAAACAGGCTAAGGACATACTGGGACCTCTACAGGATGGTCCTCAATAATAGTCTGCCTACTACAGGTCCACCCGTAATTGACAGTAAACAAACCCTTGACAAGGTGGTGGACACTTTGACGCTTGCGTGTAATGAGGCGACACAAATTTCCTGCCCCGACAGGGTCCCTAGAGGCAAGCCCAAACCTCCGTGGTGGTCGAGTGAGATCATGACCCTAAGAAAGAAGTGTCGCAAGCTTTTTAACCAAGCGAAAAAAACTAATGTCTGGACTTCTTATAAAGAATGCCTCAAACAATTTAAGAAACTGAATAGGAAAGCAAAACGATCCTCATGGGAGGGCTTCTGTAATAAAATTGAAAGCTCCTCTGAAGCGAGTCGTTTGCGGAAAATCCTCTCAACCACGCCCATCACCCCAAGCCTCCTGACCAAGACCATGGAAGTTCTCTCGTTGAACCCTGGCCCTCCTCCACGTTGTCTTGATGCTGGTTGGCATCAAGGCCACGTTAAGCTACTTGCCTGCTCGAACCAGAGGTCGGCGGAGCTTCTTGACCAGGCAGTTTCCCGTCTTGGCGAAATCTGGACTGGCGCAAGAATTGAAGCCGTTCCCAGGGATAAAATCCCCTGTAGACCTAGGTCACGGGCCTGGGTACCAGCTGAACCTTCGGATCCTGCAGAGATCCTAAAGTTCTTCCAAATGTCCAACCCTGAGCTAGCTACCCATGATTTTAAAGTAGCCCAGGTGAGCGAAGTCAAGGGAAACTCAAGACAGGTCATCTTGATCCTAAATGAGCAGTCCCTTGCCCCACTTGCTGAATGCAATGGCATTATTTGCTATGGCTTCAGCTCTATCAGCCTGAAGGTTTATGAAAAGGACCTAAAGGCGCTAAATGCTAGTAAACAAGAGGAGAATTCAGCAGCCTCCTCAAGCAACACCGAGGAAAAGGAAGGAGTACAGAGTGTAACGACAGTTTCTGCCGTTGTCACTCCCTCACCAGAAGATGGTGAGACGTTGGTCGACGCTATGGTAGTTGACACCCTCCTGGATCCTGGACCAGAGCTGGAGGACCAACTCCTTGGTTCCTCCACTGACGAAGATGCCAGTAATGGGAGACTGCTGACATCACTGTGATAGAGGTATCCTCACCTGGACACAGTGATGTTAAGAGTGGTCCAAATTAACCTCCATCATTCGAAAGCAGCGTCCGCAGCCCTTCTACTTCGTCTTGCGCAAAAAGGAGAAGAGCTCATCCTTGTCCAAGAACCTTGGATCATCAGAGACAAGGTTTGCGGACTCAACATAAAGGGTTATAAGCTCCTCTATTTACAAGGTACAAGTAAACCAAGGTCATGTATCCTCATTCAGAATAATATTAACGCATTTATTCTCACACAGTTCAGTGATAAGGACACAACAACAGCCATACTGGAGTTACAAAACAACAATATCTGGATAACCTCCAGTTACATGGCGCACGATGTGGCGGACATTCCTAGTACACTACTCAGGAATGCCATCAAGGAAGCCACTAAACAAAGGAAGACGCTGGTGATCGGAGCAGACGCCAACGCTCATCATATAGTCTGGGGCAGCTCGGACGTCAACGAAAGGGGTGAGTTACTTTTTGATTTTATTCTCGGAACTAACCTCCAGATTTGTAATGTGGGTGCAGAACCCACTTTTACTAACTCAATTAGGCGGGAAGTTCTAGACATTACCTTAGTCTCAGAACAATCCTCCCACTTAATAACGGAGTGGAAGGTATCCAAGGAACCATCCTTCTCCGACCATGCCTATATTGAATTTGGAATAACACTTCACATGATGATGTGCCCTCCCTATAAAAACAGGCTAAGGACATACTGGGACCTCTACAGGATGGTCCTCAATAATAGTCTGCCTACTACAGGTCCACCCGTAATTGACAGTAAACAAACCCTTGACAAGGTGGTGGACACTTTGACGCTTGCGTGTAATGAGGCGACACAAATTTCCTGCCCCGACAGGGTCCCTAGAGGCAAGCCCAAACCTCCGTGGTGGTCGAGTGAGATCATGACCCTAAGAAAGAAGTGTCGCAAGCTTTTTAACCAAGCGAAAAAAACTAATGTCTGGACTTCTTATAAAGAATGCCTCAAACAATTTAAGAAACTGAATAGGAAAGCAAAACGATCCTCATGGGAGGGCTTCTGTAATAAAATTGAAAGCTCCTCTGAAGCGAGTCGTTTGCGGAAAATCCTCTCAACCACGCCCATCACCCCAAGCCTCCTGACCAAGAGTGATGGTAGTTGGACTTCATCTAGTCTTGAGTCGCTGGAGCTACTTGTAAATACTCACTTTCCGGGTTGCTCGGCGACCAGCAGAGTGGAGCTGCCGGATACCCCAAGCGACCATGAACTGGTCCACAAGATACTAGATGCAAGAAAACTGAAATGGGCGATACGAAGTTTCAAGCCCTATAAATCACCGGGATTGGATAACATCATCCCAGCTGAACTACAGCTAGCCTCTTAGATACTTATTCCGTGGCTAATGGTCATCTACGAGGCTTGCCTTAACCTCACCTATATTCCATCCTCATGGACGAAAGTGAAGGTGGTCTTTATTCCTAAGGTAGAAAAAGCCTCACATTATAAGCCCAATGATTTTAGGCCCATTAGTCTCTCCTCCTTCCTGCTCAAAACCTTGGAGAGACTCCTAGATATCTACATTAAAGAGACAATCAATCATTCCAAGTTGTCTCTCTCACAACATGCTTATATGCTATATATCTAAGGTAAGTCCGTAGAGACAGCCCTACACGAACTTACCACAATCATAGAGCATTCGCTACTACAGAAGGAATATTCACTTGTAGCCTTCCTTGATATTGAGGGTGCTTTTAACAATATTAGATCACAGGCGATAATGGCATCCTTGAGGCTTGAAATCGACGTTCCTCTCATCAAACTTATTGACCTCATGCTAAAAAGCAGGGTCATTATCTCCAGCTTAGGAGGATCCAATATATCCAAAGAGTGGTAACTAGAGGCACCCCTCAGGGAGGAATCCTTTCACCACTCTTATGGAACTTAACTCTGAATGAGTTGCTCATAGACCTGGAGTTATCCGGTCACAAGGTTATTGCCCACGCCAATGATATTGCCCTGTTATGTTCAGGAAAGCACCCCAATACACTGGTTGAGGTTTTACAACACGCCCTCTCCAAGACTTCATCATGGAATGATGGGTGTGGTCTAGGTATAAACCCTAACAAAACAGAGTTAATACTCTTCTCTCGGAGGCATGAAACACCTCCTATTAATTGCCCTACACTAGACGGGGTTAGGCTGGAACTGTGTAACCAGGTTAAGTATCTAGCTTTAGTCCTAGATAGAAAACTTACCTGGAAGCCTAACATCCAAGAAAGAGTACGGAAAGCTACAGTAGCGCTGTACTCGTGTAAGAAGGCTATAGGGAAAAGATGGGGTATGGAACCACGCATTGTGAATTGGCTCTATACAAGCGTCATACGGCCTATACTCATGTATGGGGTGATTGTCTGGTGGCCGACACTAAATATAGCAACCCATCTCAAAGCAATGGACAAAGTTCAGAGGATGGCAGCACTGCTGATAACAGGTGCCCTGACAACCACACCTTCCAAAGCCCTGAACACTATTCTCCACCTTCTATCGTTGGATCTCTTTGGTAAGCAAACCGCATAGTCAGCCGCCATTAGGCTTAACTCAATCCAGACCTGGAAGCAAACTGATTTTGGTCACTCCAAAATACTGCACAATAGAACTGCCAGCAATATCGACTACACCTCGCCCAAGCCTTTCTTTGGAGCAAAATTCGATTCCTTCTTTCCCACCAGATCGGAGTGGGAGAAAGGTCCTCCCCAATGGGAGAACTCAGTGCATCTCTACACTGACGGCTCCAAATTGGATGGCAAAGTGGGTGGAGGAATATTCTCGGAACACTTGGACCTCGATGTCTCATTTCACTTACCTGACTACTGCAGCGTGTTTCAAGCAGAAATCATGGCTATAAAAGTAGCTGTGGACCGCCTGAATCAACTGGCGCTACCTACAAACAATGTATGTATTTTCACAGATAGTCAGGCAGCTATTAAATCCCTTTCGGGAGTTTACACAACCTCCAAAACGGTTATAATATGTCGCTCAACACTAAATGACATAGCTGAGCATCTGAAAGTACGGCTCATCTGGGTGCCTGGACATAGTGATATTCCGGGCAATTGCAGAGCCGACGAACTAGCGAGAATTCGGACATTAACCACCAGCCGGGTAAACCGCTAGCTACATGCAAAATGGAGCTCTCACAGGAGGCTCTCAAGATTGCTAATAATAACTGGCAAGAAGAACACACCTGCCTGATTACCCGACATATATGGCCAAAGCTTGACCTTAAGCGGTCAAGAGGGCTCATCCTACTCGGACGCAAAAAAATTAGCACTACAGTAGCCGTAATCACGGGTCACTGCCTCATAGGTAGACACGCCGATAGGCTGGGCGTGCCCTCAAACGACTTCTGTAGGAGTTGCCACGACGAGGAGGAAGAGGAAACCATACTTCACCTCCTCGGTAGCTGCCCGGCCCTAGCCAACCGTAGGAACCGGTTGTTGGGCTCCCCCTACTTCAAAGAGCTAACCGAGTTGGGCTTCACAGATGTCAAAAACCTGACTCTATTTATCGGGAGTTGAAAATGGTTCCCGATGACGAACTAAGGATGAACATCCTTCACAACCCAGTCAAAATAATTTTGACTTCCCGTGAACGAATTCCACTAGATGCAAGAAACTGTTTCGATGCACAGGGGACAGAATGTTAACCCTCCTATTCCTTAGGTATTATGGGGTTGTTAATTTCAAGCCTCAATGTGGTAGCACAAAGGGCCTCTTAGGCCTAAGTGTGCCTTCTTAGGCAGCCACTTTAACCTAACCTAACCTTTGCATTTGTTCTGCCGGACCATAATTTTATTGCATTATCTCGTAACAGAATGGCTTATAGATTGTTGAATAAATTAGAAGATTGTAAGACTCTCGCAGTGGATCACTTCCTTTGTAAAAACAATATAATGCTTCCAACTCTGTTAAAGTTTAATCAATGGCTAATAAAAATGACAAAAGAAAGACCAATAACCATTCTTTGTGATAAAAATGACAAGTTTGCTAACCGCACCATTGTTGGCGAAAATGTGCTAACATTCAATAATTCTTGCGAAACGTATATAGGATCAATTAAGATTGTACCAAATTATATAATATCAAGCAAGTATGTTCCTGTTATCCCTAATATTAATACTATAAATGATGGCTGCTGTAAGAAATCAAAATTTAATTTCTCACATGAGTACATACATTCAATTGAAACCTATTTCATTAGCGAACATAAATTTAGATGACCTAAAATTAGCAACACATACTTTAGATAAGATAAACGCACAAATAAATGAAGCAGAAAGTCATCCCTATTTATTTAGATATCCCTCCACATTTACTATTATCATATATTGCCTTTTAGGCAGTGTATTATTGTATATTATGTATAAAATTTTCAAGTATGTCAAATTATGTAATAAGAGTAAATATTGTCCAGGAGATGGTTGTATTGTTAAAACTATAAATTGTTTTTGTCCTAGGGCCAGAAATAAATCTCACTCTTTCGTGCATTATAGCGCTGAGAGTGTTGACGGATCTAGTCACAATGAAGAACATTTGCCTCCATTTATGCAAGGACTTAATGTTAAATTCCCGAAAATCAATTCGAAATCAGTTCCGTGATATTGATCTCGAAACATAAAATTAATTTAGTTGTACATATATTCATACTTATGTAACATATAATTAAATTATATTATTATTTTTTTAATATCTTTTCTTATAACTTAAGCTGCTCTTGAAAAATAATATTACATAGAAATCTCAGAAACAGAATCCAGACAAAATGCAAACATAAGCTAACTTAACTACACCTACATAGGTCGGTAAACGAAATCCAGAAATAAATTACATCAATCCAAAGCATTTTAATTCAAAGAACTTGATAAATATGTTGACATTTAAGTCACGCCCGGATGAGATTTCTTTCGTCGGACCAAACTTATGTTCAAAGTACTTGACACAACAAAGAAGTTGTTTACTTTGGTCAGATTTTGTATCATAAGTAGTGAAGTAATTTTTGAGAGTGTAAGGTATGTTTTAATAAAGTTGCTAAGTGAACTTCAGTGCTCTAAAACTGGTGTGTATTTATTAATAAACCCGCATACTAACAAAAAGCTCCAAAGAAGACATTAAAAATGTTAGGTCAGTGGATAATACAATTTTGAAATCTGTAAGAAATAACTTAAAGAAAATAACTGAATTTTGTCCAAGAATGATTACTAAAAAACTGTACTGACTAGCGGTAAGAGCAGGCAATCAATTTCAGCTGGTGTGCGGATGATGATTAGACTGTTACCATGAGGTATTTTGTGTTCTTTCATCTGCGTTAGGCTGAGTGGCGTTCCCATAATAGAAAAAAGTTTATAAAATTAAGAATGATCCAAGCGACGCTTTTAATAGAGTAGTAATAGAAAAGGCTAATTTATGTAATTTGTTCAATAGCTCAGAAAAGTTATTTCTAAAGAACAGTGCCCTGCAGCTCTGATTTTATATGAGTTACCAAAACTTCATAAAGATGGGATATCTATTAGATCAGTTTCATCTTCATGCAATGCTCCTACACAATTATTGTGTAAGAAACTGCTAAAGATGCTTTTGGACCAACGAACAAGTATTTCATAGAAGTACGACTCAGGCAGTTTCCCCAAATAAATTCGATAACCTCGCAACATTTTAAAGCAAACAACACTTCTTGTGTGCGTGCAATCACTAAGAGGAAAAAGTAACAAAATAGATTATTTTTCCTTTTTATAAAAATATGATAGCAATAGGTTATTACTCACGACATACCTACGTAAAAATGAGACATGAAATACCAGAGCTGAATTTACATACATTTATTTCACTCAGCCCTGGTAGCGCTTATATGCAAAACGAGGGCAGAATATATAAATCGTCTAGATAAAGCAAATTAATCGTCTCATTAGAGCAAAACTTGGATGGACACACGCAGTAGGACCAGCGATGTTATTAATACTGTTACAGATTGGATTCGCTTATTTTAAGATAAGCCTAAACCTAACGAATCCAATCTGGCATTTAGAAAAACAAATCATAAAAATCTCATGAGTTGGATTTCAAATTTCGAATTTTGTTACAACAAAGTTGCAACATATTCAAATCTAACTCATGAATAATACGTAAATTAAACAAAGATTTAATGGGTTGGATTTCCTACACCGAGTGCATTGTACTCAAATCCAACCCATGATAAACCACGCGCTCGGGTTACCGTCGACATTCCTTTCACACGGTAGCCCAGTACACGATAAGCGAAAGAAATTCGCTTAATCAGCGTGAAAAACAACGATCTACAGCGGCTTTGCCCAATGACAACTAACTACATCAAGGGCAAAAGCTAATAAAATAGTTTTTAAAAAAAAAGTTGAACCGACTTCACAAAAAGCGCTAAAAAGTATAAAATAATTTTTAATTTTATATCTATTACGACATTTTGAAGTCGGTGCAAATTAAACAAACCAAACAACTACAACAAAAGTATTTAATCGTCCTTCCCTTTGATCCCGTGAGCTGAAACGTTCAGGTAGTATTACGTAAATTTTTAATTGTGGTTCTGTAGTTGTTTTATTTGTTTAATTTGCACCGACTTCAAAATGTCGTAATAGATATAAAATTAAAAATTATTTTATACTTTTTAGCGCTTTTTGTGAAGTCGGTTCAACTTTTTTTTTAAAAACTAATTTATTTTTCACTTTTTAGTGTCTTCGACTCTATACAACGAAGAAAGAACAACCAATACGGTCCACGCCTTAAAAGTTAGTTATAACCCCCTACCTCACCGCCATTCCACTAAACTTTTTTTCTCATGGTATCAATCAAGGAACATATTCTACCGAACAGAAAAGGAATCATCGAAATCGGTCCACGCATTACGAAGTTACTACCCCTCCCCCTCCCCCACCACCACTATAGGACCAAATTATTCTCCTATTAGCAATGGGGGATCACACTCTATACAACAGCAAAAGAACCATCCAAATCGGTCCACGCGTTACAAAGTTAGGTTCCACCCCCTTCTCCCACCACAACCACACCAGAAATTTTTTGTTCGTCCTATCAACCAGGGAGCATACTCTACTCAAAAGAAAAAGAATTATCCAAATCGGTCCCCGTGTTCCAAAGTTAGACTACTCCTCCCCCCACCCAACCCCCCACCATGGGCCAAATTATTCTTCTAATAGCAATGGGTGATCACACTCTATACAACAGCAAGGGAAACATCCAAATCGGTCCACGTGTTACAAAGTTAGGTCCCCCCCCCCCCCCCAACCCCAGCAACATTTCTTTTCTAGTAGTATCAACCAAGCATCATATTCTATCCAACAGAAAAAGAATTATCCAAATCGGTCCACGCGTTATGAAGTTAGACTACCCCTTCCCCCCACCCATACCTTTCGACATAGGACCAAATTATTCTCCTATTAGCAATGGGGGATCATACTCTATACAACAGAAAAAGAACCATCAAAATCAGACCACGCGTTACAAAGTTAGGTTCCACCCCCACCCCCCACCCTCATCACAGCAACATTTTTTTCTCCTGGTATCAACCACGGAACATACTCTACCCAACAAAAAAAGAATCATCAAAATCGGTCGACGCGTTACGAAGTTATGCCCGGTCAGACATAAAAAAAAATAAATAAAAAAATACGCGTCGAACTTAGAACCTCTGTGTTTTTGGGAAGTCGGTTAAAAAACGAAGAAAAAGCATGAAAGCTTTTCTTCAGGTAGATCGGTCGTAAGAATTTCTTAAAGGAATAATTAATGAGTCTGGTTTTAAACTTGGTCGAAGAGAGTCTAGTAATTTCGGCGCTCGGTTGCGACGCGTTTTAGTCGTGTCTTAAAAAAATTGTCGCGGAAGAGGGTCAAGTAATGAAAAGTTAAAAGATAACAAATTGTGGTGTATCAATTGACGGTTTAGAAAATAACAAATTGTTTGATAATTTGACAATGTAAAAAAAGGAAAGAAAGAAGAATAAAATAACTGTAATTAGTGAACTTTAAGTATTGAGTGTTGTATAGTTTAAGGATTGATCATTTAACGGTGTTAAGAAATAAAATAACTGTAATTAGTGGACAATAAAACTTGAGTTTTGTATAATTTGAGTGTTGGATAATTTGTAGAAAGAATTGTAACAATACCTCAACGACATTCAATCATCAGATATATTTCTCATTTTATTGGACATCTGTAAATAAATTTTCTATGGAGAATCATTCAACTATTTTACTACGATTAAGGGGACAAAACAACACGACTAAGTGAATTCCTTTTTATTTTGAATTTATTTAAATTTATTATATTTTAGGTATCTCCAATTATGAACCTAACAAAGAGTTTGAGAGCTGATAATTTACTGCCTTGAGAATAAATATAGCTCGAAAAACAGATTCGAATGCTACAGTAGGTGCAGTGTTTTAATAGCTGTCTTGTTTACTGAAACCGAAAGCCATTCACAGTTAATAACTTGCAGCATTGCGCATAAATATAGTTATCAAAATAGCTTCAGCAAGGGATTTTCGGAATCACATCCGGGGTTGCAAGAAGTATTATATAGTGGCTCGAAAGTTTCAGTAGGCGCTGTGTTTTTATAGTGTTCCAGATAATAGAGCAGCAACAAGTACTCTGTAGTGGCTCGAACGCTACAGTAGGTTCCGTATTTTTATAGTGATCTTGTTCACTGAAAGCGAAAGAGATTGAGAGTTAATAAATTACTGCCTGAGGCATAAATATAGCTCGCAAAATACCTTTGAATGCTACAGTAGGTGCAGTGCTTTTATAGTTGTAGTGTTTACTGAAAGCGAAAGAGATTGAAACTTAATAACTTGCAGCCTTGCCCGTAAATATAGTTATCAATATAACTTCAGCAAGGGATTCTCGGAAAAACATCCGGTGCAACAAGTATTCTATAGTGGCTCCAACGCTACAGTAGGCGCTGTGTTTGTATAGTGTTCTTGTTCCCTAAAATCAAAAGAGATTAAGGGTTTGTAATTTACTGCCTTGAGCATAAATATAGCTCGCAAAATAGCGTCGAATGATACAGTAGGTGCAGTGTTTTTATAATTGTATTGTTTACTGAAAGCGAAAGAGATTGAAAGTTTGAAAACTTGCAGCCTTGCGCGTAAATATAGTTATCAATATAACTTCAGCAAGGGATTCTCGGAAAAACATCCGGTGCAACAAGTATTCTATAGTGGCTCCAACGCTACAGTAGGCGCTGTGTTTGTATAATGTTCTTGTTCCCTAAAATCAAAAGAGATTAAGGGTTTGTAATTTACTGCCTTGAGCATACATATAGCTCGCAAAATAGCATCGAATGATACAGTAGGTGCAGTGCTTTTATAGTTGTATTTTTTACTGAAAGCGAAAGAGATTGAAAGTTTATAACTTGCAGGCTTGCGCATAAATATAGTTATCAAAATATCTTCAGCAAGGGATTTTCGGAATCACATCCCGGGGTGCAACAAGTATTCTATAGTGGCTCGAAAGTTACGGTAGTTACTGTATCTTTACAGTGTTCTTGTTCACTAAAAGCAAAAGAGATTAAGAGGTAATAATTTACCATCATGAGCGTAAATATAGCTCGCAAAGTAGCTTCAAATGCTACAGTAGGTGCAGTGTTTTTATAGTTGTCTTGTTTACTGAAAGCGAAAGAATTGAAATTTAAAAACTTGCAGCCTTACGCGTAAATATAGTTATCAATATAACTTCAGCAAGGGATTCTCGGAAAAACATCCGGGTTGCAAAAAGTATTAGATAGCGACTCGAACGCTGTGTTTAAATATAATTATCAAAATAACTTCAGCAAGGGATTTTCGGAATCACATCCCGGGGTGCAACAAGTATTCTATAGTGGCTCGAACGCTACAGTAGGCGCTGTGTTTGTATAGTGTTCTTGTTCACTAAAAGCAAAAGAGATTAAGAGGTAATAATTTACCACCATGAGCGTAAATATAGCTCGCAAAGTAGCTTCAAATGCTACAGTAGGTGCAGCGTTTTTATAGCTGTCTTGTTTACTGAAAGCGGAAGAAATTGCATGTTAATAACTTGCACTTGCACATAAATATATTAATCAATATAGCTTCAGCAAGGGATTCTCGAAAAACATTCGGGTTGCAACAAGTATTCTCTAGTGGCTCGAACGCTAGTGCTGTATTTGTATAGTGTTCTTATTCACTGAAAGCAAAAGAGATTGAGAGTTAATAATTTACTGCCATGAGCATAAATATAGCTCCAAAATAGATTCGAATGATACAGTAGGTGCAGTGATTTTATAGTTGTCTTGTTTACTGAAAGAGATTGAGAGTTAATAACTTACAGCCTTGCGCATAAGTATAGTTAACAAAATAACCTCAGCAGGGGATTCTCGGAATCACATCCCGGGGTGCAACAAATATTCTATAGTGAATCGTAAGCTACAGTAGATGCTGTATTTTAATAGTGTTCTCGTTCACTGAAAGCGAAAGAGATTGAGAATTAATAATTTACTGCCTTGAGCATAAATATAGCTCGAAAAATAGCGTCAAATGCTACAGTAGGTGCAGTGTTTTGATAGTTGTCTTGTTTACTGAAAGCGAAAGAATTGAAATTTTAAAACTTGCAGCCTTGCGCGTAAATATAGTTATCAATATAACTTCAGCAAGGGATTCTCGGAAAAACATCCGGTGCAACAAGTATTCTATAGTGGCTCCAACGCTACAGTAGGCGCTGTGTTTGTATAGTGTTCTTGTTCCCTAAAATCAAAAGAGATTAAGGGTTTGTAATTTACTGCCTTCAGCATAAATATAGCTCGCAAAATAGCGTCGAATGATACAGTAGGTGCAGTGTTTTTATAATTGTATTGTTCACTGAAAGCGAAAGAGATTGAAAGTTTAAAAACTTGCAGCCTTGCGCGTAAATATAGTTATCAATATAACTTCAGCAAGGGATTCTCGGAAAAACATCCGGTGCAACAAGTATTCTATAGTGGCTCCAACGCTACAGTAGGCGCTGTGTTTGTATAGTGTTCTTGTTCCCTAAAATCAAAAGAGATTAAGGGTTTGTAATTTACTGCCTTGAGCATAAATATAGCTCGCAAAATAGCGTCGAATGATACAGTAGGTGCAGTGCTTTTATAGTTGTATTTTTTACTGAAAGCGAAAGAGATTGAAAGTTTATAACTTGCAGGCTTGCGCATAAATATAGTTATCAAAATATCTTCAGCAAGGGATTTTCGGAATCACATCCCGGGGTGCAACAAGTATTCTATAGTGGCTCGAAAGTTACGGTAGTTACTGTATCTTTACAGTGTTCTCGTTCACGAAGCGAAAGAGATTCAACGTTAATAATTTACTGCCTTGAGCATACAGATAGCTCGCAAAATAGCGTCGAATGATACAGTAGGTGCAGTGCTTTTATAGTTGTATTTTTTACTGAAAGCGAAAGAGATTGAAAGTTTATAACTTGCAGGCTTGCGCATAAATATAGTTATCAAAATAACTTCAGCAAGGGATTTTCGAAATCACATCTCGGGGTGCAACAAGTATTCTATAGTGGCTCGAACGCTACAGTAGGCGCTGTGTTTGTATAGTGTTCTTGTTCACTAAAAGCAAAAGAGATTAAGAGGTAATAATTTACCATCATGAGCGTAAATATAGCTCGCAAAGTAGCTTCAAATGCTACAGTAGGTGCAGCGTTTTTATAGCTGTCTTGTTTACTGAAAGCGGAAGAGATTGCAAGTTAATAACTTGCACTTGCACATAAATATATTTATCAATATAGCTTCAGCAAGGGAATCTCGAAAAACATTCGGGTTGCAACAAGTATTCTCTAGTGGCTCGAACGCTAGTGCTGTATTTGTATAGTGTTCTTGTTCACTGAAAGCAAAAGAGATTGAGAGTTAATAATTTACTGCCATGAGCATAAATATAGCTCCAAAATAGATTCGAATGATACAGTAGGTGCAGTGATTTTATAGTTGTCTTGTTTACTGAAAGCGAAAGAATTGAAATTTTAAAACTTGCAGCCTTGCGCGTAAATATAGTTATCAATATAACTTCAGCAAGGGATTCTCGGAAAAACATCCGGTGCAACAAGTATTCTATAGTGGCTCGAACGCTACAGTAGGCGCTGTGTTTGTATAGTGTTCTTGTTCACTAAAAGCAAAAGAGATTAAGGGTTTGTAATTTACTGCCTTGAGCATAAATATAGCTCGCAAAATAGCGTCGAATGATACAGTAGGTGCAGTGTTTTTATAATTGTATTGTTTACTGAAAGCGAAAGAGATTGAAAGTTTAAAAACTTGCAGCCTTGCGCGTAAATATAGTTATCAATATAACTTCAGCAAGGGATTCTCGGAAAAACATCCGGTGCAACAAGTATTCTATAGTGGCTCCAACGCTACAGTAGGCGCTGTGTTTGTATAATGTTCTTGTTCCCTAAAATCAAAAGAGATTAAGGGTTTGTAATTTACTGCCTTGAGCATACATATAGCTCGCAAAATAGCATCGAATGATACAGTAGGTGCAGTGCTTTTATAGTTGTATTTTTTATTGTAAGCGAAAGAGATTGAAAGTTTATAACTTGCAGGCTTGCGCCTAAATATAGTTATCAAAATATCTTCAGCAAGGGATTTTCGGAATCACATCCCGGGGTGCAACAAGTATTCTATAGTGGCTCGAAAGTTACGGTAGTTACTGTATCTTTACAGTGTTCTCGTTCACGAAGCGAAAGAGATTCAACGTTAATAATTTACTGCCTTGAGCATACATATAGCTCGCAAAATAGCGTCGAATGATACAGTAGGTGCAGTGCTTTTATAGTTGTATTTTTGACTGAAAGCGAAAGAGATTGAAAGTTTATAACTTGCAGGCTTGCGCATAAATATAGTTATCAAAATAACTTCAGCAAGGGATTTTCGAAATCACATCTCGGGGTGCAACAAGTATTCTATAGTGGCTCGAACGCTACAGTAGGCGCTGTGTTTGTATAGTGTTCTTGTTCACTAAAAGCAAAAGAGATTAAGAGGTAATAATTTACCATCATGAGCGTAAATATAGCTCGCAAAGTAGCTTCAAATGCTACAGTAGGTGCAGCGTTTTTATAGCTGTCTTGTTTACTGAAAGCGGAAGAGATTGCAAGTTAATAACTTGCACTTGCACATAAATATATTTATCAATATAGCTTCAGCAAGGGATTCTCGAAAAACATTCGGGTTGCAACAAGTATTCTCTAGTGGCTCGAACGCTAGTGCTGTATTTGTATAGTGTTCTTGTTCACTGAAAGCAAAAGAGATTGAGAGTTAATAATTTACTGCCATGAGCATAAATATAGCTCCAAAATAGATTCGAATGATACAGTAGGTGCAGTGTTTTTATAATTGTATTGTTTACTGAAAGCGAAAGAGATTGAAAGTTTAAAAACTTGCAGCCTTGCGCGTAAATATAGTTATCAATATAACTTCAGCAAGGGATTTTCGGAATCACATCCCGGGGTGCAACAAGTATTCTATAGTGGCTCGAACGCTACAGTAGGCGCTGTGTTTGTATAGTGTTCTTGTTCCCTAAAATCAAAAGAGATTAAGGGTTTGTAATTTACTGCCTTGAGCATAAATATAGCTCGCAAAATAGCGTCGAATGATACAGTAGGTGCAGTGTTTTTATAATTGTATTGTTTACTGAAAGCGAAAGAGATTGAAAGTTTAAAAACTTGCAGCCTTGCGCGTAAATATAGTTATCAATATTACTTCAGCAAGGGATTCTCGGAAAAACATCCGGTGCAACAAGTATTCTATAGTGGCTCCAACGCTACAGTAGGGGCTGTGTTTGTATAGTGTTCTTGTTCACTAAAAGCAAAAGAGATTAAGGGTTTGTAATTTACTGCCTTGAGCATAAATATAGCTCGCAAAATAGCGTCGAATGATACAGTAGGTGCAGTGTTTTATAGTTGTCTTGTTTACTGAAAGCGAAAGAGATTGAAAGTTTAAAAACTTGCAGCCTTGCGCGTAAATATAGTTATCAATATAACTTCAGCAAGGGATTCTCGGAAAAACATCCGGGTTGCAACAAGTATTATATAGCGACTCGAACGCTACAGTAGGCGCTCTGTTTAAATATAATTATCAAAATAACTTCAGCAAGGGATTTTCGGAATCACATCCCGGGGTGCAACAAGTATTCTATAGTGGCTCGAACGCTACAGTAGGCGCTGTGTTTGTATAGTATTCTTGTTCACTAAAAGCAAAAGAGATTAAGAGGTAATAATTTACCACCATGAGCGTAAATATAGCTCGCAAAGTAGCTTCAAATGCTTTACTGCCATGAGCATAAATATAGCTCCAAAATAGATTCGAATGATACAGTAGGTGCAGTGATTTTATAGTTGTCTTGTTTACTGAAAGAGATTGAGAGTTAATAACTTACAGCCTTGCGCATAAGTATAGTTAACAAAATAACCTCAGCAGGGGATTCTCGGAATCACATCCCGGGGTGCAACAAATATTCTATAGTGGCTCGTAAGCTACAGTAGGTGCTGTATTTTAAATAGTGTTCTCGTTCACTGAAAGCGAAAGAGATTGAGAATTAATAATTTACTGCCTTGAGCATAAATATAGCTCGAAAAATAGCGTCAAATGCTACAGTAGGTGCAGTGTTTTTATAGTTGTCTTGTTTACTGAAAGCGAAAGAATTGAAATTTTAAAACTTGCAGCCTTGCGCGTAAATATAGTTATCAATATAACTTCAGCAAGGGATTCTCGGAAAAACATCCGGTGCAACAAGTATTCTATAGTGGCTCCAACGCTACAGTAGGCGCTGTGTTTGTATAGTGTTCTTGTTCCCTAAAATCAAGAGATTAAGGGTTTGTAATTTACTGCCTTGAGCATAAATATAGCTCTCAAAATAGCGTCGAATGATACAGTAGGTGCAGTGTTTTTATAATTGTATTGTTTACTGAAAGCGAAAGAGATTGAAAGTTTAAAAACTTGCAGCCTTGCGCGTAAATATAGTTATCAATATAACTTCAGCAAGGGATTCTCGGAAAAACATCCGGGTGCAACAAGTATTCTATAGTGGCTCCAACGCTACAGTAGGCGCTGTGTTTTTATAGTGGTTCTGATAATATAGGAGCAACAAGTACTCTATGGTGACTCGAAAGCTACAATAGGTGCTGTATTTTTATAGTGTTCTTGTTCACTAAAAGCGAAAGAGATTGAGAGTTAATAATTTACTGCCTGGAGCATAATTATAGTTCAGAAAATAGCTTCGAGTGCTACAGTAGGTCCAGTGTTTTTATAGTTGTCTTGTTTACTGAAAGCGAAAGAGATTGAAATTTAATAACTTGAACCTTGCGCATAAATATAGTTATCAAAATAGCTTCAGCTAGGGATTCTCGGAAAAAACATACGGGTTGCAACAAGTATTCTATAGTGGCTCGAACGCTACAGTAGACTCTGTGTTTTTATAATAATATATAATATATATATATATATATATATATATATATATATATATATATATATATATATATATATATATATATATATATATATATATTATATAGTACCGCAGTCTGATCAACTGCGCATAATGGAAGCGACATCTCCAACAAAAGTAGAACACTTACCGGACCTACAATTAAAAAAAAACTGTAGCTACAGACCTAAAATCGAAATAACAATATTGCACGAAAATAAAATAATATATAAGCGGTACATAAAAAAACATACACCCAGTCAGTTGAACCAGCATTAGTGCAGGTATTCGAAATACTGGAAAACGACGTTAGTAAACAACTTCAGACTTCGACTCTGAAGCTTACTGCATAAAGTGAGATATTTAAATTAATCAGGATACCGCATTTAAAGAATTTGGCAGCCAGCACCGGGCCACCGAATGCGGGAACTCTCGCCCGGTGTGCCTGCTGGTCACCTTGGATGTGGGTCCCTCAGTATCTATTACGGATGATGAGGGACTACCTGAAGGATCGTACCCTCACCTTTGAGACTGAGGATGGACCAGAAATGAGGGTTCTTTCGGCAGGGGCGGCCCAGGGCTCCATACTGGGCCCCGATATATGGAATTACACATATGACGGGATTCTCCGTATGGAGATGCCGGAAGGGTCTTTCCTGGTTGGGTATGCTGACGACATTGCAACGGTCATCACCGCTAGAGATGTTGCGGCGGCTCAGATGAGGCTCAACCAGGTGATGCGTCCGATAAGCTCCTGGCTGCGCGACCACGGGCTGGAGTTGGCGCTCACCATGACCGAGATCGCCCTACTCACAAAGAAGCGCATACCGTTGCTGATCGGGATGCAGGTGGGGACGTGTCGGTCCAGACGCGGCCCTCGATTAAATACCTGGGGGTGAGCCTCGATTGTAGGCTCTCCTTCTGGGCAGAGATCAAGGGCCGGGCTGATAAGGCGGCTGCGGTGACAGCCGCGCTAAGCAGGATTATGGCCAACATTGGTGCAACCAGACCTTGTAAAAGGCACCTGTTGCTTCGCACCGCCGAGGCCATAATACTCTACGGAGCAGAAGTCTGGGCCGACGCGATGCGGTGGGAAAGGTACTTACTTGCGGTACAGCGTCGTGCGGCGCTCCGCATCGCGAGTTCCTACCCCACGGTCTCGAAGCGTGGATCCCTAGCGGGGGCACCTGCTAGCTTGTTGGGGGACCGAGAGAGCGGGTTGACTCGCGGGCCTCGAAGGAGGCTGTTCTATAGGACTCCACCGCGAGGTAATGTCTCCTAGACGATTCCATGGTGGTCCTCCTGGAGGGGGGGGGAGGGGGGGTTTTAGAAATTAGAGACTAAGCAGAATAGGTAAAATAAGTATATAACAATGTAAATAACCCTTAACAATTGACATAGGTAAAATATTGAATAGTATAGTAATAGCATAAAAAAAATTTAAGAACATTTAATTCAAATATTCGTTTAATTTTTTTTCCCAAAGGGGATAGGTGTAGTAACCTACATACTTAAATCCATTAAGTGCACATAAATATCAATCCTGACCTACCACAAATTACACTTTTCAATTTGAGGGGGGGGGGGCAATCTCAAGCGTTTGGGGGTTACAGGGTGATTCATAAATGTCAGTTTTTCATGGTATGCACATTACTCGTTTATTTTTATCTTTTGATATACCCAGCACAACGACATCAAACAAACGCTAAAAGACTAATATCTCAATGACCTTTCCAAAATTGTCAATCTATTCCCTATCTATCTAATTGTTGATCTAAAACTTCTACCATTATAGGTATAGTCAAAAGTGAAAAAATGGTTTGCGATTACCTAAAGTTCAGCATTTTCCCAAATTTTCTCCGAAATTCATGAAATTAGTATACCCCTTTTTTATTTTTATTAGATGTCCCATCTTATCACATTTCCACCGCCACATTGGATGCATGCCAACAATCTCCTTCTAAGTCCCTGCTTAAGGTGTATTGCAGCCAGCCTCTCCAGTATTTTCGTCCCTGCATTCCCAACTCGGTTAACTAAATCCTCCCTTTTGTTAACTGGGCTTAAATAAACTTCATCCTTCATTGTTCCCCATAAGAAAAAGTCCAATGGGGTAACGTCTGGAGATCTAGCAGGCCAAGGAATCGGTGCACCTCCTCCAATCCAGCGATTAGGAAATTTTTCACTTAGTATTACCTTCACAATGTTAGCCATATGCGCTGGTACTCCATCGTGTTAGTGAAACGTTCCCCTAAGATTATCCATAGGGTTCTCCTCTATTGGATCTGGCAATGTATTGTCAAAAAATTCCGCATAAATTTCACTATTAAACACTTGCGGCAAAATGAATGGTCCTACCAAATGGTTACCGATGATACCAGCCCAAACATTGACATTGAATCTCTGCTGGAATAATTGGACGAGCTGTACCTAAAAAACATTAAAAATAGAGAACTGATTGAAACTCATTCAAAAATTAATAGGATGATTAACATGGTGTCATCAAGTATGAATGTATTAACTATTGTTAGTGTAAAAGATCCTGTAAATGCACCTGTTGCTATTTAATTTTGCCTGACTTGAATGAATTTAATCCTAGACAATATTCTTTGCGAATAACCTCCAATTCGGTAAAATGCTCCAATTCCGGAAAATCTTCTGTAACATTGAATTCAGGTCGCCACTCTCGAGAAATTTACACACAACAATCCACTTCAAACAAAATTTATTTCTTTAATCCATCCACTCTGATGCCAATATAAACGTGAAGAGACCCTACCAAGTTCACTTCACTCCTATTTTATATATGAAACTTCCATGATCTCTGCTAGAAAGTTGCAAATTTCCAAAATTTTGAATCTTTCGTTAAGCTTTTGAGAGAGAACGCACACAGATTCTCTATCGGGGTGAAAACTTTAAAACGAAGGGCTGAATGATGCCTTGACTTGAGAAATGTCAAGTTTTAACATGTTTTGCAGTGTAAAAGTGACGTGAGAACATGAAGTGAACTTGGTAAGTAAACAATGGAGTTTTTATGTTTACTAACAATCAAAATGATTAATAAACGATATAATGATAGTTACTTAATTACGTTAGTTCGAAATTCATTTGTGTTAGTTTATGATTAATCCTTGTTCTGATTTTACAGATGCTTGACCGCGACGTCTCTGTGGGATCCTGAGGAAGACTGCGTTCACAGGCAAACAAATTGGTTTGGACAGGACATCGGGGAACTCTAAGCCAGGTATTAACATATAATGGGTTACCATCTGCGCGATTAATTTTCTTTTTAGGTTCAGGACAGCCGAAGTCAAAAACAGTTAGTATATAAATATAATATAGCTCATATTGTAGCTTATACTTTTTATTTATTTATTATTAATTATCATTTATTATAGTCTGTAGAATTAGTATATAGTTATAGTTATATAAATAATTACTGTTATAATAATACTATTATTGTTAAAAGAAAATAATAAAATTGCAGTCAAGGGAAATAATTCTAAAGTTTCGTCGGAGCCTCAATCAAACGATGGGGGAGTTACAATAAATAAATCTTTCATATGATATTTACATAGAAATTAACTTTCAATTGTCTTACGATCATGCATGACACCCTACTCCATCATCCGGTGTTCCCACAGCACAAAACTGCAATACCCGAAAATAACAAAGATCATTTCATCTATCTTAACAAATAATTCTCAGTAATTCTTAAAAGTTACAATTTCGTTAACACGAGAATTGCAAGCCCTAAATGTAACGTTTCATATTAATTTTCAGACAAGCAATTCTTAAGAATTATCTTCCAGTAAGTCTAAATGTAACCCGCAAGACTGCAATTATTCAGGTAGAAGTAAGAAGGTAACGAAATCATTTTAGGTTCTAATTGTTCGAATTATAAAATATATAAAACAAAAGTGGAATAATTTCTTAATAAAGTGAATTCGTTAATTGAGTTGTTTCTTTTATTTAAATCTTTTCCTCGATTTGCAAGAGCAATCGTTAAATGTTACCCTCTATGGATCTGTGAGTCGAAAGATCACATATAAAGGGTCTTTCAAATAGGGCGGGTCGATGTTGACAGTTTGTGGCGGCCATGTTGTTTTGACGGCATCTGTCAAATGCGTTGTTATTTCTTCAGTTACTGATGCCAAATCACCATGGCAAGTTACACGATTGAGCAGCACGTCCAAATGATAAAACTTTATTATCAAAATGAGTGTTCGTTAGTGAAAACGTTGCGCGCATTACGTCCATTTTACGGCAGACGCGGTGGCCCTTCAAAGTCGGCTCTCCAACGTTTGGTGACCAAATTCGAGACGACTGGTTCGGTAAACAACCAACCAACACCCTTACGTCAAAGGAACGCCAGATCGGCCGAGAACATCGCTGCTGTCTGTGAGAGTGTGCAGGAGACTCCCAGGCAGTCGATTTCTCGCCGTGCACAAGAACTCGGCCTTTCGCAGACTTCAACTTGGCGAATTTTGCGTCGGGACTTGGGCCTACACCCTTACAAGATCCAACTGACCCAGGAGCTCAAAGTGAATGACCATAGACAACGTCGTTTGTTCGCTGACTGGGCTACAGAACGTTTGGAAGAGGACCCCGATTTTGGCCGAAAAATCATCTTTAGCGACGAAGCGCATTTTTGGATGAATGGTTTTGTTAATAAGCAAAATTGCCGTATATGGGACGACCACAACCCACATGAGGTTCACTAGGTGGTAATGCATCCACAAAAAGTTACTGTTTGGTGCGGATTTGTGCGGATTTTGGTCCGGCGGCGTCATTGGTCCATACTTCATCGAAAACGATGATGGCGAGGCCATTACTGTCAACGGCGAACGCTACAGATCAATGATTAACAATTTCTTTTGGCCTGAATTGAACGATATGGACGTGGACAACATGTGGTTCCAACAAGACGGCGCTACGTGCCACACAATGGACATTCTGCATGAACGGTTCGAGGTTAGGGTTATCTCTCGCAGAGGTGACGTGAATTGGCCACCAAGATAATGCGATTTGACCCCGCTAGACTTTTTCTTGTGGGGTTTTCTCAAGTCGCAGGTCTATGCCAATAATCCGCAATCAACCGATGCCTTGAAAGTCAACATAACGCAGGCCATCGCTCAGATTCAGCCGGATCTATGCAGTAGAGTAATTGAAAATTGAACCTCTCGGATCCGTGCCACCATTCGAAGCCGCGGTGGACATTTAAACGATGTCATATTTCATAAATAATGGCATAAATGGGCCTTTCAAATAAAAAAATAATTTCTTCAATATCTCACATACAGCTTGTTTTATTTAATTTCAACATCGACCCGTCCTTGTTGAAAGACCCTTTAGAATACTTGTTGCACACCAAAATCTGATCGCTAGCTAGAGCATTTATAGGGCATAATACAAGGATGCCCAGAAGAATTATATCATGGGGAAGGTCTATGGGGGTAGCAGCGTAGGGGAGCCTGCTCTCGGTCCGTCCACCATATCCGCATGACTCGATCCGATCACCACGATTATGAGCTGGGGCAGAATAAGGCCAACATTCCATTTGCGATGGAATGAACTTAGAGGTACGGGAAATTATCAGCAATTCCGATCAGGTTGAACCCTGAATTAGTAAATTCAGTGTTTCGCAGGCTTCTGGAATGCGACATAGCGAACAGTGCGTTTCTGGACCGAATTCTGTGGACGGATGAATCGAAATTCACAGAAGATGGTATCACAAACTTTCTTTCTTTTCCAGAATACATTGCCAGATCCACTAGAAGACACTTCTGAACAATCACAGGGCAATGTTTTACCAACGCCCTCTGTGAACTTTATAAGTACCTGTTTTAGTCCCTAGGCCTTAGAGTCCACCCATCTTTTAGCCATTACTTTTACATATTGGCTGTGTTTTTGTTATGGTTGTGGTGGGAAAATTCATGCGTACATGCCGCCATCGAAGCATGTGAACATGAATGGGAATGAGGATTGTGAGAACCCCGACTAAGTCTGGACTCACAACCAAAAAGGATAGGGAAAGGTTCAGGGATTACCAGGGTGAGCGTAATAGTTGCTGCGCAGGATGATTGATGTAGCCGAAGAAGTGAGGGACCCGCCTAGTTAGCCGTACTAAGCTCGTCGGATCGGGGAGGGATCTTACCTCCTCCTTTGGCTCACTCACCCGAACAATTAATTTGTATTCAAAAAAAATTTTTAGTAAGCTCAGGGCAAGGGATCGATCGCAAAAAGGAAACTAGGAATATGGGTTAAAATTTTGAACGAACAAGAAAACAAACTCATGTCGCCTGAAGACGAAGCAACCTCTGCCCATGGATGTTAACGGGCGTGTTGGGCTATCCCACCCCATCCTGTGACTATGCCGAGCCCATAATATATGGCATAGTCCCTATTATTCCGGACAGCCGTTCGGAACTAGAAAGTAGAGAGAAAGGTGGGCGAGAGAAACAAGGCTGACTTTTAGCACCTCATCATGAATTCATGAAAAGTATAAACCAGAATAATTTATAATTTATTATATTATGCTTACTACATCTGACTATATAATATTTCTTAACGCAGAAGCAAGCAATCCCCTTTTAGGATTTTTAGAAGTTTAATCTTATTAGAGTTTGTTAGCTGCTTTATCATTAATCAGTCATTCAATCGTATATAAGAATCCACAAAGAAACTAACAATGTACTTTTAACTGTTACTTAATTCATTATATGAGAGACAAGATGTATACTGTATGCGACAAAAGTATATAGAGAAAGTTTGCCTTTATTTTATAAAAGTGAAAAACGAATAGAATCTCTTTGAAAATGTATTTTTTAGCAACTGAAACGAATTTAAAACTTCATGCTGTTTGTTACAATAAATCTCAACTGGATTTCACACATGCATGTGCATTGGAGACTTACAGTGAGTGTAAAAAGTTAGCGTACACCCTTATTTTCAAAGGAAATTTTCAAATTTTCCTCATTATATCTGACATATTAATTTATTTAATGAGAAGTGGGTATTCCCAAATCCCTCTTAAACCTTATAATGCACATAGATTTAAAAATAAATAATTATTTTCCAAAGTGCAAGAATACAAAATATACATTTCACTATTCAATGTTAAATTCCTCAGAAATAATGCCGTTAGATCATTAATTAATACTGAGAAAATGCGTATTGTCGTATTTTTGTTAGTTCTTGCCCGTGCGTTGTCGCAGACTTGTAAAATTGGTGGAAGTTTTGAAGTTTTCGTGAAAATGTCCAGTACGCGAAGAAAAACAACCGAATCTGAAAGGCAAATTATAATTAATTTACACAATCAGGGCAAAACATTAAGGGAAATTGCAGGAATTGTTCGAAGAACTCATTCGACCGTGCAAGGTGTAATAGATCGGTTTTGTGTGATAAAAACAATAAAAAATAAGCCTAAAAGTGGTCGTCCTAAAAAAGTGAGTGATTTTGATTGTCGTTTCGTAACAAGAACAATTTAATCAAATCCAAAGATAAGTGCACCAAACATTGCAGCGCAGCTTAGTGAAAGAAAAAATGAGAGTATTTATGCTAGTACAGTGAGAAATATTCTTAGAAGAAGTGGTTACTATGGACGAGTTCCACGCAAAAAATATTTTGTAAGTGAAATAAATCATAAGAGATTGGATTTTGCCCAAAAATACAAAAATGCCCCAATGGAATTTTGGAAGCGTGTTGTATTTACGGACGAGTCAAAATTTAATATATTCGGTTCAGATGGACATGTTAAAATCTGGAGAAAAAAGAATACCGATATAAAGAAAATTTGTCAGCAACCGTTAAGCATGGCGGGGGTTCCGTTCTAGTTTGGGGTTGTATGAGTGCAGCTGGTGTCGGAAACCTCCACTTTATCGATGGTGTTATGGATCATCTGAAGTACATCAATATTTAAAAAAAACTTACGGGAAAGTGCTGCAAATATGGGCTTGGGAAATAATTTTATTTTTATGCAGGACAATGACCCAAAGCATACAGCTTTTAATACCAAATTATGGATATTATATAACATCCCGGAGGTACTAAAGACTCCTCCGCAATTTCCAAACATCAACCCAATTGAGCACGTTTGGGATTTGCTGGATAGAAATATAAGAAAACATCACATCACCAGCAAATCTGTCCTAAAATCAGTGCTTTAGGAAGAATGGAAGAAGTTGTCTCCTGATATCCTTCTAAATTTAGTAAATTCAATGCCAAGGAGACTAGAAGCTATCATCAAGTCCAATGGTAATCCTACAAAATATTAAAACGAGGTAAAAACAAACAACTTTCCAAAATATTCTTAAACTTATCAATTAATATTTCAGCTGTACGCTAACTTTTTGCGCTTTATACTATGGAATACTTTTTTTTTATTACTGTAATGTTAAAAATATCTGTTTGTTTTTAATTTTATTAACATATTTATGTAAAAGAGGCTGCTGTGAATAAAATCCTTTTTTTCTATAAATAAATGTTTTAGATTTATCAACACGAAAATCATTCTTTCCAGAAAATCAAGGGTGTACGTTAACTTTTTACACTCACTGTATGTTAGTACACTTTTATGTGTTTGACTTGAGTAAGAGTGCACGCCATAAAAATAATTCTTATAAAATGGAAATTTTTTCTTGGGGTATGTATACTTTTGTCGCATACTGTATAAGGAATTTCCACTGAAACAGAAAAATTTTCATTGAAACAGGAACAAATATTTGAACGATATGATTCCTTCCTTACAGTCGCTCAGAAATATGTTTTTATACTTGATCTCGCAAAAAGGGTTTGTACGTTGAGCAAACGTTGAATTTCAATTCCCTTTTTCCCAAGATTTATCTGTCTCTTCTTTTTCTTTATTGTTCACGTATTTAAATTGATGTTAACTTCATTTTCTTATATCTTTTGTTTTTTTCTTTTTCCAACCTTTTTCACCTTTAATTCATTTCAGTCTAGGAATCACTTTGGGTCTATAGAAAACTTAGCCCAACTCGTAATTTCTATACCTACAATCTAAAGTAAAACTAAAAATAATGTAAATTAACGAAAACTATTCACAAGTGGAATAGTACGGAAAACTAATTTAGATATAAGGGGATGAAAACGTGTAAGGAGGTCGTTTTTTCTCGATTCTAACGCTTATCCTAAGATTAAACAACTGACGTTCGTTGTAGATTTAGAATTCTGAAACATATCAAGGATTTAACAGAACCGTTTACGTAATTATATCGAAATTATTATTTAGACATTGTTCGCCCTAAGATAAGTAATCTACTAATAATATTGTGTTCGACTGATTCCATTAACCAATACACAACACTCTATGAGATTTTAAAGAGAGAATAGCCACTTCATAATGATCTTTCAAAACAAAAATGATTTCAAATTGCACTTAAATTAGACCACTTTTGATGTCACCAAACTATCCAAAAGGTAATTTGCGTAAAATGCCTGATTCTACCTAACTAAACATCGTGACATACTGAGAATTAATTCATTAATACATTTTTAAATTCAGCCGAACTTGCCGTAATGATTCCAATCTTGGAGAGGAATACTTCGAAAACTGTTACGTCAAGTCTGTCACAATAGAAAAGTAATGTAACATGAAGATAATTCTGTGAGAGACAAACCAATTAAAGAAGCCAAAAGATTGTTATAGTTGTTATGAAGAATACCGACTGTTGCAGGTTAAACAATTTAGTATATCATTTAATTTTAATTGATTGAATTCTTTGACTGAAGAAGGGATCATCGAATGAAAGTGGTAATATGTAACTCTTACCAAATTGCTTCGTTAAATCGTAATAAGTTTAAGAGAAAACTTGTATCGGAATGCAAAAAAATTAAAAAGTCAATTGATGATTTTTTCGTACTTGAAGTTATTATTATCAGTTTATTTGCCAAGAATTCTTATAAGGCTTAATGTCTAATTTAGACGGTTCGATCCGTCTTTACCTTTTTCTCCCTCCTCAAAATGAAAATTTGCTCACACGTGTCGCTTTGCGTCGAGTTATTGCCTTGACAGCGATTTTAAATACAATGAATAATTTCAACACTACACAACCATGGAACACTAAAATGAACCAATATGCCTTTGAAACAGTCAAGTGACCAGAAAAGTTGAACATAAGTCCAGTTCAGATTGAGACGCACTTCCTCCCTGCCCGAACTTGTAACCATAAGATTTTGTGATGAAAATTCAACTTCGTCGACTCGTCTGAACAGGCATTTAGTAAAGTTACATACTGTCACTCTATTATTATGGTACACCAACCAGATTTGAAAGTACCGAAGCAATTATGCAGTTATGTTGATTTTAATAGTAAATTAAGTTAGGGAGAGGCTAAAATCTTTAAGATAAATTGTAAAATTCATATTTTGTTTTAAAACGTAAAAAAATCGCAAAATTAAATCTGAGACTCAGCGCACATTATCAAAAAGAAAATCAAATTGATATTCATTTGTCATAAAATTCAGCCTAAGATAACTCAACTGAAATGACCCAGAGATAAAAAAAACAACACACACAATAAAATAGGCTTTGCGACCGCAGCAACAGAAAGGGTCCTTGAAATTTTCGATTAGAAATTGGTGCAGCTGAAAAGAAAATTCAATATTTCAAGCAAAACCATCTTCTAACCCAAATACATATATATATATATATATATATATATATATATATATATATATATATATATATATATATTCTTTCTAATAGAGTGGTTGGCATTAAATGGACTAACTATGCTTGGATAACGATTATTAGTTGGAAAATCAAATATATTCTTTATTTAGAAGCATGATGATCACTTCGATTATAATGCAGGAGGAATCATTTTCACAATTTAATGTCCAAGTGAGTTTTGGTTAATTTACTTAAACAAAAAGATTGAGTCCCTCTGGTTAACAAACGGATATATAACGAATAATATTTAAACGAAAATTGTATTATGCAGAAATTTACACATTTCAGAAAGAAATTCGATTACCCTAAAATTAAATTGTTTTTTTTTTGTGTTAGTTAACAGTTGTTAGATAATTCTAAAAACATATGGGCCAATCTCACCTCCTAAAATAATTAGGTCATCCCACACGCTTCCTCCTAAAATTGAACAATACAAAGTTGACTTGTCTTCGCATGAGCTTCCTTGTAAAACTTTGGCAACTTTATTTTCGGAACAGCTCTTTAATTTCAGTACAACGCTGTGACTGGGGACTAAGCAAAAAGACAATTGACATTGTACATTGGGAATAGAAATTTTGCTAATAGACAAGTGTATAGGGAATCGCAAAACCAACCCAAAAGGAACAACAGTTTATTGAAAAGGCATTAGTTCTTCGTGTTTATTTCAATGGCTATTTTTAAGCAGTCACTTGCCAAACATCAATCAGCTGGTAGTCGTCAACGAAGAAGGATTCTGCCGACATTTGGTCCACACCCACCAATGTGTACAATATTTGGAAAAATTAGAATCATAATGACATAAGACAGTTCAATGTCAATTGGTCAGGTTGCGCCTCGGGATAATGTCACTCATTTTCCGTGGTAGCAACCCAAAGCTCACATAAAATTTTTTTCATCTGGTTCACGATCATGGCAATCTGAAAAAAACTCTGAGTTAGTGACCCAAATGAAATGTCAAAATCAGATTGTCGTAGTTTATAAAAGGAAATTGAAATTGAGTGTAAAGAAATTTTAGTTATTTTATACATTATTTACTAAAAAATATTATTATGTCATACATATTTAAAAATTCTAATTCGAAAAATAGAAAACTGTTGTTGTTGTTGTAAGTTCATGTTAAAGTGCTAATTCTGACCGTGAACCAGATGAAAAAAAGTTTTTTTTAGAACAAAATTGCATCCGACTTCACAAAAAACCGTTAAAACCATAAAATAATATTGAATTTTATATCTACACTAAACCCCCGATATACGCGACCTCAAGATACGCGAATTCGCTTATACGCGATTGCATATTTACCACCACTTCTCAATATTCACGACCTTAATTCGCGATTTTCAAATGACTATACTGCGCATAACTTATGTGCGTAGTCCCCTTTAAAATTTTATCCATTGTGAATAAATCACCTAACGTTGTGTTTCAGCTAACTGTTTTGCGTTTTCGTTCACATATTCTGCTGCATCTATGTACGAATGCCTATGTACAGATTTGTGTGAATCCCCGGAATTTATTTCAGTTTTTCTTTTAATTCAAATAAGCCACGTCACTTTTGTGAAATGACTGCAGATGAGTAACTTTTAATTTTCTCATTTATTTTCTAAAAGTGTTCACAAGCAATTAGAAATAAAAATTCTTTACATCTAAGTGATCAAGCGATAAGCATTTTGTGTGTGATAGCTATTGTGCAGTAAGTTTTATTTTTATCATTAAACAATTTGTAAATGTGTTAATGTAAAATTGATTAGAAAGAAAATGTCTACATCTAAACGACCTTCGTCATCCAGAGAACATCCTAAAAAGAGACAAAGAAGGTCTTAGATTTGGAGGCGAAAATGGAAATTATTAGGCGTTTGGAGCAGGGTGAAGGGCCATCAGAAGTCGGACGCCAATTGGGTATAAATGAATCTACAGTTCGTGCAATAAGGTCCAAAAAGGAAGCCATAAAGCTATCCATTAAGAACGTTACACCACTGTCTGCAAAAAAAACTCAAACGCTCCAGAAACCCACTTCTGGAAAGGATGAAAACGTTACTGATGCATTGGATTGAAGACAATAACCAAAAGAAAATAGGAATTGACACAATTTCCATAATGACAAAAGCAAAAAAATTTATTACCATTTTAAGCAGCAGGAAGAAAATAACACAACATCAAAAATTGAAGATTTTGTGGCAAGCAAGGGGTGGTTTGATGGATTTCGTAAACGCCATAACCTGCACAACATACATTTTACAGGTGAAGCTGCAAGTGCAGATCATGTTGCAGCTCAAAACTTTCCGCAAGAGTTAAAATATATTATTGAGGCTGGTGGATATACAGCTCAACAAGTTTTTAATGCGGATGAAACGGGCCTTTATTGGAAGCGGATGCCAGGACGAACGTACATTTCTAAAGAAGAGAAAAGAGCATCTGGATTTAAAGCCTCCAAAGATAGGTTAACGCTCCTATTTTGTGGAAATGCTGCAGGAGATTTCAAGTGCAAACCACTTTTAATCTATCAGTCAGAAAATCCTCGTGCTTTCAAAAATGTTAAAAAGGAAGATCTTCCCGTACACTGGAGATCAAACAAAAAAGCATGGATGATTGGTTTACTAAATGTTTTTGTCCGGAAGTTGAACGGTGCTGTCAATCACAGAACATAAATTTTAAAGGGCTGCTCTTCCTCGATAATGCAACCAGTCATTCAGAAGCCCTCAACAGTTTAAATCCTAACATTAAAGTAGTCTTCATGCCACCGAACACTACTTCAATAATTCAGCCAATGGATCAAGGCATTGGCCCCTATTGCGAATGTCGATTTTCAGTCGACTCGACTAGCAAAGCCTCACTTCCTCATTTGAATTGTAAGTAGAGTGTGCGTCTTGGCTAGTCGAGTCGAGCACAAATCGACATTCGCAATAGCGCCCATTATTTCGGTTTTCAAGAAACTGTACTTAAGAAACACTTTTAATGCCATGTTGGAAGCCACCGATGGACCTAATAAACCAACACTTCGGGACTTCTGGCGAAGTTACAGTGTTTTGGATGCAATCAGCAATATCAAAGCATCATGGAATGGTGTAAAAAATACCACAATGAACGCGGTGTGGAAGAAAGTTTGGCCAGACTGTGTTTCTAGAGATTCTGTTGATTCTGAAATTGATGTTCAAGATTTAGTTACTCTTGGGAGAAGAATTGGAGGCGACGGCTTTCTTGACCTTGAAGAAAGCGACATCCATGAGCTCATAAATCTTCATGACGCTGAACTGGCAGGATGAACCAGTTCAGAATGAGGAAGAAGTTGTACCCATCGACCACCTTTCAATTAAGAACCTTGAACACTTGGCTAAAACTATCAATGAAGCGACAAGTTTTGCCGAATCGATTGATATAAATCCTAAAAGAAGTTCTGCATTTAAGAAACTCTTGGATAATTCGTTTTTGATATACAAATTAATTTTAGAGGGGAAAAAAGCAGAGATAAAACAATCTACAATTTTAAGGTTTTTTACTTCCACCCGCTCATTAGCTACTGAACCGAATCCTGGCGATAACAGCAAACCTGGACTTGGACTTGGCACATCTACCAGCACTTAAGTTAAATATGAATTTATTATGTATGTAGAAATTATTTTGTTTAATTTTTTAATTGAACACCTGAATATTTTTGAGTTAAAAGACATTTTTTATTTATAGTTTTGATTTAATTTATTCATTACATATGAAAATTCGATGTTTATTAACATATTTATATATACATACTATGATTTCTGACATTTCTGGGACGCAACCCCATACTTTACTTCGTGGACTAACCCCAACATTCGCGAATTCAATATATGCGAGGTTTTTTTGTTAACGCATCCCCCGCGAATATCGGTGCATATCAAAGAAACAAAAGTATTTAATTCTTTTTGTTGTTTAATTTGCACCGAATTCAAAATGTCGTATACAAAATTAAATACTATTTTATTCTTTTTAACACTTTTTGTGAAGTCGGGTTCAACTTCTAAAGAAAAAATAACTATTTTATTTTTCACTTTTTAGTGTCTTCGGATATGTTACTAAAATAATGCTGCCCGTATAACAATGCATATTCAATAGTTGCAGAGGTAGTGCACTCTATAAAAACATGGACAACTCAGAGGCATACTTTCCGGAGCTTACATGACCAACTAATCCATACATACATACCCAGAAACGAGTGAAAAGCATAATCATATCTTTGCTGTGGCGCAAAAACACAGCTACTGTTTAAATTTTATCCATATCTTTTACATATTTTTTGCACTTCTTTCCAGTCAACTTTATTTTGATGAAATCCTTGATCTCAAGAAAGCAAATGTACAAACCTAGAAGAAGGTAAATGCAAGGGAAAAGATTACGATTGCAATAGTTTTATACTAATCTGAAATTTAAGATCCTGTAACTCTTTCCATGTCAAATTCCAAATATTACCTGCAGCAGTACCTGTAAATAAGATATAAATTAGGTATTTTCAAGATTTTATAAAGATTGTAAAAAATGTAAGGAAACCGAAAATGTAAACAAATTTATTAGATTCAACTTACCAAAGCACAGATTTCACGACACAAGATTATAAACTAAACATTGAAAAACAAAAATTGTTCATATAAAATAAATTTGATACTAAAATTATGCAAAAGTTAGAGTAGTGTAAAAATGTGATCTCCAGGACAGTTATATATCTGCACAAGACAGTAAATTATTAACAACCAATAAATGTGTTATGACGCAAAAGCATGGATCCTGGTTCTCACGATGCATAACACATTAATTTTACCAATTCAGCACTAGTAAACAAAACTCATAATTTATTGCTGAAATGTGAAACTTTATCATTCTGGAGCGATGTGTCAAGTACTTGCTCACATTACCGGGCCATACATAATTCAGTGTCTAAATTTGAATCATATGAGTCAATGAATCTACTTTTGTCCACAATTATGGCTGTCTGTAGACGCCAGTCAATTTTGTGCAAGAATATAGGCTGAACTAGCTCGCCAAAGTACACCATCGAAAGGTTATTAAAAGAAATCTTAATGTTTCTCACATTATACACAGGTTGAGACCATGATTATCATCTGAAAATTATACACGGAAGATGCGAATATTACAATTTGCACTCACTGCACTGTTTTTCTTATTTTTATGAATTACCTTAAATTTTATCAACCGATCTATTAGATAATTTAGAGTGGTAACGTAAAAAATTTACTAACAAACAAAAGTTTCTTTTGTAAATTTTATAAAGTAATAGTTAAAAGTTTAACTTTGGATTTTATTCTTAACACCATTCGCGAGTGTTCCCCTCGCTAATTTTCAGCGATAGTACCAACAGAGTATTGCACAAAGCCATTAAAATTGTAAATTTTTTACACTGCTTATCTTTTGCTAATATTCCAAGGAATTCCCTGTTGGAAGCGAAAATATACATTCGGTTTTTTAACATTTTACTGATGTTACCCTCTGTGGGTCGAAAGAGCACGTATAGAATACTTGTTGCACCCCAAAATGTGAATATGGCAATAAAGTTGTCATTTTTTTACACTACTTGATTTTTGCATAGTTTTAGTTTTGTACTTTATTAAATTTAAATTTTCTAATATATTTTATAAATAATATCTAAAAAGCGAAAAATGGAAAAAATATTCATTCAGTCACATGTCACTGATGTTACCCTTTGTACATGCTGAGTCGAAAGAGCACATATAGAATACTTGTTGCACACCAAAATGTGATCGCTAGCTAGAGCATTTATAGGGCATAATACAAGGATGCCCAGAAGAATTATATCAAGGGTACTACTACCTGCTCTCGGTCCGTCCACCATATCCGCATGACTGGTCCCAGCATCTAATCTCCACGATTATAAGCTGGGGCAGAATAAGACCAACATTCCATTTGCGATGGAATGAACTTAGGTACGGGGAATTATCAGCAATTCCGATTAGGTTGAACCCTAAATTAGTAAATTCAGTGTTAAGTAATGCTAAAGGTGTAACGTCCGATACAGGACAACTAACAGTTCTTGGAGAGATCATTGATGCTTCTGGGAGACACCACACAACTAAACGAATTGGTGGATACAACACGAGTCGTCTCTCTGCTAGGGAACGTAGCACTGAAGTGGTAAACGCTAACAGTACACTCACTTCACGTCGGCTGCCCGAACTCTTCGTAGCAGTAAACCCTATAGAACAATTAGGTGTTAATAGATGGCGCGCACATCTGGGGGTAGATTTGGGAGTAATGCGAACTATAAATAGTAGAGTAATATATACCTATCCGTCCAATTACAGAGACTCTG
The DNA here is from genome assembly GCA_964036015.1 of Leptarthrus brevirostris. NCBI lineage: Eukaryota > Metazoa > Arthropoda > Insecta > Diptera > Asilidae > Leptarthrus > Leptarthrus brevirostris. The sequence continues at coordinate 10,620,166 of OZ038376.1, read as the reverse complement.
TTGTAGCTTTCAAACTTTTCGTGCATCCAAAGCTGGCTGTCACATATCGATCGACGAAATCAAAGAAACTGCACGATTTGCGGTGGTGAAGGAATCCTGTTCGATGCCCGACTGCAGCGCTACCTACACGTATTATTATTTATCCTTATTTAAAATATTCAGTTTAATTACTTGATTCAGATAAAAATATTTTAAATACAATTTGATTATATTTTCAAACATATTTTGGACAACCTGCACACTTCGATAAATTTTGAATAGTGTAAAACATAAACACTTTAGAAAATAAACTAATCATTTAATCATTGACAAGTATATACTGTAATAGACCCAATTCAATTCCTCAAAATGAACATTAAGTGCGACACAAATTTCCAACCACATCAAGTGCCATTGACACTACGTTATTTAGGGAAAAAAACATGTACATCACTTGGCACTTTCTTAATGCACTAAATAATTGGGTTATCCAAGAAAGAAATGACTGCACCCCGAAACTTTGTTTACTTTCGGGGTGATTGCATATCGTCGGCTTAAGGGTGAGAGAACGTATCTACCAAGAAAGCCACTTTTGAGCTCAGTATACGAAATACCATAACTTTTGTTACAGTTAACATTTTGGAAAAACCGAATTATTGTTACTTTTCTGTTACCCTTTTCTGCTGAAAAAAAAAAAAATTTAAATCAATATGTTTTTAGAAATTATACTGTTTTGTGCGTCCCCTGGAAAGTTAGGTTTTTTCAGACGATATGGACAAGTCAAACGGCTAGAAAATTGCTCAATAACAATTAAGGGATAGAAAGTTAAGCAAAACAATAATGTTTAAATAGGTATGTAAAATCAGTAAATAAAAGAGTCCGAATTCGAGTCTTACTCAGAAGAGTTCCAGCTTTTATAGCTGCTCTTGGACTTGCTAATTATCTCTGAGCAAAAGCTAACTAGTGTAGATATAGTCTTGTGGCTGCTCCCAGGTTTTCTACAGAATTAAAGCAGAATCATAATTACCACATATCACCGTGAAGAATTAAATTCAAAATTACCGACAATACTACTGTACTGTACTTTATACAAAGAAAATTCCAAACTACATATCTATAAATTTGTTGTAAAGTAGGATACAAACAATTGTATTTTGTAAATGAATCTAACCAGATTAGCCAAACTGGTTATACCTAAAAGTAAAAAATAAAAAGTAAAATATTTTAAGTGAAAATAAAAATTGACTTCTTAATTAATTTTATTATAATGTATCTAGCAAGTATTTCAGATATAAAGAAGGACTAGGTGCTGGGACTGTACAAAAGGGACTTATCTTACATCAATTATACTATACACTCAGGCCCCATCCATACCCTTCATCGACCTTGTGCGACTTAAAACCTACTTCGTTGCCAGATTGAGCAGCCGATTACGTCTGGGAACGGAGGCCGACACATTCAACTGGACCACGAAACCTTTATCGTCGGTGCGGAACGGAAGCTTCGTCTTTCATGGGGAATAACAGGCCACAAACTTGTAGCAGCTTGTTCACGAAGCTTGTCTTTACTGTGATATTGCTGAAAGTGCAGCGGGACCGACAAGTCTCACGTTGGGATCGTAGAAGTGTGAGGATGATGGAAGCAGTTTACAGATGTCAACTACTCTGCAAACTAGACCCGCGGGACTCTCAGCTATTCGAAATTTTTGTGCGTTCGTTTAAAACATTTTTGGATGAGTGCTTTCGCAGATGTAGAAAAGTGAAGAACTGCTCTATGAAGAGGGCATCTGCTTGGAGCAGCGGTACCCGGAGTAGGAAGTAGTTTGATTTTATTTCGATTTCGATTCATTTTTTAATTTTAATTATTTTTCCTTTCAACCATTTTTTTAATAGTTTTTGAGTATATTTGTTCAATTCACCAAAAATGCTCAAAAACAATTCATAAAATTACAAAAAATAGTAAAAGTTATTAAGCTAGTAGAAGGTTCAAAAAGCTGAAGGGAAAAATAATTGAAAATAACAATAAAGCCATAGCTCAATGATGATAAAGCGTAGCCTTGACAGGAAAGAAATCAAGGGAAATGGGTTAATAGATTTTGAGTGAAGGTGGTGTGGCGACAGTACAATTCCCGTGCCACAAACGCACTGCATTTGATAGGTTTGTTATTTTTGGTTCCGTTCATTAATTTTCATTACTTTTGATTTACCCAAGTAGGTCTAGACGATTTTTGCTTTTGAAAAGGTGAAGAAAATTGTAAAACAAGACAGTCCAGATTTACAGCTCGAACGAGCATTTTCTAAAATAAATAATTTAAATATCTACCTTTGATTTTCTTTAAAAAAAACTTTATGTAAATTTTATATTGTAGCCAGATAGAAGTTTTCACAATTAACAAAGATTGGAAGTCCTCATAAGAGAGGCAACTTTTAAAGCCCTCGAGAGCTTAGATTCTATCGAGGCCTTAGTTTGGTATTTTACAGATTCGTCGCCGGGATAACCAACTAACGAAAAACCTGAGGGACGTGGCAGCGTCTGTTCTGGGCTGCCATAAGGAAACCACCATTATTTGGTGATACGGGATATCTCGAAGTGTTGAACACAACCAGGTCGAAAAGGAAGATAACAAGACAGAAGAGAACCCTTGTATGAAAACCATTCATTTTGGGGTATTTCCCGGAATTTTTTTTATGTTTAGTCTTGTTCTCGATTCGATGGAGGTGTAAAGTGAACTAGAGAAGTTAACGTTTAAGTTTCAATTAGTGTGTATTCGGGTTGTATTTTCTATCCTTCAGTCATTGATAAATTTTGTGAGTAATGGCTCCTCAAAGAAAACTTCATAAGTTTTTAACATTAAAAGAAAAAGCGGAAATAATAAAACAATTAGAAAAAGGAACCAGCGGAGTTTTATTAGCAGAAAAAAAAACGCTCAAAAGAGCTCAATTACCGGAATAAAGAAGAACAAGGTTATTTTGGGAAAAGAAAAACTACTAAGCAAACAGATATGCCAAAAATGGAAAACGCTTTATATTTATGGTTTGAAAAACAGCGGCAAAGAAATGTGGCAATTTCTGCAAGCATTTTGTGAGAAAAAGCAAAACAGTTAAATAACAAATTCAATTCAATTCAAGGTTTGGAATTCGTTACCTAAAAGTGTGTGGAGAAAAACTGTCAAACCGATTTTTTTTGATTTTCATGAAAAAATTGAAAGTATGAATTTATGTCCCGATCAAATCTACAATGCAGATGAATCATGACTATATTGGAAAATGTTGCCTGATAGCACAATGGTACTTAGAAGTGAAAAGAGTGCGCCAGGTAGAAAAGTGAGCAAAGACAGGATTACTATTCTTGTTTGCACTAATGCAAGCAGATCACATAAGTTGGATCCTCTCTTAATTGGGAAATCGAAGAATCTGCGCTCTTTTAAAAACTTCAAGGTTCCTTTAAGGTATAGATCTAGTAAATCCGCTTGGATGAATCGTGACATTTTTAAAGACTGGTTTGACAACTTCTTTGTTCCTAAGGTAAGAAAATATGATTGATAAGCAGACATATATATGCATTAATGTAATTTTCATATTCATAGGTTGAACAGTTTTTACAACAAAAGGGTCTTTCAAGAAGGGCATTATTGCTATTAGATAATGTGGCATCACATCCGCCTGTCGGTGAATTGATCAACGGTGATATCAAAGTCATGTACTTTCCCGCAAATGTTACCGCACTGATCCAACCCATGGACCAAAATGCTATTCGTTTAACAAAATTTAATTACAAAAAAAATCTACTTCAAAGGATTGTTAATAGCGAAAGCAGTGTAGAGGATACCCTTAAACAATTAACATTGATAGATGCAGTTAGCTTTCTGCAGGATTCTTGGGGAAAGGTGTCATCGTCAGCCATAAAAAACCAAAATACTGCCAATTGAGGAAGACTGGGAGAGTGAAGATGATATTCCTGTAAGCCTTTATATAGAGAGGAATGAAATAAATGAGATTGGACAACAAGTTATAGAAATTCGGGAACTTCTTCCAGAACTTAATTTGTCTTCAAAAGCGATATCTGAATGGATTTTGGAAGACAAAATTGAGATCGCGCAGGAGATTTCTTCTAATGATGAAAGTGTTACAGAAACGGATAATAGAACACCAATATCACATTCTGATGCAATGATTTATGCAGACTTACTATTATCATGGATATCGCAAAACTGTTCCAATAATTCAGAAAAATATATAAAATGTTTGAATAGTATAAAAAAGGAAGCAACAACAAAGTGTTTCGAAAAAAACAAATCAAAATTAGCGACTTTTATAAGACTATAAATACAAAATTTTATTTCATTAACTATTATCATTAACTTCCAAATTTTGACGTTTATGCAAAGATATTTGTCATATAATATCAATAAAAAATTAACAAATAAACATTAAAGTACATATGTGTTTCTTTATAATAAATTTGATTGATAGATTGATTTGTATCCTTTCACAAATATGAATTTTTTCGATAAAATGAACTAGTTCGACATTAATTAGGTTCATATCATCGAGAGAACTGTGTACTGATATTTCAACTTTTCGTTGCTATTATCGATAAAGTCAAAGAAGGAAATGAGGTTTCGTGAGAAATAACGACAAGAAAAATTGGGTGTAGGGATTGCGCGAATTAGTGGTACTGTTCAGTTGATTAATTTGTTTGATTCAATCAAGTTAAACGAAATGTCTCGAAATTTAACAAGAAAAGTCGGAAAATATAGCAGGTCTAATAGAGAGGTGCTGAGTGTTTTAAATAATATCTTAAGTTTCAAACCTACAAATTCGGTTAAAAATTTAGCCAAAAATCGGAGCTATAAAATTGTGTCCGCTAAAAGACAAAATACTCGGTTCGGTATAAAAGTGCTTTTAGAGTTAGATGAAAATAGTTAGTATATATAATAGTAGTTTTTACCCACTTCATATAATGATATTAGTGATGAAGTCTTGAAAGTAATTAATATTAAAAAGAACTTTGTGGTATTTCGGAGCGAAGAATCAGCAATGCTAAAGTTTTCACAATATGAGGAGGCTGAGGGCATAGAAACTAATGAGGAGACCAACAGTGCAGCCAAAGATGACGATGGCGATGATTTATTCTCTAATAATTAAGTATTAGGTAACTTTCTCAAGAATTGTATTGTAAAATTTATAAAATTGAGTTTAAATAAAAAAAATGTGAAAATTGTGAAAATCTTTTTCTTTCTTGTTCTTATGAGGAATTTAAAACCTTTGGTTATGAAAGTGGTAGCGATTGTCTGAAATGTGATTACATTTTCTAAATTAAAAGAAAAAAGATCTCTTTTTCGTGAGGAAGTTTGCGGTCACCTCTGGAATAGATATTTGAATTCGTCGAAACAAATTTTTAATTTGATTCGAACTGTAGTTGCAATCGGATTAATTTTCGTGAGTGCGTTTTCTCTAATTGTTTCATCAGATCCTTTTTAGCATTATTAAATATGCCTAGTATAAAATGTGAAGTATGCAAAAAAGTGTTCTCTGGACAATGGTGTTTGCGGAGACATAAGAAAAGAATTCATGGAGACAAATTGCTCTGCGAATTTTTCGGCGAATATTTTAAAAGTTCCAAATTAAATAACCATTTAGTGTTAAAACATTTAAAAAGTGAAAGAAATAGTGAAATTTGAGCTAAGAATACATTAGAAGCTGAACCATCATCGAAATTGACTACAATAAATTGTGAAGTTTGTAAAATTAAAATTAATTCTAAAGACATGCATACCATCTTTGAACCAATTTCCACAAAAGAAATGCAGCAGAACCGATCAGTGGTTGTTTAAAAGTGGTTAAAATTGCACTGAATGAAAGGATGAAAACCGTAATATTCGAAAATAAAGATGAAACGCTGCTAGATTCTTTTCAGTTTTTAAAATTGGCAAAAAATCGGTAATAGAAATTTTGAAACATTTTCTAAAAAAGCATATCTCAATTAAGTTTAATATGGAACTATTTTGCGAATATATCAAAATGACCAAAGATCAAGACAATGATTACGATATTGAATCCACTCTAAAATCGTTTAATTCAAAAATGGTCATACCATGTTCTGAAGCAATATTCGTGTTGGGAAAATAGGAATAAAAATGCAGGAGTTTCAAGAGAGGGACAGCGGTTGGGCATTAATTCGAATTTGTTATGTGGAAGTGAATATTAATCAATATAAGCCCTTGAGAGGTTCTGAATACATTGAATACATTGCTTTACTTGAATTTATAATACAAAAAACATGCTTGCATCAATGTAAGAAATTACGACGAATTTTGCTTTAAATGGGCCATAATATCTGCATTGCACCCCGTAGAAACTAAATATAATTTACGGAATCATATCAAATTATATATATCTTTAAGCACAATAATGCTACAAAACGGTATACAGCTACAATTCGGAGAATTAAAATTCCCTTTTAAATTATCGGATATTGAGCACTTTGAAGTAATGAATCCTGCAAGAAGACAAAATGCACTATGTGTGGATCAAAAATATTTCAAGGTATTGAACTTTACAAAACTTTCATTGAAAATAAATATATTTATAACAATTTTCTTGCAGACTTATAAAGAGCCAAATTACGTCCTCCGATGATGCCTTGGGGAGCCACAAATTAGAGTGCGGGCATATAGTGACTTCCATGCCAGATCCAAAGAAGACTTTTGTACAATTCGAGCAATACGATCATCAGCTAGAGCTACTCTTCGTAATTTACGCAGACTTTGAGTGTCTTCTACAAGATTTGGATATGTGTACCCCAAACCCCCTTTCATCCTCTACAAGTGACGTGATAGAGCACATTCCATGTGCATTTTCATATTATATAAAATTCGCTTTTAATGATAATTTCAGTAAACTTAGGATATATAAAGGTAAAGAGTCTCCAACTCAATTTGTAATATCCATATTCGAGGTCATTAAAAATATTTTTAATACGCATTATAATAATCCAAAAAAATTAAATCCCCTAACTGACATTGAAATCCGCAATATATTCTCACATATGCAAATTAGAATTAGGGTCTGACAAAGTATTAGATCACTGTCATTTTACTAGGAAATATCGCGGGGCGGGGCAACTTACAGTGCCGCGTCCCCAAATTTTTCCCAATTTTTTTTCAGAATTTTTCTGGCTACGATTGCCATTTATTTATTAAGGTATTAAATGATATTCCGGGCGATATTAATATTATTCCACTTAATAATTAATTTACATCTCACTTTCTAAGAGAATTTATATAAATAAATCTCAAACAATTGAACTTAGATTTCTTGATTCCAGTAGATTTATGACTTCTAGTCTTGACGCACTAGTTAATAATCTTGCTGCTGATGATTTCCGGGCTATTAAATTACTAACTCTATTTGCTCTAACGAAAACTATTCTCATGCTAAAAAAGTTTGGCAAAAGTTTCAATGTCATAACTTATGGGATTATTTAGAACTTTACTTAAAAACTGATGTTCTGCTCCTGACTGATGTATTCCAAAATTTTAGAAAACTATGCAAAGGCATATATGATCTGGATCCCTGTCACTATTATACCACGCCAGGATTATCATGTGAAGCGATGCTTAAAGTAACAGGGGTTCAGCTCGAACTATTAACGGACATAAACATGTATAATTTTTTTAAACGGGGTATTAGAGGTGGAATATGTCAGTGCTCACATAGACATTTTGTTGCCAATGTGCTCATATATTGCACATTTAATAAAAATCAGCCTACCTGGATGCAGTTAATTTGTATGGGTGGGCGATGTCTCAAAAACTGCCGAATTCGGAATTCAAATGGGTTGAAGAAGATAATCTAGATATTTTAGGAATTCATAATGATTCGGAAAAAGGTTATGTCTTCGAAGTTGACTTCGAATACCCCGATTCAACACATGATCAACATAATGACCATTTTGCACTCAAAACAGAGTAAGTCCACATTCCAAACAAACTAAATTAATTCCTGATTTAAGTAATAAATCACGCTACATTATCCACTATAAAAATTTACAGCAATGCCTTCAGCATGGCCTTAAATTAGTCTGCATTCACAGAATATTGCAATTTAAGCAATATCCTTAGCTTAAAATATATATAGATTTAAATACCTTACATCGTTCAATGAAGGAATTATTAAAGAATATCAAATTTTAGTTTGAAGAATTAAAAGGTTGTGCTTAAGCTTTAGGATAAAAAAAAATACATCCCACTGATAGATACTTATTCAAAATCATCCATTCCGAACTTCAAATCTAATAATAAATTTATAAACTATTACTTACAAAATAAATTACTCTATAAATTGTCAAACCTTTTATTAATTATGTTATTCCTTCACAGATTTTCAACACTGATCAAGAAGATGCATTAGCGAAATATATGATCAGAGCATCAAAAATGTTCAACGGACTCTCCTCCGTAGCACTCGACGACTCGCTTATGAATATGCAATTCAACTGGGCAGGCGAATACCAGACAATTGGAAAGGAACTGCACCTGGACAGAATGGTTCTGCTTCAAAGGACTGGATGGGTGGCTTCATGCACCGTCCTCCAGCATTATCGCTGCGAAAGCCACAAGCGACAAGCCTGGGTCGAGCCACCGCGTTCAATCGTCACAACGTCGATACTTTCTTCAACCAATTGAAGGACATGATCGAGCGATTTGCAATTGAGCCAGCAAATATTTACAATATGGATGAGGCTACCTTGACAACTGGCCAAAAACCTGTCTCAGTCATTGCACAACGCGGTGTTAGGAACCTTGGATCTGTGACATCAGCTGAACGTGGAGTTCTTGTAACACTTGCTCTTGCTGTATCTGCTGGTGAAGTGTGCTTACCACCCTTTTATGTTTTCCCACGAGTAAAATTCATTGACGACTTTCTTGCTACTGCTGGTTTTGGAGCTGATGGAGCTGATAATCTTTCGGGTGGATGAAAGGCGAGCAATTCATGAAATTTCTCAAGCATTTCAAAAAATTTGCTCAAACAACGGCAGAATCGAGAACTCTATTGATCTTAGATAATCATGAATCTCATATGACGATAGCTGGATTGGATTTTTGCAAAAGCAACGGCATTATTGTTCTGTCCTTACCGCCGCATACAAGCCACACAATGCAACCGCTTGATAGGAGCGTCTTCGGTCCAATCAAAAGATTTTACAATGCAGCATGTGACAATTGGATACAAGCTGGGTTTCGTGCAACTGGCATATGCCCATTGAACGAGCACGTATTTGACGAAGTAGATTTCTTGCCATCGGAGGTGACTGATCGTACAAACGAGCCTAAGCCGGAAGCATTCGACGGGGAGAGAGAAGAGATTTCACGCAATGATGAAACACGTGACGATGAACAAAACCTCAGTGCGGAAGCAACTTTGGAGAATCTCCGACCCCCTCCCAAAGCTGCACCGAGAAAAAGAACAACTCGAGGCCGCAAAAAAAGAAAATCCGCGGTGTTGACCGACGAAACTGTATTGGGGACTTTGCGCGAGGAGCAGGAAAATGTTTCCAAGAAGAAGGAGAAACAGGCATTGGCGACCATGAGAAGGTCGGAAAAAGAGATTCTAAAGAAATTTTCCGAGCAAAAAAACCATGACACGGCAGCCAAAAACGATACTCGTCGCTCCAAAAGAGGTCGTCCACGAAAAGTAGTATACGTTGAAGAAAGTGATTAATGAAGCTCCAGAGAAACTTTTTCAAGTTAATTTTGTTCTTTTGTAACGTTTTGTAAAATTCTGATAAAATAAAAACCCTTAAAATAACAATTTTTGTCACTTTTATTATAAAAAGAAAGTTTGGTTGTTTTACCCCACCTAGTGGGGTACACACTTTTTGTTCAAATGCAAATACCGGATATACAATGCGAGTTTGAAAAAAAATTTTTCGTATGAATTTTGTAACCAAGGGTTCAGCAAACCAGGAATAGTTGAAATTTTCAAATTATTGTCATAAACAAAGTTTTTACAGAGTGCCAAACACAAAAGGGGTTGTTTAACCCCGTTCTACCCTACAAAAGATAATATTTATAAAATAACTCTAAAAACTTCAAAAAACTGTGGGCTATATGAAGGATGAAACTAATGGTAGAATAATTCGGGAATTCATAGGTCTTAGAGTTAAAATGTACTCGATTAATATTGATAATACTGAGTTTATAAAAAAAAGCTAAAGGCATTAGAAAAACTGTTTTAAATAACTTAGATTTAAGTAGCTATAGAGATTGTCTATATAAAAAAGAAGTAATATACGGTAACATGTTTATATTTAAGTCAAAATTTCATAGCCTATATACTCAATGTATTAATAAAGTAGCTTTAAGTTATTTAGATGATAAGCGATTTATAAAAGCTGATGGAATTAGTACGTATTCTTGGGGTCATTATAAAATTATGGATGAGGATAATAAATAAAAGAAAAATTTATAAAAAGAAATGCATTTTATTTCTCCGTAGAGACTTAGTAAGAATTTAGACAATAGGTGATATAAATATTTGTGATTTCACCGAAAAACTTTAGTCTATAAAAGTAAGTACTGGAAAGATGTTTTGGTCTGAAATCGTAAAGTCTGAAACTAAATTTTTCGTTTGCGAAGGAGGGTGGACATTTTTTTACATGATTCTAGAAGACGGCAACAGGAGTCTAATATTACGGTTGGGCCAATTCCTTCAGCATTTTATTTTGATTTCAAATTTATGCCCTGGTTTACGGTAGTCATCATAAAAAAAGGTTCAAGCAAATAATTCATCTGTCATCGATTTTAGGAGACAACATTGTATTGGTTGGTGAAGCACAAGATCGAACAGTTAGGTATAAAGCTACAAATCATTTCCCCAGGAACTGCCCCTTTGGAGATAAAGATGATTGGAATTGGAAACATCCCATGAAAATTAAAAGGGCAAATAAAAAAATTGAGGGGGATGTTATAAATAAGCCAACATCATAAAATTAATTTAGTTCTTGAGTTCAAGTCAACATATGTGGCGTGGAACGAGGAAACGTACCTTACCGCACCAAAAATCGAATTTCAGGTTTTTAATGAACCTGCATGAAGAAATTACGTAGAATCGAATGAGCATACCTTCAAGTTTGTGCGATAAAAATTGAAAAATCTATAGCGCATTTTGTAAAACCTATTTGAGAATACGAGCTTCGCGCGAGGGGAAAAGGTCCACTCCCTCCAGCCGGAGATAGACGCTGCCAGGTGCTGTAAGGTACGTTTCCTCGTTCCACGCCACATATTAACAATTAAAATGGATAAACGTTTATTAAATATTTTGCTCTTATCACTATGCATCTTGCATATCAATAGTTTGTCAATCCCGTTAAGTGTAAACCTAATGGATCAAAGTAGTAGCAATTTAGATTTCGCACTAACTCTGCCCAATAATGATTCTATACAAATTGGTTTATCTTTTAAATTGCTGACTTACAGTAACGTTAGCAATCCTAAAGAAGATGCAGTTTCGACTTCAAAAGAAAGTAATGACGAGCAAATTCCTATTACCACATCAAGGATCACTACGAATGATAATCCTAAAAAGAAATTTGTGTCTATTGACAAGGCCATCGAAGGTTTAAGGCAAGACCTATTAAAGAAAGAATTGGATATTGCAGGAATTATTGAGAGCAAAGATATCTTTTATAGGCACTTTAAACTTAAATTCGATGACGAAACTATGCTAACCATTCGTTGTACATATGACAGTAATTACGTAACTCGCTCATTGAAGATATCGTGAGTTTGAAACTGAAAGAATTCTAAGTAACGGTGAAGTAGAGATGGTTAAGCAAATTGATGACAATTATAAAAGCGATGTGGAATTAGTGAATTTAAGAGGAATGAAGCAAACATATCAAATGAATATTTCAAAATAAGCAGTTATAAAAGAAAGTCTAATCCGTTGTTAAGCCATTTCAAAATTATTATGGAGAATATCCACAAAAATAATTTTGTATAATATTTGCAATTTAATTAAACTAACAGATTATAATGAACTTATTGCTGAATATAAAAAGCGAGATTTGATTTATTTGTCAAAATGTCAAAGCAATAAGAAAAAGTAGTTCAATTTAATGTCCCAAAGTTACATTTCGTTACAATATACGAGCGTAAAGGTCCCTAGCAAACATTTGCGCTGGACAGATTTCGATTTCAACAGCGAATTCTAAATATGAAGGATATTTTGGACCCCATTTTATTCACCTCGCAAAGAAATAAAATTTATAATTTAAGATATAAAAATTTCAAATAGAGTTGTAAATTTAAACTCAAGTACTTTTAATATTAAATATTTATTTGTATAACATCATTATAATACATTATCTTTATTAATCCAAGAGTTGTGTTTTGATGAAAATCCGAACCATTTAACATAAACTTTATCTGGGGTTCTCTTCAATTTTTTTTCTACGAAGTAAACATGAGAATTCTTCGTCTTTTGGAGCTCCATTTCATAAAAACTCCCCTTTATTGCATTCCCTTCATGGTCTTCCAAGAGATATGTTACAGGATTCGTTATCTGAATTTTTGCGATCTTGAAGATCTCTGTAGTCCAGTTTGGTGTATACCCCTTTTGAAATACATGTTTATATTTACTAATGTGAACAAAGTCTCTCAGTTTAAATTTTGGTAAATGAAACGTCTTTAAGAAGAAATTCCGCGCTGTGAGAACTGGACGAGTTGAAACCTAAACTCGCCTTGAGGAGACATTTAAGCCCATAACAAAACCACTTCATGAATTCATAATAAAAACAAAATATGAGCCTAAAATTAAAGATGAATACAGAGATGATCATGATTACGACAATATAAATTTTACTCCTAAAATTAAACTCCCGAAAATGGAGCCGACAAGTACACCTATAAAGCGTTCATATCAGAGCAGTAAAGTAATCATTCTTTGTGGAATTAATTCCAACCTTATTCCCATTCCTTTCAATTAAAATTTTTTAATTCCATTACTGTTTAATTAGGAATGGAATAAACCAATGGAATTAATATTCCAAGTAATGATGAATGTAATTGTAATTCCTCATATATTCCACCGAGATTGGTAAAGGAATGAAAAGTAATTGATAATGAATTTAAACCAGATTTTAATTACCTAATTCTTTTTAAATTCTTCTTCGATGAAAACATTCTCAAATTGATTAGCACTCCTACACAAAGCGAAATTGTTATAAAGTCAGCGCGTTTAATATGGGGCAATAAAAATACAATACTTTAAACCTAATCTGGTAAATTGAGTTTGAGGAAAACACATGGAATCGTCTTTTTAAACAACCGTGATGAGCTTCCTTAATTTCAGGATAAATTATGCTTCTTCCAATAGGCTTTTGATAGCAAGTTCTTTAAAATGCTTAAGTAAGCTACGAAATTCCTATGATATTCCGAAGCCAAAAGTTAAAATACCAAATAATTTCAGTTAACATATGCTTTATATTAAATACCAATATCACTACCTCCTCCTCCCTTCTCCCTACCACCTACCTACCTACCTTATTGGGAACAGTGGTATAGTTTTTTTCTTTTGATTTTAAAAATGTTTTTGCTAAATTGCAGTATTTACACTTTTTTCCACGGAAACTCTAGGAGACAACAAACGGTTTTGCAAAAGACTTCAAAATTTTGTTGTTTTGTTTCTTAAACGGAAACATTTTGTGTAACACCTTAGATTCTTTATTACTTCAGATTTGAACAGACCCAGTATTTGTTGTTTCTTATCACATTGCTGTTTAGTATTTTATTTATGGTTTCGTTATTTCATTTATTTCTATAATTACGAAATTGAGAAAACACTTCCAAGAAATGTGATGCAGTAAACTCATTATTGTGTTTATGTGAAGACGCATATCATGGTCATCACTGTATTAAACTTAAGAAATCTACAAATTTTTAATCTCAATTTAGAAAAAAAGATGAATTTGTTTTGTTGAATAGAATTTTTTACGAGTGTCCGCTTAATTCTGTCACTGATTGTATGAAAAATGAAATAATAAAGAACTTAAAACACTAAAGTTCCTTTCCAATTGAGGTGTAGTCCAAAATCAGTGTTGCACATGTTTTTCTCAAACAAAATTAGTCATTCATTTCGATTATCCATATTTTTTCTAATAACTTAAAAAAACATTATAAAGTATTTGCCTTCATTAAAAAGAGTTGCTCGAGCAAAAATTTGTTTTTGTATATCAAAATTGGAATTCTTCGCCGACCAGTTTTACAATTTGCATGAATTTTTTATTGTCTAGCTGAAAAATTATATTCTAGTAATTTCGTTTCCAGTCGAAACTGCAGTTTACTTGCATGGTTCCACAATTTCACATTGATTTGGGCTTCACATCTTATTGAACACCCAATCATTTGTCGTGTATTGCATCATTTGAATAGTATTCTTTATCAAGTTAATAACGTATAGGCTAGAATGGTCAGTCTTTGTTTGTAATTTTCGAAGACAAAACAGTGGCTGTTGTGTTGTTTTAATGAGTGAATTTTAAATAAAACTCGAGACAGTGTAATTATTGAAAGACATATAAATAGGGAAATTTAATTTATTCTGAATTTGCATGGAAGTTTGCATATTTATTTTAAAATTGTGCATAGTTTATTACGTCCTCTGCTTCTGTATATATTGTGATGTTTACTATATTGCTCCAACGCCTGTTTTATTTCATTTATAGACACGTGAACAATGGGCCGCAAAAGTCATATCACACCTGAACAACGAGAGGTAATTTCTGATTTGAGGAACAATGGGTGAACAGCTGTGGACATTCATGCAGAAATATCTGGTCAAATTCCAAAGAATATAAGCGTTCGCCACGTTCGTGGGCGTTTAAATGAACTTGGCTTGATGGGACGTGTTGCTCGAAAGAAGCCATATATTTCCGAAAAAAATCGGAAACTAAGATTACAGTTTGCGAAAGAGCATTTGAACTGGACGGAAGCCGACTGGTCAAAAGTCGTTTTTACGGATGAATCAAAATTTAATAGGTTTGGGTCTGACGGCAGAACTTACGTGAGGCGTCGTATAGGCGAAGAATTTAATTCGAAGTGCACAAAGAAAACTGTAAAAGGAGGCGGAGGATCTGACTAAGTGTGGGGTGCTATGTTCATGAACGGATCAGGTCCTATACAGCGCATCGAGGTCATAATGGATCGATTCATCTATGTTGGCATACTTGAACAAACTCTAATACCTTACGCTCATGATGAAATGCCTGTAGATTGGGTCTTTCAAGCCGACAACGACCCTAAGATACTTCGCGGCTGGCAAAAAACTTCCTTAGCGAAAATAAAGTCAACGTTTTAAAATGGCCGTCACAGTCGCCCGATCTCAATCCCATTGAGATGTTGTGGAACGACGTTGATAAAGAAATGAAAGCTAAGAGACAAATATAACGGAATTGTTTCCGATAATTGAAACATGTTGGAAGAACATTCCTATCGATAGATGAGTTCGGTTTGTTCGATCAATGCACAGTCGCTGCGTGGAAGTAATTAGGCAAAAAGGTGGGGCAACTAGATATTACAGAATGTTTGTCTCTTTTCTAAGTATTTATAATTATAATTTAGTGTTATATATTAAATAAATGAATTGTTCTGTTTTCTAAACTTTGGTTCCTTAATTTTCAAATAATTTTCAAACATTTGCAAATAATACGGAATTTTCTACATGGCATAGCAAACTATTTATTTCAAAGGTTATTATATTATTGTCCAAACATAGTAATTAATATTTTTCATAATGGCAAAAGTTCTGTTCTTTAAAATTGTCGAATAAATTCAATCTAAGTGCCACAATAAATTTTCCCTATTTATATGGCCGCAATTGTATGTAGATATTCTCGAACTTGAGGCCATTTGGATGTTCAATAAGACCCATCATAAGATTGGTTTTACCGCAGTTAGAAGGTCCAACAAAAATTCCTCTTACATTATCAGTTATAAGCGAGCTATGTCTTTTGACTTCATTTCCAGATTCTATATCTAGATTTTTTATTGGTAAAGAGTCTATCTGCTTCACGAACTTCATTATTAGAACTGAAGTATTTATTTCACAACACTGAACTTTTATATCAGTCATCAGCTCACTGTGATGTTGTGAGGACGTCTAAAAGATTTATCTTACCAGTTGAATGATTGATCATTTAAAGAATCAAAATCGTTCTCGCCAACGTAAATGTCGAAGAAGAGGCGGTTTGCTAAATACAGCAATTAGCATTTGAATTTCATTTGCATGGATATCAATAGCGAATTTTCCCACACTTTATCTATAGCCAGATAATTCGTCGGCTAAACTACGTCTGCTGATATCGTTACAATTCAAAAATTTACTCGAACCTTATCACTCGCCAGATAGTTCATTACCCATTTGCCATACAGAAAATTTCTGCAAACCTTAAGGCCGAAACACAATGACGGCATAAGCATCAGCATAGAAATTGACGATGGCGGCATTAATGCCACATATCACACAATGACAGCATTATTGTGTAGCTAAAATAGTTACCGTAGCAGGTTACGGGTTTGTTTTCAAAAAATGCGCAAACGACGTTTTGGGATGACGGAAATTTTCTTGCAAAACAGAGAGTTATGTTTTTTTGATTATTGATTCCTCACTGCTTTTTCCATAATTTATCCTTTTTTAAATTATTTTTATAATAAGGGTCACTTTTTAAATATAAACACCTATTTTCCCGCACAAGCTATCTATCAATTTTTCTTCAAAATTCATGTTTTGCTTAAAAATAACTTTAACTGCCGAGATGATGCCGCATCAAATATCAAACATCAATTGATCAAAGCATCAACATAAGCATCAGCATAATATGCGGTGCCATCATTGGGTTAATCAGTATTGCCACGCTAGAGTTTTATTTTGACAAGCATCGGCATTAGCATATGTGCTGATGCTGATGCCGTCATTGTGTTTTGGCCTTTATCTATAGCTATACGATCAGCAGGCAATTCCATTCATCGGACATCATATAATTTACTACGTAGCTCCTTATCACCCCCAAATTTACTACAAACTAACACCCCTCCCCCAACCCACTCTTCTAACCCCGCCCCCGCAACACTTTCATCTAACAACCCAACCAAACCAAAACATTCCGATCAACATCTGACGTCACAACAACTTCCTCCTCACTCACAACAAACAACAGGGTTACCATACAACAAATCACCAAAACACGGTCGCCAGATCAACTTTTTCGATGCTTTCTTCTTCTTTCCCCATACAAATTTTAATTCCTTTTAAATTTTTGCACCATATCCAGAAACCCCATATCCCTACTACTACTAGTTGCTAGTGGTATTAAAATAAAATGACAGCAGAACCAGGAATAATCGAAGTCACCGTAATTTTTTTTAATAGAGTGGCCCCCTACTAGTGGTAAGGCATCCTCTATTAAAATAAAAGGACAACAGAACTAGGCGTAACAGTAGAGCCAGGTGGGATTGAAGTCCAACGTGAATTCTTAATAGAGGCGCTCCCTGTTAAAACCAAAGAACAGAACCAGATAATTGAAACCCAACGTGACCAACCACATAATCCTTTAAGAAGAGTGCCCCCACCAGTGGTAAGGCACTCTCTATAAAAAATATCCAAGTTGTTTACATATCCTTTGGAAAAGAACCAATTTTTAAAACAATTTTTAATGGCAATTAGCTAAATGCCATTAAACAAATTTTTAACTGGGGATAAGAAAGATGGCAAGGAAAAAATTATGTGGACAGAAAAAACAATAAAAGCATTCGAAGCAACCAAGACACAATTATGCAAAGCTACACTACTAGCATTTCAATCTAGTAATGCTCAATTAGCGTCTACCGCTTCAGATTTGGGTATCGGCGCGGTAGTACAACAAAAATGTCACAAAACGTGGCAACCATTAATCTTCTTCTCCTCAAAATTATCAGTCGCACAAGCAAAATATAGTACTTATGAACGCGAACTCCTGGAAATCTATTACGGAATTATACATTTTAGATTTCTTTTGGAAGCAAGAAATTTTATCATGTTCACTGATCATAAACCATTAGTCTTCGCTTTTAAGCAAAACCCTGAAAAAGCGTCACCTAGATAGGTAAGACACCTTGACTTTATCGGTCAATTTTCAACCGATATAAGGCACATATGAGGTAAGAAAATGTAGTTGAAGATACTTTATCAAGACTTAATGAAATAAATATTATCGGAGCAATCGATTTTGACGCAGTAGCAGCAGCCCAGATAAATGACCCCGAACTTCAAAAGCTAATTCAAAATTCTTCACTAAAAATATTCAAAATTAAATTAATAATCTAAAGGATTCGCTGGCGGGGGTGTACTGTGGCGACAGTACAATTACCATGCCAGAAGCACATTGCATTTAATAGGTTTGTTATTTTCGGTTCCGTTCATTAATTTTCATTATTTTTGATTTACTTGTTGCACATGTTACCCAAGTAGGTCTAGACAATTCTTGTTTTTGAAAAGGTGAAGAAAATTCTAAAACAAGTCAATCGAGATATAGCTCGAATGAGCATTTTCTTAAATAAATAATTTAAATATCTACCTTTGATTTTCTTTAAAAAAACTTTATGCAAATTTTATATTGTAGCCAATCAACAAAGATTGGAAGTCCTCATAAGAAAGGCAAATTTTAAAGCCCACAAGAGCGTTAGTTTGGTATTTTACGAGATAACCAACTAACGAAAAACCCGAGGAACGTGACAGCCCAGAACAGACCGCTCCATAAGGAAACCACCATTACTTGGTGATACGGGATATCTCGACAGAAGAGAACCCTTGTATGACACCCAACATTTTGGTGTATGTGGATTATACCGGTTGAAAAGAAAGCTACTTTCTTCCGAATCCACGAGTGAATACCATCAACATCCACAGTGGTAACGATGTACACCGCCTTTTAAAGTATCGGGTTTATAAGACGGGAGAAAAACAGAAGAGTCGGCATATTTGCAAAAGGGTATGAAGCTGAATTGGATGAACTTACGCCTGGCCGGTATTTGGTTTCTCGACTCGATGTCGATCTTTGTCGATATCGAGAAATTTGTATTTGATAACTAGATATCGACAAGGTTGCAGTCGACGGTGTTCGAAAAAACTCTCGATGAGATTGATGTTGTCGACAGCTAATGTCGGGCAAGAAGCGGATGAAAAAATGTAAGTAAATATTAATTGCCGGTTGCGAAATTTCAATTAAGTTGGATTCTCTAATAGTCTCCTGAAATGATCCAGTTGCAAAAAATAGGCGGTATTGACTTGGGGTCACACTTATAAAGTGGTCTGGCAGATAGCACAAAGCATTTTTACTTAAGCGAAATTGTTTAACAAATCTACATGAAAAAGTAGTTTTAATAAGGTATTTTGATTATTGTGGTGTTTATACCCAGAGTCTCGTAATGATAAGGGGTTGGCTGAAGTAGTGATTCGAAATGCACTCTTTCATTCATTTCGTCCCGTAGAAAATGTATCCCGATTGAGCCCATTTACAAAATTTATTTAAAATTAACCGAACTAAGTGAGGAATATTTTAAAATTTTCAGATTAACACTAATTGCAGAACAAATTTTACAGTTCAAATAGATAATACGTTGGTTACAATTCATAATTTAGATAACAAATTGGTGCTTCAAATGGTAACTCTTTTTGGTCGACTCGATCGAGTTGCCAAATACCAAAACGTACACAAATCGACAGAAGAAATACGGGCCCTGTGGTCGATCATAGTTGAAAAAAAATCTACAACTACGGGTGGTCTTAAGCTAAAATTATTCAAAAATGGCAGAATTTCTTTCTGAGGAATACGCGGGTATAATTTACAATTATTGTGTAGTAAACGATAAAAATATGGAATATGGAATATGAAAGGAGGTTCCTTAATCGACGTGCATCCTAAAAAGTGCTGTTTTTGCGGACTTTCCGGATATGTAACTTCAAACAGCACGAAATTCCATTCTGAAAAATTTGAAATTAAATTTCGAAAAATATTGCAGCTGGCCTGTCTCCTCGTCACAGTAAGCGGAAGAATTGTCGGAGATTAAGGAAAACTAGCGAGAGGACTAACCGGGAGATCATTCAGAAGGCGTATCGAAGTTAGAAGAAAACTTTATGAGGCTAATTTGAAAGTGTAGGCGACCAGCAAAGAAACCAAAATTGGTTGCAAACATGAAGAAGAAACGATTGCATTGGAAAAACTTCACGAAAGCTTCACTATCGATGACTGGAAAAAGGTAATCCCACTAAAAACATTTCATCTGAAGAAGGTTGCCAAGACTCACAAGCTCATACCGCTTTCACTGTTAAAAAGTCATCAGATCTCATATGGAGCCAAGCCTCTAACTCAACAAGGCCTAACTCTACAACCCCTAACTCTAGAAACCCTACATTTTGGTCAAAAAGTATATTTCTTGCCAGTTTCGCGGCAGTCGCACAGTCACTCATATGGACTTATGGTGAGGAATTAAGTCACTGGTCTTTAATGTTGCGTCATTCTTTTTATTTTATCGGGCTGTATTTCTTTTGCGTCAGCTATTCCTTTTTTCATAGCCTACTCTCTATCGTTGCCTCTTTTCGTTTTTGGCTTATAATTTGCAATAAGTGATAAATAAGGGTGGTACTTAGCTATTAACCGATTATATTCAACTATAGCTGACTGTTGCCCTTTATTTATATCAACTTAAAGCAGACAAAATTATCTTGCCAAAAAAGTAAAACCATGTACACTTAATTAACCGAAATAACAAGAAATCATTAAACCTGAAATTTCAGTCGCAAACTAAATTTTCATCCAAAACGCAAGCAGTAAATTATAGTCCGACCATGGTCTGGTGCTTGTATTTTTTTACATTTCTCCTTCCGTACCTACTAATTAGATATTTTATATACAGCCCTGAACCCCCCCCCCCATTATGGGTGCTGGAGGGTAAAAGTTACAGATTTCTTAATATTTTCGTTGTTTGTGTGTTAATTCTAGCCAGCATACCAAATTTCAGCTTTTTAAGATTTCAGGAAGTCCCTAGAGGTTTTGATGACGGAGGTTTTCACTACGGCGGTTTTGATGATAGAGGTTTTGATTACGGCGGTTTTGATGACGGAGGTTTTGATGACCATGAGTGTAGAAATCGACGTATTTCAGGTATTAATAAAATCTAAAGTATAAAAGCTGGACAAATGAAACTTAGTGTGTTTCTTAAGTCTGGTAACTTCATCTTAGAATTTGGGCTCTCTGGTATTATCCAGACCAAAGCTATGAGGGTTCGAAAATACGACGAAACGCTTCGAGAAAATGTAGGTAGTTCCCAGTCTTGGCGGAGATTATTAGCAAGAGCATTACGATTGGTTTTGACCTCTATCTCTGTAACAAATACAGATTGTTGACTTTTTCTTTTAATTTAAGGTCATCTTCAGTGACGAATGTCGCTTTGACGCAGCTCCTGAATCAGATAATTTTATTAGGAAAAGACCCAATGAGCGTTTTAAGGAAGACTATCTTATAAGGACAGTTAAACACCCACCGGCAACTATGATTTGGAGTTGCTTCACTGGAGAAGATCCCGGTCCTCTATATTTTATCGAGGGTACGATGCGTGAGTTACGTCCCTGACTCCACATAACCAAGAATCAGCACTTTCCCACACTTCAAATTTAATTTTCACACGACAGGCAAATCAAAATGGAATTTAAAAATTCAAAACTTTTGTTTTTCGGTAAAATTCCATTTTTCTTTTCCAGTAAAATTCCTCTACTCTAAAATGTAATCAAACATTTTTGTTTTTCATTAAAATGTCTTCAGTGTAAAATGTAATTAAACACTTTTGTTTTTCATAAAATTTGCCTACAATTAAGCTAAGGAATAATGCCTGTAAAATCAGTTTTGTACGGAATCTCTCTCGAACTAGTTGTCAATCGTCGTGAATAAACCTTCTTTATCTAAAAGGAAAATTGTTTAATTCCAAGTTACCTTTTCTTAGTGAAATCTATTGAAGATCATTACTTGATTTAATTCAAAGTTACTTTTGTTAGTGAAATCTATCGAAGATCATTACTGGCGCAGTCGGTAGGATTCCAATAGTTGTGGAATCCATACAAGTGTCCTGTCGTTAATTCGGAAGTTAATTAAAATACACATTAAATCGTATTAACGGAATATTAATAAAAATCTTGCAGTGAAAAGTTAATGAATATTTTAAGATCACTGTGAAATATATAGTGTGAAACATTGACTCCGTGTAGAGTGTAAATTAATTGGAATCGAAGCACAATCCTTCGGCTTCAACGGACCAGCAAAAACACGACAACAATTTTTCGAAGAGAAACAACAAGAAAGCGATATGCAGTTTACTGTGTTAAATGTTATCATAATTGTTGTCCGGTAAGTCCTATATTCATGCATTTTAACCAAAAATTCCTTTATGTCCTTCCTTAATAAATTAAGCTCTAGAAAGCTAAAAAATTTCCCAGGTTCCGTGCACTACTCAGAAACCAGAGTCTATAGAAAGTAACCGCGGAAAACGGAGATTCTGATTCTGAAATTTCCTACACTTAAAAATAAATACAATATGTTATTGATTTTTTTATTAATAAAAAACCGTTGTAGCAGTCGTTATCAAAATGTATGTCGCGAAAGAAAAAATTGGAGAATATTTTCATTCAATGTATGCTGCAATCGCACTATTATATTTTATAACAAACTATGCGAAAGTTTTTTTGCATACAAAGTTAAAGTTTCGGAAATCATTCCTTTTTCTGAACATTTTTTGGTCAGTATATAAAATACGAAATTGAAATTATCCTTGTGCACTAGATAGATAATTGTGATATGGCGTTAAAATTTCAAATTAATCGGCCGGTAATTTATTTTTATCAACTACGCCAGCTGTAAAAAAGCCGTTTCGATAAAAATTCGTTTCAAGTTTTACGTACATATTACGGCTAATGTAGGTGTTTATTGTTATGAAACATACATTTCAGAAATAAATAAATATTCGAATTGCCAGCGACTGGAATAATAGCGCGGCATCTTCTTAAAAATGACAGTTTGATGCGTCGTTCACTTGCAGAAGCATGTATTCGTGACCTGCAGCATCAATGGGTTGCCTGAGTTCCCTTTTGTCAGGAATTTGTTTTGAGTAGCCCTTCTCTTTTAGTTATGCAACCCCATAACTCATGGAAAGTAATCATGGGGAAGCAATGCATACGTTGCACGTGATATGGATGATACGGGTCTACTACGATAGCTGCGTTCCATTGGACCTGGCAAAGTACTTGCAAGTACTCGCGAGTAGGCGTTCAATGGAACGCTCTTTTTTTTGTTTTGGCTGGAGTTATTGTCACATTTTCTTAATATTTAAAATTTTACAATTTTTCTTCACTGCAGAATTAAAATGGTAAGAAATTTTACATAAATGTTCTTTAAATTGTTTAATAACATTAAAATATATAGGAAAGAAAAAGTGGATTACAGAAGACTGTTAAAAATTGGACGTACCATGAGGGAAAAGCCTTAATTTCTGTGTACGGAAATAGGAAGGATGAGTTTTTTAGAACTAGAGTCAAGAAAAACTTCTGGGAAGCAGTACTGACAGACCTAGAGGGAATGAATGTTTTAGTAAGTTCAATTATTGTAAAGTAAATTCAAATTAGATATGTTATAATAACTGTTCAGGTTTCCTCTACCACTGCAGAGCAAGTAGAAGTTAAATAGAGAACACTTTATCGGGCGTACAAGTCTGCAAATGACAGAGGCACAGGGACGAATGCTACGAAATTTGTATTTATGGAGGAAATGGATACAATATATCACGACAATCCCCTCATAAGCTCGCCGCACTCTGTAACTGTTGTAACCGACACTGTCACAAACAGCGATGAATGATTCAGAGTGTTGTAAAAGAACGCAAACAACACAGCAAAAACGGAACAATACAAAACAAAAGGAAACACTTTTAGATATAAAAAAAATATTAAGACTGCGTAGTAACCGCGACTTCTACTTTGTACTCATTTACTTCACATGCTATCTTATTTAGTTATTCAGTTGCGGCAGCAACAAATACAACTTCAATTTCGATTTTGAGAAATTTTAAAGTTGTTGAACACTTTACAGTACTGAAAACATAATAATTCTGAATGGCCTGTAGAAAAATCCAACAACAAAAAAATTATTTGTATATCATATTTTAGATTGGCAACATTTTTCGCTACATTTTACACGAATATCGGTTTTTTTATGGTCGACTTTTCCCAGTGGTGAATTTTAAATTCTCGATTAAAAATTTGGCGACATTTTTCAGATTTTGATTGGCGGCAAAAGGCGACATTTCAAGTTTGGCGACATTTATTTTGGCGAAATTTTTTAGGTGCTCCCTAATTAAGCATATCGACGATAAGGTATCGAACAAACTTAAGTTTTTTCCCAACATAATGTGCCTCATCAGCGATTTTCAGCGACATGTACCGTATTGACCAGCAACAGCAATGCGGCAAGATCCACCTTTAAGGCGAGTAGGAGCAGCTACACTCCTCAACGGACCTCCTTCGAGACCCCAACAAAAGCGCGGGTAATGTATACCTCAGCATCTGGAAACGTGACATTACCAGAACTGCCTGCGAATCCCCGCAAACTTAGCATATTTTAAATGAAAGCTTTCTCTCGATCTGAGAGCTGCATACAAAAGTGTCAAATTAAAGCATGCAGCCAGATAAACTGTAAATCGTGGGAAAGCGCCGAATAAGCATTTTGGTATTCTAAGAATAAGTTGGACGTTAGTAAGAAGATAATTAAGTTAGTTAGTGAAGGGAGTTGAGTACACGACACTGTAAGGGACGGTTTAATAAAGTTGCGTTTGTCGGAATTTGTAGTTTTCTTTTGTGAGTAATTAACCCAATACATAAGTGGCGCAGTCGGTAGGATCTCTATCGAAAGAAAAGAGATCCAGTGATACGAATTGTAAGAAATCAATAAGTTAACAGTTATAAGTTAATTACAAAGTTTTTCTGAGTAAAAGTGAGATACAAAGTAAGCCCAAGTGTAAATCAGTGGTTTATGTAGAAACGACGCTTTAAAGAAAAATAAATCGTCTAAAAAGTGAGATACAAATTGAATCAAAGCATAATTTAGTGATTTACGCAGAAACGACACTAAGGCGGAACAAAGCAAAACAAAAACGCAAAAAATTGACCGACAGAGAAATAGAGAAGCACTATTTGATCAACAACGCAACATGGCTAATCAAAATAATCCCATCGAACAGTGCATAGTGGCTCTAACTCAATTGGTTCTACAAAACAACCAGCCCCAAAACTGGAGAACAAGAATCGAAAAGGAAATTCGTTACCTTCCAGCATTTTTGGGAGAAGCAGGAACATTACCATCCTTCATAGACTCCGTGAAAAGGACGTTAGCAGACTATCAAGGAGAAGGGGAAGCAGATAGAGTATTCCGAATAATTTACAACGAAAAAATACAAGGAAGAGCGAAAAATTTTTTAAATGTGCAACCTCCAGCAGATTGGAATGAGTGCAAGCAACGATTAAGGAAGCATTATAGGTCATCTAAGGATCAGCTGACAATAACTAAGGAAATTGGAAATTTAAAAGTGAGTAGTATTTATGACTTAGATATTAAAATAAGACAAATTGTAGAAGATATAACTGAATATGCAGCATTTGATGATAATGGTGAAATAATGATTCAAATATTTAGTGGTATGTTAGTGCAGAAAGTCAAAGAATTAGTATCTGGTTCATTATCGTATGCAATAATGACAAGAAATCAATTATCTGAAATTCGAGAAATTGTGAATAGCTTCATTGGCCAAGACCAAGGTAATTTAAATGTAAACCTAGTTAGTAGAAATATAAATAAATACAGTGAAAATAGGTATAGTGAAAAGAGAGTGAATACCCAACAGCATAATCATAGCCCACATGTAAACTATAAACCAAGTAATTATTATCAAAATAGAACAAATCAGAATAGAAATAATAACTGGCAACCAAGATTCAATTATAATAACTACCAGCAAATGAACAGAACACAACAGTTTAGGCATAATGACCATAGATTTAACGGAAGCCGACAAAACAGACAGAGAGTGGAACCTATGGAAGTAGACACTATAAGTAGAGTTGAAACGAATACTATCGATGACATTTTTTTTTACAAATTAGCCTCGGATCACAATAAAATTTTTATAACAGTAACTATACTAGAAGATTCATATTTAGCGTTAATAGATACAGGGTCTACGATTAGCATATTAAATGAAAATAAAGTTCCAATTTCTAAATACCAAATTATTAATCAGACATCAAGAGTCATTAACACAATACAAGGAGAAGTGAATAAACCTAACAAAACAGTAGCTGTATGCCCAACAGAGTTTAAATATCCTGATAATGCAAGAATGAGTTGGATTGCTATGAAATTGGAAAAACCATACGATCTATTAATTGGAATGGATTGGATAAAACAGAATGTAAAGGAAATAAGTATAGAAAACCAGCAAATTAATATGACTAATGGAGTGAGCCTTCCGTTCTTGACAAAAGTTATTCAAGAGGAAACTAATGTGCTCGAAGTAAGTGAAGTGCAAAATCTCCAGTTGAATCATTTGAATGAAAAAGAAAGAAATATTGTAGAAAGATTAGTTCGGAAATATTATAGACTTCTATTTAAAGAGGGAGATATATTGACTAGTACAAATACTGTGGTGCACGAAATTAATACGACAACAGATGAGCAAATTAATTCAAGACTGTATCGGTATCCTCCTCAGCACGAAGCTGAAGTAAGGAAACAAATGCAAGAAATGGAAAATCAAGGGATAATTAGGAAAAGTAGGAGCAAATATAGCTCACCGATAATAGTAGTACCGAAAAAGAAAGATAATTCGGGAGTCCAAAAATTTCGGATCGTAGTGGACTACAGGAGGTTAAACCAAGTTACAATCGATGATAAATATCCCTTACCTAACATCGATAGCATTTTGGACAAGTTAGGAAAGGCACAATATTTCAGCACAATAGACTTAGCTAAAGGATATCATCAGATATTACTAGCAGAGAGAGATATTGAAAAAACTGCATTCGTTACTCCAGCTGGTCTTTATGAATATGTACGTATGCCGTTTGGTTTAAAGAATGCCCCGGCTACGTTCCAGCGATTAATGAATGAAATTCTTCGGGAATACATTAACCAAATCTGTGTGGTGTATCTTGATGATATTCTAGTTTTTTCTACAACCTTGGAAGAGCATGAAAAATCACTAAGTAAAGTGTTTTCAAGGCTTCAGGAACATAATTTAAAAATACAGGTAGATAAGTGTAGCTTTTTGAAAAAAGACACAGAGTTTCTAGGACATATTTTGACAACAGAGGGAATTAAACCCAATCCTGAAAAAATAAAAACTATACAAGAGTTGGAAATACCAAGAACAGAAAAACAATTAAAAGGGTTTTTAGGAGCTACAGGATATTATAGAAAATTCATGAAGGATTATTCAAAAATTGCATACCCAATGATTAAGTACCTTAAAAAGGATAACAAAATCAACATAAATGACCCGCAATATATAGCAGCTTTTGAGAATTTGAAAAGCTTAATAACCTCACATCCAATTCTCAAATACCCTGAATACGACAAACCATTTGTAGTAACGACAGATGCTAGTGACCATGCTATTGGAGCAGTCTTGTCACAACAAGGGCACCCAGTTTGTTACATTTCAAGAACTTTAAATAGCCACGAGAAAAACTACTGCACTACCGATAAAGAATTTTTAGCAATTATATACTCAGTAAACTACTTTAGACCATACCTATATGGAAATAAATTTAAAATTGTAACGGATCATGTACCTATTAAATATTTAAACAGTAAGTACAAAGGTAAGGAATTTTCTCAAAGACATCAGAGGTGGTTACTCAAACTGCAGGAATTCAATTACGAAATAGAGTACTTACAAGGAAAAGAAAATAAAGTAGCTGATTATTTAAGCAGACTGGAAAATACGGAAAAAATTAATGATGAGAATGACGTCGAATCAAATCTTGTAATATCTGATACAGTACACTCAGTAGAGGAGCAAAGGTTGGACCACATAGGTATTAAAGATGACATTATAAACAAATACAAAACGCAAATATTGTTAACGTATAGCCCACAAGCGGAAATGAGGACTCTACATAATAGAAGAATCATTGAAATAAACCCAGTAGAAAACGAAAATTTAATAAAGGATATATTGAAACGTTATATAAAGCAAGGTTATACAGGTATTTATTCAGAAGTGTCTGACACAGACTACCACAAAATCCAATTAATTTTGATTTCAATGTTCTCATACGATAAAAGAATAAAATTCATACGATGTTCGAAAAGAGCTATAGAATTGACGACGGAGGAAGAATTACATAAACAACTTTCTCTATACCATACCAAGGAATCCATGCATAGCGGAATAAATGAATGCTATTATAATTTGAAGGACAAAATATATTTCCCAAAATTACAAAGGCATATTCAATTAATCATAAATAACTGTCAAAAGTGCCAACAAATTAAATATGACAGAAAACCAATAAAACCAAAGTTCGTATTAACAGAAACTCCAAAAGAAAAAAATGAAATAATTCATTTAGACATATTTCACTTTAAAAAACAGGCTTTCATAACAGTAATTGACAAATTAACGAAATTTGCAGCAGCATACTGTATAACAGATCGAAATTGGAGAGCGAAAAAAACACTTATGATAGAACATTTTGCAAAATTTGGAAAACCTAATAAAATCATAATGGACAACGAATTTAGAGCAGAACAACTGATGGAATACCTTAGGACAGAAAACATTGAAGTACACCTAACAAAACCAAATAATCATACTGGAAACGCTGACATCGAGAGACTACACTCAACCCTCTTAGAGAAAATAACAGGAATTGAGGATAGTGAACTCTCAGTGGAAATGAAAATACAGATGGCTATAGGAAACTATAACGATCGGTATCATTCAACGATCAAGTGTACCCCTAAGGAGGCTAAAGAACAAGTAGAAGTCGGAAAACTTCAAGAAAGAATTAATAAAACAAAAAATCGTATAATTAACAAAAGAAATAATGAGCTATTAGAAATTATAAGAGACTTAGACATAAGGACGAACCTTATTACAGAATTAAATCACTAAAAAATATACATGTTTCAAACATTAAAAGACCTCTAAAATCCGCAGATGTTCAGCATCATAATAATACTTCTAACAACGATGTCAGGAGCAAAAGGGCTACTACAAGTCAACCCAGTTCATGAAGAGGCAGGTTATATTCAAATAAAACTCCGAGAAGTAGAAATAGTCAATCAAACTAGTACAGTGCTACACATTATCGACCCAAACGAAGTAAATAACATACTAACACAAATTGAAACAAACTTAGAACAAATAGACATTGACAATAAAAACCTAATTAAGATTGAAATTAGAACAATTAGAGCAAAAATCAAATCAATAATGCCAAAAGATACTAGAATAAAGAGAGGTTTAATTAATTTTGGAGGTACTTTGCAGAAGTGGTTGTTTGGTACAATGAACGATGATGATAGGCAGGAAATCTTAGAGCACCTAAGAATAGTAGACGAAAATAATCATAATGCTATTAACACATTGAACAAACAGATCTCAATTAATTTCCACTTTAACGAAACTTTTAACATACTAAAAAATGCAGTAGAAGAAGATAGAATTAAGATGACAAAAGCATTTGAAGAAGTAAGAAAGCAAAATATTGAAATTGTAAAACACTCCTTATACCTAGACCAAATCATAAAATTACGATATCTAGACAATAAAATAAGTCAAATCCAAGATAATATTGCATCGGCAAAACATAATATAATACACCCAAGCATTCTAACGGCAGAAGAAATAGAATTGTACCAAATTGATTTTTGTAAATTTAAATTAATAAAAATAGGTGTCATGAAATATACGGACCAATTATTAGTAATTGCAATTAAGATTCCTCAGAATTATATTCGAACAGACTTAAAACTTATTACACCACTACCCAATAAAGATAATTTGGAAATTGAGGAAAATAATGAATATGTTGTAGAAATTGGAAACACAATTTTGACATATCAAGATGATACCATGCTAAAGGATTTAAAAAGTAGCCAAAATCGTGTGTGGAAAAATCAATGTAAATTTAGGCATAATAATAAAACTAAAATAGAAATGTTAGACGATGAAACAATATTAATTAAGAATGCAGTGAAAGAACAATTAGTGCAAACATGTGATGATCGAAATATTACCTTAAATAAAAATTATTTAATTATTTTTTACAATTGTGAATTAAAGCTGTATGGAGAGACATTTTATAATCAAAAGAAAATGATTCAAGATAAGTACTTTTATCCAAGCAATGAAATTAATCAAACTAAAGTAGAAGCCGTAACATTTGATAACATTGTATTCAAACATTTCGAAAACATCAAGGAAATAAAGGAATTGAAATTTCACAAAAATGTATCATATGGAATCAGAATAACTTTAATTGTTTTTATAATTGTAGGCATTGTCATTACAATTGTGTTGAAAAGAAATAGGGAGAGCAATATAAAAATTATAAATAAAAAAGAAATTATACATAAAGAACTAAAAGAAGGGTCCAACTCTAATCGGAGAGGGGTAATGTATACCTCAGCATCTGGAAACGTGACATTACCAGAACTGACTGCGAATCCCCGCAAACTTAGCATATTTTAAATGAAAGCTTTCTCACGATCTGAGAGCTGCATACAAAAGTGTCAAATTAAAGCATGCAGCCAGATAAACTGTAAATCGTGGGAAAGCGCCGAATAAGCGTTTTGGTATTCTAAGAATAAGTTGGACGTTAGTAAGAAGATAATTAAGTTAGTGAGTGGAGGAGTTGAGTACACGACACTGTAAGGGACGGTTTAATAAAGTTGCGTTTGTCGGAATTTGTAGTTTTCTTTTGTGAGTAATTAACCCAATACATAAGTCGCAAGTGCAGTGATCATATTTCTTAGGATCTGTTTTGAGTAAACGAAACAAAAACTTTCTGTTTAGAGTGAATTTTTTTTTGGAAAATTTTGCAAGCACTAATAAAAATAGCTTTGCTGGGAATACCAGGAATACAACATTTTTAGGAATTTGCAAGAGTGCGACGTCATAATAAGAACATGCTTCGTTTCAGCCAACATTTAAAACTTTCCTTATTTTTGCCATACATAATCATAATATTAAAAAATTCTATTATTTTCAACCATTATCAGGTTACTTCTTGAAATTCAAAGAAATCTCTACATCCTCCGCAATACTGACTAAATGACTTTCATTCCAGGGATAATACTTCAGGTATTAGGGTCGCACCAGTGTGAATAAGTCAAATCTGACATTGTAATCGTAAGGTTTGACATTTTTAATGGTAATCGTACTCAGAACTTTTTGTCATACGAGTGCTATTTGTGTTGTTTATAGGTACTTGAAACATTCATCTTGAGCCACCATGTTTGGCTGGTTTTCCGAATTCAATCGTGGTCGCACTTCGCTACGGGACGAATTTCGTGAAGGTCGTCCTAAATCGGTTGTTGTGCCAGAAAAAATCGATGCTGTGCGTGAACTGATATTGCAATATCGTCTTGTGATATACCGTGAGATTGAGGCATGCTTGGGCATTAGTTCCACTCGCATATATTCAATATTGCAGGAACATTTGGCCGTCAAAAAGATTTGTTCACGTTAGATGCTGCATAATTTGACAATCACTCAAAAAATGCTCGTGTCGACGCACTTCGAAGCAAATGATCGTCTGTTTTTTCAGAATAATTGGACATCTCGTCACCGTGCCATAACAGCAACGTAGAACAGTCAATTCTGAATGGTACACCACCATTTGCTTGCCAGAAGTGTTCGGAAAAATAAGGAAAACCAATCGCAGAAGACTCATTCTCGACCACGACAATACAAGCTCGCCAACATCAGCTCAAACAAGTGAATTTTTGAGCAATTGCAAACATCGAATTGATGGCTCATCCGCGGTACAAAAATAAAATGCGAGGTCAACGTTTTTCGACGCCTGAAGAAGCGGTGGATGCGTTCAAATGACATGTTTTGGAGGTAGCTCAATCGGAGTGGAAAAAGTGCTTCGAAAATTGGTTCAAACGCATGCAAAAGTGTATTGATCTTCATGGAGAATATTTTGAAAAAGAATAAAACCATTTTCGATTATAAATATTTATTTTTACTTGTATATCTCAAAACTTAAGTAGCAACTCTCGTAAAGTAAGACATTATGAAAGGCGCCGTTCAAGTAATTACGTAACGCAATTTTTTTAAAAAAAATTTGTGTAGAGTAGATATACCAAATAAACTGAGCCGTCAGTCAAGAGTTAAGAGTTTGGAATTTTAATTTTAATAAAAACTTAATGTTACGTAACGCGTTGCTTGACCCCCCCCCCCCCCCTAACTGCGTTATGTAATATTTCAACGGCCCCAAATGTATAAAACTGTATAAATGTAATATATTATATACACTGCGGAAATGCATTTATGATGCATTTTGTACAATCTTCAACAGTTAGTTTGAAATGCATTTTTAATGCGTTACCAATAATGCGTTTCGCCTCTGGACATAGCCTGTAGAAAGTGACGTATTATGTGATGTATATGTATATGATGTGATGAGAAGGTACCGATAGGAATATTGAAGCTAGATATAAAGTTTCTGGTTCTCTGTTACCAGAGCGATTCTAGGAAGTGGAAGTGGCTGCATGTATGGCGCCCGAAGCGGTAACGATGTTTCCAAAGAAAGTATGTAGATCACATCAATTGCGGTCATTCATTAAAAATAAAGAAATGCAGAAGAATGATAGGAAGAAAACAAAAATAGAAGTATTGCAGAATGACAATGAGTTAAAGAACTGTTGGGAGCGCAGAGAACAAGTTGTACATGTGAATAATGGGAATGTTACACAAGGTGTGAAAATAGAACGTGTATGAAGGCTGACTGTAGTGACGAAATTGAGGCGAGGAAAGCGGAGAATTGGAGAACTTCATTAACAGAAAGGCATGAATCAATGAGGGAGCTAGAATTTAAGATTGTAACATATAGAAGCCACTTAACACTGTTTACTTTAGTCGGCAGAACTAGAGCGACAAAATGAATTCACATTAGTATACGTGGCAAGGCACTGTATAATCGCTGATAAAGAAAAAGAAAACGACCTGTGGAAGATGGGCGCAAACGGAGAAACTTTAACAATGATCAATTTGTGTTCCTATCCAGGAAATTAAAAAAGCAATTCGGGAATGAGCTATGAAACGGGTAAACATACTAAAGCGTTGTGGAGAACTCAATACCATCTGTATCAGAAAAAATTATTAAATTGAATAAGGAAGGCCCAACTGAAAGGTTATGTAGATGCCTAGTAATGGGGCATGCATAAGTAATGGCTCATGCCAGTTGAATAAGAGTAGCGAATTCCAGTGTATGCAAAGGTTGCGTGGAAGGATACGAGACTGTTTTACA
Source organism: Leptarthrus brevirostris (assembly GCA_964036015.1). Taxonomy (NCBI): domain Eukaryota; kingdom Metazoa; phylum Arthropoda; class Insecta; order Diptera; family Asilidae; genus Leptarthrus; species Leptarthrus brevirostris. Next base: position 10,586,570 of record OZ038376.1, on the reverse strand, counting down.
CTTCCTCGGACAAATCTTTCTTTGCGTTATAGACGATTTAGCAGAAGTTAATAGGACAGAATGCAAATGCATTATCAGATTCGTTATGACTTGGTTGTGGATTTTAGGGAACGCTGCCAAATGGAGGCGTACGATATGTGTTCCCCCCCCCCACCCACCCCTCCCCCCACACCACGAGAAAGCCAACCATGGTAAATAATAAGTAACTAAGCGTTTCTAAAATTAGTTGTAAAAATACGGCTCAGTAGCAGACTAACTAATTGAGTCGTCATTTAGAGACTGCGAAGAGTTTAAATGTGATTAATACTATCAAAGAGTCGTCGGTGGAGTAAGTAATAATATGTCTGTCTACTAATCCGGAGGTCCCGGGTTCGAACCCCAATGAGGGCGACTCAACGTTATTTTCCGCTGACAACAGATTGCGTTAAAAAAAGGTTATGGGGGTGGCAGAGAAAATTTCACTGGTTCGGTATCCACTTTATATTGTAGGTCCACTTGCAATCGTTGACTGGAATCTGCCGATTTTGTTCTCCCGCCCCATGTCCCACAAGCGGTTACGGAAACTAGGTAGAGAGAATATTACCAAAATTTCGTTGTAAATTGTTATCCTGTAAAGAGAGTTTGCAAGGAAATTATTAAAGCAATTGAACAAGTGGATAGGCTGTGAATTTGTGTGATTGAAAAGAAGTGTTAATTAATCCGTCGATCTCGGAAAGCTCTAACTGAGCATAATATTTTCTAAATATTCGAGACTGTGTCAGGAAAACCTAGCTAACGCTTCTACCTGCTTTATATGGTTGCAAAATAATTGAATAAGATATAGATATGATTTCTAACTATTTTGGTTCTTTGTAAATAATATTTCGACTTTTTTTTCAGTAAAGTTAATAACAATTTCAATGTTACTTTGGTTGTAGGATTCCCACAATTCGAGATCAGAGACTTAAATTAAAAACAAATAAAATGACACAAACCGTCCTGATAGAATCCACCTTCTTTTCTTAACAAACTGTGAAGACTATCCTTTATGTGTGATTTTAAATTTATTATTGAGCAGAAGCATGGAACGAATCTTACACTGCACCAATCTTTTAAGAATATTGAAATCCAATGATAATTCAAAGCTAAAAGTAGACCTCAAAATTGAGGTGGATTCCAAACCGCCAACATTAATCTGCAAACCCCAATGACTTTTTAGAGTAAAATGTTGTCAGCAGAAAATAAGCATAGGTCATCGCCGGTGAGATTCAAATCTTCGGATGAAAGGCAGCACTATAATGCTTACATACTATATATCGCTGATGATAAAATGACTATTTCAGTTAAGTAAGTAGCATTCGATAACTCAGCAAGAATTTTTATCATGCAGAGAGACAACAATCGAATTGGTATTCTCTACCAATTTCATTAATATTTACATGGAGAAAAACATTGCGTACATCACAAACTTATTGTCTACAAACCCCAAAGTTTGGTATACACTTTCCCTTATCAATTGCATCACTTTTTTGTTTTGTTACTAGAATATAACTATTACTTACATAAAAATTTGTTGTTTCGATCTTAGATTGCCCACTTCATATCAGGAATTCTTGAAGTTACCTCCTTCAGGACACTTTTTTATTGATGATGTTCTCAAGTACTATAGTTTTGCCAAATACCTTTTACATTTCACAAATCATTGTGTCAACATTAACAAATATAAATGTACTTTGTTCTCACATTATGTCGATATCTTCAATTTCATAATTAAATTATTTACTTTTTCCATGATATGTTTCTCCAAATGTTTTCTTCCTAGATATTTATTATTTTGATTTTATTTATTTATTTAATTTTTACTTCTTTTCTTGTATTGTTTTGTTCTTGGATGAATAATAATTGTTCATTTTGTCTATTATGTATTTAACTGTACATGGATAAATAAATAAAAAATAAATTTGTTTTTATAAAAGTTAAAAGATTTGAATTGAAATGTTTTAAAAATAAAGTATTTTAAAAATATTATGCTTGAAAGATCTAAATGCAATTTAAGTGGAGGCCGTAGAGTGCTTCCCATTTTAATGTGTTAATTATAAAGTTCATAAAAGTTAATTGAAAACCGACTTTAATTTTTAGAAAAATATGATACCTTAATAAAAATATATTATGAAAATAAAGTAAAGACCCGATTATCCGGATCACCCAATGTATGGAATTTGCAAAAGTTCAGGCCTAATGGCAATATACATATATTTTTAAATGAAATTGCGCATTCCGAAATTAAACACTTGCATATTCAACGATATGTCGAGCATTCTCGATGCGAACTGATCTAAAAGCGGCGCATATTTCCTGCTAAAAAGGTGGATCTAAACCATTTTTTACATTTAATTATTAACATGAAAGATTCTGTAGTTCAGATTTTTTATTATAGTATCATCAAACTACATAGATCTAATTTTTAGCGTAGTTTTATTGCAGTAGCGGAACAATTTATTAATGAATAAAAACAAATAGTGTGGCAAGCTTTCGAAAATGCAAATTATAAGCAAGAGAAATGCACTAATTTTTAAGAACATTACAGAAAACAATAGCCACCTTTTCCAAAAAAAAAACCCATAAATAATCATTATACTCAAAGACATTAACTGTGGCACTCGCGAAACATTTACTATGCCTGGATCACTGGCCATGTTTTCAAGTTCGTTGTTCAACCTTCAGTGTCGATTACTTTGGAACATGAAGAAGTTGAAAAACTGGTTCTAATTAAAATTTTCTCAATTATCAGAAAATGTGTTAAGATTGTACCAATTTTTTGTATTCGAATTACAGCGCAAGTATCAAAACGCACAAAAATTTTATCAATCTGTGCAGAAAGGGTAAAATTTTTCGAAAATCAGTTTTACTGCAAAACTAAGTTTTTTATCTATATACGCATTATACAAGAAAATATATGATCCGTTTGCAGTTTTAACTGAAAATTTTTTTCATAAAAAATGTTAGTGAACGCAAAAAAAGGCAAGAGTCAATGACTTATGCGCCATTTCTGCATTCATTCGTTGGACTTATTGTGATGATGTTTGCAATACATAACCGCTTTATAGATAACTTGCTGGTCTTCGATTTCCTAAAGTTAATACTCATTGTAAAATAAATTTAGAAAGATTGATTTTCGACATGTGAAATTAAAGTTAATTTTTAATAAAATTCAATTCGCGCAGAAAAGGAATGAGTCACAATTAAAATAACTCGCAGTGTAAATTAAATTTTGTCATTAGCATCTTCCTGCACAGATTGATTCAATTGTACAAAAGAAAACAATTCTTGTGTGTTGCCAAATATTTGTAGACCGTCAACATGTGATACTTCGAAAGATCTTTCTATACAGCGGAACGAAAAGGTTTGAAGCCATAGTCAGATACCGAAAAGACTAATTTATATAGTGGCGAAGCTTATTTAGTGGATTAGTATTAAAGTTAGTAATGCTTATTAAGTCAGAAAAAGGCGCAAAAATTATTAACTGCACTTACTTGCAAAACCACTATTTTCAACTTAGGGACATCTGCTTACCGCCCGCGATAATTCCAAGGAGTTGTATCAGTAGCACCTAATATATAACATGTAAACATCGAAGTAATGTTTTATTCGAAGACATTTTTTAATTTAGTCATTTGAAACTTAAAAATTTAATCCAAGGAAAATTGGCAAACAAAACTAAAAGAATTTCTATTAAATCCATTAAATTTTACATTAAATATAATTATCTCAACTTTAGACAAATCAAATAATTCAAAACAAAAAAAAGTGGCAAACCAAATTGAAAAATGTTCTCCGGATAGTAGGGTCTTTACTGTATGCGTAAAAAATAACGCAAAACTAAATGAAATTCTTTTATTATAAAAAAAGTATCAAAAAAATAATAAAATGAGACGTAAAAAATCACATTTCGTTTACAGAATTATAACCTTAAAAATATATTTGTTTGCCTTTGTTTTTCATTATATAATAAATAAAATTCTAAAACTAATATTCGCTCTCGATTTTAAAAGTTTGCTTAGTTTTTCATTTAGTGAAAAAAAATCTTGGGAAATATCGCAGGAGAAAAACATAAAAAATTTAAATATAATTCGAAACAATAAAGTACAGACGCGCTTAAGTAGGAAAAAAGTAGTGAGGAAAACGAAAGTTCGAAAGAATTAAACTTTCACTTACATACATAAATAAATACACAAAATGCAGAAGTACATTATTAAAATAAAAAAAAAATTAAGTAGCTTATTCAAATAAAAACAACATCAGGGGCAAGATAGGGGGCAAGGAAGATATTTTAACTCACATTAAAAATTATCATGATAACTGGGCGAGCATAATAATACTTTTTACACGATTGATTTCCAAGATAGGAAAAGTAAAATCAAAACAAATTTCAAATTTCATGAATTTGTAGCATACACTTTTATATCTTAAACAATTAAAAAACAATTTTTTTGATTCTTCTTCTCAATATTTTTCTTGTCATATAACATCATTATCATTGCTAACTTTCATATTCACCACAATTTTTTTCACTTCTTAGCTTAACTGTTATATGCTTTCTTGATTTTTTTTTAAAGTTTCTTCCTTTTTTTTTGTTATACATATTTATATATAATTAAAAAATAAATACTAATTATTTAATAAAAGTGCTAAATTATGGTATCAAGTTGCCTTGCTTGATGAAGTATTTTTTTCTGATGTCCTACTAATGTAATTCCCATATCAGAAAGCTGCTGCGCTGTTAATCTCGATATCTAAAGTAAATAATGAAAAAAAAGTAATTAAAGTATAATCTAAAAAGTTATTCTATATATTGTATTGTATCTCTCTCTATAGTTCCCGTAACCCCATGGGGCGGGAGAAGAACTTCACCCGATTCAATAAAATGATTGCAAGGTCACCTACAATTTAAAATGGATTTCGAAACACCGGCATTTTCTCTGCAATTCTATGGCCCCTCAAGCAGAAATAGGGCCTATTCAAAAATGTCGTAATGCGTAACTTATTCAAAAACATCACGTATAGTTAATATATCTTAAGAAAGTTTACAGATAGGCGTAGTTATAAGGATTTTTCTTTATTTCAAGTTTTTAATTACTTCCTCATGTACTTTTTACATAAGGTGTAAAGAGAAATAATATCCATACTGTATGTGATTTCTCTTTCCGAATTTCTCAAACATTAAATCATAAAATGTTTTGAGGATTTACATAAACGAATTCTGAAATAACTATATAATTATCTTTTGGGTTAAATTTTAACTTTTTTACTAATCTATTAATATGTGATAGAGAATGACATATGAATCACCAAACTGTTCAATATGTGCTAACAAGCTGGTTTGAACTGTTTATTTATCGGTAACAAATATACTAATAAATTATTGTTTTCAATTACCTGTTGCGCTGTTACTAAATTAGCTTCTTTGAAGTGTTGTGAATATCTTGACATTTTTATACTCTCCAACCATAAATCTGTACTAATAAATATGTTGTGACCTCTTTGTGTATCGATCATATGTGAACCGTCATTGTCAGGCGAATTTTTAGTTGTTAACAATGCCTGCGGTTGTCGGGCTAAGTTATCTAACGTTGAGACTATACTAGCAAATGTAGGTCTATGCGTCCGTTGCTTTTGCCAGCAATCAAGCATTAATTGATATAAAGCTTCTGGACAGTCCATTGGAGCTGGAAGTCGATAACCTTTTTCTATACTTTTAATAACATCCTGAAAAATAAGAGAAATCTAGTTTAGTCTGCATTCAAATTATTGTACTGGTAACACCAAATTTACCTGGTTCGACCAATTCCAGTACGGTCGTTCACCATACGACATAACTTCCCACAGCACAACCCCATAGGACCATACATCAGAGGCTGATGTGAATTTTCTAAATGCTATAGCTTCTGGAGCTGTCCAGCGGACAGGAATTTTTCCACCCTGGAGAAGGTATAAACTGAGGAACACAATTTTTTTTTATGAAAATGTAGGCATACCCTTGTTGTATAAGCATCACTGGCATTTTCTATTTCCCGCGATAGACCGAAATCTGCTATTTTACAAACAAGTTGTGCATTAACGAGCACATTACGGGCAGCCAAGTCCCTATGAACGTAATTCATATCACTAAGGTACGCCATACCACTAGCTATGCCACGTAGCATGCCAATCAATTGTAGTGTCTGGAATTTACCATCATTGGCACGTAGGAATGTATCTAAGCTTCCATTTTCCATGTATTCCGTTATAATCATCACTGGATTTGAGCGTGTTACTACGCCTTGCAAATAGATGACATTTGGATGATCGAATTGACCCATTATAGATGCTTCTGTGAGAAAGTCACATCGAGCTTTCTCTGATGAACCTGTGACCGGGAAGACTAAATATGAACGAATGGTGGGAAGCACAATATAATATTACCTGGTTTTAGTGTTTTGATAGCTACATCTATGTCTTGGACAAAATTAGGTGGAATTTTTAGTCTGCCACGACATACATCACCAAATTCGCCGCCACCTATAAATATTTAGCGTTAAATTCAGTGGAATAATAATGAAATTTAGAAAACAAAAGCACAACTAATTAAAGTAATAAATATAAGTTTAAGAGTTAAATCTGGATTCCTAAGTAGACCAAAACCATATCCTAAACATATAGGCTAAATTACTCTTCAGTGTTGCCTATTGATTGGCCACAGCTAACCCTTCTCAGTTTATTCAAGATAAAATTCTTTTTTGAACCCTGTCTTGATTATTTCTGATTAAGAAACTAATTTTACAAACGGTTTAAAACCAATGAGTGGTAGGTATGTGTCAGGCATATTGTTACAAAAGCTTACATTTTCAATTTATATAATATTACAATAAAACAGATTTCAAATTGCGTTCGAAGATATCAACAAGTTACGGAGAACAAACGGAGATATATACTTTCAAAGGTTAATAACTTGAGAATATATTCCCAAGGCCGCTTAACGGAAACCGCAAAAATTTCTTAATTATTACTGTTTAGGAAGCGCGGTTCGAGCAAATTAATGCAGTTTAAAAAGCTTTAAACGCGTTTTTCTCGAAACCATGCTTTTGAAGGCGGTTCCCAAGATATCTCAATATAGAATAACTCGATGTTCTTTATTTTTATTTTAAAGCTTATCAAATTCCGCATCGTTTGGCGTGGACTTTTTTCGATATCACAGTTTATTTTAATTTTTTTTGCCACGCTAAAAGTGAAATATTTTTGAACTAACACGCTATGTGAACTTGAAGTGTTTTGTCACAAATTCGTAAATTAAAAAATGCACATGTCAAATGATGCGCATTCTCATACAATTTAAAACCCCGTATCAATTTTGCTTTCAGATAAACCGTACATTGCCAATCCTGGGAACCATGAGCATGGCCTGATCGGGAATGGCAAATTTCACGAAACTGAGCGGGGGTTGGGAGAAGAGAATTTTAGCTACATAAAAATTTTTCTTTAAATATAAATGTGTAGATTTTTATGCACAATAAGCCGTATGTTCTTATTTTTATTAATTACTGAAATAAAAATTCTTGAAATTCATTGAAAAAAACGGCGTTGACGTGCCCCCTTAAAATTAATAATTTATAAAAGTAGATATATTGCTCTACGAATTAATTTTATCCCATCGGTTTTTTTTAGCATCTACAATAAATAATCCAACTTATAATAAGTATACATCATGGTCAACAGAGATAAATTGTCGATGGAAAACCAATTCTTACACTGCCTCACCACCCCAATACTTCCAAAGGGCTGGATAATGATACAGTACATTGCGACGTATCTCCTTGGCATAGCTTATTATAATTGAAGGACTGAGGACAAGATAGCGCTAACCTATGTTTTTGTAAATACAACGTTTGAAAAAAATAGTAACCAAATGACGATAGAATTACAGAATGAAAATGAGTCAAAGCGCTTTTGAGAATACAGAGAACGAGTACAATTTGAACAAGTGAACAAGGGGCATCTGCCACGAATCCGAAAACGTTGAGCTCCTCATGCCAATGAAAATAAAAACTGCAGGCTGTATATATCAATCGGAGATGTGAAAAACGCATGTCGCAGGTGACGAGAAGGAAAAGGAAATCTGAATTACCGTAGGAAGTTAAAGAGGCTGTAGAAATATCACGAGAGAAAAACCCTGAATGAACGAATGAACAAGAAAACAAGAATGCAACATTAGCAAGCCAATTAACACTGCAACGGTAGGAACTGTTAACTTAAATCGGTGAACTACGTCAATATTGAAGGACACAGAAGAATACATTTAAGGTTTGTACTGTCGGCAGGGCTTTTGTGATGTTACAAGGATCTGCAACTAAGATGCAGCCAGCTAGTAAAGAAATGTACAAAACAATAGATAGACGACTTCAGTAAGGAAACCTGAGGAACAAGTAAAATTCGAAGTACAGTTGCCAGAACTTGTAAATGCCGATGTAGGCCGGAAAATTCCGATACAGAAGAATGACAGACAAAGGAATATGTACCTGCAGCCCGGTGAAAAAGTTGTTCGGACCGAACAGTTTTAAGAGGTATGTGCACGAAATGTGATGTGCATAATGCGGTAAAAACAGATAAATAAAACGTCTAAAATAAATTGGCTGGTTTAAACTGTGACGAGTTTAAATGTGGTTGATTCTGCGAATAGTTTTGTTGTGATTCAACGCGTGAAGAGCTTAGTTAAAATAAGTTTCTTATCCTGTGAAGGTAATTGTAAAACAATTGTACTTTCAAATGAACTTATATAAAACCATTATTAGTTATTAGTATGCTAAAATACACTCATATTTTTACATCACTGAATATGTTATTTATATGAAGTACTTACCAATAATTGCTTCAATGGTTATGTAGCTGGCATCAATTTCTCTAGCAAATTCACGTATTGCTTGATTTGGATCCTCATAAGTGTGCGGATCTACGTAGCTTCGGCTGGTGCCGAATAACGGTGTAGTCACTGGAAAATTATTGTAAGGACGATAGAAACCATATCCTTGATTTTTATTTAACAAAAATACGTTTACATGTACAGCGATAGTACAATGAGTAATAGCAAAGCGTTTTCCAATTATAAAATCAACAAATTTTGATTTTTTTTAAAAATATTTTTGTGCGTTAAAGATCACATAAACCGCATGCCAACAAGCGTGCATTTTGTGAAAACAAATGTAAAGCAAATCGAAAAAAAGTCCAAAGTACCAAAATAAATGTCAGGTGGCAATTTAGCAGTTGTGCGGTTGCAGGTCCAGGAAGAGTATACCAAAAATAAATGACATCAGAAGAAAATAAAATAAATAAAAATAAAAAATATTATTCCAATTTTTGTAAATAAAGGAATAATAATTTTAATAAAATACAAGATGTTAAAAAACGAAACCATAATATACGTAAGGGTAAATTGAAATGCCCAGTTTGAAAGTTCCAACAAATTTGTTTTTATTTTGTTGTTGCATGAATTTAATTTAATTTAATTTACAACAACTCAAAAACAGGGCCCTACAGGACGAACTAATAATAATAACGAAGTACGAAAAAAGCACATTTCTGAAAAAGCGCTTAATCAAAAACGTTTATCTAAAAACTCATTTCGTTCATTTATGGTTATTAGTACGTTTCAACCAAGCTTACACTGTCAACCTATAAATATATGTCTAATGTTTTGGTTTTAGATCTTTTTGAGAGTGTTAGGATAGATAGCAACCAAAACTATATATGATGATAACAAATATCTTTTGTAGCGAACGTCTTAGCTAGAAAAAAATCTAACTTTTTAATTTACAATTCAAGCTGGACTATTCTTAGTGCAGAAGCTTTTTTCATTTTTTAACATCTACATAATTTTTCAACTATCAAGACGATAAATAAGATAAAAAAAATACTAAAAAATATTACCATTCGATTGAATTGTTTTCACGATAGGTGTTGTGTCCATTGCGTGAACTAAAAAATATAAAAAATAAATAAAAAAATAAAGAAGCAAAGTAAGTACATATAAAGATTACGTTTAAACGACAAACAATGTAAAATGGAAACATTACTCAATGTGGCGATAGTAAATGTGCAACACTCAAAATTTCGGATAAGGAAAAAAAAATAACGAAAAAATCTAGCTGAAGTTTAGCATATACTGTTTTTAACTACCATTTATATTAATACTGTTTCTGACAGAGTATTGCTTTTATAAATTTACCCTTTGTGAATAAGATAAAAGAAGAGGCATCTTGATAACTGTAATTGTTATTAAACTGGTTACCGCACCCTACCTAGACAATTTTAACGTCAACGCCGTAACGCATTTTATCTAATTTATAAAGCGACTGTTTAAATCCTTGGGCGCCCGTCGAAAATATACTACCTCTCCAATAACAACCGAAAGACTGTCTAAAGCCGAATTTAGAATGAAGAATTCATCCGATGTGTAATATCACTAAATGACGAAATCAAATAAATAAATCTAGTAAGACACTCAGCAAAGTAAACCTGTTCGGATTTGTTTGCTGTATAATTTCATTAAAAAAATTATTAATTCAGATCTTAACACATGGGACAATAATGCCATATTTAGATTGTACCCACATTTTTTTATCTTTGTTAATATATATTATTTCTGTAACAAATAAATGTATTCTGAGCACAAAAATAAGAAATCGCTTACTCTCAGTGCTCAAGTTGAAGGCGCCTCGGACCGCGATAGTGTAAAGACGCTTTCAACCTTAGAGAAAGAAGAGTTGCTGCGATCCCCTGACCTGAGATAGGATACTGGCAGCCATTCGGCTGCAATGCAAGGAATTCTTCGAACACAAAAAGGCTTTCGAGGCGAAGGACCCGGGTTTCTGCAACAAAATTGAAGAGCATGTGGTGGAAAAATTGGCTGCGAAGAGGAAACAATGATCAGGAGAGAAAGATATTCTGAACAACCACAAAGTGTCAATCTAGAGTCAGTACTGGGGCCCTCTACGTCTGGAACACCGATTAAGTTGATAAGCGACGTGGCAAAGAACACTATAAAAGTGGCACTCATCGATAGGAGCGACCTCTAGATTGTTGAGATGAAATTGTCAGATGAGCTGGTCTCGCACTTGAAATGGAACGTGGGACAGCCGATGCCGTCATTTGCTGAAGTAGCCTGTTTCAGTGACGTTAAGTTTATAAAATACAACGACCAGTTCACACTGGACTGATGTAGTAAGGTAGTAAAGATCTTGAAAAACCTGTGGGAGGGCGTCTCTTGAAGGGCAAACATTTCGATGGCTCCAAAGGCTTATGTATTCATACCTCGCGTGGTGCCACCGGACTGCGTTGAAGCTAATCCAAAGATAAAATCTGTCGATATCCACGGCGAATTAGAAAGTGTTGAAGGTGGTCAAATCGGTCTGCTTTATCCAAAGATAAGAATGAAAATACTGCTACAGAGCCGTCTTAGCACGAACAGAAAGCTACAACTTTGCTGGGTATCAGGCCACATGGACATCGTCGGATATGAAGCGGAGTTGATCTGGCACAAAAATCGGCCGAACTGGAGGCTCAAGATGCAGCGTAAATAATTAATCCAACATAAGTCGTTATTAAACAGCTCAATGACGTCTTGGTGGACTGTACGAAAATGAGATAATGAGAAGGGAACGCAACCTGTAGAATCACGAAGGTCATGTGGAGAACTCATGATCGAAAGAAAACTGACATATTACTCAGCCCAACTAGGAACTCTGGTAAACAAACATCAAACTAATTGATATAATTACTTACACAACGTTATTTTATAGTACAAAACTACGCGTGATGTGCTTAGGTAATGCCTGACAGTTTGTCTCAAAGCAAACAATAATTACGAATTTGGGTAAGAGTGGCTTCTGATGCAAAATTCTTGCTTTCAATAAAAATCACAATCGGTTAGGAATTCTAACACTCCACGATTTTAAATTTAATTTAGTAGATTTTCTTTTAATTCCAGATTTTATATCACTTTACTAGCACCACGTTTTAACCCTTTTAACTTTCCTTCAATAACACACATTCGTTGCTAAAATTACTGTCACTTAACCGCACGACCACTGCATGGTAATTTCTTCTTTTTTAGACTTGGTCTAACTCAGTTAGTGAGGTATATTTTAAATTGATTGGTAGTTGACGGAGTTGGATGAATTCCTTGAGCGGCACAACTACCATGCAATGGGTTCGATACCCCGTGAGCTTTTATTAAGAAATGAAAATAATCCACTCCGTCTCTGGGCTGTTGTCTAGCTCGCAGCAATGCAAAAAACAAGACTGACATTTCCTCACTTCCCTTACCCTAATTCCCTTGCGGTCAAAACCATGCTAACGCATTAAAGCGTTGTCGCCTAGGCTTTGGTTACATCGTATAAAAAATACTATTATTTCGAAGTACTACAACAGATATTCCGCTCCCGTTCACTAGAGGTCTCTAATTTACTTGGGAAAAACTTCTTGTTTTTCTTCCTCACACCAGGAAACAATACGAAATAAAAAATAATATTTCTATAAATTTTCTGACCCTACGTGAATCTTATAAAATTTTGTTTTTCTGCGGCGAATTTCGCCACTTAGATCAGTTTGGCGTTGCGCTTGCGTCTTAAATAACATTTTTGAGGCCAAAGGCAGTAAACATTAATTCTACCGTTCCACTTGTGATGAAACATTCCTTAATTTCAGAAAAGTTCATATCAGAAAAAAGAGAGGAGGTGGCAGCACTATCGATTTGCTTACACTCAGTGCTTGTTTATTTAGTGTTAATGCTAATTTTAAGAATAATCACAATTTCGATTGACGGCTAATCGATTTTTTAAGTGAAAAGTTGGTTTCATGTGGCCCCATAATTATGAACTGTTACACTTCCTCGTACGTTCCAGTACAACTTATGTATTATTATTATTATTATTATAGGGGGATTACCCATATGGTGGGCACTGCGACCATGGAGGTCTTTTGTGCCAGAGCCGCATTACTGCAAAAGACGCTCAGCCACCCTGAGGTAAGTGAGGAGGTCTTTAACAGGGGAGGATCTAACGTCAGCCGGATTCAGAAGTTCACGACTGAAGGTCCTCCTTCTAAGCCATGCTAACGCAGGACAGGAGCACAAAATGTGCAATGTTGTTTCGTCGTCTTCCAAACAAAGCCGACATTCCGTCACGCTAGACAGACCTATTCGGTGTAGATGATACCTAAGCCCATAATGGCCAGATAGGTAGCCTGAAAGCAGTTTGAGATCCGCCTTGCTAAGGGCGGTGATATCGTTATAAGCGTAGGGTCTGACAAGTGCCTTGGCCTGGCGAAGCCCAGAGACGTTCCTCCAGTACAGCAGTTGTTGACTCCTACCCCAATTTTCTACAACAGCTCTCGTCGAAGCCCAACTGAGGCTGCAGTAGGGTTCGGGACCTTGGAAGCGAGAGGATGAGCCTTTCCTGGCCAGTTCATCAGCGATCTCGTTGCCCTCGATACCAGAGTGACCTGGTATCCAACAGAGCGTGACCCTGTTGTGGGTGGCCAGTAGCTGGAGGGTGTCGAAGCACTCCTTAGTAATCCTCGAGGAGAAACTCCATGAGGATAGGACCTTAAGGGCCGCTTGGCTATCAGAAAAGATGGTAATGTCCGCACCTTTCAGTCCTTTATTGACGTTGAGAATGGCGCAAGTTTCAATGACATGGATTTCAGCTTGAAAAACGCTGGGCCAACTACCCAATGCGAGCGAAATCCTAGTGTTGGGTCCAAAGACGCCAGCACCGGCACCGTGTGCCATTTTAGAGCCATCAGTATACCATTTGAGGCATCTGGGATCCAGACTTGGACTACCTCCGTCCCAGTCCGCTCGTTCAGGGAAAATGGTCCTGAACCTTTTGCCAAAGCGCAGCTCCTTGGTCATGTGATCCGTTACGGAGCACACATCTAAGCCAGGGATGCGCTTGAGGATGCTCATGTGACCCTTGTCGTCAACCGGCATATTATTCAAGAGCTGCATTCTCAGGGCGCTGATAGCAGCAGATTTCATTATAGAGATGTGCAGTGGAGTAAGTCCAATCACCGCCTCCATGGCAGCAGTAGGACAAGTCCTCATTGCTCCTGTCATGGAGAGGCAGGCAAGCCGCTGCAGCTTGTTGCATTTGTCGATTGCCAACCGCTGCTGGACTTTAGGCCACCAGACCAGGGCGGCGTAAGAAACGATCGGCTTGACAATCGTATTGTACAGCCAGAAAATCATCTTCGGGGTTAGACCCCAAGTCCTTCCGAAGAGTCTTCGACAGGCCCATAAGGCTCGTGTAGCCTTATTTAGGGTTGTGTTGAGATGAGTGTTCCAATTTAGTCTTTTGTCGAGCGTAATTCCTAAGTATTTGACTTCATTGGAGTACTCAATAGCCGTGCCTTGGATCAGTATTTGATCAAGGTCAAGGATTATGTACGTCGAACTGTCTCCGGTTTTTCGATGTAATAAAGGCACAAAACTAAGAATAGATTTTTTTTAGCGTCACAAGAAAAATTTGTTCACCATTCTTAGTCAGAAAAAGACCAGGGAAATAATTCAATTAAAATATTTTTTGAAATTTGAAAGTATGAAATTTAAAAAAATTTATCTGTACGCAAATTTATTAAAATAAATATATAATTCCATCAAAATATTTCGTGAAATTTAAAAGTAGGAAGTTTAAACAATCGATATGCACGCAAATACACTACAATAATTTTCTAATCTTTCTCAAAGCTATGATATCACAATAGCAGCAATGTGATTAAGAAAAGGCAATACTCTGTCAAACCAAATAACAAGCAAAAAACTTTAAAACTCATGCAAAAAATGTTGCGATATCATTAAAGCAATTAATGGGCTAATCTTCGTTGTTGCTGTATTGATCGAAAACAAAACAGGAATGAACAATTCCTTTTTTATAACGGTATTCTAACGACTTCACATATTATAAGCGAAAAAAGCGTTTTCACTTTACACATCAAAAATTACAAGCCGAAAATGTTAGAAATTTTGAATATGAAACGCCAAAAACAAGCGAAATTTTGTACAATGGAGAAAAAATGCCAAAAAACATTTAAAGAGACATAAAAACTAAAAATAAATGGAAATAATTTTGAATTTTGATATTTTTGCCAAAGATTTTATCCACTTACTATAAGTTACTACGAGTCCTGATGTACGAGAAAAGAAATAATTTGTTAGAAAATTTAGAATTTTGAAATTTTGTTCTTAATTAGTGTACTTTTTTGTTGAACACTTTTTGATGTAGCGATATTTTATAAATTCATGAATGAACTTTATGCGAAAGAAATACATACTATAATTGCTTTAAAAAGTGGTGATATAAGTATGAAAAGAGATGTTTATACATATCAATATTTACCTTCATTACTAGCATAGTCTAATGGAAGTGGCAAGTGATTGTTGGTTTTTTTATCGAGTTCGTCTTGGTTTTTGGAGCGTAGAAATAGTACAGTTGCAACAATTACCAAAACAAGAACAACCACAACTGCAACTGTTGCTCCAGCGACTATTCTCATTTGCATAGAGTCGTCATAAACTATAGTGGGCAATAAATATTCGGTGATTTATTTATTTTATGTAAAATGTTATCTCTTACCAGGGCTAACGCTTTGATGTGTTTGAGCATAGACAATATTGCTGTAAGTTCCATAGCCATTAAGCGTTTTGCAGCGCACCTGAAATCCATACTCAGTGTTCTCCTGAAGATTTTCGATGTGAGCCTTCGTCTCTTTTGTATTAAGAGCAGTCTTATTCATGGCATCGAGTTCTGGTTTTGGAAACCATCTGACTTCATAAAACTCAATAGGTGAGTCACTATGAAGTGGCTTGTCCCAAACCAAGTCGACCTCTTTGCTTGTTATTGAAACGATTCTAACATTAAATACTGTACTAAGAATTGCTGATTCGGTGGCAAAAGTAATTTCGGCATATTCCGTTTTAATTAAACTGTCATCAAAATGTTCGTTAAATTTGTTGGATGAACTTAGTTTTTCGTCAGTGTCGCTAGTTTCATTACCATCCGCACTGATGGAGTACGATATGCCGTTCATGGAGTGAATTTGTATGGTGTAGGTGGTAACAGGTTCCAGATTCGTCAGTGTCAACTTGGTGTCGTTAAAGGTTTCTGTGGATGGATTCAATACTACGTTGGAGCTGCACATTGCACACTTAACTTTAAAAACAATATCGCTGCGATATTTTGAATCGAGCTGCTCGTCGGGTGGTCGACTCGGAGCGTTCCATGACAGAATAGCGCTAGTCTGATCGACAAAGAGAAGGGTCAAATTCGTCGGAGGGCCAGGAGGTTTATAACATGGCATATGTTTTCCGTCCCTCGGATGTCTATAATAGTTCTGTTGGCATTGACAAAACGCTTGTCCGATCTTTGATGATTTTGAGTTCAAGGGACATGACGTACATTTGTTTACTTCGATTGACCGAAAAGTTCCAGCCGGACACACTAAATTGCAAAGCCAACAATAGGGATATCTATTTAGTATGTGAATACTTACCATTGCAAGTCTGCTTCTCTACATCTGGTTCAAATCCTACTTTACATTTACAGCCACCAGTAAGGATAGTCCACTTACCATCGCCTTTACACAAATATGTCGGAGGCTCTGATGCTTCCGCATTTTCAACGCATATACCTGTCTGTTTTTCTATGATTGTTATCTCTCGCCCCGTTGGCGTTTCATTAAAATGTGCAAAGTTCTCTATTACAGCAGGACAAGTTATGTAGTAAACTTTAACGGCTAAAACACTTATGCATGCTCCTTGATCACGGAATGCAAAATAAACACCCTTTTTAGTCACAGCTATGCTTTTCACCTCGGTGTTTATATCAACATCAGAATTTTGATTAAATCTCCCTTCGCCGGCCGCAATACGTGCTGCAATATGTCAAATGGAAAATTGTATAAAATGCAAAACAGGACGCCAGTTGGCAACCAAAATAAAATAATAAAAAATACAGTACTTACCAATCAATTTGTAACTATCTGGCTGCCATGGGGGCGGTTCTCGTGTAGCAGCATCGAATTCGTAGAATAACAAACTAAATGTTTCCTTGCACGACAAGGCGTTACCTACAAAAAGAAAAGTGATCCCTTTAATTTTCAATGTTCAAGGCAACTGAAACACAAAGCTGCAACATTAAATGGTGAGTAAATATGCCCAAGTCGAGAAGTAATTTATTTGTCACAGAAAGTATAACATGAACAAACGAGCAACAAATACAGAAGTCAAATATTTTTTGTCTACAGATGATAACAGTGATGGGGGAGCATCCTGAAAACTAAAAATAACTATGAAGAATTTCCGCTCAGCATAGAAATTGTGTCATGAGCCAGGAAAAATTGCTGTTAGAATTTCTATGATTGCTGGCTTTATTGTCGGGGGATTTTCTTTATTTGCAGTGGCGCGGGTGCATAGGAAATGTACTTGAACGAGGTTTGTGTCAATATTGTTAATACATGAATTCCTTTATGCACACAAATTGTTTTCGGGGATTTAACAGGAGAACTTTTTTTGTCAATCGAAATCCAGATTGTGAATGAATGAATTTCTGAGTACAAGCTGCAATAAAATTGCTAAAAAAGGGTTTGAGAAGCGCAAGGGAAATATCTATCGTCATTGTTTTTATCCTGTATGAGAATTTCAGAAAAACTTGTGTAGCATATGTATTATTCCATTGCAGCAATGCGACTTTTTATAGTCTCTGATGAACAAATCCCTTGTATTTTCGATAATTGAAAAATGTAATGTGGAAAAGCTTTGAAAGATGAAATGAACACCCCACCCCTTGTGCAAATTTTTTGCCATATCCATAATAATTTTCACACATTATGAAATAAAGCAATTAGTAATATTTGACCAGTCGTCGTAGTCTCAACAACCTTTAATAAACACTCAAGTTAGTTTTATATAGCACCTTAAAAAAGTGGTACGAAAATAGCAAATAGTTTTATGCTTATTATAACATATGGAGGACAGTGCCAAATTAATAAAATAAAACAACTTCCTATTTACAATAAACGATCCTCTATCAACAAAAACATTTATAAGACCTCCCTTCTTCTGGTCAAACTGCAACCTGAACTGTATAGGTAGTTTATTTTATGTTTTTTAGCGATCAATCAAGCAAGGTCTGACATTTTCATGATACTAATTGGGGGAACATACTACAGTACCCCGCCACTGAATTATGACCGATTACATTTCTAAAGAATTTGGATAGTTCTATGAGCACTGAGTGTTATTTTTACCTAGGTAAAAGGGTAATTATGCATCTTTTGGGTACTAACCTATACCTCTAACTTATAAAATAAGTAACCCTAAATTCCCATGGGTTCATACAGGTGCGCAGGTATAAATAAATCCAAAAGTGCATTCTTTGTAATTATTTTAGGTCTGAAGCGTGTTCGAGACAGTAATCAAGTTTATAAATATTAAAAGTGAAGAAAAAACAAGTAAAATTCTGTGAGTAAGTGAAATTGAAGTAAATGATATTCGAAGTTATGGAAAATTAAGAAGTAAAGTGAAGTTAATAATATTACTAGGTCAGTGATATAATTTGGACAATATGGGCAATGAAAATTCTGATATTTCGGCAGGAAAAAGGCCCAAGTTGTTGTTTTATTGAAAGAAAAGAAGTCAAGCTATGCCAAAATTGCAGGAATTGTAAGAATTGCGAAATCGTCCGTGGTCAACATTGCCAAAACTGTGCGTAGCTCAACAAAAACAACGCCTAGGATGGATAGAAGAATCATGCAGAAAGCTTTGCTGGAGCGAAACGCACCAGCTAGGGCTATTTTGAGGGATGTTAACGAAGCTGGCGCCAGAATATCGCTAAGGACATTAGAACGGCGATTCAAAGAAAACAACCTTTCATGCAGACGGTCCGCAAAAAAGCCAAAATTAACCAAAGTTATGTGCAAACGAAGGTTATATTGGGCAAAAATACACAGCAGTTACGGGAGTGAATACTTTTTTTATATCTCATATGAAGAAATAGCCTCACGAATCCTTTAAATTTTTGTAAAACTAATTTTCTCCTAGGTTATCTTTAGTGACGAATGCCGGTTGGAAGCGGTTAAGCACGAAATTCGTTCGAAGGAGGCCCCACGAAAGATATTCAAATGATTGTGTGGTTCGGACAGTTGAACACCCGCCATCAGTGATGATTTGAAGCTGCATTACAGCTGAAGGCCCGGGCTCAATCTATTACGTTGATGGAACACTGCGCTCCAACCAAAGTACATAGACGTATTTACGAATGTTTTTCTGCCATATTTGGATACCTTAGAACATCCACAGGAGGAATACATCTTTATGCAAGACGGTGATCCATGTCATACATCGAGAGCTAGCATGGATTGTTTAAGTTCCCTGGAATTGGAGGTTTTACCATGGCCTGGCAATTCACCTGATTTAAATCCAATTGAGAATTGCTGGGCCTATTTAAAATCAAAGGTGTACAGCCGGAGAAACAATACAATCGCTGCATTGAAGAAAAATATCGAAGAAGTGTGGAAAAACGACGATGGAATGCGAAAAATGATTAAAAAATTAATTGAAAGCATTCCTAATAGAATACAAGTAGCAATACAGGCCAAAGAAGGAAGCGCTAAATATTAATATTTAATAAAAAAAATTTTTTTTTAATATTAAAGCAAACATGCACCAATAATTATTAATTTTTGTAATAAAAAACAATTGAATTTCTACCGTTTCAATTTAAGCGAAACCCTGAATTTTCTAAAATTTGTTAATCGGTCATAATTCAATGGCGAGGTACTGTATACTCTATAGAAAAGAAAAGCAATCCAAATCGGTTCGTGCGTTACGAAGTCGGATGCCAGCCCTTCCCTCATCAACTCTGGAAGTCCAAAATTGTTTGTTTTTAATGATAGCGGCACGTAGCAAAGCAAAAATAGTGTTCTCGCTTTCGAAGATAAAATTTGATAAATTGAAATAATAGTAAAATGTTGCTATTAACTGTTAACTTAAAGAAGAGAATTGCAAGCAAAGAAACATATAAACACCGTAATTGGCGTTTTTTCGAGCTCGGCGGGTTAAATTAGTCAGACACTTATTTTCAATCACAATTATTTGCAGTCTTTATTCACCACACTGCCCAATTCATTTCAAAATTTACAATTTTTCTTCACAATGTATCACACAATGTTTAACTTATTAATCCATTTCAGCCGAGGGTTTATTTTGTGAATAATTTTTGGAAATGCACTAATTTCGATCAGATTTTATTTTTTGTTGGTCAAATTTATTTCAACAAACATTTTTCTAAGAAGAAGAAAAAACGGGAATTAAGAATACAAAGTACAAAAACTTGAAACTATTTATTTCTTTATTATAATTAAATATTAGTCTTATTATTTCTTCTTGAAAACAAAAATATACAGAGTGCAATAAAAACAACTGTAATGTGAGACTTAAATAACCCTGATAATTTAGTCAGTACCACCTAGGTGTCAGTAACTTAAGACACCTATCTGATCAAATTATGGACGGGCCCACGTACTTTTGAAATTACCAACCCTGCAACTGCCACTAACTTCACTCACCCATGTGATATTGTCAAAACTCTGGCAGCTGGCGGATTGGCAACCTCAAAAAAGGTAAGCGTTCTATAAAATTTTATCCCAAATTATCTCCACCATCCGAGGCTGGATGATGATTTAAAAAGTAAATTTCTTATTCGCAGCTCTTAACGAGTATCAAAAATTGGCAATATTGATTGTCAGAAATCCTACGCAAATTACGAAGCGGGGAATCAAATTTCTTTTTTTGGAAACACTTAGCCGAATATTTACGGGTGGCAAGTGCATATTCACTGCTTGCCTCATGCTGGAGGGACTAATTGCGGCAAAATCTTGCTGAAATCCAAATTAGCTGCCTTTAAACGGACCTAAGAGGTAATTATTTAAAATCAAAAGTTATTGTGTCAATTAAAACATCAATTTTCACTCCAACCGCTTTTAGTGGTCAGGTGAAATAACATCCTCGCTCCCATCTGCTGAGGCGAGTAAATTTTAAGCCATTTACGGCAAACTACCCAAGAGGACGCCCTTGTAGGGTCTGCTCCCCATTAGAAATCAGCTTACAGAAGCACCTACTTGTCATCACAATACGAAAACCTGTCTACAGGAGTATCAACTTTACCACCAGGCATCACATTTTAGCCCGTCAATTGCTTACTGGTAGAGCATCATCAATTCAGCAAATTGAAGGTAAACGTGCCCCAAAATTTAAATTCGTCCCGCTAGAGTACTAGAAAAAGGGATTGAAAAGCACTGATAAACGGCGGTCGAGGGAAATATCATAAACCTAGAAAACAAGGATATAGTCAGGTAATGGGAAAATTTACATTAATATACATAATGACAAGTGTCGTAAATGAGCATATCAATACTCCTTATCTGTTCAAAAGGAAAGGTTTTGTTTAAGAACTAGGCAAGTTTCAAAAGATATCGATTCTCGATTCTTTAAGTCAAGGTAATTGATAATCGTAAACAAATTGTTTAATACATTTCATGTTTGTACAAAAAATTTCTTTAGTCAAACCTTAAGAGCGCTTAGTATTACTTCCTAGTTTAGCTCTTTATAAGTACCTCGAACTAGTAGAGTTTCATAATGTGTTTTACAGTGTACCGTGACCGTAAAAGTGTACTATTATAAGCGTATATATTTCTTATTAATTTGAATTCGCTAATTAGGGCTTGAAAATTGATATATTTTATAATAACACTTTCATCCATTTTGCATCTGCGTTAGTGCATAAGTTTTGACAAGGAGTTATTACCTAAAGTAGACCGGTAGATCAAGTTAAGTAATAGCCAGATGGCAAAACGATAGGAAAAGTAAATGTAATGATCTTCTTAAATTTTATTTTGCGATATTTTTATTAATTTTAAATTCCTCGTAATAATGACCAAAGAAACGAAACTAAAAGTAATCGAAATGAAGTAAATAACTTTGGTGATATTTTGTTGATAAAGGTACCAATTATTACTAGATAATAAATTTTTTTTGTGTGTTTTCTCTTCGAAAACTTTGCTTTGTAAATTCCGTTTTCCTTAATTTTTGCACAAAGAAACATCTAAGTAAGGTAATCTCGGTGAAAGATATATATGGTTAATTTTATTTAATAAGAAAAATATTCTTGTTAGAATGTTTGGTTGCGCAATGAAACGTTTTTACTGAATTAGATTGGATTAGCGTAAAAATAGTTATAGATCAGGGTAAAACGAAAGCATTGTAATTAAGGAATTTAGCCCTAGGATATAACTAGTGGATTGGATAGACTTGTCAGTATTAAAGTATGTACCTGCATTTTAAGGAAACAATTATATCACTATCATTATGTAAATGAATTATCTTGGCATGATTTAATTTGTTTGTATTTCAGGAGACCCCAGGAAGCATCTTCCCCATCTTTGTTTCCCTCATCCCTTCTCCTTCCTTCCTCATGTGTGTAATTTGATTTTATTTCTTTTTTTGTTTATTTTGTTTCAGCATCCCTTATAGGTTGGGCCTGTACCCTAGCCAGGTACAGGGATGGGGTGGGTTAGTGACTGAACCATCGCGTAATGGGGGTTAATTTTTCTTGCGTTTGCTTTTCAAGATGGTTCAGTGCGGCTAGGAACAGCAGGTGACACCAGACCTGTTGTTCTTCCTTTCATCTGTTTCTCGTAATTTTTTTTTGTCGTGGCAGACCTGAGAGAAGGAGTCCACAACCTTCTTTCGCCACAGGCACGCGAACTTCTGTTTGCGATGTGTGATAAGATGTCCAAGGACCCTGACCCCATACCGACGAGCTAGGACGTGCTGCCAGCTAGCGCGTGCCACTTGGACATCTCGCAGCAACTTCACGTTGCTAATCATGCGCACACATTACATACACAACAAAAGAAAAATATAAGTAGATTAACAATTTTCTTAACAATAAAATCCTTAAATCTTTATTTTATTACTTCAAAATTTCATGGAACTGCCTAAAACATTTCTCATGCAAAGCTAGTCCACAAAGTTCACCTTTTTTATATGTATGCGAGTGACAAACTTTACAGCGAACTCTGGTTTCTCCATTCCCTATATAACGGTTTCCATGCGATAGGTATGTTGGAGGTATTGATGAACGCTCCTTCTTCACTAGTGTTCCATTTCGTGTTAATAATGCCTTTGCCATCCGAAGGACATCCATACGCTTTGCTAAATTCCATGCGTTTGTAAGGGTGAAGTCCAGAAGCCACGTAAAAATGGACATATACCACTTTTTACTTCTAAAAGAAATCCAAATCTGGTCCACTTGTAAGTACGATGCGCATTGGATCGTGAAATATCGCATTTAATTTTTCCTTACACTACATACCGCTTAGCAAAACCAACCGGATTTACACCATTGACATTCGAAAGAATATATATCCTTTGATTGTCCTTCCACCTTGTCAAAATAATTTCGTTATTACTGTCCGCAAAAGTTTCAAATTTTCCTCTGTTTTCTTTATTAATTAACGTTATGTTCGTCATATTTATATTTTTTAATCTATTTTCTCTTAACGTTCCAGTTCCACCAAAACTCATTCTTGTCAGTCTGGAGATCAAATTTTGTAAAGTAAAGAAGTTATCAAAATAAAATGAAAAGTTTAAATATGAAGCATAATTATAAAGTATGTTTGCAAAGTGACAAACAACGTACTCTCGACAGACAGATATCGCAGTTGTGATTTTCCTTGATAAATTTGGAATTGTAGGCAGTATCCTGAGGGACTAGCAGCAACCTACACTTTATAGCCAAATCAAATATGCTTATTTCGTATAAATTGTTTACATGGATGTCGCCGGAAGTATGCCAACAATGCCTCATCGATAGAAATATTTTGCTGGGGCATACGCTAAAAATGTCTCATTTAGGTAATCTTGTTACAGATTGGATTCGATTATTCTAAGATCTACAGCAACTCTGTCAAGAATCACAGAAAAATCCAAGGCAGAGCGAACCAATGAGAGCCATCTACATCTGCAAAAGTAAAAAAACGAAGATCGGCTGTTCGCGATTCTACAGAGGCAGTATCAGAGAGTCTTTTTCTAATCGTGGGGAGTTCAAGTCGGCAAATAATTAAATTTACGAGAAAAATCTTAAGTGTGAATAACAATTAGTGTAAAGAGGTTAAAAAATTATTTACTTAAGTTTGTGAAACAAATATTTAGTGTGAGAATTGTTTAAATTTATCAGAAAAATACTTAGTGTAAAGAGGTTAAAGAATTTGCGTAAGTTTAGGAAACGAATATTTAGTGTGAAGAAATAATTAAATTTATGAGAAAAATATTTAGTATAAACAGTAATTAGTGTAAAGAGGTGTAAGAATTTACTTAAATTTGTGAAACAGGTGTGAGTAAGTTAAATTCATGAGAAAAATATTTAGTGTAAACAACAATTAGGGTAAAGAGGTTAAAGAATTTACTTAAATTTATGAAAAAATATTTAGTATAAAGAGTAAATTAAAATTATGAAAAAATAAGTGGCGTTGTGTGACTTAGATAACCCCTACCAAAGAAAAGGTGTATCATAAAATTAACACAGCGTTGTGACTCCGGTGGTTATCCTTTCCATCCTGCTGTTGTCGGTCGGTTTATTAAATATATCTTCGAACTTATTTCGCCTTATTAACTTTGAAACCAATAAATTTCTACTATCCTCGCGATCTTCCCAGATTATATCCACTAACGATTAGTGTGCCAATAAATGCATATATATCTGCTTCGGTAATGGGTCTGGTTCATATGAACTAAAAATAAAGTCTTTAATTACAAATCCCTAATGTCAAAATCTCTAAAAATAAAATGACAAAATATTTCTGAGTTTCTGAATTATCATCATCTACATCTTTCGAATTGTATACTAATTTCATCGAAATTTGGCTCATTTTTCTGACTCTATTTATTTTCTGCTTTTGAGCTACAGCTTTTGGCATATAAACTCTATCATTTTCCTTGTAAAGGAGTACTGATCTTACAACAATATTTGCTATCTAGGCAAGAGCAAATATCTGTAAAAAATAAGAAATTAAAATTCGTCTTAAATAACAAAAATAAAAAAAATATATGCGATGAGAGATATGAGAAATTAGATTAAGTATGAATTTATTTTGAAATTTGTGTTTTATCTTTAAATTTAAGGATTTTTACGATTTTTTTAGGGATTTCTTCCTTTTTTTGGAGATTTTGTCATTAAGGATTTTTTTTTGTTAGATATTTTGTCGTTATACATTTTTATTTTTTGGGATTTGGTTTTCGGTGTTTTTGCGTAGGGATTATTTTTTACGGGATTTTGTATTGATCCCTTCGGTAATACTCAAATTACGATTTTTCTTTTTTTGTGCATAGCAATTTGTGTGATATAATCCCAAACCAACAAGCTCATGAGTAAAAAATAATTAAAAAAAATCTAACTTATTACTAGATACTGCCAATTTCAAAGGTGGCAAAAAAAATTCATTCCAATTCCAGGTTTCCATTTTTAAGTAATTTTTACATTTGTAGAACCCGGAGTAGGTGCAGGACTTCGAGCAAAATTTACGTCACACAAATTTAAGCTATCATCCAAAAACTTTACTTCACCTTCCGTATTGAGTTGTTGTCTGTGAAGCCGGTTTGGATCATTTCCCTCTTCATTATCGGAATCCCCATTTGTAAGAACGGCTGGATCTGGCGGTGCTATTAAAATTTCTTCAGGAGTAGGATCATTTGTATCCAATTCATTCATAGTTTGCAATATTTTAGCAACAGATAAGGTATTCTAAAATCGAATTGTATGAAAAATACTTTGTACAGCCCAGTGGTGCGTTAAGGGGTTATACGCAGTCAGCGGGCTTATTATGGAACACGAAAACGAAACGAATTTCTAGTCTAGAGACTTTTTTAAATGAGAAAGTGCATGTAAAAATTTGTCTCGACTAGAAATTCGTTTCGTCTTCGTGTTCCATAATACGCCCCCAGGATTTTGAAGAAATATATTTTTTTTTATTTACATACAAAATGTCAGGTCGATCCGACAAATATTCTCGGAGTTACTAATAATAATAATAAAAGTTTATTACAAAATCCACTTGTCAAATTAATTCAGCAATATTGATCAATTCAGTAATATTAATATTAATGTTTACTTATGCATAAAAGAAATAATACTAACAAAAATATAAGGAAAACAAAAAACAAAGTAACTAAAGTAAAATTTTAAATTAAATTATTCATAATTAGAAATGTTATTAATACAATAATTATTAAAGAAATTCACAATAAAACCAAATTGCTCAAGAAAAAAAAATAAGCTATAAACTTACAACAATGGCTCTGAGGCCGTCTGTTGGGGTTGGCATATTTTTATTATTCCAAATGTGTTATTTGGAGCAAAAGTTATAATTCTAGCAAAAGTATTTCAGTATATGTTAGTATACATAAATGTTCCTATATTTATTCATCCTTATTTGACTACGAAGGAGGAGAAGAAGAAACAACGACATGAGTGACTAATTATTAAATTCATTTACAAGAAAATTCCTATATTTCCAGGCGCTTGTTACATATGTGAAAAAATTAGTAAAGTCCGGTTGTCCGTTTAAAATATTTATTATCTCTTCAGTGAGAATCTTTTTATTAAACGCCAGAAGACGGAACTCGGAGAGAATAGGACATCTTCCCAAAAAGTGAGACAGGTCTTCATCTTCATCCAGATTCACCTTCTTGCCTCCATGGGCTGGCGTTCAAATTAATTAGTCCTCCTCTATACTTAATGATTAAGTTAATTTTCTTTATAGAAAAACCATCCCTAAAATAATTTGGGTTACTTAATGGATACTCCAATTTGTCATATAAGCTGTGCCTAATTGTATATCTTGCTCTGTCAGTGGCTTTGCTCTTCAACCAAAGGTCCTCCTTTTCGATGATGTCCATTAAAATCGTTGTATACATTGCTCATCGGCGATAATTATGTTAAAGTCAAGACGATGTTTCTGTGCTAGTTCTGACCATGTCTCAAACCAGTATAAGTTCTTTTCCATTATTTTCTTTGCTAATATATGTGGTAATCTTTCGCTATCATATTTATAAAGGACTCTAAGGAGGTAATTAAAATGGCATTCTAATGTGTAAATATAAATATTCGATAATCCTGTCTCTAATGAAAGCAGATAGTTGGGGGTCTGTTGAGGAAGGAGGAAGAGCTTCTTAATAAAAAAACGAAGTAATTTCTCCACCTGTAAAATCATATTTGGAAAGACAGCTGCCTACCTGGAGCGCCCCCTCTTTTATTACCTTATTGTATTGCTAAGTATATATTGGTTAAAAGATATTATAAAAATAAACCCATCTCTCCAAGTGCATCGGGAACCACAACTAGTGAAACCTTTAATCTTGAATAATTCTTCTATACACTTAAGTATAAAAAACTCCACTTCTTTTTTTGTTCATTAAATAGCTATTGATTTTAATGTATCTTATAAGAACTAAATCAACCCCTAACATATCAATTCGTAACTATCCCTAACGTAATCTAGTAAAAAAGATACTACAACCTCACTAGTAGAATAAATTAGTAGAATGAATTTGTATAAAAAAAATTATTCAAGGTTAAGAGTTGCAGTAGGGGTGGTTCCCGATGCACTTGGAGAGTCAGGAATCACCTCAAAGTTCAAAAAACAACCATCCACACTAAAACTTCTTTTAACTATGTTTGGGGGTGCCAACGAGCTTATATGGCCAATTATCTGGAACGAGGGGTAGCGGCAAATTCTTCTAGATACATAAAAACTTTAAAACACCTCCCATGCCGAGTTTGTCGCGTTAGAGGCAGCATGACAACGCTCGACCGCACACCTCGAGCCGAACAGAAGAGGCTTTGCGTAAGCTGAAGTTTGAACCGAATCCACATCCTCCCTACTCCTCCGATCCCGCGCCAAGATATTTCTATTTTTTCCTCTTGGACGATGAGGTGAAGACTGCTTTTGCGTCCGGGATTCAAGAAAAATCGGAAGAATTTTTCAGTGACGGGATGAAAAAAACTTCTTACGCGTTGGGAGAAATGCGTTAGGCTTAACGGTGACAATTTTGAAAAATAATTATGCCATTTTGAAACTAAAGACTTGTACTTTTATTTATTTTCCCCATCTCGATATTTTTCTTTACGATCACGCTCTACAAGCATGTATGCATTACTTTCCAGCCCACCCTCGTAATTATAGATCCACCCCAAATTTTTGTAGGTTTTGTACACCATTGAATTCAATTGAATAAATTATTAATATTACCTCTCTTAGCAAAGTTTGAGCAGTATATTGTAGCAACATTTATTTCGAAGTCTTAGACAAACTGTTTGTTAAAACACCACGTGGAACGAAACTCTCTCAGCTGCGAAAAGGTTTGGTAGAGGCTTACGCAAAGTGAGGCAAGCCAGTGTAAGCAATGGTTAGGAGAAATAGGTAGATCCTACAATGTAGTTGGCAATTTCTTAAGAAATGTAGACATCTACAAAAAAACGTCCAGAATGGCCTTCGGAACTTTCTGAGCAGCAAAATAGACGAATAATAAACATAACGCCCAAGTCAACAACTTCGACTGCATAAATTCGAAGAGAGTAGTGCGGGTTATATGTATCGCCAGAGATCGATGATGAGTGTTTAACACGAGTTCTCATATTCGGCGGGCTTAATTAAAATCTGTACCTCATTTAAAGTATCATCCTAAGATAAAAAGGCTACAATTTGCAAAGTTAAACATTGATCAGCGATGAAATATAGCTAGTAGTAATTAGACATTTCACCGCTAACTGAGTTGAGTTTTGAGTGCGGACGGGGACTTGCTCCCCCAATTTTAAACTCGGTTACGAGCACAAAACAAATTTAAAGTTCTTTTCACAACGTTCTTTCACTTCGCCATTTATGCTTTATTAAAAAGCGCAATCCAGTGATAGTCGGGGAAATAACATTTTATTTCACGGTGCGTTGAAGGCCCTGCAGCGCGTGCTGAGAGCAAGTTGCAGTTGAATCGAGTTTTTGGTCTCTTTGGGACTCCCTGGTGAATGCCCAGGAAGTCCCCGAGGAATATGACTTTTTGCATAGTATATATGATTGTTTAATATATTAGGTGTTATATGAACAGGGGCGTAGAGTACTTTTCGGGAGCCCTGGGAAAATTTTTTTTTTTTAATTTTCCAATCTGTAATCTTTTTTTAGCATTTCCATTATTTTTGTAAACGATTTGAATTATTTCAGAAACAATCAGTGTTGTACAGTGTAGTCGCCGTGAAATTTTCGATGCATTGTATAAACAATTGCATTTGGACCTGGGCGACAAAATAAAAATTCTGGAACAACATCTATTGAAAGATAAAAGGGGATCTTTCACATTCGATACAGACCAGAAAATTGCATTGAAAGATCTCATCAACAACTTGAAAAGAAAATGGATTGACAGCAACAGAACGCATGAACGTTTTGACAAAAAACGCAGAATGGTTGAATGGGACTATAGCCTTCAAGGTGTGTTTAATGAAGACGAAATTATTCACAAAATCAGACGAAATTATTCACAAAATCATGCTATGTTTAATAAAAACGAACTTTTAATTTTGAAAACTTTGTCTATGATTTCGTCAGACACAGTAGAGTCTCGATGATTGTCGTTAAAAAATAATGTCATAGAGTCTATATTTTGCAGATACAGCGGCTTAATAAATCAAAACAACCTGAATGGAATGGACAGGACCCACTCATTTCTAGTTTAAGATTAGATCCGCTGAAAAAAATAGCACGATGTCATCAGAGGCTCCTATTGAGATTTCGAGTGCAGAGTTGGAATCAGATAACTCTGACGCAAGCTCATATGCAGATGATGATTCTGCATCTGATAGTGATTAAGACTAGGTCGTTATAATTTTTAATAGCGTTATAACTCGTTAAGGATTACTTGAATTATTAGAATTATGGTGACCGACTGCAAAAATACTATTTTGTACAATAAAATACATTACATGACTTATATATCTCTTTTTTTCTTCAGTGCCTTTCACCACTCTTGAAAATAAGTTAAGCTTCAATTGGACGGCTTCTTTTATATTGTAGGCATGTAAAACGGTAACTTTGTATTTTTCTTTTCATCATATTTACCGGAAATATCAATTTTTTTTAATAAAGAACCGAAAAAACCACGTACTTGATGTTTGGCTTCAATCGAAAAACGTAATTTCAATTTTAACAGTACAAGTCCGCCATTTTTTATCCGCCATTTTGAATTTTGAAAAAATAATATCATATATGAATTAAGCAACTAAAAAAACTACAATACCGGCCTTATGTGTGTGCAAAAAATTCATCAGTTCATGGCTTGTAGTTTACGGAGGTTTTGGTAGAGTATATTCCCTGGTTAACACCACGAGGAAAAAATTTTGGTATGGTTTAGATTTTACGTTTACATCTGTTGTCCTCAGGTAAATTACGATTTTTTAATTACTTGACGGTTTAAAAATACACTAATGCTGTAATCGTAAAGAATGAAATATTTTAATTCTAGGTGAAAATCTTAATATGTACAAGAGTTGGTATAAGTTATCATGTTTCATTGCTAAGTGTTTTTTCTCTGGAAAAGTAGTACTAGAATGTGTAAATATTTTTATTTTAGATGTTGTATGTATATAAGGAGTGGTCCAGAAAAAATTTACCCATTTATTTTTGTTTGTAATAAAAAAAGTAATGAGAATTTTTGAACAAAATTTATGTATTTTATTTCTTGTCAATTAAGCTTTAAAATATAAAAGTTTTATCCTATACATTATTTCTTTTGATATAAATTTTTAACTTTTTTATTCAAGCCCTTCATTAGATTTAGAACAGTTATATTTGTTACGTTATTATACGTTTTTTTCATTTATTTTTAAAATCAATCTCATTTTTGGCAAATTTCTTTGTTGTCCTGAGCTCCTTTTTCATTAATTAGACGTTTCAAAAACGTTTTTTTTATTGTTTTAATCGATAGGTATATGCTTTTAGAATATTATTCCAAAGCCCATTGTCGAAATTGTGGAAGATGTGCCGCTTGAAAGTGGCTGGTGCCGAGTCGGCCGAGTGCGCTGAGCGTCAACGATCAAACTTTAAACGGTGTTTTCTCGAAACCATGTTTTTCAATATGTCGAAAGTGATTACGAAAAAACTAGTGAACCGAAAAAAAAATCATCTGTAGACCATTTTACATAAAAAACCAATTTTTTTTAAAGCCTGATTTTTATGGTTAATAATCGAATTTCGCAAAGATCGTAGTCTATCTACGATAAGAAACCCTCTCGAGTATAAAAATGTTTGGTTTTATGATTTCAGATGAGAATTGCGGCCATGATCACTTTCGCAAATTTCGATGTCAGCGGCGAGACGAGTTACAATATCCAAAAATTTTTTATTAATTTTCAATTGTTCATGTTGAAAAAAATGTTTTTTTTTTTCATTTTTAAACATTGCGCTAAATATATATTATACCAATTTGATGTGTTCTATCTTCATTTCTCAAAAATAAATTGCAAAAAAGTACTTCTTTTTCGGCCTCTAAAGGTAGTTACCCCCTTAATGCCCCATATCTCTCTACTGGACGAAGTTCGGTGCAGTTTTCTGCATTTGCTTCTCTTGGTACGATATTCATATTATTGGTTCTATACCACTCTATCGTTGATTTTGCGTAATGACTGGTAGCCAAATCTGGCCAGAACACAACAGACCCTTCATGCTGTCGAATAAAAGGTAGAAGTCGTTTCTGAAGGCACTCGTTAATATAAATATTTGAGTTTATCGTCCCTTTAAAAATAAATTCACTGCTTCGTAAACCATAAGAACAGATCGCCTGCCAAATCATATATTTCTTTGGAAGTTTTGTTATTCCTTTTGTTGAAAATTTTCTGTGTACTCCGCTCCGACTTTTGGCAGTAAAATATTCGTCGCCTGGTATCTGTGAAAAGTCTGCCTTGCAGTAGGTTTCATCATCCATAACGACACAATCATATTTCGTCAGGTACTTCTCATAATGTTTTCCCTCCTTTCTTCTTGCAGTTTTTTCTTCATCTAACACATGGACTGAAAAGTCCCGGGCCTAACAAAGAAAACGCGGTTTTTTTTTTGTTCAAAATTGGCTTTATTCATCAACGTAATCTCCATCAAGAGCCACACAATCATTCCAGCGCTGCTCTAACATTTCAATACCACTTTTGTAGAACGATTTATCTTTTGCCTCAAAATAGGCCTCAGTTTCAGCGATAACCTCTTCATTCGAGCGAAATTTCTTACCGGTGAGCAGTTTTTTGAGGTCTGCGAACAGCCACTAGTCGGTGGAAGCCAAATCTGGCGAATACGGTGGATGTGGGAGCAATTTGAAGTTCAATTCATGTAGTTTTGCCATTGTTTTGATTGACTTGTGACACGGTGCGTTGTCTTGATTAAACAAAATTTTTGTCTTTGCCATATGCGGTCGTTTCTTTGCAATTTCAGCCTTCAAAAGCTCCAATAACGCTATATAATATTTACTGTTGATGGTATTTACCTTCTCAAGATAGTCGATGAATATTACACCACGCACATCCCAAAATACCGAGGCCACAACCTATCCAGCCGATTGTTGTGCTTTCGGGCGCTTTGGACGAGGTTCACCAGTTGCTCTCCACTCAGATGACGATCGGTTTGATTCCGGAGTGAAGTGATGGACTCATGTTTCATACATTGTCACATATCGACGCAAAAATTTCGGTTGGTTACATTTAATCATGGCCAAACACTGCTCAGAATCATCAACACGTTCTTGTTTTTGGTCAACAGTGAGCAAACGCGGCACCCACTTTGAACAGAGCTTTCTCATAGTCAAATGCTCATGCAATATAAAACCAACACGTTTTTTTGATATCTTTACGATGTCAGCTAATTCACGTAACTTCACTTTTCGATCATTCAAAACGATTTTGTGGATTTTTTTGATGTGTTCTGGTGTTACCGCCTCATTTGGACGTCCACTGCGTTCTGCATCATCGGTGTCTCTACGACCACGTTTGAAGTCAGCAAACCAACGTTTTATTGTTGTTTTCGATGGAGCGGAGTCCTTATAACACTTTTCAAGCCATTGCTTTGCTTGAACGGTATTTTTTCGCATCAAGAAGCAGTGTAAAATTCAAAAATGAAATTGTTTTTGATCCATTGTTCCGAAAATAACAAAAGTAGTGTTACTCTTAGCACAATAACTCACAAACTTATAAGTAGAATATCATGAAATTTTAACGGCTTTCTTTTGAAGGTTAGTACTAACTGAAAAAGCGGTGAATGCAATAAGACTAGCGCCATCTATGTGTTAGGCCCGGGACTTTTCAGCCCATGTGTTAAATTGGAGCTCCTTAATCCACAGATTTTTTTATACCTGTGTACTGTAGACTTTGATGTTCCTGCCAATGTCACTGATGTGATGGGGACCTGGTGAAAACTTGGTGCGGCACTTGTTGTGTAAGGGCGTAGTCCCTTTGAATCGCTGCTTCCAAAGTCCCTTCACTTCTTCTTTGTACCTAATAGGAAAATTAGATACAATCCGATTTCTTTGTCTATAAAATAAAAATCGGTTAATTTTGATTTTTTTGAAATATTTTTATTTTTTATATTTCAACCGTCTAGTTCGGTTGATTCGTAAGAACTAAAACTTTTACAATATTACTTAAAAAGAAACATTAAATCTAAACAATGAAAACGTGTTTAAAATTTTCTGTGTATTGAGTACAGTATTTCTTGTCTATGAAGAAATGATTATATAGAATTTCAAAGTGTTTATATTTCGCAATTTAAAATTTATCAAAGTGTACAGGTTGAGTAAAATATCATTTGACAGTATAGTCTGTTTGAAAAAATCAAAGTGGATTTAGAATAATTTAATTTTTAATTTTTTTAGCAATTATCTAAAATTATACAATTATAATACGTGTAGCTACCGCTACAGTCACCATATCTCTTTCCGAAGTGCCCGGTTTCCGCGAATAAGTTCGCTTCATCTGGTTTATGTCGTCTGGACGTGAAGGCCCCGGATTTCTTCCTGACCCTGCTTTCCTTTCTATTGAGATGCCTTGCCTGTACTTGGTAATAGTCCTTTTTACCATTGAATAACTTGTGTTCAGGTCATTTGCAATTTTTTAGAAATTTTATTGTTGAATTTTCCAGGAAGTTTTTTTCGGGAAGTTATTAGAGTACTTTCGAAACTCGACGTGTCCAAAGCTAGTGGGCCTGATGGTTTCTCGACCCTTGTTTTAAAATGCTGCGCCTCTGCTTTGGCTAAACCTCTGCGCAAACTTTTTCACCTGTCATATTCAACAGGAATGTTTCCAAGTGTATGGAAACTTGCTCATGTTCAACCGATACTTAAAAAGGAGAGGCATGCGACCCCTCTAACTACAGACCAATTGCACTAACCTCGATCATATCCAAAGTTTTTGAATCACTCATCAAATCTCAGTTGTTGAAATATCTAGAAAATACCCATCTTATCAACGATTGCCAGTACGGTTTCCGCGCTGGCCACTCAACCGGAGACTTACTAACGGCTCTAACGGAGCGTTGGAATCATTGTCTCCATAATTTCGGTGAGTCCGAAATCGTCGCTCTTGATATTTCAAAGGCTTTTGATAGAGTCTGGCATGCTGCCCTTTTAGCCAAACTTCAAACATTTGGTCTGCACCCTACCCTCATTAAATGGACAGAGAGCTTTTTGTCAGGCCGTTCAATCCGTGTAGTAATTGACGGAGTTACATCTGATTCGTACGAAATAAATGCCGGTCTACCTCAGGATTCAGTTCTTTCACCAACCTTATTTCTTCTTTTTATTAATGATCTCTTATCCCTTACTCTCAATCCTATTCATAGTTTTGCCGACGACAGCACCCTTGATTTCGCGTACTCATTTGATTCTGTAATGAATTCACGTGGAAATGCTACAGAAGTCAATCGGGAACGCATGTTTAGATCATTAAATAACGACATTTCTATGGTCCTCGCTTGGGCCAGAGCAAATCGTGTTACGTTTAATGCATCCAAAACTCAATGCTGTTTAATTTCCCTTAAAAAACGCCCAGTTCACCCCCAACTCATTTCAGTCGACGGAGTGAATATACCCAATTCACCCTCCCTAAAGATCTTGGGTATTGAGATATCCAGCAATCTTAGCTGTACTGATCATATATTTGGAATCGCTAAAAGTGCGATGAAATGTTTGGGTTTTCTACAGAGATGTAAGAAATATTTCACTTCACCTGAATTATCGCTGATCTGCAAGTCCCACATTAGGCCTAGACTTGAATATAATTCCCATATTTGGGCAGGGGCAGGACACACCGCATTGTCCGCGTTAGACAAAGTGCAGCGTAAGGCTGTTAAACTTATTGGCGATTCCTCAATCTCTGAGGGCCTTGACTCTCTGGAGCATCGACGGAATGTCGATTGTCTCTCACTCTTTTATCGCTATTTCGATGGCCATTGTTCTAACGAAATTGCTAGCCTTGTAGACTCATTACAACGCGCGAATATATATATATATATATATATATATATATATATATATATATATATATATATATATATATATATATATATATATATATATATATATATATATATATATATATATATATATATATATATATATATATATATATATATATTTGGACAAGATTGCTTCACGCACTTCTTTTTCTTTTTGCGACATTTTAACACTATGGTTTACAATGCACGAATGATTCATATCAGCTCAAAATTCAGTATTTATAGAATTTTTAGCAATAAAATGGACAAGGAAGATTTCGTGTGCTTCCGAGATTTTCGGGATGATACATATGTATATGTATTACCAAATGAATTAGTCACAAAGATAGCTGGACAATTTGCCTACAGTACAACGTTTCGTTTGGGGTTCAGAAAACTTAAAAAACATGTAGTAAGGTTAAAATATTTTTTTTTTCATGACAAAATAATTAATATATTATTTATATATTATATATTAATATATCGGGGTTTTTATACTTTAGCGTAGAAAAAAATTATTCAACGTTAAGGGTGTCACTTGGAGGTGGTTTCTGATGCACTTGGAGGGTAGGAATTATTTAAAAAAAAATACTTTCTAATCAATAAAAATTTAAACAAACAAAAATAGCAGAGTTTTTCTATATCTTAATGTAGAAAAAAAATTTATTAACAAGGGGGCAAGGGGTGGTTTTGATGCACTGGCAGTCAAATTACCACCAATTTTATTCCAGAACTGTAATGCCTTTTAGATTAAATATAATTTAAAATTTTATGTTTTCCCTTCAAAATATTTATGAAAGTTAGGTTTGAGCTGATAGTGACTACACGATTAAATAGATATGTTGCCAAATGCAATTTTTTTCTTATTCTGCAGGTTGTTCTGAACATTTTCGTCTAAAAATCATTGTGTTATGATGAAAATTGCCAAAGTTATGAAAATTTAACTTAAACTGTGTCACACTAGTATTCAAGAAATACAATAAAATTTTATATGGTTAATAAGAATGGCAAATGGAACATATAAAAAAAATCATAAAAATCTGAGACCATGAGTTGCATTTTTATCTTTGGCTGGATGATTTGAAATGGAATGACCCTGTAGCATCTAAACTATTAAATATATAAATTTTAAAAAGAATTAAATTAATTTAATACAGATTTTGCGGTTTTAATTATTTTTTCTATCATCTTGTCATTATATGACATTATCTTCTCATTGTGACAATAATTTTTGAAGCAAAAAATATTTATACATAGAAGTTAATATTGCACATATTAAAATAAGGCTTACGCTCCAAACCATATAAATCGTATCTATAATATAAATAATATTATATTAAATATATATTTATACAGTAGAATTTCCTTTAAGTGGCATTGGTACAAGACCTTGACATGTATCATCTACGTACCTATCTTCTAAACAATCTGCGTTTTTCCCTACGATTTTTGGAACCCTTTTGGATACGTCTAGGTTAGAAGAAGTAGGTAAGGGAAGGGGGGATAGCTCTGGAGCTGTCGTCGTGTATTTGGCATAGTAGCCCGTATTTTAATTTTCAGTTGAATCTTTGCTTTTGGAGTGTCAACTTCGTGAGTTTTCAAAATGTCAAAGGGACAACACCATATTGTGTATTTTGTTTTTGAAAAAACAGACCTTTAAAAAACTCACTCTACCTATTATGGAAAAGTGTAAAAATATTCTTGCGATTCGAAAAAAAATTAACTTTCCATGAATGATGCTTTACAAAAAAAAACACAGACCTAGTCTTCATTCTAATAATACATCGGAATCAAGGAAAGTTACAAATGCTCGTACTATCATAATAACATTCGGTCAATATTTATGTCCATCTATAATAGGCAATGAAAATTCACTTAGAGGCACATCAGGTCAACATTTTAATATAAAAAGTCCAGATCAAGTGCGAGCATGAAATTTTGTCAACGAATTAAAAAACATTCACTTCAAGGATGCTCTAGTTCGATTTTTATGTAACCACTGGGAAAATGATTAAATGGTTCCTTTCATTGAGGTCCCATACACTGTCCATGATACTTGCCAAGTAAAATGAACAATTTTTTCATCAAGTAACACGAAAAGCAATAAAGCCCACAGACGCTCCATGTTAATTGTAACTTTCATTCAGTAATGAACGGAACAGCAATGGATAAAGATAAAGTGTGATACTAAAATTCGTTCTAAGTGGGTGAAAAAAAGGATTCAGAGAAGAGATTATGAAAACACATATCTATAGTAAAACCGCCTGAATCTGGTACTAATTTTTATAACTACAAGGGTTTCTACAGCATTGTGTTGATGTCTATAGTAAACTGTAACTATGAGTTTATCTATTGTCATGTTGGGACAAATGAACGTGTATCTGATGGTGGAGTTATACTATAGAAGCAACTGATTGATGATTTTAGATGGAATAAATTAAACTTGCCTCATCCATCACAAAATAAACTCTTTCTAACATAAAAGTATATAAAAATATAAACAGTTTCATTTTAAAACAATCTATGTGAATTGCTGATTCTGATTTAGATTTCTCTTAGGATTTCTTCTTAATAAAGAAGTTTGGGATGTTTCCCTACTCTGCATGGTTTGAGGGATGTCCACTGAAGTCGGGTCACCGGAAGAAAAATTCCCTTGTACGAATGTAGTGACTATACGGGAGCTTCTTTTAAGAGTACCTAGCTGCGCTTTATACATGACATCATGCAGTAATTTCTCCGCGAATATACTCATACTCGGAGACAGTTTCCTTAATTTTCCTTATTTTTACCAACTATATCAAATTCATCCTGCTGACATTCATCTAAGCGCGCACTTACTTTATGCAGAATTTGATCGGAATTGATCTTTTTCTTTTTCGCTCTTAGTTTCTGAGTGTTAACAAGTTGATCAGGGGACATGGCCAACTAGACTGAGAGAGTGCATCTTCAACAATCTGTAAGGATGAACATTAATGAATTTGATGAAATTTCTAAATTATGTACTTACATTATTGTACTTGTGCTTCTGCTTTCATCTAAATGGCCAACTGCATAATCCGTGGAGGATTTTCCGACTCGCTGAGTCTCCTGGTCACTTAAAAAGTTAAGAAGTTCGAAATACCAAAGTTTCGGCTTGTAGACAGAATCCGCACTAGCTCCTGATCTCTTCGAATGGTTAATTTTTTTAGTTGACTTCTAATTTTTCTTCACGAAATCTGCGTTCGCATCTTTGTGCACATCGCGG
Source organism: Leptarthrus brevirostris (assembly GCA_964036015.1). NCBI lineage: Eukaryota > Metazoa > Arthropoda > Insecta > Diptera > Asilidae > Leptarthrus > Leptarthrus brevirostris. The sequence continues at coordinate 10,547,689 of OZ038376.1, read as the reverse complement.
ATTTTGTTCACTTATTTTTCATACGCAACGTTTTTTAAATTCAAATTGTTCAAATTATCTTCACCTTCGATTTTCCACAAACACTCTTCTTGCCGATAAAGCTCAATAAATTTCGCCAAGAAAAATCTCTATCGAAAATGAGTAGATCACTCATATTTAAAATTTTCACGGATGCAAACAGTAATTTTAAATTATCTTGAAATTTTAACACGACAGTACCTATTACATGAGATAAATGCAGCAATATTCATGCATGAGCCCGCAAACGATCACTATTACTTGATGTCCCTTCCAAGTAACTTGATGAAAATCAGTCGAAATTTTATTTCTGTCAAGCCATCCATGTTACTTGAAATACAGTTTCAAGTTCTTTATAACGACGATCGATCAAGTATCATGGAAGGATGAGTCATATCAAGTAAAATGACAAGTATCATGGACCGTGTATGGGGGGGGCCTCATTGGCGAGAAAACTATATATATATAAATTACGAAGTATAAGTATGAAAAAAAATTGTAAAATGTACAATCCCGGATTTAGATTGTAAAGCTCATGAAGAAAGTGATACGAAAATAGTATTTCATGTTTGTCAAATTAATTTTGACGCTAATGTTTTTGGATGGCAAGAAAAGGAGGATAAATATGTTTTTAAATGGTGATCAATTTTCACCAAATATCACCAGCATAACAGGTGTTAAAAACACGACAGGTATATATTTTATTTTTATTTATAATTTTTGACTGAAAACTTTCATACAAACAAAAAAATTCGAAGTAACGACAATAATCAAATTTATTTTTGTTAATAGATAACACCCAACAAAGAAAGGAAATGGAGCGAGTGAAATGAAGATCAAGTCGAAGAACAAAATGAAAAAGAACAGGAAGAAGTAACGTGTATGACTCCACAGAAGACTCCAGTGATGAAAATGACGAAATATAATTATAATAGCATTTTTTATAAATAAAATTTCTATTAATTTTTACTTCAGAAATTATTGTCCCAATGTTTCTTTGGAAATTACAGATTTTTTTTGTAGTGAAATTACAAAATACGACTTAAGATTTATTAATAAAAATTTAAAATTCCTTATACTCCCTACTATTAGTGACAATTTTTGCTTTACAGTTTCACTCATTCTTATTAACAAGTTCATACGACGGAATCGATTCCCGGTGGCGGATTCGATTCTCACAGTGGAACCGGTTCCATTGATGGAATCGATTCCTATTTGGAACCGGGTACCCGATTGGAACCGAATTTTTGGTAGGAATTGATTCCTTCCCGGTTGGGTGGGTACTCGGGTTTTCGGGTTATACGATTCCAACTGAGAGCTCTACCTTTTATTAGCAGTTTATAGTGGTAGATGACGTAAAATCCTCCGTTTTCAGGGCAGCTGACAATTATTTTTATGTTAAATAGTATTTCAAGTTAATATTTAAACATGTTCGAAAGTATTGAATTGATTTTTTCATTGTTTATTTTTGATATATTTTCAATTTCATCATAGCCAACTCCACTCAGACGCAAACGACTGAAGCTTGGTTTGCTTTTTAGTGATATTCAAACCATCGATTAATACGAAAATTAAGAGGGATGAAAATACCTGCAAAAATTCAACGCCGCCTCCTCATTTTTATTTTCAATCCAGCATTTAAGGTAAGTGGTTGGTGTAGTAAGTAATAAAATATCGACCTATCAACTCGGAGGTCCCAGATTCAAATCCCTCCGGCGACAACTCATGATTGTTTTCTGCTGACAACAGATCACGATAAAGAGGCCGTGGGGGTTGCAGGGAAAATGTCAGTGGTTCGGAATACACTTTAAATTATAGGACCACTTGCAATCATTGTCTCGAATCGGATGAAATAGTTCTTCCGCCCCACAAGAGATTACGAGAACTAGAGATTTAAGGTAAACACCCGTGCTTCGATGAATGCACTTAACGTGCCTCCACTGCTAAGCTTCGTTGTGATTAAGGTTTGCAGGTATAACACTGTTGCTGATTTTTACTCATCACGACGGCTTCGCATGAGTGGATCCACGTTTTCCCGGTACCCTGTAAACTCAACGTGACCAAAGCTACTGCACCTGATCGTTTCACGTCTCGGGTTTTAAAATGCTGCCCTCCTGCTTTGGCTAAACCTCTGCGCAAACTAGCATATCTGTCAAACTTTGTCATATCTGTCATACGCAACGGACAGTTTTTGTCTGAAGAGAAACGTGCTCATGTTCACCTGATACCGTAATAAAAAGAGGCAAGCGACCTCTCTAACTACAGACACTTCGGGTTTATCTAAAGTTTTTGAATCACTTATCAACTCCCAATAAATGAAATATCTAAAAATAAGCATCTTTTAACGATTACCAGTACGGTGTCCATGCATAAACTGCAGGACCATTGAAGAACCGCGATTCGTGCAGAGTTGAGCAGCATCGAAGAAAATATAATAAAATAATTTAATAAGTAGTATAAAGACCGCATTATTTGAGCTGATAACGAAAAGTGGAGGATCCATGTAATTCATGTAATTAGTACACCCCTTTTAATAGATTGCCATCTCATTACCTTTCCAAAAAGGTGCAACATGTCCACGTAGAGAATATATGTAGAAAGTTATACGTAGAAATCCTATCGGAGAATATTATAAAAATCAAAGAAATTAAACCCAAATTAATTCTAAAATCACAACAATCACCTTCTAAGTCCCTGTTTAAGTCGTATTGCAGCCCGTATTTTCGTCCCTGCATTCCCAATTCGGTTAACTAAATCCTCCCTTTTGTTAACTGGGCTTAAATAAACTTCATCCTTCATTGTTCCCAATAAGAAAAAGTTCAATGGGGTAAGGTCTGGAGATCTAGCAGGCCAAGGAATCCGTGCACCTCGTCCAATCCAGCGGTTAGGAAATTTGTCACTTAGTATTACCTTCACAATGTGAGCCATATGCGCTGGTCCTCCATCCCGTTGCTGAAACATTCCCCTAAGATTATCCATAGGGTTCTCTTCTATTAGATCTGGCAGTGTATTCTCCAAAAAGTCCGCATACATTTCACTATTTAGCACTTAAGCACTTGCGGCAAAACCAAATGGTTGCCGATAATACCAGCCCAAACATTGACACTGAATCTCTGCTGGAATGAGGTCACCTTTGCCCTATGTGGGTTAGTGTTCGACCAGGTATGGAAGTTCGTGATATCATTCCTGGTGAATTGACATTCATATGTCCACAGAATACGGTCCAGGAACGCTCTGTCGTCAATGTCGCGTTCCATAAGCCAAGTTGTAAATTCCAGTTTTCTCTCAGAATCTCCTTCCAGTAGTCCTTGGGCTGGGTGATGATGATATGGACGTAATCTCCCTCGATGAATAACCCTCCAAAAATTAGATGACGACACTACTAATCGTCTTGCGACTCGTTTCGTACTCGTCTCAGGGTCCTGCCTGACGATGGTAATTCTTTGCTGCTCGACGCCGGCAGAAGTTCCAGAAGTTTCGGGTCGTGTCTCCATGTCGTGTGAAGTTACACTTCCTGTTTCTCTTAACCTTTGGAAAGTCCGTGTAAATACCCCTCTTTGGGATGCTCGCCGGTTAGAGAATCTCCTATGATATTCCAGTACAGCCACTCTCTCTTTTCCGTATACTACACCATAAATATAAATAATATCCGCGTATTCCTCAAATGTAAATTCTACCATTTTTTAATAATTTTTGCTTAAAAATACCCGTACTTATACTTATTGATTTGTTTTTCAACTATTCTTGATGACTGACCCTTTTTTATAGCCAAATTTTCATCAGGTACGAGTAACAGAACGCCTGGATACAGAGGTGTGATTTCTAGCTAACACAAGCTAATATCGAAAATAAAACTAAATTACACTAACATTTTTATAACTTTTTTGCAGCAATAATTAAAATTAATTACCTGTTAACCCAAAATAAACGTTTTCGACCCTTTATTTCAAAAATGTTATTTCATTGAAGAATTTTCTACCTAAAGTGCAATAAAATAATGAGGTTATCAAGGATTTCCAAGGATGCGGTTCTTATAATCCCTTGTCTTCCTTGCAATGTTGCATATTTTGGAAAGGTAATAAACAAGAAGTGTACCTACTTATTACAGGAATTTCGGAAACAATTTGGAAAAATGCTGAATTTTAGGTAATCACAAACCAGTTTTTTCACTTTTGGAAGTCACTGTACCTGCAATGGTAGGAGATCAGTAGTGTTGACACGTTTGGAAAGCTCATTAGGATAGTTGTTTTCTAGCGTTTGTTTGATGTGGCTGTGTTGGTTAGATCAAGAGATAAAAATAAAAGAGTAATCTGCATACCATGAAAAACTTAAATTTATGAATCACCCTGTAACTCCCAAACGGTTGAGATTGCCCCCCCCCCCCCCATACAATTTTTTTTTTGTTTAGTTGAGATATCACCCTACGCATTTTGGCACGTGAGATCTGAAACACCCTGTATTTAAAAATTATTGTGGATTAGTTTTTTTTTATAATATATTGTCTCAAAATAATAGTTTATTCGTTCCATGCGCTAAAACAGACTGACACTGAAGAAAATTATGGCGTTAATTCTTATTGGTGATTTAACCACTCAACAGAACAATTTTTTACGTGCTGGGTGACACATTGGGTCACGTGATTTGGATTAGCCAATAAGAACACTTTGCTGTTGCTGTTGGCTTTTTTTGCAATATGATACGGCCTTATCTCGTGAAAGCAAGATTCAAACAATTCAAAAAGACATGTTCACGAGTGATACTCGGGATAGTCAGTACATTAAAGAATATCCCGAATTTTTTAATTTTTTCTCGATTTCCGAATTCTTTTTTTTTCATTCAATAAGTAATTTCTTAAAATATAACAAAAATTAGATTGTAGAAACAATGTTATAATTATATTGATCGTCACCACGATATTGTTATGTATTTAAATATTTCGTTTATTTTGATGTTTGTTTTGTTAAATACTGGTTGTCTGTTAGTTTACATACCTACGTTATATGATATATTAATATATTCGGGCTCGACGGATTAATTAAGACATATTTGCAGTCACAAATGTTAAATTTTTATTCACTTCACTGATTATTTCGTTGCACAATTTTATTGACAATATTTCTTCACAAACGTTATATCACTTTAATAATTAGCACTTACCACTTCACTGGTTAAAACACAACTAACTATTCGCAGTATCACATATAAACACTTCGCAGTCTTAATCACGACTAAAACTAACCAACCTATCTCAAATTCCTTGTTGGCACTCTCTTCACGCTTAGCTCGCATATTTACACATTTAATTCTTAAAAGGTCAACAACTAAGTTCTTGTTGTTTCCGTTATGCATTTTCACCACGCTTATTCACCATAGGTTCGAGTCGTTGAATGACATGGGGCATTCGCCTTAGACGGTTCAATATATCCCCTTTCGTGGCCTACCTCGTGCACGAAGAACAGAACCAGAAACCATCAAACAAGTTATTACTTCCGAAAGTAAAATAACTGTGAAATCCTCCACGAAGGATATAAAACGTATGGTCAGTAAATACAAATAGATCCAGCGTGACGTTGACGTCCTACACAGAAGACACAACAAGATAACAAGGTCCTACAAACAGGATCCCAAGCAGTAATAAGTGAACTCATTCACGAAAAGGAGGATAACACGTGACCTCCCTCAACACTAGTAGCTACAACAAAGTAACTACACTTTTTTCAATCTTATCTCTGTGTTTTCAAGTTTCATATCACCAGCTGATTCTAAAGCCTCAAGCACAGAAATATCAATTTCAGCTGTCACTTCTTTAACCGAGACTTTAAGTTCCACTACTGATGACTTCTGCTAAATAGGCTGCTACTCAGCCCTATTTATACTACTCAGCTCAATTCTAGAAAGTTCAGCAACTTAGTTCTAGATGTTTCCGTTATACATTTTCACCACGTTAGTTCACCATAGGTTCGAGTCGTCCTTGACTTTCTACGTTTGACATTTCCATACCTTGATTTTTGGCGAAATGTGGCATGCGCCTTACACGGTTCAATATTTCCCTTTTCTAGGCCTACCGCGTGCACGTTACAATTGTAATTATATTTTAAGAGACAAAGTGTATTCTGTAACGCTATTGCTTTGTATTGTCATTTCAGTTTACCAAACAAGCATTGTTAATGTGCTCTCCATAATTGCTTTAGTCTTTTAGCCAGTTAGGTTTTCGGATGCTGTTTTCTGTATTCTAGTAGATCAGTCGGTAATAGGCCTCTGTAAAGCGCGCTAGTTTTTTAAATAAAATATTAAATCAACCGCTCTGGTTTTATTATTGCCTGAAAAAATCTTCTTACAATCTCAGAAGTGGCTAAAAAATGTTAAATCGGCGTTAAATGTTTTGAGTTTCGCGAAGAATATTATTTTAAATTACGGAATTTGCCCGATATGTCGTGTAATTTTGTCATTTTGTAATTTTGCGCATAGGTATACAGAAAAGTGCATAGGAACTGCAAAAAAAATTAGTAAAATGCGAAACAGAAGTGTGTATAAGTTTTAAAATATTTAATTTGGAGATCATTTGAGAAAACTAGCTTTTAAAAAAACCGAATTGCGTCCAGGAAAATATCCATCAACGTGATGAGTAACTTCACGTGCTCTAAGAAATCCTGAAAAATTATATCCATTTGCCTAATATTGATGTTGAAAGTGCATGCCCAATATTTTTTGGAGGATTTTCTGCAATTTGTACACAATTTGTTTGAGCACATGTCCGAACGCATTAACCAGTTTATTCAGCAAGCTACGGTACAACAGCTCAAAGAAAAGTTAACGGAATTGAGGCAGCCTTTTCGTGGAAATAAAAATGAGCTAAAATTAAGACTACAAGAAGCTATACCGAATTTATCCGACACGGAAATTGAACAATATTTCCCAAGGAACCGGCTCGAGGAAGATGTTGAAGGTAACGGAAATATTGAGCATAATGCTACGAATGGTGCTAGCGAAAAACCTAACTATTCTTCGGTATCAGCTATTGAAAAGTTAGATCAACAACTCAACGAGTTAAGGGACATCGTTATAGGAAAAAACAAGAAATCGCAGAATTAATAAATTAAAAGTAAAAAAACTTTTTTAAAAACAAGTTTTTATTTAAATGCGCTAAAAAGAATAAAATAAACTTTTCCTTTAAAACTTTTACTATCAACTTATAACGTCATTACACAATTTGCATGATATAAAAGCTTGTCGCGAGATTAAAGTACTCGTATTTACTTAGTTTGAAAATTTTAAAAATTAAAATCAAACAGATCAAGTAATTTAATTTACTTGTTTATCTACACAGGTAAATCTCTCGATAAGCTTTTATATCATATAAATTGTGTAATTACGTAATAAGTTGATAGTAAAAATTTTAAAGGAAAAGTTTATTTTATTCCTTTTAGCGGATTTAAATAAAAGCTTGTTTTTAAAAATTTTTTTTACTTTTAATTTATTTTTTACTTTTTAGTTATCGCTGGACAGATTTCTTAGTCTGTTCATCTCATTCAACGCATCATAGTTGCAAGGTCGTTTGCCGGTTAATTTCGAACAGTCTAGCTCTTCATTAAGGAGACCTTCCAATGATTTTACCCTACTTAAGGCCACGTATGCTTGACCAGCAACGAAGAGATTCGAGCATAAGTATACAACGGCATGGTCGACAGTACTACCCTGCATTTTGTGTACTGTGAAAGCCCAACATAATATAATTGGCAGCATTCTTCGTTCTGCAGTGCCGTGACTATATTTTGCTGGAAATTGTACAGTCTTGGGTTGAATGAGATGAACACCGTCTTTACCGAAGTCTATACGGACGGATGGTATTTCAGTATCATACATTTGTGCTCTCCGGAAGCAGGGCCATATGATGGCACGATTCACCAGAGCTCAGCAAGCCCTTTCATTTGATACCCATATTGTAGGAAAGCATAAAAAACTTAGTCCGCGAACTTTAGAAGTCCGCCATATTGGATTTAGAGTGACGTCACTTTATTTTTCTAGTTATTCTCAGGAAGCCCTTTCATTTGATACCCATATTGTAAGAATAACTAGTCCGCCATCTTGGGTGTTCCGCCATGTTGGATTTAGAATGACGTCACACAGCTAACCATGCATTGTCATCCAAACTAAACGTGTATACAAAATTTCAGCTCAATCGGTTGAAGATATCTGCTTTAAAATTGAGTTGCAAGATTCCACCCGTAAAAAAAGGAAATTAAATGCATTATGTTTTGAGGAAAATAATCCAACTGGTAGTTCTATATGCAGTTTTAGAGATGTTGAAGAATCACTTCTGACCCTCAGTGGAGACAATAATCTAAGTATCAAAAAGTGGATAAAAAATTTCGAATACTCTATAGAAATTTATGGTTGGGATGAAAAAAAGTCCTTTATTTACCCCCACCTTTTATTAAGAGGAACAAATTATTTCTCCGTTCAGCGTCCTATAGGTCATGGAACCAGTTGAAGTCCGCTTTAATCAGTGAATTTCATCATCATATAACCACAGCTGACATACACGAAACTTTAAGGCTATGTAAGAAAAATCGTGACGAAATTTTACAACAGTATGTTCTGGCAATGCAGGCTTTGTCTGACATAGCAGAACAGGATCTTATTCATTACATCATCAGAGGAATACCAGATTCAGCTGTTAACAAGCAACTACTGTACAATGCTAACACAATAGGTGACTTACAGCAAGTGTTAAGGAAGTACGAAAAAATGAAAATGTACACTAGTCTGGAAAATTCTTTTCGTTCGTCTGCATCACATCAAAAGAGCGGACATCTACAGCAGCGACAACAACAACCTCAGAAGAAAACTAAGTGCTTCAACTGTAATGACTACGGACATATAAGTAGCAACTGTCCTAAACCAAAACGGCAAATGTCTTCTTGTTTCAGATGTGGTCAACAGGGACACATTGCAACAAATTGTAGTCAACAAGGTGCAATTATGATGGTGCAGGATGAATCTACAAATGCTGAAGAAAACCACTCAATCACAGAAGTAATAATTATCAGTTCATAGATAATACTAACGATTTTCACTTTTTTCCTTAGTTATACAGTCCCTAATCAAGCTACCACTGAAGTAAAAACAATCAAGGCGATGACTGTTCTTGACACATTAAGTCCTATCAGCTTTATAAAGGAGTCTTACGTCCCACGTCACATTACATCAACATTAAATCCAGCAACAACCGGAGGATACTATGGCATAAGCAACAGCGAGCTGAATGTTTTAGGTAGAACTCATTGTAGCGTAGATTTTGGAGGTAATTCTGTTAAGATATTTTTGTTATTAGTAGGAAATAGTAGTTTCAATTATCCACTTGTGCTAGAGATTTTTTGAAAGCTGGTAAAATTAAACTTATTATTGACAGGAATTCTAACACGAATAATACTATAGATACAGAGATTATAATATTATTATAAGATTATATATTATTCAGATAATGTTATGAATAATAATGAAAATTTGGCTAGAAAAGATATATTATGTCAAACACAAAGTAGCAATGGTGATACATTTTTAAAAAGTATTCTGAATATCGATCCGTGTATAAATGAATCAATTCAACAAAATTTATGTATAAATGAGAATTTAAGTTTTGGTGACAAGGAACTCTTGAAAAACATTTTACAAGCTACCCCTGCTGATGACGATTGCATTTTTAATGAAAATTCTAACCACGAATTGAAAATAATACTAACTAAAAATACTATTTTTAATTGTACTCCAAGACGTTTACCTTTTGCACATAAAGTTGAATTGAAAAAAATTTTAGATGACCTGCTCCAGAAAAAAGTTATGCGGGAGAGCAATTCTCCTTTTGCATACCCAATTGTCTTGACTAAGAAAAAGAATGGTGAATTAAGGTTATGTGTGGACTTTAGGGACTTAAATAAGGTGACTCAAAAATATAATTATCCTTTACCCTTCATAGAGGACCAATTAGATAGGTTGCGGGTTTTATCATCTCTGAAGATTCAGTGAAATACACGTCCTTCGTAACACCCCTAGGACAGTATGAATGCGTAAATGTCATTTGGCTTAAAGAACGCACCGGCCGTATTTCAGCGCTATATTAATTCCATTTTTAAAGAATTAATAGATCAAGGCAAGGTTTTAATGTACATAGATGATTTATTGATAGCGTTAGAAACAGTGAAAGACCATATTGAAATATTAGAGGAAGTAATGACGGTGGTAAGGGATAATAAATTGAAACTTGACAAGTGTAAATTTATGTTAGAAAAAATCACATATCTGGGATACGAGGTAAGCGCACGGGGTATTGGTCCAAATGTTGATGGTGTTAGAGCAGTTAAAGATTTTCCTATCCCAAAGAACATAAGAGATGTTCAATCTTTGTTGGGTTTGTGTTCGTATTTTAGAAAGTTCATTAAGGATTTTGCTGTTGCCGCGAAACCATTATATGACCTTCTAAAGAAAGATTCAGTTTTTAAATTCGGGCCAATTGAGCTGGAAACATTGCAAAATCTGAAGAATTCAAAAATCGCCTGTTTTAGTATTTATAATACCCAGGCTGAAAGTGAGTTGCATTGTGATGCCAGAATTTTCGGCTTTAACGCTGTACTGTTTCATAAACAAGAAGATAACAAATTCCACCCCATTTTCTTCTTCTCAAAACGTAGCACTTTTCAAGAAACCAAATACCATTGTTATGAATTGGAGATTTTGGCCATTGTATACGCTTTGAGACGTTTCAGAATTTATTTATTGGGAATTAAATTCAAAGTTGTGACAGACTGTAAAGCATTAACCCTTACTTTGAACAACAAATTATTAAATCCTAGGATCTGACGTTGGGCTATGAAGTTGCAAGACTTCGATTTTTCTATCGAACGGACGCCTTGAATAGGTGTCATAATATCTTACTTGTAGAAAGTGATTCATTTGAGGGACATAGGGACCCAAAAGTAAAAAGTATAGTTAAAATGCTAGAACAGAGGGAGAGTCCATCGTTTGAAATGATTAATGGATTATTTTACGGAAAATTAAAGGGGAAGGTATTTTCCTTGTTCCACCTCAAATGGAGAGGAAAGTTACTCAGACTCATCACGATTCCTTGTGTCATGTTGGAATCGAAAAATGCTACGATTATTTAAAACAAACTTATTGGTTTCCAGAAATGGAAGCAAAAATTAATAAATGCATATCGAATTGCTTGAAATGCATCCATTTCTCTCCGGCCACGGGTAAAAAAGAGGGCGAGTTACATAACATTCCTAAGGGCACTAAGCCCTTTGAGGTTATTTATGTATGTTGATCCGGTCGCCTTCCTCCTTCAGTATATAATAAACAAAGACACGTATTTTTAGTAGTTGATGGCTTTACTAAGTATACAAAGCTGTACCCAGTTAAGAACACTAGTATTTCAGGGGTTCTTCAGTGTTTTCGAGCGTATTTTAGTGCCTACAGTAAACACGGAAGAATTGTTTCAAATTGAGGCAGTTGCTTTAAATTTGACGATTTTGGAATATTCTACAGTGAAAATTATATACAACATATTAAAATAGCAACTGGTTCGCCACAATCGAATGGGCAGGTAGAAAGGGTAAATCGAGCATTAACACCTATGTTGTCCAAAGAATCTGAGATAGATCCTGGAGAATGGAGTTAATACTTAGAAAAAGTAGAATTCGACATGAACAAAACGATTAATCGGAGTCCGGGAACTACGGCAAGCATGTTACTATTTGGAGTTAATCAGAGAGGTATTCTTAATGATAAAATCCGTGAATATTTGCAAGAGTATGTTTTACCATCAGAAAACAGGGATTTAAATTTTATAAGAGAAAAGGCAAGTGATAATATCAAACGAAATCAGGATATAAATAAAAATCACTTTAATAGGTCGCATAAACCGCCTTATAAATATAAAGTAGGCGATCATGTTATGATAAAAAACGTCTTTAGTTCACCTGAAATTAAAAAAAAAAATTTAGCGAAATATAAAGTCTTATGAAGTAGTAAAGGTTTTACAGAATGACAGGTATTTAATTCAAGTTGTCGAAAATCTTCAGAATTCCTTACAAAGGTGTAGCTTCACCTGAAATAATTCCTCACAAAGGTGTAGCTTCACCTGAAACCGTACATGGGAAATGACCATAATCATTAACGCGCATCGATATATTGTGTTTCTAGTTTATTTTAAGGATTTACTTTCATGTAATTTTCTGTCGTTATTTAGTTTGTATCACTTGATTTAGACTTAAAACTGTATAGAGAATAAAGCAGTAATGTTATACGATCGGTATATGCAATGAAAAAAGTTTATTATTTTGTAAATAAATATACAATTTCGTGAAAGGACATACATAAATCGAGGTTGATTTATAGGTCAGAATGGCCGAATTGTAATCATATTTTAAGAAACAAAGTATATTCTGTAACGCTATTGCATTTGTATCGCCATTTCAGTTTACCAAACAAGCATTGTTAATGTGCTCTCGATAATTGCTTTAGTCTTTTAGCCCGTTAGGTTTTCGGATGCTGTTTTCTATATTCTGTATTAAGTTATTAAGTAGGCCAGTCGGTAAGAGGCCTCTGTAAAGCGCGCTAGCTTTTTAAATAAATTATTAAATCAACCGCTCTGGCTTTATTATTGCCTGACAAAATCTTCTTACACAATATACATATTATATGTATATGTAACACAACATATAATATGGCACGGCTCAATGTGCAGAGGCTTAACTTAAAACACATAAGAACATCGGCAGCGCATATACCACCACATTGCACAAAAACCTGATGCACTGCCTCATAACACCGACGTTTTCATCGACCAAAAATAGAATAGGTCGAGCGAATACTTTTTTAGCTGTTGTACAGAACACGTGGAATGATTAGAGAGCGGAAGACGACCATTTATCAGTGACACCACATGATCTAAAATACAGGAATGGAAGCAGATTTAAGACCTAATCAATTCTGCCACCGACGTTGTAGTTAAACAAAATCTCAGAACTGCATACTGATCTTTATAGAAAGGCGTCCACAGAATTGCAAGACGTGACAAGTGCAACTAGAACAACGTGCTAGCAGAAAAGGCAAAAGAAGCGGCCCACTGCGGTGACAGTTGACATCTATACAATATTGCCAAGAAACTGGTAGAAAAGCCTCTGAAAATACTGTGAGAGATACCAATAGATCCCTTCTTGTCACGAAGGAACATCAACTGGCTCTCCACCTGAAGACCTAAACAACGCCTTGCAATCCTAGAATATTAGGAAGCCGGGACCCATCCCACTGAATGGAAACGCAATCCGCCGAATGGAGGTCCCCTTTTCGTAGATTTTGAGAAGACGTTTGACAGCATTGATCGCGAATATATATGGGCAGTTTTACATAGGAGAGGCATCCCAGAAAATACAATCACCATCATAAAGGTGTCCTATTCAGAAGTCCAATGTCACGTCCTCCACAAGGAAAAACTGTCGAAGCCCTTCCAACTGCTGAACTTAGATACAGATGAATAAGGAGTGTGAATAAAAGTAGTTCTGCAAATCAAAATACGCTTTTAGTGCCCATAATATGCATGAAAATTCATGTTTGCCCTTGTTATCTGCAATTGTGTCACCCAACTAAATCAACTTTGCAGTTTAGTTGCGTCTGTCATGTCGGTTACATTAAAAATGAATTCGAGTAAAAAAACGCGCAGTAAAATTTTGAACATTTATTCCACAAATCCTTAGGCGTAATTTAAAGCAAATTGCAAGAGAAGCTGGGAGCACATACCATACTGTTCGCAGTGCGATTTTAAAGTTAAAGGACGAGGGGATAAATAGGGAACTGGTCGGCCTTCACTTTTAGTATATAACAGTACTGATAAAACCGTTATTAGGATTATCAAAAGACACCCCTCAATATCTGCTTGCGACGTTGCCAAAAAGGTGGGAATTTCTCCATCAGGAATACAAACAAAAAGGTACAAAATCAAAACACATACAAAACAGAATGTGCATAAGAGAACCAACTAAACAAGAGACAAAAAGTATTAGAAATTCTAGACCTTGTTGCCGAAGCAAGTTAGCAGGAAAAAAGGCATGTGTGGATGACGAAACATTGGTTAAGTTTGATTTAACTACATTGCCTGGTCCATTAATACGGAAATGTGTATTAAAGAGTGTCATCAGAAACGCCTTTTGCCGCTTTTTAAAAAGCATAGAGGATCGACAATGTTTTGGCCTGACCTCGCTCCGGCTTATTACGCAAAGCCGACAATTGAATGGTACAAAACGAATAACATTCAATTTGTGCAGAAAGACATGAACCCGTCGAACGTTCCTGAATTGCGTCCTATCGAGCGATACTGGGCTTTGATTAAATCTAACCTAATGAAAAGTAGTAAGTGCGCAAAAAACGCATAAGAAATCAAAAAATACTGAGAAAAATCATCAAAAAAATAGTTTTTAAAAAAAAAGTTGAACCGACTTCACAAAAAGCGCTAAAAAGCATAAAATAATTTTATATCTATTACATTTTGAAGTCGGTGCAAATCAAACAAACCAAACAGCTACAACAAAAATATTTAATCGTCATTTCTTATGATCCCGTAAGCTGAAACGTTCAGGTAGTATTATGTATTATTTTCAATTGTGGTTATGTAGTTGTTTTATTTGTTTAATTTGCACCGACTTCAAAATGTCGTAATAGATATAAAATTTAAAATTATTTTATGCTTTTTAGCGCTTTTTTTGAAGTCGGTTAAACTTTTTTTTTAAAAACTATTTTATTTTTCACTTTTAAGTGTCTTCTATTCTATACAACGAAGAAAGACCCATCCAAATCGGTCCACGCGTTAAATGTTAGTTTTAACCCTCTACCTCACCCCCATTCCACTAAACTTTTTTTCTCATGGTATCAATCACGGAACATACTCTACCGAACAGAAAAGGAATCATCGAAATCGGTTCACGCGTTACGAAGTTACTACCCCTCCCCCTCCCCCACCTCCAATATAGGACCAAATTATTCTCCTATTAGCAATGGGGGATCATACTTTGTACAACAGAAAAAGAACCATCGAAATCGGACCACGCGTTACAAAGTTAGGTTCCACCCCCACCACCATCCTCCCAAAATTTTTTTCACCTGGTATCAACCACGGAACATACTCTACCCAACAGAAACAGAATTATCCAAATCGGTCCACGCGCTACAAAGTTAGACTACCCCACCCCCCTCCACCCACCCTAGGCCAATTTTTTTTCTCCTATTAGCAATGGGGGATCATACTCTGTACTACAAAAAAAAAGCCACCCAAATCGGACCACGCGTTACAAAGTTAGGTTTCACCCCCACCCCCCACCCCAACCCTACCAAAAATTTTTTTGACATGGTACCAATCGGTGAACATATTCTACCCAACATAAACAGAATCATCAAAATCGGTCGACGCGTTACGAAGTTATGCCCGGTCAGACATAAAAAAAAACGCGTCGAACTTAGAACCTCTTTGTTTTTGGGAAGTCGGTTAAAAAACAGAAAAAAACTTTACCGAATTTAATGACAGGCTTTGTTAAAATAGTAAAATTGTATGGTCATAAAAAAATGATACCAAAATAAATAACCATAATTTTTGTAAATTTAATTATGTATCGAATTTGAATACATTAAAAGTATAATCCTTCGTTATTTCCTTTTTTAAAACAATTTTCTTCCTTTTTTGCAAAGCTTTCGTGCACACTCCTTATTGTCAACTTTGATTGTCACTAAAATCGTATTGTGCAGCGCTGTAGACAACCACCCATCGCGGAGAATTAGATGGAAACTGTAACCACATTACGCACCTATACTATGCCGACGATGTATGTCTCCTTTTAACAGAGTGATGTAATCCTAATGCCGGAAACCGTGAGTAGATAAGGTCGCAGCGCAGGGCTTAAGATGCAGCTACAACTAAACTGATGAGCTTGGACAACAGAAGACAACATCAAAATTATCTGGAAGAGCAGCAAATAGAGCAAGTGGATAAATTTATAATATCTCGGAAGCATAGTTACAGCAGACGGCGGAGCTGAAGCTGATCTACAGGCTCGCATCAATAAGGCTCGAGTTGCATTTAATACTCTTGCTGAGAGCTGGCGCAATAACAACATCTCCAGACGCACAATACACCGGATCCGCACAATACTCCGGAACGTAAAATCTGTTCTGTTGTACGGCTGTTCAAAAGGTACGTGTCAACGTACATGTAAGCTACCTTTGTCAACCGGTGTCTCCGGCGCATCTTCAACCTTTATCTTCCGGAGGTCATCACCAACAAAGACCTACATAGCTTTACAGGTATAGACGCCAGTGTCCGCAGGCGAAAGTGGCACTGGCTAGCGCACACACTAAGAAGAGAACCAAACAACATCACTCAACAGGCTTTAGGTTGGAACCCGCACAGGATCCAAGGAAGCCGCCGAATTGGACGACCTCGCAATACATGGTGAGGATCCGTAGACAAAGAAGGAATCCAGATCAGTAAATCGTGGCAACAGTTGAAGACGTTGGCGCAGAACCGGTGCAGAGTCGGTGTAGCAGACGCCCTACAATGGGTTAAAGGAACCAGAGAGAGTGAATTCTAGAAATAAATAAATATAGTAACCCGTCCTTAACAGTACGTTCAATATCCCTCTTGAACTCATAAAGATTAAGATCAAATTTTACACTTAACTCTATAAGCAATTTTCTCCCATAATATCGTTCTTCTATTAAAGCTCCTATACTACAGATTTTTTCTTCTGTAAGCTGGTGTTTACGTCCCATTTTATGTCTACTAGTTATCTACTATTTATACTTCAGTATTTATTAAACCAATATCTTATATATGATCTCGGAATTGAGCAAAATCTCAAAAATCGACTATTATACCTATTCAAGTGCACCCTTTATATGAGGACTTTTTGTTAAATTGCGAGATATTTTTTTAGAAATTGGTTGTAATTAATTGGTTTTTGGGAAAGTGGTTGTAATTAATTTAAAATCCTAGAAGAATAAACATATGAAACCCATTTGACCTGCACGTGTTCGTAGTACCCATATCTACCAATTATTACCGTGTACCTAATCAATTGCTCCGAAGTGTATGATCACAAAATAAAATGCTGTTCATCGAAATATGACAAAACCCTGTTACAGACATGGAATTTTACATTCATTTATCTTAAAATTAAGTATTTTAAACTTACCTGGAAATAACGAACAGTCGCGTATCGTAAACTGAATTTCAATGTATAAACGATTGGCTGGGCCGCGATCGATAAATGGTGACCACAGCCAGTTGTTAACATTGTGATAGGCAACGTCGCATACTACATAACTCCTCCAATTGATACCTTTGCCAAAATTTGTAAAAGATTCTTCCACCCACTGAAAGAAAAAAACACAAATTGTCAGATTTCAAAATTTAAATGCATTTTACAGATTGATTTTATTTGCAAAATTAAGAAAAGTGTTTTCTTTCAATTTTTCTCTAAAACAAATTTGTAAGAAATAAATTAATTTAATAACAAAAAGTAGGCTTTGAAACAATTTCCCTAAAATCTTACTTGGAAAAATTTAAATAAATTTCGTAAACGTTTATTTTTAACATATTTTTTGTTGTACCCTATATATTTATTATTGAAATAAAATCATGTGACCCCTGTTTTATTATTTGAAGATTAGGACTTTGTGTGCTGTAAACCTCACCCCATCACTTGTTTACTGGAAAGTGGGCGAAAGAGTAGAAAGCCTTTTAGGATATAGTCCGGGCGCAATGGGGGGTCATGTATGCAATTTGGGGTCCCCGCGGTTACTTGACATATTTTTATGTTTTTCGGCACGGAGAATCGATTTTTCGAGGTTACCAGGCTCAAAAATTTGTCGTTTTCGAGATATGGCCCGATTTTAGTCAAAATTGGTGGTTTTTCTGAATTTTCCAAAAAAATAAAAAAATTTAAAATTATTAACCAACTTTATGTGAAAGATCTTTTGTTTTTAAACAATTTATGTCTGTAGCATTTTTTTCCTAAAGTCCTTGGTTTAGCTGTAATTTGCAAAAAATGCCTCACATTTCTTATAGAGTATTTTAGATGGGATAACTTATATGGGGCAAAATTCCTCAAGTGTACCAGGTGAAGAAATTCGATGTCTCCGATTTTGTTCAAACTTCACCAAAATATTGTTACTGGTATAAGTAATTATGGTGCTAAAGGATTTAAAAAAAATTTTTGTGCAAAAGTTATAGGGTTGTAAACTTTTGCATTTTTGCACTTTATCTCGTGATTATATCTTTTTTGAAAAATCATAGCTATCGCCACCATTGCAGTAGAACAGTAATCTTAACTGATTTGTAAACGTCGTTACACGCCGATCCGAATAAAAATATAATTTTCCAAAAAACAAAATTTAAAAAAAAAATTTTGACTTTGAAAAATATTTTTTGGTTTTTTACACAATACTTGATCATAAATTTTGTTTTTTTTCATTTTTTTTAACTGAAAGTGTCATCTCAGCTTTAAAATCATCTATCATTTAGAGTGGCAAAGCAATTTAAGTGTAAATTTTTAATTTTTGAAAGCCCGCGCACGCCTTTTTTGCTTGTTTGTTGCTTAGAACAGATGAACATAACATAACATAAGAAAATGTAGATGGCGCGTTAAGGAGTATTCTCACAGTCAGTATACAGTCAGTAAGTATACAGTTAGATATCGCCAAATAGTAAAAATGCCAGACAAGTTGAAAGATATAAAGTATTGTTGCAATCCTTTGAAAGCCTTCTAGGATACGGTGATCCTCATCTGGATATTCTCAAGTGTTAGTTACACCTCCAAGTGGTAGCAACCGGGCAATGCATCCTAGAATGTAGCCAAGTAACTAATGCGGGAGGAGATAACCTCTTGAAAAATCCCCTAACTCCAAGAGAGTCTGCAGTGTTGCGTCCCCTCTGCAGGACCCAGGGGTAATTGGGTCGCGAATGGCGTTTTCCTCGGGCGCTTCTGTGGTAGTGGAGGTGGATTGTATGGGAGACCCCAACAGGTTGGCTATACCCACGATACCCGCAACACAGCAGTAGCAGTTTTAGGAGAATTACCTTTCGAAGGAACTGTGGCGGCTATGGAGGCTGGCTCGCTCTTCCACCGGCTGAAACTGCTGTAGCAGTCCTGGAGAAGGGTGCCATTGGCATAATAACAACTAGCACTTCTTCAGGTGCGGCGGTGCAGAGACGGGAGACTCTAACGAGTTGGCTATCTCCGCGATACGCACACCAGGAGAAGATGCAGATCTGCCTTCCAAAGGGTTAGCTGCGGTTAATCCGGAGGGGGTTTCTTGTCCTGGCTCAGGACTAAAGCGTTACGGCCTGGAACCCTTCAATGCCGTAGGCAGAGAAGGGATGAAGGTTGTAACTAACGCATGGACCAAAAAGAAACACTGGAAACGGTGGGAAAATATGGATTTATGCAGATCTGCCCTCCGTAGGGTTAGCTGCGGTTAATCCGGAGGGGGTTCCTTGCCCTGGCTCAGGACTAAAGCGTTACGGCCTGGAACCCTTCAATGCCATAGACAGTGAAGGGGTAAATGATGTAACTAACGCATGGACCAAGAAGGAACACTGGAGACGGTAGGAAATCATGGATTTATGCAGATAGGCTAGGATTCTAGCAGTGACCCAGGAAACCGAGGTTAGTGGCGACAGTGGGATAACTGGATACTCAGTTGCCCCCACTAAGGGAGACTGGGAGGGGACGAAAAGGGACCCGGTTATGTGGTCTGTTTCGGCTAATCCCCAGAGAGGTGTTTTTAGTGAGTAAGAAGCTCACACTACCGGAGGGCACGGGCTGTCTGGTGTCTTTTGGAAGATTTTCACCTCTCCCGCAAAAAAAAAAAAAATCCTTTGAAAGTAAAGAATCATACGTGGAAAAACAAGGGTATAAGAAGAGTGACTTCACAAATTCATAAACAGTTTCTGACCCTTCCTGTCATCATAAAAGTATGTGGATCATGCAGAAACTCTAAATGATAGATGATTTTAAAGCTGAGATGACACTTTCAGTTGAAAAAATATGAAAAAAATTTATGATCAAGTATTGTGTAAAAAACCAAAAAATATTTTTCAAAGTCAAAATTTTTTTTTTAAATTTTGTTGTTTGGAAAATTATATTTTTATTCGGAACGGCATGTAACGACCTTTACAAATCACTAAAGATCACTGTTCTACTGCAATGGTAGCGATAGCTATGATTTTTCAAAAAAGATATGATCACGAGAAAAAGTGCAAAAATGCAAAAGTTTACAACCCTATAACTTTTGCACAAAAATTTTTTTTAAATCCTTTAGCACCATAATTACTTAAACTAGTAACAATATTTTGGTGAAGTTTGAACAAAATCGGAGACATCGAATTTCTTCACCTGGTACACTTGAGGAATTTTGCCCCATATAAGTTATCCCATCTAAAATACTCTATAAGAAATGTGAGGCATTTTTTGCAAATTACAGCTAAATCAAGGACTTTAGGAAAAAAATGCTACAGACATAAATTGTTTAAAAACAAAAGATCTTTCACATAAAGTTGGTTAATAATTTTAATTTTTTTTATTTTTTTGGAAAATTCAGAAAAACCACCAATTTTGACTAAAATCGGGCCATATCTCGAAAACGACAAATTTTTGAGCCTGGTAACCTCGAAAAATCGATTCTCCGTGCCGAAAAACATAAAAATATGACAAGTAACCGCGGGGAACCCAAATTGCATACATGACCCCCCCATTGCGCCCGGACTAATATGGCGATTCTCATCAGGACACTTTAAAGTGTTAGCAACACCTTCAAGTGGTAGCAACCCAGCAATACATTCTAGAAAACCAAGTAACTAATGCGGGAGGTGACAACCTCTTGAAAAATCTGCCTAACTCCAAGGTTGTAGTAAGCTATGTCGAGGGAGTCTGCAGGGGTTTCATTCTCTGCAAAACCCAGGCGTAATTGGATCGGGAATGGTGTCTCCGCAGGAGTAGCTCAATCTCCTGTAGTATTTTAGTTGAGTAAGGTGGATATGGGGGATCTCTGCCCACCTCGTGCAAACAATTATGTGTTAATTTAAGAAAAGCAACCAAAAAATAGATCCAGGCACTTCTATAGAAGTGGAGGTGGAGGGGATGGCTCTACGGCGATTATGGAAGCTGCCCTAGGATCGGTTGGAAGTACTGTGGCAGCAGTCCTAGAAGAAGGTGTCATTGGCAAAATAATAACTAGTACTTCCTCAGGTGCGGCGATGGCAGAGATGTTAGACCCACAGTAAACGCAATAGCAGAAGAGGCAGACTTCCCTTTCGAAGGATAAGGGAATTAGGGTACGGGAAATGAGAGAACATGAATGTCTTGTTTTTGCATTGCTGCGAACTAGACAACAGCCCAGAGAGGAAGTGGATTTTTTTAATAAAAAAATTTTTAAAGCTCAAGGGGAAACCAACTTTCGAGCCCTGGAACCACGGCGTGGTGATCCATCATCCATCAGACTAATGCTCTCAAGCGTAAGAGAAGACAGGACAGTAGAAAACGACAAAGAGCCTCTAAGAAGGACGTGACGAACCAGGAGGTCAGGAGTTTAAAAAATCCCTCTCAACTGAGGTGTTACCTAAATATGCGGGTCCGGCGAAACGGTACCAAGGTGGCACTGTAAAACTGGGAACCTCAACAGATGGTGAAAGAGAAGCATGAATTAAGCCAACAAAGGAATCCTTTCAAATTAAAAAGCAATCTGTAAGATGATGATGACGGTGGTGACGGTGGTGGCTGTGGTAAAAGCGATGAAAATAATCTACAACCAAAACTGACAATTATTTGAAAAATACTTGCTAGAAGAACAAAAAGACTAAAGTGTATTGTTGGATTGTAAAACAACTGTTTTACACTGTCACAAACTGCATAAGTAAAGCACTGATTGGCATTGGTTCGGAAATCAATTTTAAAGACGGGGAGTGGGCCAGAATAAGTAGTCTGAATAATTACGTGCAACCCATCAAAATGGGTCTTGAACCCCTTTTCGGAAAGGAGGCCATACAATGAATAGTTGAAGGATCGTTAAAGTTCATGATTGAAAATGTGGACACGGAAAATAGATCCACTAGCTAGGCCTTTTCTGCAACACTTCAAGGAAGATATAAACAACGGCATACCGACTTGAAATTAAATTTGAAAGTATTGAGGTTTTCATTGTTTTTCCTCGAAATACCTAAATTTACTCAAGTAACTGAACAACCTTATTAAAGTTCTTATAAAATTAGAGTGGTAAGAAAAGTTTGTAATTTTCATATTCCCTCAAAATATGTATTGGCAAATTAGGTACGCGACACACAAATGTATTTCAAAAATATAAGCAAATAAAATAAATTGAATTGAATAAATTTGAAAGTAGTTCAAAGTAACTAAATTATATATTTTTATTATTGTTTTTAATAAATCATATTTTTTTTTATTAAAGTATTTATTGACATCATTTAAGACGGTTATTATAACGTCAGTGTTTTCTTGAACCGTCCGCGAAAATAAGGTATCCTGTTTTTCGACATTCGCAATTTTGTAAATAAACAAATCCGTATCTTGGTTTTACGAACACAAACCATTTGTTTTCAGTTGATATTTTCGTTAATTTTTCTACTTATCGCTGCAAACTATCAACTCACTTTATAATGAAGTATTTAAACTAGTTTACTATCATGAAAAAATGATTTTCCCCCATCGTTGCTAGCGTGTCTACATACATAAGGTGGTAATATAACGTAGTCATTCCAAAGAAGGCCTCGAAGAACGAACCTAATGAAACTCGGTTGAATGCGGTTAATATGTGTCGCATACATATTATTATATACCGGTGACCACACTGGATAGGCATATTTCAGAATAGTCCTAAAAAAGCGCAATAGAGAAGTTTTGTAATATTGATGTCATCAAATTTCTTTGACCACCTCTTCACGAAAACCAGAGTCGTATTAACCTTGGCATGACCCTGGAAAGAAAATTGGGAATTAAGCCAGACACCTAGGTCCTTAGTCTTTGTAAGTCTTGTTAAAGGACAACTCTCTATGGTAAAGTTAAATTGAAAGGGAGAGCTTTTTCGAGAGAAAGAAATAGATGTATACTTGCCGATATTTAGGGGAAGGTTGTTACGAGGGTTGCTACTTAAGTTTTGAGATAGACAAGCAAAAATAAATATTTATAATCGAAAATGAGTTTATTGTTTTTCAAACTTTTCTCCATGAAGATCAATACAATTTTGCATGCGTTTGAAGCAATTTTCGAAGCACTTTTTCCACTCCGATTGGGGTACCTCCGGAACATGTGATTTGAACACATCAAACGCTTCTTCAGGCGTCGAAAAACGTTGACCTCGCATTTTATTTTTGATGTGCAGGAATAAGAAGAAATCATTGGCTGCCAAATCCATCAATTAGATGTTTTGACTGCTCAAAAATTCACTTGTCTGAGCCGATGTGTGAGAACTTGCAATGTCGTGGTGGAGAATGATTTGTCTTCTGCGATTGGATTCCCTTATTTTGTCGATCACTTCTGGCAAACAAATGGTATGGTACCATTCAGAATTGACCTTCTACGTTGCTGTAGTGGCAGGGTGGCGACATGTGCAATTATTCCGAAAAACAGGAGACCATTTGTTTCGAAGTGCTTCGTGCGTGAACAACTTTTGTTGGATTTGACTCGTCTTAAAAGACCCGTACAGTCGATTGTTGCTTAGTTTCGGCTTCATATGCATAGATCCATGATTTGTCGCCTGTCACGATCTTATAGACACCGCGATTTGAATTTTTTCAACATTTCTTTGCACCAATCCATACGAGCCATTTTTTGAGCGATTGTCATATTATGCGGTATCCAACGCGAACAAATCTTTTTGACGGCCAAATGTTCATAGAATATTGAATGTATGCGAGTGGAACTAATGCCCAAGCATGCCTCAATCTCACGGCATGTCACATAGCCATCTTGCAATATCAGTTCACGCACAGCACCGTTTTTTCTGACAAAACAACCGATTTAGGACGACCTTCACGAAATTCTTCCTGTAGTGAAGTGCGACCATGATTCAATTCGGAAAACCAGCGAAACACGGTGGCTCGAGATGGTGCTTCATTACCAAAAGTCGAAGCGAGTTGATCGGCACACTGTTGTTGGTTTAATCCAAGTCGAAAATAGAGTGAAAATCATCGCACGAAAATTTTCACGATTTAATTGCATTTTTGGACCAAGATGAATGTTTCAAGTACCTATAAACAACACAAATAGCACTCGTATGACAAAACGGTCATCAGCGTAACAAAGAATATTTGAGTGAGACGAGATAATTCATTGATGGCCCTGCGGTACCCTGGAAGTGTTGAAAATAACATCAGACAGAGCACCACGAAAAAAAACCCGTTCAGATAAGTACGAATGAATCCAATTCACATTAATCCGCCGATTAATAAGAAAGAAGAGTTTCAGAACAAGAATTCGATAATTTATTCTATCGAAAGCTTTCCTGAAGTCAGTAAAAATACAGTCAGTCAACTTGCTTACCACCTTCAATTGCAGAGATACAGAAGTTTGAATATTACAATAAATTGATGGTAGTTGATTTAGCCCGTATGAAGCCATGTTGAAATGTTTAGATGGGGATACCGTCAGGAACAATTGAAAAGCTATCAGCCAAGGTAGATATTTTCTTCAAAATTATAGCTTCGTCAAGTAAAATGTCTTTGAATTCGAGAGTAATCAGTGAAAACCTCGTGAAATGGGTAAAATCCTTAAAGCTAACATCACAGGTATCGTCCACAAACGTAGTCTTAAAAAAATCGGCAAAGAGATTTGCTATCATCAAGGAAGAGCTCATTGCTTTCGCTGTCTCCGAAAGACAAAAAATATGGATATCCATCAGAATTGCGCTTCAAAGTAACGAACCTTCAAAATCGCTTAGGATCGACGCGCCAGGATGCTTACATCCTGTTAATATATTTATTATAAAAAGACTCTAAGTCAGATAAAAGTAAGTTAAACGTTTTCAGGAGCAATCGAACAAAGGCTAGTTAGAATGGGAGTTATTAGATTTAGTAATAGGGACTCAGTAAGCAAAACCGATAGACAGTAAATTATAGAAAGATCTCCTACATGTCTCGTTCGTTGAGGACGCTACTCCAATCACATCAAGGTGTTCGAGAGGTCATCCAGGCAGGAGGCAAATCTTTCATAGACATAAGACGGAGAACCTGGAGAAATAATAATTATTATAATTATTCGGGTCAACAAGTCTGCACAGAACATCGCGCGTACAGCGCAGATAACACCTCCTCCAACGGGTGCATCAAGCACATCAGCGTAATGAGCACGGCGAAAAACAATGTATTCAGAGCTAAAAAGCAAGACATTCAAGTTTCCTCACGTTCCACATCTCACGACATCTAAACAGGGTAAGTTAATCTATGATAGCGAGCACAGAAGTAGTAGGGATATGAGGTTTCTGGACCAAATTAGAAATGAGCACATTAAAAATGGTAAAATTCTGAGGGAAATCGCGGTCTGACGTCACATTTTTGCTCATTAATGCTGGTCCAGAAACCTCATAACAATTTTTGGAGTGATAAGGAAATGGATGGAGATAAGAGAATGGTTGCGTGATTCCGAAGGTCAAGGTCAAGGTTGGAGATTGTTTAGTAAAGATAAGGATGAGTTGCACCTTAATCTGGACCTGAACCTGGCAATTCTTGGAGGGGATTCCCTGTTGACTAGTTAACATCCATGGCGTCATAGGAGGGAATTCCCTGACGTCATATGTTAGCTAGTCATCTGTTGACTAAGTTAGTGAAATTTAATTAAAAAAGCAGAGGTATCAAGATTTGAACAGCGGACCCCGAGTTTCCAAGAAAAGTGCTTTAGCCATGCGGCTATCAAGCTAATTGACAATGGTACTTCTATGTCGGTATATAAACGAATGTTGGAGCTAAAATTAGAAAATTGGATTTTTAATTTATTTTGCGTATATATGAATACGAGCAGGACGAGCTAAAAATAGATTTTATTGGCTTATTGAGTTTAAAGACGCCATTGGAGGAATTCTGTAATTAGTCGAAAAAGCGATTTAAAAATAGCATCCGCAATTTCGCCTCAATTCATTGATAAATAATTAATAAATATCTGGCTCAATTCCTTTTAGCATAAAAAATCCGCTGATAAGTGGTAGTAAACGTTTGGACTCGATTCGTCAACGTAAAAAAATTTACCGATAAGAGTTGAATGGCTGGGGTATTAAGAAAAAACGAAAAAAACAAAATATCTTGAAAGTGCACACTCCTACAAATATCCTTGAATTTTTTATACGCTGTTGATTCAGTTTTAGAGAGTTTAAGAAAGAACCACCCAGCTGAACCAATTGAAAGAAATTTAAAGCGCATTAAACAAAGCCCTGTTTAATGCGCTTTAATAATCGTATTGAAAGCTTTTATTGGAAAATGATGATGAAGAAATTTTGAACCCAAAACAATTTTTGCACAAAAGCAAATCACAAGTTATAAATCTTCTTGAAGCAAGTTTACAGAAACACAATGCTATAAAGTTCATTATTGAATTATTTTGTGAATTTATGAAATATGCTAAAACTAATGATGTAGATGAAAACGAAGTAGCTTTAGATAAAAAATCTTCTCAGGCGAAGATGAACATAGCATTTGATAATTTTCCATTTCCAGACATACTCGATAGAATGATGAAACAAATTATTGTAAAATCTGAAGATTTTCAAGAAATTGATAGCGGCTGGGCTCTTCTAAGAATCATCCACATTGATGATTGTCGTTTATTTATTAAAGGCTTAGATGTAGTTAAAGGTGCAATAAATATTATACCTTTAAATAAAGAGCGATATGTGTCAATCTCGAAAAGAATTTATGTTGCAAGAAATCAAAGTATAGAAATACGATTTTTAGATTCATATAGATTTATGCCCTCTAGCGTAGACAAATTAGAGAATAATTTATTATATCTGATGAAAACTTAATGTTAACCAGATAATTTTATAAAAATTACGATTTATTTAATTTAATGAGAAAAAAGGGGGGGTTTTCCCTATGAATACCTAATTGCTTTGAAAAATTTAGTGAAAATTCATTACCTATGCAAAAGTATTTTGATAATAAATTAACAGATACGAAGTGTTCTGATAATGATTATGTCCATGCAACAAACGTTTGTAAAGTATTTGAATGCAAAATATTTGCAGACTATTTAAAAATATATTTATATTGTCATTATTATATAGCACGAGGATTATTTTGGTATGCTATGCTTAAGTACACAAAGATTGAATTACAATTATTAACTGACGTAAATATGTATAACTTTATAAATAAAAGAATCAGAAGGGTAACACAATGTTCTGGCAGGCATTCTACTGCTAATAATAAGTATAAGGAAAATTTTAACCCATCACAAAGCTCAACATATTTAATTTACCTCCATGCCAATAATTTATATGGGTGGGACATGTCTGAATTCTTACCACAGGGGAACTTCAATGTTTAGAAAATACGGATATCGATATAATGAGCATTCCTCAAAATTCAGAAATTGGATATATATTTGAAGTAGATTTATGGGGTTATATACAAAGTTGAGGAGAAAAAGTGAGCTAAGTTGGTGATTTTTTTTAAGGGTTTTATGCAAATTTTATTAGAAAAAGCGAAAGACAATTTGTTGGTAGTACTATCGAAGAAAAAAAAACAAGTTGAATTATAAAAAAAATATTAAAAATTGTCGGAGTTATGGCCCCTCTCTCGAAGCGCGTTTTTTTTTGCAGAGGCTTGCGATGAACACTCTCCAAGGCGAACCGCTTAACTGAAATCAAAAGAGTAAAAAAATTATTGAAGAAAAATGTATTGTGGTGTACTTGAACTTGAAAAATATTTTTTTTTCCAATAAAAAAATCATGTTGACAGAAAAATCGATTTTTGAGGTGTTCAAAATTCTCAACAAAAATTCATTGCAAACAATCGAAAATTTTTAGATGAAAAAGGAACCGTTCAATCAAGTACACGAGATTGTAAATACGAACAATTTAAAAAAAAATTATGAAAATCGGTTGAAATGTTTTTGAGATATCACGTTCACCGCAACGGTATTTTTCAAAAAACTCTATTCCGAGATCATCGCGTTTAAAGTTTTTGGAGGCCGCTCGCCAAGTGCTTATGGATGGAACTAGCGCGCTGCGAACGGCTGTCATTTGAAATCTAGTGCTCCGATCTGGATGAAATTTCACACAGATATTTTCGAAAGTATGTACTTTCAGAATATGCAATCAAAAAATTTTCGATTTTTTGAGCCCCAACTTTGTATATAATCCCTTAACTTATCCAGAATCACTTCATGACTTACACAATGACCTACCATTTTGCGCAAATAATATAAAAAGCTTAAATTAGGCTCAAGGAAATTGAAAGCTGACTTAAAAGATAAATTTCATTACATAATCCATTATATAAATCTAAAAAAAAATTTTTAAGCATGGATCGAAGTTTTCATGCATTCATAGAGCTCTTTGATTTAGACAATCGAATTGGTTAAAAGAATTTGGTCAAAAGCTGTTAACACTTTCCGAAAAGATTTGCTAAATTTAGGTAATAATGCTGTCTACGACAAAACAATGGAAAAAGTTGATAAGAGAAGGGATATTAAGATAGCTACAGAATGGGAAAGTCGAGGTAAACATTTAGATCTTCGTGCTTTAATTGCAAAGCCCAATTTTCATAGCATTGCGCAATTTACAATAAATATGGCTGCAGTAGAATTAAGCAAAGTAAAAGTGACTTATAACAAAAAAGTTTATTTCGGTTTTGTAGTTCTTATCGAATTTGGTTTTGTAGTATATCGAAATTTAAAATGTATGAATTCCATTACGAATATATAAAACCAATGTATGAGGATCGAGTTATGTTTAATTATAATGATACAGATTCCTTTATTTATACAATTAAAACTATTGATTTTTAGTGATATTTCAGATGAGAGAAATGAAAGCTTTGATACTTCAGAATACAGTCTTGCACTAAAAAATAAAAAGATATTAGGTTACATGAAAGATGAGCTTAATGATAACATAATGTTAGAATTTATAGGTTTAAAGTCTAAAACGTATTTTTTATCTATACAAAATGTTGAATCTATAAAAAAGCGAAGGGTGTTAAAAAGACGTATGTTAACAAGTTAACTATAGGCTATTATAGAGATTGCTTGTATAAGAAGAATAACTTTTATGGCGATATGCTTATATTTAGATCTAAGTTGCATCAGCTTTATACACAATATATTAATAAAGTTGTTTTGAGCTCATCAGCTGACAAAAGATTAACAAATAAAAAAATTTCATTAGTAAGATTACGTTAGAATATATAGGATTGAAATCTAAGATCTATTCTTTACGAGTATGAAGCAAGAAAGATATTAAGAAAGCTACATTATGTATAACTTTATAAATAAAGGAATCAGAGGATGGCTAACACAATGTTCTCGCAATGTTTTTAAAATTAACATCCCATTTCTCTTCTTACGAGTAGACAGCAGGAAAGAAAGAAAGATATTAAGAAAGCTACATTGTAAACTGCTTGCTCCATTCAGTCATTAGTAAAATTTGATTTTGTAAAATATTAATCCTTGAGTGTTAATTACACTGAATATTCAGAAGTTGGAATAACCAATTAATTTTTAAATTGTAATTAGTTTTATTCTCAAACATTTTTATACAATGACATTGAGCATTCTTAACTGTTTTAGAATTTCTAAAGCTCTTCTTCCTGACCTCCTGCTCAGTTAATTATAATTCATCCACCAGTATATTGGGGTCTGTAATATCTTGAATTTCATCATCGCCATTGGAGTCGTCATCACAACTTCGGTCATAATCCTCAACCGCGGGATCACAACTTCGGTTATCATCCTCAAACGCGGTGTTGTCGTCTTTAGCTGAATTTGGGGTCACATCTTTATTTCCTCTTCTATCAATGATGCTAAAATTTCCATTATTCTCATCCTTTAAGGATTCTTGAGAACGCCCCTATCTATTTCTAAGCGCAAACATTTTATTCTTAATAATATTCCTAACGGTATCAAAACCGGCTTCATTGAGGAGTGTTAATAAATGGATATTTTCATCTGATAAAATCTCTTCTTCACAATTTTTGTCGTTCAATAATATGTCTTAGAAGACTATCTTTCCGGCTAAATAATTTGTTGCATTCTATGCATTTAAACATATTGGTGGTTATCTAAACACTAAAAATGACCTGTTGAAATCGATATTTATAACCTATCACTCCCGCCAACGCCAACACCAACGGCAACACCAACGCCAACAACAAAACCATGATAAAGTTGTTCATAAACCTGATAAGATCTGTTCGTAAACCTGGTAAAGGATGGAATTGAAACGTATGCTTGGCGGCATTATAAATTGAATCAAATGAATATAGAAAAATAAAAAATTGTCATTGGTAAGATTACGTTATAATGTATAGGATTGAAATCTAAGATCTATTCTTTACGAGTATAAAGCAAGAAAGATATTAAGAAAGCTACATTTTAAACTAATTGTTAGATTAACTAGAAATTGTGAAAATGAGAATCATTAATAAATTTATGTAGAAGGAAAAATAAATGACCAAATTAAGAAAATGCTATTTTAACATTAACAGAAAGACTTTTATTAGTATAAAATAGACATTTAATTTTTATTTAACTATTAACTATTGCTTTTCTAGGAAACAGGAAAGGTAAACATTTTCCCTTATGAATTAAACAGCATCGCGCTTTATACAAAATTTAAGAGAGGATAAATTTGGACACTGCAATCTTCTTCCATATTATATACTATTACACCTTCACCAAATGTATTTTTGATCTAGCAAGAGTTTTCACAGCCTTTCACATCAAGTACTTTGTTTCTTATTAAAGAAGTCACTATAGCACGTAATTGATGATAGGGTACATATCCAGTTATCAATATTATTCTTGGATATATACATCAAACCCTTGCATTTATGAGAAACCAGTTTACTTTTAATTTCTAGGTACTTTAAAGCTGTAGTTCCTTTTATTTGACCATCCGCTCCTGCCTTCATGAGAAATCAGTTAACTTATAATTTCTGTATACTTTGAAGCTCTAATACCTATTCTTTGATCATCCGTTCTTTATTCTCTTTTAAGATATCTTGATAATCTTTCAAGTCATCCTTACTGCACAAAGTTTTGGAGGTTGTTTCATAAAAAGCAATTTACATAGACCTAATCTAATCTTTTGTAATTGCAATCTTTGAATTTCCAATTTTCCATTCGTTATCATCATCTAAGTAAACTCCATAAGTGCTGTCAATTATCGGGCTTTTTAACCGTTGAAAAGTGAACATATTCGACTATTCTGTCATGTAAAAGCAAACAAAAATGATGCAGCGAATTTGAATATATGAGAAAAATAAGAACTTTACAGTTACAACTTTGTGAATTTCTTTGCAGCGTTCCTTTGCAAAAAGTATTTGCAAGTGATCACGATCTTAAACATATATCTACTGATCATGTGGGTACAGATATGACGTTTGAAAAATTTCGTAATGCGTGTGCTGAATGTTGGAAGAATAAATATGGATTTTTGGTGATTGATAAAGACAACGCAATGGGTAAGGGGTGCTATCGAAAGGGAATTGATGTCTTCATAAGACTATAAAAGGAAAGGGATGAACAATGATTTATTAGCTAATACCAACACTTTGGTAGAAACGGTTGAGAGGATACTTCACATAGGTAATTATTGTTTCCTGTTTCATGGTACATGTTTCATATTAGGTGAGGGTGCGAAATGCCATCAGAAAAAAGTTTAAAGCTCTTAAGATGGCAAAAATGGAAGCAGATACTCAGCTAGAGCAAACTTTTAGGCCCATCACCAAGCCGCTTGAGACACTTGTAGCACAAATAAAGGATGAGAGAAAGAGCGATGCTTCAATAAACTCATATAAACGTAAACTCTTGAAACTGGATCCTTGGATTGAACTCTTGAAAATGGATCCTGCTATTGATAAATATAATAACAGTGAAATTTTAACACCTCAACCTAAGCATAACTACTTCAAAGCAGAGCCAGCTAGTACTTCAAGTAAACTTGGAGATTATTCTGGAATTTCCGATAGCTCTAATAATAGTGAAGATGATCATGATGAAGAATTCGCTACACCTACACATACATTAAATTATATGATAGCAATAGCTGATATTGATAAATCTTTTGGGGTTTACTTTGATCGTAACAAATGGAAAATTGGCAACTCGATTCTTCAAGTTGATGGTGACAACATCATTGTTAAAGAAAAAGTGTATAGCATTACTCCAGGATTTCTCGAATTGCTCTTCATAAAAACCCCCAAAAAACTATACACATCAGACGATATGAACAACTACAGAAACATTATGAATGACACTAATGTTTATAAACGCAATTATATCGATGATGGTCGAATAAAGGGAAACAGAAGCAAGAAGTATAAAACCATCATTAAGAAGCTCACATTCCCAAAAGTTCAGGGCTTAATGCAAATACCAAAGACTAATACTTACTTTGACAATCCTAATGAATTAGTTGATCGTTTACGCCTACTAATAGCATCAAAACAGATTGGTAATAACAGTCATAACAATGAAATAATGTCAATAATTGAAAAACTAAGGGAAGCTGACATTATAGTATAAATATCTCGATATAGCCTTTAACCTTGGACGATTCTTTGAGGAGTTCTTGGTCAATTGCGGCTCTACAAGGAAAACTGACAATAACATACGATTTGTATATAAATGAATGAATTGTTGATGCTCAGCAGAAGTTGATGAAATATATAGTTCTACATCTAGAAAAAATTAAAGACACTTTAATAGCGTTGATTAATGTAGAATCTTTGACAATTACAAAATGAATAAAATACAAGTAGTTGATGAACTTCATAAACCAGCCAGAAAACAATTTTATAAGAAGACTTGATGTAATTAAGGTTAAATTCTGAAACATTCCCCTATGAAGACTTAAACAATAAATATAATTCCAACGATCATATTACAGACGTCTCCATCAACCACTGCTTACTCGAGAGAAGTTTAAGGATAGTACTCCAATTGCAGTTATCGTCCTTACAATTTAAAACTCACAGTAATATTACCGCAAACACAACCGCTTTTTGCTTGCTTTTGCAAAAAGGCTTTAAAGACGAAGTTCATTGTAAAGGAATTGACAATTTTGACAAATGGAAACCAAATGCAGCACTTTATTTGTCAACCTCCATTTAGATTTGAGGATTTAACAACTGCAAAGACAAAAGAAGCGAAGTGGTTGCATGATAATTACCATGGATTCAATTGGAACGATGGATATAACCCCTAACATCAATTACGTGCTATAGTGACTCCTTTAATAAGAAACAAAATACTTTATATGAAAGGCTGTGAAAAGGCTTGCTGGATCAAAAATACATTTGGTGAAGGTGTAATAGTATATAATAGGGAAGAAGAATTACAGTGTGCAAATTTATCTTCTCTTAAATTTTTGTATAAAGCCCCATGCTGTTTAATTCATTATGGAAAATGTGCCCAAGAAAATGTTTACCTTTTAAGAAATTTCCTAGAAAAGTAATAGAAGATAGAAATAAGAATTATATGTCTTATTATTTCATACTAATGAAAGTCTTTCTGTAAATATTCAAATAGTATTTTATTAATTTAGGCATTTAATTTTCCTTCTACATAAATTTATTAATGATTCTCATTTTCACA
The DNA here is from genome assembly GCA_964036015.1 of Leptarthrus brevirostris. Taxonomy (NCBI): domain Eukaryota; kingdom Metazoa; phylum Arthropoda; class Insecta; order Diptera; family Asilidae; genus Leptarthrus; species Leptarthrus brevirostris. The sequence goes on along the minus strand of OZ038376.1, from coordinate 10,513,805 downwards.
AATTCTAGTTAATCTAACAATTAGTTTAAAATGTAGCTTTCTTAATATCTTTCTTGCTGTATACTCGTAAAGAATAGATCTTAGATTTCAATCCTATACATTCTAACGTAATCTTACAATTGACAATTTTAATTTTACGGGAAAAACTGAAAGTCAGCTATATGTAGAAAAATCTGTTGAGGCTTTGAGTGATGATTTAATGAGTTAACTTGTTAACAGACGTCTTTTTAACACCCTTCGCTTTTTTATAGATTCAACATTTAGCATAGATAAAAATATGTTTTTAATAAATTCTAACATTATGTTATCATTAAGCGCATCTTTCATGTAACCTAATTTCTTTTTATTTTTTAGTGCAAGACTAAAAGATTATTTGGACCGTATTCTGAAGTATCAAATCTTTCATTTCTCTCATTTGAAATATCACTATAAAAATCAATAGTTTTAATTGTATAAATAAAGTAATCTGTATCCATATAATTAAACATAACTCTATCCTCATACTTTGGTTTTATATATTCGTAATGGAATTCATACATTTTAAATTTCGATATTTCAAGAACTACAACACCGAAATAAACTGGTTTCATATAAATCACTTTTACTTTGCTTAATTCTACTGCAGCCATATTTATTGTAAATTGCGCAATGCTATGAAAATTGGGCTTTGCAATTAAAGCACGAAGATCTAAATGTTTACCTCGACTTTCCCATTCTGTAGCTATCTTAATATCCCTTCTCTTATCAACTTTTTCCATTGTTTTGCCGTAGACAGCATTATTACCTAAATTTAGCAAATCTTTTCGGAAAGTGTTAACAGATTTTGACCAAATTCTTTTAACCAATTCGATTGTCTAAATCAAAGAGCTCTATGAATGCATGAAAACTTCGATCCATGCTTTAAACATTTTTGGAGATTTCTATAATGGATTATGTAATGAAATTTATCTTCTAAGTCAGCTTTCAATTTCCTTGAGCCTAATTTAAGGCTTTTTATATTATTTGCGCAAAATGGTAGGTCATTGTGTAAGTCATGAAGTGATTCTGGATAAGTTAAATCTACTTCAAATATATATCCAATTTCTGAATTTTGAGGAATGCTCATAGCATCCCAAAATAATCCTGGTGCTATATAATAATGACAATATAAATATATTTTTAAATAGTCTACAAATATTTTGCATTCAAATAATTTACAAACGTTTGTTGCATGGACATAATCATTATCAGAACACTTCGTATCTGTAAATTTATTATCAAAATACTTTTGCATAGGCAATGAATTTTCACTAAATTTTTCAAAGCAATTAGGTATTCATAGGGAAAACCCCCCCTTTTTTCTCATTAAATTAAATAAATCGTAATTTTTATAAAATTATCTGGTTAACATTAAGTTTTCATCAGATATAATAAATTATTCTCATAAATCTATATGAATCTAAAAATCGTATTTCTATACTTTAATTTCTTGCAACATAAATTCTTTTCGAGATTGACACATAGCGCTCTTTATTTAAAGGTATAATATTTATTGCACCTTTAACTACATCTAAGGCTTTAAGGGGGTCCTCTACTCTCGCGGTTTCAAAAAATTGATTTTTTTTAGTTTCCGAGAAACTAAGCACGGCGCTTGTCCAGTTAAAAATCATTGTCTAAAGAATTTACCGGTCCGTTCTTCAGAAGAATGTGGACAACCAAAAACATCAACGTGATGAGGAAGAAGAATTCTACGGCTCCGGTATAGCAGATTAACTCGTAAGTTACTACAATAAAGTTAAACACCGTAATTTATCATTAAACGCGTTTTCCCGAAAGTAGTGTTTTTTTAGCTGCCGAGTAAGACTTCTCATAAAAGTATTGGTCCGATTTCAATAATTTTTTTTTCAATTGTTCAGAAAACATACCGCTATGTTTTCCCGAGTACGATTTGCAAAATTTTATTTTGTTCCATTTTTATAGCTTCTAATAGGTCAAAAAATGACGTAAAATTGGAAATTTTTACAAATTGTTTCATAACTTTTACATATTGCAAAATAAAAAAAATCTGTCTCGGGAAAACATAGCCAACGTAACTATGATTATAAAGAATATAAATTTTCAGATTACAGATTACCCAATTGGCCACAACTTTGCTTAAGCGGGGCCCATGCAGTTTCAACATCAATGTTATCAATGACGTTTCAAGGTCGCGAGAGTTATTTTTTTTATCTTTAAAAGTAAAATTGAAACGTCAAAACATGTATCTTCGAAATAAAAAAATTTTTTTTTTAAATGTATTCAGTAGATCCTTCGCAATTTATTCCCCAAAAAACCGCTCAATTTCAGGCCTCGAGAGTAGAGGACCGCCTTAATACAAGCTATTTCATAATAATACATACTACAATTACAAGCTATAACATAATACTAATACTACGTGTAAGAACCAGCGAAAGTCGTTACCATTTCAAGACTATACGAAATAAAGTAAACTCTAAAATTCGTACTGCAGAAAGGCGATATTTTGCCGCTAAATTCTCTTCAGATTTACCCGCAAAAAACTTATAGTCGAATTTGCGGAGGACTGGTGTGTATGGTGACGATAAACCCCGGTGTGACCTTGATTAAACATCCCAATGCAACAACGGGATTCACACCGAATTCTGCTACACAGCTGTCCGACAATCTGGCTTTCTCCTACAGATGTGTTGATGCAATGGAACTCATCTGTGCAATTAACTCAATCAAATCCAATGCTATAGGTCCTAATGGAATTCCTGCCAGGTTTGTAAAAATCCTACTACCGTGGTTTTTAAATCCGCTTTGGCATATTTATAATTCGTGCCTGACTACCTCTATTTTCCCTGCCACCTGGAAAATTGCAACAGTTCTCCCTGTGCCTAAAAACTCAAAACCGATAAGTCCAGGAGATTTTGGTCCGATTAGTATTTTAAGTTTTCTAGCTAAAGTATTAGAAAAATTAATGTCCCAACAATTAGTTAAATTTTTGGATGAGTATAGCTTAATAAGTCCCTTCCAGTCAGGGTTTCGTAAGTCTCATAGTTGTGAGACAGCACTGATTGACGTTACGTCCAATATTCGGAAGTCCCTTGATGAAAACCACTTGGGCGTCTTATCTCTTCTCGATTTTTCAAAGGCGTTCGATTCAGTAGACCACTCTGAGCTCCTTGCTAAGTTGGAATCCAATTTTAATTTTTCGTCCTCATCTGTTTAGTTCATCCGTAGTTTTTTATCCGAAAGATTTCAGCAGGTAAAGGTTGACGACGTTTTCTCTGGCATGTTTCTTCTTAGTTGTGGCGTGCCGCAGGGCCCTATCTTGGGTCCTCTATTATTTAACCTATATATAAATGATCTGCCTGAAGCGATTGAAGATTGGTATATTCACCTGTATGCTGATGATGTGCAGCTTTACCTTAGTAGACCTATTGGCCTATCGGAGGATTGTATTAATCGGGTTAACTCAGACTTAGCGAGGATGTCTTCATGAGCTGCTGAAAATCACTTAGTACTAAATTCACTAAAGTCTCAATGTATTTGCTCTTATCGTAAAGATATCACGAGTCTTGATCTTCCCACTATTACACTTAATGGTATTTCAATTCCCTTCTCTGAGCGTGTCAAAAATTTAGGTGTTTACCTAAATTTCAAAATGAAATGCTGCGATCATATCACTAGTATGATCGGTAGAATATATGGTGGACTACGTCGCCTTTGGTTATCTGCTAGCGCGCTGTCAATTAACACCAGGATGATGCTCGTAAGATCATTCCTTCTTCCGTACTTCTTTCAGGGTAATCTACTATTTCGTCATTTAGACTCTCTGTGTTCTAGAAGATTGAACGTAGCATTTAATGATTGTATAAGATTTATATATGGCCTCAGAAGGTTTGACCACATCTCAAATTATCAGAACTCAGTATGAGGCTGTTCGCTAAATCAGTTTTTATTCCATAAACTGCTCATTTCGCTCCATAGAATAATATAAACTGATAAACCATTGTATTTATTTAGCAAATTAAGTTTTTTAAATTCTCCACGACCTAATAATTTGCTAGTTCCTATCTTTCAATACTCTATTAAGGAGGACTGTTACTTCGTTCGTGCTGTACGTGCTTGGAATAATTTGTCTACAAATATTCAGCGCACTGGTTCGGTCAGTAAGTTCAAAAAACTTCTCAATTCCTCATTAATTTGACTTATTTATTTTAAAATAGTCTTTTTCTGGTTCATTATTTTAGTATTCCGACTCTTTGGGTAGTATACGATGGCAATGGGGTCAGCTCTCGATTACTTCTGTACTCTAGTTATAATTCTGTAAATAAATTTTACTTTATTTTACTTTTTATTTTTTAGTGGTTAAATTATTTCAAATCTAAGTAGCTTTTCCTTTTATATTTTTTATTATATTTCCTATTATTATTCTTATGTCTCAACTCTTTTCTTTATAAGTTTTTGTTACAATAATTTCATCTATTCCAAAATTTTTAGTACGAATAAAAGGATTGTAATGATTCTTATGTACAATTACCGAAATAAATGAATAAATTAAATTGAATTGAATTGAACTTCTGTAAGGGGATCAATGATCTACTTGTAATAGCACGCCTCCAAAAAGTTCTCTCAAAAGATCACTTCAATGGCATCAGCCTCCTCTAGAGGACTGATGGATCCTATACCATCGACTCAGAGGAATCCTTAAAGCTACTCTTGGAAATACATTTCCCGCAGTGTTCAGAAATCGAAGAGTCTAGGGAAACTCAGCCAACCAGCGCTTCCTGTGGATAAACACGTCGACTGAAGAGTATCTCTGAGAAAATCTTCACTGCTGGGGGAAACTCAGCCAACCAGCGCTTCCTGTGGATAAACACGTCGACTGAAAAGTATCTCTGAGAAAATCTTCACTGCTGGGGCCATCAGCTCCTTTAGATCCTACAAATCTCCCAGTGGTGACGACATCTTTCCAGCTCTTCTGCAGCAGGGTATAGATGACCTGTTGCCAATACTTATGATAGTAAAATCATTAGGGCCAGCTATCAGATCAGCTATATCCTTAAACTATGAAGATAGATGAGGGTGGCCTTTATACTTAAGGGTGGCCTTTATACCTAAGGGCGACTAGCCTTCTAAGGGTATATAACTTGCACCAACCAATTTTCAAGCAAAGATGCAAGCTATTAAACTCTGTGCGCGTGAGATTACTCAAAGATGAATACGTGGTGCCAAAATATATATTATGTCAGACAGTCAAGCGACACTCAAGACTGTAGGGTGTAATACCTTGTAGTCTAGAATTGTCTGGGATGCCCTCAATGCACTCAAAGAATTAGCCCAGGGCAACATAGTCATGTTGGCTAGCATACCAGGGCACGAGGACATTATAGGTAATGAGATGACGGATCGCCTGGCAAAAAAAGCGCGGATTCTCAGATCGGACCTGAGTCGTTTTGTGGTTGCTCGAAAAGCCAATTGGCAATGCGTATTAGGTCATGGCAGGGTAGAGGTTTATAACCTACTCAGAACAGAAAACGGCAGCTTTATTCTCACTCAGTAGTATAGATTTAAGATTTTCAGCAGGACCTTTAAGTGGCCATTGCTTCCTAGGCTATTACCTAAAAGAGATGGGGCAAGCTGAGGAAGACACCTGCCGCTTCTGTCTGGAATAGAAGGAAACAGCGGATCAAATCCTCTGTCAATGCGAGGCCCTCTATCGTATCAGACTCAGACATCTAAGTGGGGCTTTCCCATTGTGGCGATGGTTAGAGAAGCAACTTAGTGAAGTTGGTGACAATGCCCCTTTCACTGAACTTCTATAACGGCTACGGAAATCGGAGTAACCAATAAAATTTATATTCTTTAGTTTTTGATTATAAAAATGAAAAAATTTATGTAAATAGTTAGTTGTTTTTCAGTGCTCAAGTTGACACGTTCAACTGATGTGTTATTATCCAATAAACTAATTTAAAATAAAGTTTAAAATAAAATAATACAATATTAAATTCACAATCGGTCTTTTTTTCATCGTCATAGTCTTCAGGAATCTCTCGTTTATTATAGCTAACCTATCTTTTCGACTTAACAATAAAGAAACCACGACGATTCAGCAATAAAGCTCCAACGAAGGATGGATGACGAAATATCGAAGGATGTCAACTGTACAGTTTCAGTAAGGATGTCAACTGTACAGATAACACACGGACTCCGTCCACAGTTGAATCTACCTCGTGCTGCCAGTCTACAGCGGCACTTGTTCTTTAACGATAGTAATTAGCCACTCCTCAACAAACAAGACACCTTAACGTAACCCGAAGGACGAATCAACTACCGAGTATAACGACTTGACCTCAACGTTCCTCAGGCACTCACGTCTACCCGAGTGGCCTTATTTCAACCCCGAAGGACGTCACCAGGGAAACGGAAATATTATTCAGTGAAGACATAAAAGCTCATCAACATCTTAAAAAGGAGGAGGATAACAATGCGACCACCTCGCTTTAAAATGATTTTAGAGCAGGAGAAAGACAACCTCACTAGTAATGAGGAACACATCTTCTCCCTACACCATCAACGTTAGGCATAGCTAAGGAAATGTTAGGTATAATGAAAGAACTGAAGTTTGATTGGGTGGCTTTAGTATGAATTAATATAGGATCACGTCACAAAAGATCAATTTGGTCAAAATGACAAAAGGATGACATAGTAAGTCCTTAAATCCATATCAAATAATAATAAAAATACCCAGTTTTTAAGATTGTTTTGGCAATACCGTGGGTCTAATCTTTTATGGACTGTCGTACGTAGCGCATTCCGTCTGTATCAACAATATTAATTTACCACTAAGTAATACGTTTTTCAACAGCTACGGGTCCTGTGTAAGTTCTTCTGAACAAATTTAAGTCGGGGGCTATCCTATTTATTTGGTTTTTTTTTAGTAACAGGCCTGCGACAAAAGAAACTACCCTTCACCAACCTTCGTTGTGCGGTAAGGACCCTTTGGACCCTTTTTCATTTCTGGCAAAATTAAATTGTCTTCATTAGAACTTTAGAGCTGCATGATCTGTTCGGAGAGTGAATCTTTGTCCATAGAGAAATTTATGGAAATGCTTCATTGAATCAACCATAGCCAACAGTTCTTTCCTCGTAACACAGTAATTTCTTTCATGTTTTGATAGGACTCTGCTATAGTAGGCCACCACCTTATCGTGTCCGTTCACTTCTTGTGACAGCACAGCGCCAATCCCAACGTTCCTTGCATCGGTATCCAATATAAATGCCTCACCCGCCTTTGGATAAGTAAGTACAGGTGCATTGCAAAGCGCCCACTTTAGTGCTTTAAACCTGTTTTCTGCTTTTCCTGTCCAAACGAATGTATTATCCTTCTCCGTTAGCTTATGCAACTCCTTTGCTATATCAGCCAAATTCTTCACAAAGCGTCTGTAATAAGTGGCTAGTCCAAGAAAGCTTCGTAGGTTGTGTTTATCTTTCGTAGGCGGCCAGTCCTCCACTGAAGTTATTTTCTCAGGATCGGTGCTAACTCCTTCTGTTGATACCACCAAAAGTTTTGCCCAAAGTTTTTGTCCTGGTTTGCAAAGAGCATACACTTTTTAGGGCTTAGTTTTAGTTTGGCTGACTTCAGTTTCTGGAGCACTTCTCGTAGATTTCCTAGATGTTCTTCAAAACTTGGTCCAATTACATCCAAATATACCAGGCAGGTTTTCCAAGTTAAACCTCGTAGGACAAATTCCATTAAGCGCTCGAATGTTTCTGGCGCATTGCAAAGTCCAAAGGGCATAACTTTAAATTCCCACAGTCCACTTCCCATTGCGAATGCTGACTTTTCCCTGTCATCTGGATCGATCTCGACTTGCCAGTAGCCGCTTTTTAAGTCAAACGTTGAGACCACTTGGACCCTGATAAGGTGTCTAGGGTGTCGTCTATGAGGGGTATTGGATAACTATCTTTCTTCGTGGCATCATTTAGACGACGGTAGTCGACAAAAAATCTTGTACTGCCATCCTTCTTCTTTACTAGCACCACTGGTGACATCCGTGGACCTTTCGACTTTTCTATTAGACCTTGCTTACGCATTGTTTCAACAATTTCGTCTGCTTCTTCTCCCTTTGCAAGTGGTAATCTTCTCAGTGGCTGCTTGATAGTCTGTAACAGTTCTGCAGCTGCTCCTCTGAGTGTTAAAATTAAAGCTGTAACTTTTTCCTGATTAGTCCAAAAGTTTATTGCCGCTGCTGTCTCGAACTGAAGTATGTATGTTGAGTTGAGAGTTCTATTTCACATTTAGCTTTTTTTATTTTGAGCTGTACAGAAACTTCCACCTCTTCCAATCTCTTTTCAATATCTAACTTTATCTCTCCCATTTTATAATCCATGACTTTCAATGTTGATTTTGATAGATTTCTATGATCTCTTGTTTCCTTTCTACAGTTGATTCTAAACCTTTAAGCTGTTTCTGCATAGAAATTTCCATCTCAGCTTTCAATCGAGGGTTTAAGTTCCGCTACTGATGACTTTTGTTCTTCCAGCGATGCCTTTAACTCAGTTACGGACGCGTCCATCGCCGCTTTCAACTCTTCCGTTGATGATTTCTGTTCAGTCATTGATGCTACTATTGATGATTTCTGTTCAGCCATTCAGAGCATTGAAAAGATCTGTCATGCTTGGAGTAATTGTTTCGTCTAGGGCGTCTTCAAAAACAAAAGCGTTTACTTAATTCGCCCTTCTGGAACACGTAAGTCCTTTAATTTGCAACCCATATTTAGGTTATGCACTATTTCACTTAAATTTTCACCGTTACACTTTTTTCCCCCAAGTTCACTTTTTCTTTAGTCTTTCTTAATTAATCCCACTTCTGACACCAATTGTAGCGTAAATGGGGCTCTTCGAGCTCGACGGATTAATTAAGACACTTATTTACAGTAACAAGGTTTCAGCAGATCTATCCACCTATGCTGCGTAGGTCAGTTCTCGCCGTATTTCCCATCTTCAAAAAAGTCGTAACGACTCCTTAAACTACTTTCGTTCCTAACCCCCTTGCTTTCCCTATTTCTGACTTCCCCTCTATTGCACCCGCGGTTTCCGATCAAGAACCTCTCCCCAACAGCTTGTCGGTCTATTACCAGAACGTAAGAGGACTTCGTACAAAAACAACAAATATTTTCCTTAACTCTCACAAATTCCCGCACGATATCTTTGCCTTAACTGAAACCAATCTAACACCAGGAATTCTCGACAACGAACTATTCCCTCCAAACTATACCATTTTCCGTGTTGACGGTTGTATAGGCACCAATGATCCACCAGGTCGCGGGGTTCTCATAGCTGCTCACTACCGATATGATGCCACCCTGCTAAAGACCTCCGACTCTACAATATCAGAATTTGTATGTATAAAAATAGCACTAAATAAGTGCCATCTGTACATCCTCTGTTGTTACATTCGCCCCTCTCAACCACTAGACGCCTACGAGCCCATAATCGATCGATACCCTGCTTGAGAACGCTAACGCGTCCGATGAATTTATTTTATTGGGTGACTTTAACCTTCCCCGTATCCAATGGTCATTGTCCGAGGACTGTTCTCATTTTGTCCCCCTTAACGCATCTTCGGCCAAAGAAGCCTTCTTTACCGATCAGCTCTCCGTTTCAGGTCTCTTTCAAGTAAGCGAAGTTAGCAACTTCCTGGACAGACAATAAGACTTAATCTTTTCTTCAGACCCAGTTAACTTGGCTGTCGCAGAAAGCAACCATCTTCTCTTCTCTCATGCCGTTTCAAGCTCCGAGTCTTCTTTATCCTTCAATTTTCGCAAAGGCGACTTCGACAAATTAAATCACTTGCTCCTCAACTCTAATATTGGCGATATCCCTCAACATCTCCCAATTGACATTGCTTTAGAGGCGTTCTATTCGGAAATACACGCTTGTCTTACACAATCTATCCTTCTTCTTCCTCGTACAAACTACTCCTCATCCCCCGTATGGTACGACAAAGAATTACGCTCTCTTCGCAACAGGAGAAACTTTTCTCCTTCTGGCTATTCTTCCTATCTATCTGCTTATACCCTCTACCATGAGTATCTCCAACAGATGGAAACTAACCTCATATCCGACCCCAAGCGTTTTTATAACTTTATTAATTCCAAGAAGAAATCCAATGGTTACCCTTCCACGCTAAAGCTCGAGAATACCTCTTCATCTGATCCTAAGGTTGTCGCTAACCTCTTTGCACACTTCTTCAGTAAATCTTTCAGCGACAATTCTCTACAACCCGACCTTAACTATTTTGCATTCATGGACAAATGCACTCAAACGTCGTTTTCATCCTTTGACCCTAATCCTGAACTAATCGTCGCCAGTATTAACAGTAGTTCAACCCCTTACTTTGCTTTTTCGTCTCTCGGTCACTCAAAGGGTTTTCCCTCAATTATGGAAAAATTCGTATATTATTCCCATCTTCAAAAAAGGCTGCAAGAACGATGTGTCCAACTTCAGACCCATTGCTAAATTATCATCCATACCTAAACTATTCGAAAAATTGGTCTATGATTCCATGTACTCCCACTGTAAGTCTATCTTCTCCCTCTCCCAGCATGACTTCCTCAAAGGTAGATCTACAACCACCAACCTTACTGACTTCGTCTCTAAAACACTATGTGCCCTGGAAAACGGTAAAGATGTTGATGTTATCGCCACCGATTTTAGTAAAGCCTTCGACAAGATCTCCCCTAGGCTTCCCCCCCCCAGATTCATCTCCACGATTCGATCCTATCTCAACAACCGCCAGTACAATATTTTTTCAGTTCATCCATTTCTAACCCTCAGAGTTGTCCATTTATGCCGATTACATGCAAATAATCAAACATATCTCCTCCACTACCGACTCTCTTCTCCTGCAAGAAGACCTCGATTCATTCATCACATGGTGCATGAAAAACTTTCTAGAGCTCAATATCTCCAAATGCCAGTCCATCTGTTATTCCCGCAAGCGTCTTACCATCACCCCGAGAGTCTATATGTTAACCGACGTACCAGTCCCTATCGTTACCTCTTTGTGTGACTTAGGAATAATCTGTGATAGTGAACTCAATTTCCGTTCCCACATTGACAGCATAATTAACAGAGCTAACTCCGCGCTAGGGATTGTGAAGCGCTGGTCTAGAGTTCTCCAATCCTTATGTTTCCAAATCTCTCTACGTCTCCTTCGTTAGACCTCTGCTTGAATATGCCAGCCAGATATGGTCCCCTACACAAACAACTCATATTAATAGGATTGAATCTGTTCAGCGTAGGTTTATTCGTTTCGCTCTACGTGATCTTCCGTGGGTTGACAGATTCAACCTTCCACCCTATGAAAACCGTCTGAAACTGATCGATTTACAACCTCTAAGCAAACGTCGTGATATTTCCGACATTCTCTTCATTTAGCAATTATTAACTGGTGCCATAGACTGCCCCTCAATCCTGCTATCTTTACCCATCTATACCAATCCCCGTAATCTTAGGTCCACTCCCCTTCTCCGACTCGACCGCCATCGCACAAAATACCGTCAAAGCGAGCCAATTACCAGGATGTTACGAAAAGTCAACGACCTCTCCTCTTTTGACTTCCATCTGAGTAAATCATCCCTCCACAAAGCCTAATATCTTGACCCCGCCAATCTTGATCCTGATCGCCTACCTTAATTCTTCTTCCTTTCGCCTGCCAGTAATCAATATATATAGCTCATATTGTAGCTTATACTTTTTATTTATTTATTCTTAATTATCATTTATTATAGTCTGTAGAATTAGTATTAAGTTATAGCTTGTATTTTGTATTTTTATTTTGTATTTTTGATGCAATAGCTTGTATTAAGCTTAAATAAATAAATAAACAAATTTTCACAATTTTATTCACTTCACTTAATTAGTTCGTTTCACAATTCTCTTTACACATTCTCTTCACAATATAACATTTCATTTCTCTAATTAGCACTTATCACTTCACTGCTTAAAATATAACTGACTGACTATGCTGCTACTCAGCCCTATTTATACTACTTAGCTTAATTCTAGAAAACTCAGTTCTAGCAATTTCCGTTATTCATTTTCACCACACCAAGTCACCACAGGTTCGAGTCGGCATTGACTTCATACAGCATCTGACGTTTTTCTGGTTTCCGAAATTCGGGACATGCGCATTCTACAACTTGATTTCGTTTTCATCACGTAGTCTTTGCCAGACTAAAGTGCATATTACAATATGTTTTCGGAGTTTTCGCCATAACATCAAATAATCCTATATACAAACCCAAAAGCCCTATTAAACTCAAATAACCCCACAACCCTACGGTAGCCCCATAAATAATAAAATCTAACCCCATAACCCCAAAACCGATGAACTCAACTCCAATTTACCAATAACCCCATTTTCTTATAACCATATAATTCTAGTTATCGTACTCAACCTCGGCTTGTACAATTTTCGTCTGGGCTGAATGTGAAAAAAAAAACCTGACTGATGGGGTTAAATGGACTTCGGATTCGGTTTCAGCGACCCCAAAAACATGTAGTATCAACTGTCAACTATGTTAATTACATTAATTGCTTTTATTTATTTGTTTCTGTAACTTGCCCGTGAGTATTTTCTTACTTTTTGACGTGAAAATCAATGAAGTTGTTGTTGTGGGCAACAACCTTTTACGTCACTGCGAGTGAGAACATACTCACATATTTTACAGAAACCGGCTGCAGGGTTTATAATGTCTCAATAATTTAGTGTTATGCGCCGACCGTACAAATGAATTTAACAATTAAAGAGACCTTCTACCAACTCCTTGTATACCCCTTTATTAAGGCTAGTAAAGATATAATAATATCAAAGTAGTTGTAGAGAATGGCAACGCTAAGATTGGCTCAAACATCGACCTGGAACTTGTAATGTAAGGTCTTAACGGCACTGATATAGGGTTTCTGATAATATCAGTGAAAAGAGCAATAAATGAATGTGTGGGTGTTACGTGTTCTGAATTGAAATCCTGGGCTTTCCAGTTGTGTTTTTGTTTCAGTTTTCTGAAGCTGTTGTAAAGATATTTCAAAAAAATATGTGGAGGTAATTGTGAAAAACTTCTGTCGTATTCGTTCAAACCAAGGGGCAGGGTTGTTGGCGATCGCGAGCTTTTATCATGCATCCCATCAGAAATCTTGAATTTAGCTTTTGTTTTTGTTTCGGTAGTAATTAAGTCATCGGTGGAGTAAATGATAATGTGTCAGCCTTCCGAGTCCGAGGTTTTATTTTCGAAATTTATTTTTTGTATTTTAGCACAAGTTATCTATTTTTTATAATTGATCTTTTTTTATTGAATAATCTATCTGTATCTACCCGTAAGTTTGACCGAAGCTATAAGAAAATGGGATTATATGATCATTTAAAGAACCTGAATAAAATCAACATTTAAGAAGATGCAACCGATAGGATTCAATTGGTATAAAACGAACTGGAGTCAAGGCAACATTAAAAAACATCAACTGATATTTAAACCAAGAATGAGGAACCGATAACGGCTTGCTTACAACCTAAACAAAACTGCGCCTTCAATTCCTTAAAATATTATGGTAATTATCAGCGCAACAGAGTATGTTATCATGTAGATTTTTTCTATTGTAACGGTAGTAGGTGCAATAATTTTAACTCCTCTTTTGGGAATTGTTGGTCTCGTTAGTGGGTCAGATTTATAGGTCTAGCAGATAAGGTGTCCTCGTTGTTTGGCTATTTTTAATCATTTTTCTCTTTAGTGGTGATATCATATTATATCTAATGATTAAGGTACCTGATCGGAGAGTCTTCAGCCATTTATGGTTATATAGGGTAATCCGAAGCCCAGGCTCACGATTCTTCCTGGTGCTTATAAGGCCAGGCCCCGCAATGCAACGCTGGCAAAAGCATCTGTAGTCAATGCAGAGACGGTAGTATCAAAATATAGCTACGCCCAGCACGTGAGTAATATTTCCAAAAAGAGTTAATTTATTATAACAGAGTGTATGTAGCTATGTAATTCCTTGTCAGTGGAAACCTAGACTCAAGTAAGAGCAGATAGGTACGGTTTGCACTTTGAACACACTTTGGGAAACTCAAAGCGCCTACGAGCCGCGTCACAGGTCGTTCCATTGGGAGGGATTTTCTGCTGTGTCTTATTGAATGCGGTATGAAGGGGGAGTAGACCACCACTATCGAAGCTACCATTTAGCTTATGCTTCCGGATGGCTCTTACTGAAGCATTTCTAGGTCAAAATCCTAGATAGAGGTGAGCATCAGGTAGGTTATTTTGCTGTGATCTGCCTTAAGAAGTTCGAGAAAGTGGATAAGGTTACTACGGAGTGTGCCCCTCCACGGCGGTTTTAAAAGTAATGCCTACGCTCAGTGCTGCGCCTGTCTTTTTAAAGCAACCCCAAGCGAAAAAGCGTGAAGAAACTTTTTAAGAGACAAATTTTTCCTTAGCTGTAAACGACGCCATCTGTACGCAGAGAGAACTCGTGAGCTCGTACCAGTAGTTCATCAAGCGAAAACGCTTGAAGAAACTTATTAAGAGACAAATTTGTCCCTAGCTGTAAACCACGCCATCTGTACGCAGAGAGAAGTCGTGAGCTCGGACCAGTAGTTCACCAAAAGAAAGGCTAAGTAAAAGTCGGATCAGGAGGCAATAACGAAAAAGTTGTTGACCAAAAGGAAAGCCTCGGAAAAGAGGGCCAACACTTTTCTCCTAAAGTAGCACAAGTAGAATCAGATGATCTCACTGATGTGCTATCGAATAGCGGATAGGCGAACCTGGCCGGTCCGACTCAAAACGGCTGCGGATAGCGCGGCAGTACAATTTCGCTTTGAGGTAGACCATATACTGGAAGAAATAGCACGGGGAAAATTACGGTCGTTCATCCACCGAAGTGGAGAAGAGAAGAGAAAGAATCCTTAATTTTCCCCAGCTAAAGCTTCTGAAAGCTGAGGTGAAAAACCGGCCAAATTGAATGAGTGTAGAAGTGCAAGCAAATTTTCAACAAGGTCTCCGATACCTTTGAGGAGCATCGCTTTGAGAAAGCTCTTCATTCGTAATCTGACAATAAAGTGGACTTATTAGCTTGCATGTAACACCAACAAAAAAAAAAACCGTCGAACTTTGAAAATTTCTACAAAAAAAAAATTGCAATTGGCGTTTAATTACTCTCTATATAATGTATCAATTTGTTCAGATATGTTACTCCGGCCAATATAAATAATTGTTACTGTAACTTTTGTCGTCATACGGTTTAGGATATGTAAAGCGATCAGGTTAAAATTTTACAAATATGGTGAAGATGAAAAATTGAGACTTTGAACGAAAATCGACAACTGTGCCATAAAATTTTTTTTTATTTTGCTCATCGTTATATAACGCGTAAAAATCCTACAAAAACTAGCTACCCTACCAGGTACGTGAAGTTGGCCCGGATTTTTTCCGGGGTGGGGGGTAAAACGCCCCAATCGATAGTCTATCGTAAGATCACATTTTGCCCCCAATTGGTTTTGTTTAACCCCCTCTCAATTTTTTTTATTCGAAAAATAAAATTTTCGGGCTAACTTCACCAGGCCGGAAAATTTGCCGGGCTGGGGGGTAAAACGTCCCAATCGATAGTCTATCGTTGGACCACATTTAACCCCCAATTGTTTTCGTTTTACCCCCCCCCCCCCCCCCCACCACTCAATTTTTTTTATTCAAAAAACCAAATTTCCGGGCTAACTTCAACTGCCCGGAAAATTCGCCGGGCTGGGGGGTAAAACGTCCCAATCGATAGTCTATCGTTTGACCACATTTTACCCGCAATTGGTTTCGTTTTAACCCCTCTCAATTTTTTTTTATTTGAAAAACAAAATTTCCGGGTTAACTTCACAAGCCCGGAAAATTTGCCGGGCTGGGGGGTAAAACGTCCCAATCGATAGTCTGTCATTAGACCACATTTTACCCCCAATTGGTTTCGTTTTACCCCCTCTCAATTTTTTTTTATTCGAAAAACAAAATTTCCGGGTTAACTTCACAAGCCCGGAAAATTTTCCGGGCTGGGTTGTAAATCGTCCCAATCGAAAGGCCTTCGTCAGTCCAGGTTTTCCCACAATACCTTTCGTTTTACCCCCTCCCAAAATAAAGTTATTTAATAACAAAGTTTTTTTTCCAAAAATAACATAATTCGCTGAAATATGACGAAGGAAAGCTTTTAAGGGTTGAGGGGGGTAAAACGTCTATCGCTAAACCACATTTTACCCCCTATAAATTTTTTTTTATTCGAAAAACAAAATTTCCGGATTAACTTCACAAGCCTGGAAAATATGCCGGTCTGGGGGATAAAACGTCCCAATCGATAGTCTTTCGTTAGACCACATTTTACCCGCAATTGGTTTCGTTTTACCTCCTCTAATTTTTTTTTTATTCGAAAAAAATGTCCGGGTTAACTTTACAAGCCCGGAAAGTTTTCCGCGCTGGGGGTTAAAACGTTCCAATCGAAAGGCCTTCGTCAGTCCACGTTTTTTCCACAATTCCTTTCGTTTTACCTCCTCCCAAAATAAAGTTATTTAATAACAAAGTTTTTTTTCCAAAAATAACATAATTCGCTGAAATATGACGAAGGAAAGCTTTTAAGGGTTGAGGGGGGTAAAACGTCCCAATCGATAGTCTATTCTTAGACCAAATTTTACCCGCAATTGGTTTCGTTTTTGCCCCTCCCAAAAAAAAAAAGTTATTTAAGAAATTTTTTTCAAAAATACCGTTTTTTTCCCAATTCTCTCCATTTAAATTTCTCAAAAACATCAACTGGCAAAATCGAACGGCACGGTATTCAAAATACAAGGTATTCCGAATAAGTTTTTGAACCAATACAGCTGATCGATTGTGACGTAACGCGGCAGTAATGCATGGGATAAAACTAATTTTTATTTATTTACTTGATACATTTTAGTTACATTATTATTTTAATTTCAATTTTTTTAAAAAATGCAAATAGAACTCAACCACAAATATATTAACTTTTGACAATTTTAACCTCAATTTTCCAAAAGCCATCTGCTGAAATGAGTTTAAATTCATATTCGCCCTCTGGATTAAAAAGTATGAGTAACTACTAGCAAGTACTTGAAAAAAAATTTTTTAACAGTTCAGAGCAGTTGATTTAGTGTAGACAACTACCTCAAGTACTTGCAAGTGCTTAAATTTTTTTTTTGAGGGAAGAAAATACTAAGATGAAAATTAAAAAAAGTTGTCACAATATAAAACCCATAAATTTTGTTGACCAACACAGCAATCGTCATCGATTTTTATATTCTGTACACATTCGACATCGAAATTTATATCTAGTATTATATTTTCTAAATATTTATGTATGTTTATTTAAATGCATGAATAGTTCACCTAAGTTACCTAAGTATTGCACTGCAAATTATACGAACTGGTGTGTGCGTTTTCTCAACGACAGCTACTCTGTATCTATTTTCAATCTTACAAGCTTCCATAGCTATTAAAAGTTCACAATCACAAATTTTCAGGACTTTGTATGGGGTTAGGAATCTGTATGGGGCTAGGAGAAATTATATTATACTTTTTAGTCCGCTTTAAAAACGTGGTAAATTAAAATTCTTTTTATTTAAATAATTATTTTCTACCTTTTAGTCTAACATGAGTAAGTTTTCAATCGATTTTAAACATTTTGTTGAGATCAGCGGAAGTAATAGGATTCTGTATGGACCCCAAACGAACAGACAGACAAGAAAGCGAGTGCATTGTCATCCAGTTCTGAGCTATATTTAAACTTTTAAGTTGTTCATGGGGAAGTTAGTTTAAAATCGATTGCAAAATTTGTACCGAGCAGACAGACAGACAAGAAAGCAAGTCAATAAAAACCTAGTAATGAAATAGAATTTATTCGTCCATGGGGCGAAATCTTCTCATTGTCGAATGAAAAAAGGTAAAACGTTTTCAACACCTTCACTCATACCACTTTAACTTTTGACCTCGTGAATTTAGCCCAGATTTAAAAATGTAGTTCTTTTTCGGCCGATCTGACTTCTAGAGGGGTAAAACAAAACAGTGACGGGTTAAATCTTTTTTCGGTCGAAGCAAAATTTGTAAAATCTTTTCAAACCCTTCACTTTAACTGTGATTTTTTTCAATTTGTGAAGTTCGCCCGGATTTTGAAAAATTATTTACTAGCCCGTGCTCAAAGGGTGGAAAAACGAAATCATGTCGGGGTAAAATCTTGTAGGGATGGCTTTATGATGGGTAAAATGTTTTCAACCCCTAAGGATCAACACCTTTGATTTTACTCACCCTGTAAATTTAGCCCGGATTTTGAAAACTTCTCAGTTTCTTGCGTTGTTTTTAGGGGTCGTAAAACTTACCGAAGGGGTTGCAAAATTTACCAAAGGAGTTGTAAAATGTTTCTTCGATTAAGTCCATCGTACTTTAACACTATCAACCCTTAAAAGCTTTCCTTCGTCATATTACAGCGAATTATGTTATTTTGGGAGGGGGTAAAACGAAAGGAATTGTGGGAAAAACGTGGACTGACGAAGGCCTTTCGTTTGGGACGTTTTACCCCCCAGCACAGAAAATTTTTCGGGTTTGTGAAGGTAACCCGCAAATTTGGTTTTTCGAATAAAAAAAATTTAGAGGGGGAAAAACGAAACCAATTGCGGGTAAAATGTGGTCTAACGATAGACTATCGATTGGGACGTTTTACCCCCCAGCCCGGCAAATTTTCCGTGCCCTTTAAGTGAAACCGAAAATTTGTTTTTCGAAGCAAAAAAAATTGAGAGGGGGTAAAACGAAACCAGTTGCGGGTAAAATGAGGTCTAACGATACACTATCGATTGGGACGCGCCCGGCAAATTGTCCGGGTTTGTGAAGTTAACCCGGAAATTTTCTTTTTCGAATAAAAAAAAATTTAGAAGGGGTAAAACGAAACCAATTGGGGGTAAAATGGGGTCTAACGACAGACTTTCGATTGGGACGTTTTACCGCCCAGCCCTCAACCCTTAAAAGCTTTCCTTCGTCACATTACAGCGAATTATGTTATTTTAGGAAAAAACTTTGTTATTAAATTACTTTATTTTGGGAGGAGGTAAAACGAAAGGAACTATGGGAAAAACCTGGACTGACGAAGGCCTTTCGATTGGGACGATTTACAACCCAGCCCGGAAAATTTTCCGGGCTTGTGAAGTTAACCCGGAAATTTTGTTTTCCGAATAAAAAAAAAGTGAGAGGGGGGAAAAACGAAACCAATTTCGGGGAAAATGTGGTCAAACGATAGACTATTGATTGGCCGTTTTACCCCCCAGCCCGGAAAAAATCCGGGCCAACTTCACGTACCTCCCTAAAAATAATACAAACATTAAGAGACACAGTAATAAAGATCAAAAAGAACAAAACAGAAAATGACTCAATATACTATATTACGTTACTGTAAATAGATTAAATAAGAAGGACTCTAAGACTTAAGGGATCGTCTCAGTGTGACCCTCCGAAAAATCACTGATTTTCGCGATTTATTTTTTTAATATTGAAATAAACTAATCGGTCCTGTTTTTTTTATAAATAAATACATTCATGACGAATACAAAATGATTTTGTTTATGTTTATTTATTGGGTGTATAATAGTTGAATAAATTGTTGAAATGACACGTAAAAAAAAGGTCCGCAATTTTGATCTCAAACATAAATTTCAAAAAGATTATTAATCTGTAGGGAAGTCGCTATCGCGCTATTGAGGGTTTTTTTTTTTTTTAAATTTGCCAAAATGGCGGCGGTTTGAACAAAAAGTATCGAATTTGGCCCTTTCAAAAAAAAAAGCTTCCATAGAGCGATAAAGAATGACGTTAAAAATGTTCTCTCCAAATTGGAACTAGATATCTTCAAAACTCTTCCTTTGAGAGTGGAAACCGTTTTGAAAAACACCATTCTGAGAAAAACGCGTTTAAAGATTGAAGTGGGAAAATTTTAGATCAATCGTTTACGATCAATCGGCGATGCCAGGTCCATACAATATCCTTGGAATGCTTGGCCAGTTTATTTTGGAAAGTTATAGAACGTAAGCACCTTAGAAAGATACACACGCAGGTAGAAAAATAAACAAAAGGAATAACGGTCGAGCGGAGCGCCGAACGAGGCAGATGTCTCGCTCCGTTCCCCCACTCCGTTCCCTTTCTAGAAGAAACGCTGTAGCGACCGTAATAATTTGAATTTCGATTTGAAAATTTGAGAGAATGTTTATTACATTGTATACTATCCGATAATGCAACAAAAACAAAAATCGATTTTTCGAAAATTTCACACTGAGACGATCCCTTAAAGCCAAAAACCTGTAAAAAAGTAAATAAAAACGATTCTTGAAATGCCTCCAAGTGAGTGCCAGCTCTACGAAAATTTCTCAACAAATTCTGAACAAATTCGAAACCTAGAGCTACACCTAAAACGAACGAACAGAATGAACCGAAACCAAAACTACATGTTTGTCTGAGCGTTCCCAGACTGCAAATGCCCTCTCGATAGCGTCGTTCTCCATTTTCTAGACTTCTAAATTAGAGTCCCGCGGGACCAGTCTGCAGAGTCATTGACGTCTGCAAACTGCTCCCGTCATCCTCCCAGTTCTACGATTCCAACGTGAGACTTGTCCTTCCCGCAGGACTTGCAGCAATACCAAAGCGAAGAGAAGCTTCGTGGACAAGCTGCTGCAAGTCTGCGGCCTGTTATTCCCCGTGAAAGACGAGGCTTCCGTTCCGCACAGACGATAAAGGCTCCCAGATGCAGTTGAATGTGTCGGCCTCCTTTGCCAGGAACTCGAGACGTAATCGCCTCCTCAACCTGGCAACTAAGTGGTTCTAACGTGCAAGTGTGTGAAACCGTGGGTAAGTGGGCTATTGCCCAGGCTCGATGCGCATGCAATACCGACGAATTGTTGACTTAGCAAGTGTAAGGATAAAGCTTATTAAACAATTCACCTGATTACATGTCCTTGGCCCCAGTAAAAACGATGTTCTTGTTGTGCCGAATGTCGGGCAGATAAACTGGCACATATCGCACAAGGTCAGGCATGTGAAGTATCTGCAGGACGGAGTTCCTTTACCATCACAAACCATGCAGGCTCTTTGTATTCGTCGATCGATATGTGACAGCTGGTTTGGATGCACGAGGCTATGATGGAGCCGTTTAAAGGCCACATCAGAGTCTCTGTAATTGGACGGATAACTATAGATCACTCTGCTAGTTATGGTCCCCATTACTACCAAATCTACGTATGATTAACTCCTAGGAAGAGTTCGCGCAGCCGACGTGAAGTAAGTGTACTAAATATCGTGTGCAGCACTCGATTCAGTACGAAAGCGTAAATCACCTCAGTGCTAGGTTCTCTAGTGCATCCACCAATTCGTTTAATTGTGTGGTGTGGGGCTTTATCAGTGTGTTCCCAGAAGCATCCAAGAACCGTAAGTTGTCCTGTATCTACTAACTCAGGGTTCAACTTGATCGGAATTGCTAAGGATTCCCCGTATACAAGTTTATTCCATCGCAAATGGAATGTTGGTCTTATTCTGCCCCAGGTCGCAATCGTGGAGATCAGATCCTGGTAGCAGTCATGCGGATATGGTGGACGGACCCAGAACAGATAGTAGTGCTCCCTTGCTTCGCTAACCCCACAGAAATTAGCCATAGCTGCGAAATGAAGTTATATTTTTGACAGAACACTCACTGGAAAGCCCGACAGAGCGTGCTTTTAGCAACCCATCGTCTTCCACCACTCCGAATACGTCAACAGCCTTCGCCTGTAAAAGTTTTACGAAGACTTCTTCGACGCACTCCGATTTTAACAGGTGCACGATGGACGAGGTAATCAAATAACTGACAACGACTGCACGTCCTTTCAGCGAAAGGGGGTGCAGTCTCGCCCGCAACGAATTCACAGCTTCAGAGAGTTTCTTCAGAACCATGCGGCTCTTATATTTTTACCATCGAGCCCCACATATACACCTAAACACTTCAGGCAAGTATTCGTCCATTGTATGCTGAGGGGAGAATCTGTCCGATTCCGCCACCTCCCACACTATATGACTTGGCTTTTGCTAAGGTTAACCCTAGCCCCCGCCAGTCGCTCGTATTGTTCGAGAACTGTACAAGAAACTGGAAATGTATCCTCTGTCGTGACGGAAATAGACAGGTCGTCAGCATACGCGTATAAGTGGCCTAATATTAGTGTATGGTAAGTGAACTGAGTACTTCTTCAACGATCGACGAAGATTAACCGTCAGCGGCTCCAGTGAAAGGTCATAAAGCATACCCGACAAGGGGCAACCCTGCTTGATACCCATGATACTTTATGAGAATCACTGAATCTGTATACAGACCACTGATGATCTCAATCCAGTTGGACGAAAGCCCACACACTAAGAACGCTCAGCAGATACTCGTGCGAGACGCTATCAAACGCCTTTTCTTGATCTAAAGAGATCATAGCCATTTGCGCACCATTTTTCATGGTAGGCGAAAAGATGCTTTTCTACGGCGATGTTGTCGTTGTCGTTTTGCAAACTATTTTGAACTCTACATTGTACCGAGTAACTGGCCTTCAGTTTCCTTCTTAGATATTAGACGCATAATGGATCTCCGCCAGCTTAAGGGAAATTCGGTATGTTCAACCACTGCAGAATTAGTGACCTCCAAAAGGTCAGGAATCAAAAAATTCCTAAAACGATCAAAGAATTCTGTATTTAGACCATCATAACCAGGAGAGAAAGTAGGAACATGATTAAAGAATTCATCGTTGGACGAGAATGTTTCCAACATCGGCGTCGATGCAGCAAAACGTCGCGTGTAGTAGTTGCGAATATAATTCGCAAGTTCCTCTCGATATAGGATCTAGCTTGATTCGGCAAGAATCGAGTCTACTTCACGGTACGACATCGAATTGTCTGGAAAAAGTACTCGGTCGGAGACTCATCCTCTCGCAATCAGCGTGACTGGTTTCGGAGCACAAACTACAAACTATGCTTGCAGTTTTGTGCTGTCAGTCGTTCTTTAAGGCAGGCCGCCCACCAAAGAGGCAAATGTATGATATATTTGTCGCGGATGCATCACAAATGTATGATGAGATCTGTACCCTTGCTTTTTTATGAACCGCCGCCCACCGATGAGACATGCAACGCAAATGCGTTATACATGTATCATACATTTGTATCTTTGGTGCGGCCTGCCTAAGTCTCTAGTGTTGTGAAAGCAACTCTGGTTCGCGAGCAAGAGCGTACCAATCCGGGTGACGTCGGCGGTCAAACTCGATGCATGATATCTGCTCCGATTGAATCTCTTTCCAATAAATGAGCGAATCTGAAGCTTTCCAACATCCCACCAATTGCTAAGGTTTGAATAAATATATTAATAAATTAATAATAATAACCCCCGCAGGGGGACTTCCATGAAGTCACGGGCTTGACAACCCCGCGGCCCACAGTTAAATCAAGGGAGAGTCTGTTTCCATATTGCGCGGATCAATGGTCGGTGTCTGTTCTCCATGTTAGTGGCGGCCGTTTTGCTAAACCTGGCAGTAGGTATAAAAAGCAGCCCGTTTTTCAATGGTGAATATTGAAGGAATTGCCTCGGATCGGGGTGCGGTGAGGAGTCAGACTGGACTCAATCCTCCGTGTTAGACAGTGGAGCGAGTGGCACTGCCTCACGGGTTGGTAGGCCATCCACAAGAACGTCCCAGTACCCTGCTCAAAGTGTTTCGCAGACAGCAAATCCATTGTTGCCAGCGACCACCAGAGCGGGCATCTCTGGTGCGCGCATGAAATGGACACCTGAAGTGCGCACATACTACAGGATAACGAATTTGGAAACAGACGTGACTGCATATCGAGAGGAATTACATAGGGCATTCATGACGAAATACCCTAATACAAACGTAACAGAGCAGAGAATTGCCGACCAAAGACGAGTAATAGTTAGGAACAACCTACTTGCACCAAATATTCTGCAAGAGATTAAGGACCAAGTGGCTAGAGATCTGCAGAATAACAACACATTACACATAGCACCAAACACCAACATAACCCCGTATCTTAATACATCGCAAAACCACACCGTGTCACCACACAATACCACACTCCCTCGCGATATCTCACCACCACATCACGTCACACCTTCATACCAAACTATACACATATCTTCTCCAAACAATAATAATACTGGGGAAATTTCGCATACAGCCCATATCATCACAATCACATAAACACAACACCCAAACACCCCAATCATACTCAATAGCTCTGACCTCGTTCTTAGGAATAAGGTCAAACAAGCGTTTGAGGATTCACTCACAGAGTTTGCACACTTAAACGCAACACAAAGGCACATAATACCAAAACAGGGCACATCTAAACAATTATCCAGCATTCTTGACATCTTGAATACGGACGTTCTGCCAGAGTACTTAACAAAAAAAAAAAATTTTAGAAACACATAAACTACACACAAAAAGAGACACAATAAATACAAACATTACAATGCACATAGATACCCTAGTTCAAAAACTTTCGACACTTTCCACTAGATTAAAAAGATACAGAAAGTGTACGGATAGAAAAACACAGAACACACAATTCATTCGCAATGAAAAAAAAACTTTTATAGATCACTTACATACAATCAAAATTCAACCAATAGCCCGTCAAGTGAACTACCCTCCGAAAGAGATATGGTCGACTTTTGGTCATCTGTTTGGTCAAAAGAAGTCCAACATAACCCCAATGCTGAGTGAATTGAAGCAGAAATGCAACGCGTCCAAGACAACCCCAACATGCGAGAACCACAGATATCGATGCCGATTCTAACGGATGTCATACAAAATACCCATAATTGGAAAGCAGCAGGCACAGACAATATTCAAAATTACTGGTTCAAGAAGTTTACATTTACACATATGCACCTCTTACACCACATTAATAATTTTCTCAATAAATCGGAAACCCTCCCGACGTTTTAAATGGAGGGAATCACATACATGCTACCAAAAGTCAATAATAACACCACAGATCCATCAAAATATAGACCGATCACTTGCCTACAGACATTTTATAAGATTATAACTTCTTGTACAGAACAAAATAACATACTGTCTGACCAGCAAAAGGGATGCCGACAAGGATCGTTAGATTATAAAGAACAACTGGTCATAGGCTCTCTGATCCTGCGACAAAAAAAACTGCTCGCTGGAACATACATGCAGCATATATCGATTATATAGAATTAACCCTTCTAACTCAGAAGGCGCACTTCTTAGGCAGAAGACTAGAATCAATTGACCTATTCACCAGAATATAACAATATATTGAGGCGAATTAGGCTCCCACACCAGCATGCAAAAACATTAGTAAACAAAAACTAAACCACGCCCACACACAATAATCAGGGGTGCACGGACAACAGAGAACGCTTCAGCAAACCCTTCGTAAGAGTCAGGTCAAAAACAGGACACATATTCACGGCTCTACACATGCGATTTATAGGCTCATGCATACCATAGTTAGACCGAGAATGAACAACATGCAGTAAGGGCAATCTCCTTAAGGGGGTCCGCTCATGGATTGCTCGAAAAAAAAGGTGGTTTTAAGGAAAATTTTTTTTAGGAGTTATTTACTGAAGATTCAAGATTTAAAATAAATTTTTGTGGGTAAAAAAAATTCAAAATGGCGGACCTATGAGAAGATTTCTAGCAACGCCTCGCCGTAGAAAATTAAAACGGTGTGCATGATGCAGCCGGAAGTTTTCATCTGAAGCAAAAAAGGAAAACACATTCTTAATCGGAAGACCTTACCCCACAAAGTAGACCTATAATATCATATAAAAGTAAAAAATCTACTA
Organism: Leptarthrus brevirostris; assembly: GCA_964036015.1. Taxonomy (NCBI): domain Eukaryota; kingdom Metazoa; phylum Arthropoda; class Insecta; order Diptera; family Asilidae; genus Leptarthrus; species Leptarthrus brevirostris. The sequence goes on along the minus strand of OZ038376.1, from coordinate 10,487,900 downwards.
ATAAAACCATTGTTTAAAAAAAGTTCAATTTTTGACTATTTTTTTCTAGTTATTATTGGCCTAAAAATATATTTTAAACGATATTTTTATGAATATTATAGGTCTACTTAGTGGGCATTTAAATTATCAACAAAATAAAAAAAACTTATTCAAATATATTCAATAGTTTTTTTTAAATCCTGCACACCGTCTTAAAAAAGAAAATAAAGAGAAAACGGGGTTTAAAGTTTTATATATGAGAAAAATAGACTTACGAGGATTAGATGTTAATCAGCTATACCCGGCCCGTAGAGTAAACCCTCGGCTTCCTCAAATAGCTCGTTTGAACGTATACATTACTATTTTCGTCAATGATCGCAGCTATACTGAAATAGCCAACGTGGCCGTCGAACGTGGGCGGCTAGCATCCCACCTAAAAGTCGCGGCATGCCTCGCGCTCGCTCGTCCGGCAACGATTCTCTTGGGGATAGCTTTGTAACTATACGGATTCAGACTTTGAAACTTTAAGACAACATTCTCAGAACACGAATCTAACGATTGGAGCGAAAAAAAAAATTCGATAAAACCATGGGCGAACCCCCTTAAGCTATACGGGGTAAGTCTGTAAGAAACCATGCTTGCGAGAGCGCAAGATCTATGTTTGTGTTCAAAAGCTGGTGAATAAAGACTAGGTCACCAACTCGACGTCGTTCTTCCAACGAATGCATATTAAGCAACCGGAGGCGATTCACTTAAGGAGGAAGACTGAGTGGATCATTCCACGGAAGGTCTCTTAGTGCGAACAAAGTTCCGCTGAACCGACTCAATGCGTCTAGAATGATCAGCATAGCAGGGAGACCAAACATGAAATGCAAACTCAAGAATTGGCCTAATCAAAGAAAAGAATAAGTGAATTAAGGTCTTCCGATCAGAAAATTCCCTTGCCTAACGCTTTACGCAACCCAGAACTGAATTACTCTTACAAACAATGTAGTTAATAAGAATGCGTATGACTCTGTCTCGCACTCTTGGCTGGTCAATATACTGTATATATACAAAATACACCTAACACTCATCCAATTTTTGCAACACTTAATGAAATACTGGAACACAAAAATAAACATAAAAACACCAAACCAACAGATTACAACACCTCTAATACCAATTAGACGAGGTATATTCCAGGAAGACTCTTTGATTCCGCTATGGTTTTGTCTCGCTCTGAATCCACCTTCACGTGTATTGGATGCCACCGGTTATGGGTATAATATACGACACGACAGGACAAATATTCATAAAATCACGCACCTCATGTATATGGACGACATCAAATTATACGCTTCCTCGAAACCTCATCTGCAACAACTACTGCAGACTATGTACGATGAATTTTTCCAATGACATGCGGAGGAAGTTCGGAGTTGACAAATGTAGGACGCTTCATGTGACGAGGGGAAAACATGAACTTGTGGAATTCGAGCTCCCATCCGGGGACACTATTGAGCCCATGAAGGAGGACGAACTCTACAAGTATCTTGGTTTCCAACAATCACGTGATAAACCTCACACGGACATGAAGCGGGCGCTAGAAACCAAATATACAGGCCACTTGAACAGTCCTCATTAAGGCTATATACACGTATGCAACACCAGTCCTTACTTATTCCTTTGAGGTAATTAAATGGACACAGACGGACTTAGAAGCACTGGACAGGAGAACGCGAACGATTTTGACAAGGTACAGGGCACACCATCCTAACTCCTGTACCGAACGACTAACGCTACAGAGGTGCGATGACGGTCGCGGCCTGATAGATTTAAAGTCACTGTATTATAAACAAGTGAAATCTATCAGAGAATACTTTTATAGCAAAGAAGATAACTCTCCATTGCATGCAGCAGTGATCAAAGCCGACAACAAGCAAACACTTGATTTGCTCAGTAGAATGCTGGATAATACACTAAACATAGTCACACGCACAGATACATAAACAGCAAGCTGGTCACAGAAGTCTCTACATGGAAGACGTTATGATCGGTCAATAATAACTGATCGAACAATACACCACAATTCACCAATCGTCTTGTCTTCCACAGCCTTTGTACCGAAAACACTGATCATAAATATACAGGCACTAAAGTTACATAAGAACACTGCACACATACTACAGAAAGCGGTTGTTCTTAACGCTTCCCAAACGGTTCCCAAATTCCTGAACTACGGACAGGACGCTACAGACGCTAATGACAAATCCCCGAAGTCTTGGCATTACGCCCGACCTAGGAGAAAACTACCGCCTAAATAGTGCATCGATTTTTAAAAATTTTCAAAGACAGTGAAAGATTAGGGCGTAATAGTTTAAGCGGTAGGAAGAAGTCAACTTAAGTACGAGACAACGGTTATTTGAAGCGCTTAGTTGTACGTAACCGATATTAACCAGCTTCCAGAATACGGGCGGAACTAGTAGAAGCATTATGGCTGTGATAACTAATTAAAAGTTTTAGAGCTTCTTGCAAAAAAGTAAAACAAATGGTGCCGAATTGCACACCCCTAATGTACGAACAGGCTCAATGAGATGGGCCTAGAATAAAGCAAACCTAAAAAAGCCTCTTCTTAGGAAGAAAATGAGGCGTCAACGATTATAATGGGCTTTTGAACGCCCAGATTGAACAGTTGCGAACTGGCAAAGAGTCGTCTTCTCGAATGAGTCTAAATACGATCTAATTGAACCAGACGGAATCGGATAGACCAGACGGAATCGTTAGCATGGTTTTGGCCGGAAGGAAATTAGGGTAAAGGGAGTGAGGAAGCTTGAGTCTTGTTTTTGCATTGCTGCGAGCTAGACAACAGCCCAGAGATAGAGTGGATTATTTTAATTTCTTAATAAAAGCTCACGGGCAGATCTGGTCTCGAACCCGCGGCCCATGACATGGTGGTCGTGCGGCTCAACGCATTGATCCAGCTCCGTCTCCAAGTACGGAGAAAAGGATAAATATATTCGGGTGAATGCCTACTCCATACAAGTATTCCGTTTACTTTATGGCAATTACATCAAAGGGAGTTGGTTCTATTATTTTAATGCTTCAAGTTTCCATCAACGTTGCCAAATACTAAGAAATTATAGGTTGCTGAGTTATTCCAAAACTGGAGAGACTACCAAGTAATATCCCGGATTCTCCCGATTTTTCAAGACGATCCAGCTTTGCGTCATCGCGTTCGATCTTTACGTATTCGAAACCTTCCATGAAAATTTACTATTCTCTTAGATGTCATACGAACTTCCTTTTTCCAGACAATGGAATATCAGGAATACAGATCTTACGTGCTAAAATGAGTGGGATGATAGATCTTACCTAGACAAAAAAAAAATTGTATGGCAGGGAGGGGTGCAATCTCAACCGTTTAGGAGTTACAGGTTGATTCATAAATTTAAGTTTTGTTTTATCTTTTGATCTACCCAACACAGCGACAACGAACAAACGCTTAAAAACTACTATCCCAATGACCTTTCCAAAATTGTCAACAATGTTGATCTAACTCTTACACCTCTTTTTTTATTGGATTGCCCGTCTTATTACCTTTCCAAAAAGTTGCAACATGGCAAGGTAGACAGAGGATTAGAAAAACCGCATCTTTAGAAATCCCGGACTACCTAATTATTTTATTGCACTTTATGTAGGAAATTCTTTAAATAAACAAAATTTTTAAAAGAGATTGGAAGAGATAGAACTTTCTGGACAGCTCAAAATAAAAGAAGCGGAATGTAAAATGGAACTATCAATGCAAAAAAAAATTCGGAGAAATTAGGAAAGAGTAAGAGAGTGTGCAGAAACAGCATTCAGCGACGTCGTCTACAGACGTGACTGTGAATAATAGACTTCATCCTCCAACCTTTCACGGTCAAACGTCCTGGCAGACTCCAATTAAAAACGGCAACAGCAATGAACTTTTGGAGTAACGAAGAAAAGCTACAGCCTTAATTTTAGCACTTAGAGGCGGTGCAGCAGAAGTGTTGCAGACTATCCCGGCGGAGAAGGGTATGGCACTTGCAAGAGGTTTTCCGTCTTCAGCTACGGAGTCAAACACAAAAGCCTGGAGAGCCGTTCCAGCAGTTATGTGCGGACTTAGAAAGGCCGACATATTTGGCTTATCCCACGTTTAGCCAAGATTATGTTAACGAGGTCGCAACAGAAGCATTTATTAATTCACTTGCAGATCCTGACTTGCAGAAAGCAGTACGACTGGCCGGAAAGAACACCAACGCTAAGGTTTTGGGTTACGTTCTGGGTTGGGAGGCATGAAATATATTTGTTACCGAATCAATATCCAGGTCAACCGTGATTGCCCTAGGTGCTGGACATGCAGTCAGGAGGGTCATCTTCCGGGATATGACAAGAGGAAGACTGGTTGTGCAAAGTGCAGCAAAAGAGAACGGGAAGAATTTGGATTAAAGAGAAGTACAGACCGAAACAACGAAGCTACAGTTTTCCGACGCAAGTATAGATGCTGGTTTGCGATGAAGGAGGTCATTTGCAAAGTGATTGCAAAAGGAAGATCCTGGACCACTTGTCAGAGGAGTATGGTCCAACAGAAGGTGCCCGAAACGGTGGAGGTGTTTCGAGAGAATGTCGATGGCGATAGACTAATGAAGAGGAACGAATGAAGAGACAAATATGGAAAATGAAAACGAGTCAAGAACGTGTCGGAAGTGTCGAGTACAAGAACATTTTTGGGCATGTGAAAATGACATGTGATAATGGAAAAGCATCACCAGACGAGAAGATTCAACCTGTGCGAAGACTGACTGACTGTTTTGTTGACATCGAGCAGAGGAAAGCGAAAACTCTAGACTGTGGATCAAGAATTGCAAGATTTGAAGAAGGTAATGGAATCTTCATCAAAAGAAAGGCATGAATTGAAGAAGGATTTAGAAGTTCAAGAATGTAACGTGAGCAAGTCAATTGACACCCCAACGATGCTACGACAGAAATTGAAGGAGGCAGAAGAATGCAATCAAAATCTGCGTTCTGAACAGGAATAGCTTTCGTGGTGTTACAGGGATATTCAGCTAAGCTACAGCCAACTAGAAGAAGAATGTACAAACGTGAGAGCTAAGCGTGAAGAGAGGGCTAACAATACTTATTAATTGCTTGTTCGAAGAAGAGAAATCCGATGGACGATTGAAGAAACAGTTTCGATCTGAGGAGGATTTGCCGGAAGGTAAAAAGGCCAATGTAAGATTGCTGAAATAGAAGAACTACAGAAAGGCCGTACACGATGAAAGCTGTTAGGGACTAACAGGGCCACGAAAAGCGAAATATTGAACCGTGTAATGCACATACCCCAGGCAAGGTGATAAGTGAAGTGAAACGGTATATTGCAAAAGAAAAGTTGTCCAGCAAACTGTGATTGAAAAGAAGTACCTTAATTATTCCAGCCCGAAGATCCCCATTACGTTACAATAGAATGTTTTCTGCGTTTCAGGACTTTTTAGATTTCATCGCTTATAAATATTTTCAATGCAGCGGTTGATGGACACAACGACTTTATGCGTCTACTAACCAAAAAAGGAGAAATGAATTCGTGTCGGACTAGAATGTATCTCCGAAGGTTCGTTCAGTCCTCTTTTAAAAGGTAATATGCTTACACTTTCATAGTAACTTTTTATTTTTTTAATCTTTTATTTATTTTATTTTACCTTATAAATATTGAGAAATATACGGATATATGGTATCTACTCGCATATGACGAGTTTACTCGTCAATACCTCATGACGGGAATACTCGCCAGTAACAGCTGACTGGTCAAGTCTTTCTTATTTGTCGCGTCCTGAAAATGTAAAAGTCAAATCCAAGTCTCCACCGTCTGGAGCCTCGATCGACATAAATACATAAGTAATTATATTCAATCGTAAATAAACGATATAAAAAAAGGTCTTCATGATCCGTACAATTACCAAGAAATGTGAAAAAATGTGTTTCTTTTAATCCTGGAAACAAAAACCGATATTTTACTGTGCAATGAAATGGAACCCTTTTTCCTGAAGCGCATGGACTAATTAGTTTTTTAGTCAGTTTGAGCTCAAACGCGGTCTCGAAACAACCGGACCGGAGGTATAAAAATACTGGTGGCGACTACCTGAGAAGTATCAGATGTCACGGGAGACTGTGATTTCTCGCGTGCGATTTAATTAAGTTATTACAAAATAGAATACGAGGCAATTCGAGGAGTAATTTAAAAGTGAATTTATTTAATAATTAAATATGTGAATGTAAATTTATTTAACAACTAATAAATAATGTAAATTATACAAAAATAAATAGTGATATAAATTTAAATACAGTGCGGTTTTTAGTTAGACCTCAGTGACTATACGTGCCTCCTGTGAGGAAGTAATTCAAAAAACATTAATATTAATAAGAAAAAATTGTGTTACAAACAAGACGACAAAATTTGGTTTAAAAAGTGGGACCTCCGGCAGTTTAACCTGAGTGTTTTTTGCAAGAAACCATCAATCAAACAGCAGCTCAATATTTGCAGCACAGCATCAATTTCAACAACAGCAACAGAAGAAAACATAGAAGTGGCACGTAATAGTTTAATTTTCACCAACCAATACACGACCCTTTTTACGTTTAGTACATTATAAAGATTTAAAATAAATAAATTAATTAAAATGGAGAATAACGATAAAATACGATTGCTGATTTAAAAACGAACGTCATTAGAATATCGCAGGCAGATCTTTCTGATACCGACAAGCTGCATTATTTGCAATCTGCTTTAAAAATCTGCTAACAAAATTAGAGTTTTAATTATGAGTGAAAATAATTATGCCAAAGCGTGGGATTTACTTAAACGGTCATACGAAGTAAAAAGGGTTTTAAGTTCGCGTCATCTCTCTCTCTCTCTTAACGCATGTTCCAGTGCAAGAAAAAGAAACAGCTAATGGTCTTATGAAACTGAGATGATACACAGCAATACATACTGTCATTGAATTCTTACATAGAAACTGATAATGAAAAGATGTCACGGGAGACTGTGATCTCTCGCATGCGATTTAATTAAGTTATTACAAAATACAGGGTGTAACGTTGACCTCTAGCAATACGAACAAAAAATTGTATGGGGGGGAGGCAAATCTCAACCGCTTGGGAGTTACAGGGTGATTCATAAATTTCAGTTTTCCATGGTATGCACGTTACTCTTTTATTTTTATCTTTTGATCTACTCAACATAGCGACATCAAACAAATGCTAAACAACTTCTAACCCAATGGCCTTTCCAAAATTCTCAACAATGTTGATCTCACTACTACCACTGCAGGTACAGTCACGGCCAAAATTGATTTTTTTTTTAAATTACCAAAATTTCAGCATTTTCCCAAATTTTTTCTGAAATTTATGTAATTAGTATACCTCTTTTTTATTTTTATTGCATTCCCCGTCTTATTACCTTTCCAAAAAGGTGCAACATGGCAAGGTAGACAAAGAATTAGAAAAACCGCATCTTAGAAATCTCTGACTACCTAATTATTTTATTGCACTTTAGGTAGGAAATTCTTTAAATAAACAAAATTTTTAAGATAAAAGGGTCGAAAATGATTGTTTTGGGTTAACAGGTAATTAATTTTAATTATTGTTCAAAAAAAATTATAGAATGTTAGTCTAATTTTGTTTTATTGTCGATATTAGCATGTGTTAGCCAAAATTCACAAGCTTAGAATACCTCGTAATAAAATTATAGTTCCTAAAACCCCCAAAATGCGCCGCCAAATTTATTTATCAACCTAACAAGTCATAATGAGCCATACAAAGAACAGAAAAGGAAGAAAACTGTTTCGAGTAGATTAACTAGGGTCACTGTGCTTCTTACTTCATTAGTGAATCTCGTTTTATCCGTGGATCAAACGGAATCCCAGCAAAAGCCAGCAACTACAGAAATTTGGATAATCTTGTATCTAAATATAAGATTAAAATTATCCGATACGAATGCAAATCCACCGACACCACCTTAATTCCTCGTCACCCATTGTCGTTTATTTATTTTCAAGGGTTCTCAACGTTATTTTATTCCATATTCAAGCTAAAAGCTTCTTTAGACTGAACATTTCAAACGGTAGCGCTTTTAGTGGCAATGGACACTGTCAATTACTGATTTACGGATTGACTTTCTGGCACATACGGGCAATCGCCACGAACAATTAATCGGATCTTTGAAGTTTATCCCTTGGCTGGACATGGATATGGTAGATCCGTTTAGCCGAAACCTGCTCCCCCATAATTGGTTTATTGGGATCAATTAAAGTAGATGGAATGAACAAAAAGCAGATGTGTACTTGTGTAAACGGTAGGAAAACCAAAGAGTTACCTTTATAAAAAAAAAAATTCGAAAACCAAATATATATTTACTGATCACTTATACCTGGGACTGCAATTAATGAAGAATACCATAATTTGGTGTTATTTCATTCCATTGAAACATGCAGCTTGAATATTTAAAAACAAAACAACTAAAATTGATTCAAGGTTCATTTAGCTTAGGGAGAGTGGCACCGAAAAGGAGTGAATTTTAAAGAATTGTTGACGTGATGAGAGCTTTGTGCGTAGCGAGGCCTTGTTGAGGTGACAAGATTTAGATTAAATTAAGCCAAATATACCTTACAGTTTTCGAGATTTTTCTGTTTTTTTTTAATTCAATTTTTTTTAACATTTTCACTTTAATATTACATCAGTGAAACATTATAAATTTTTCTTTTAATTCTTGTAAATAATATAGTGTGTAACTGGTTCGTTAATTTATACAATAAATAACCAAACTGACTAAAAAAGTAAAATCACATTTGATCTTAAAAGATATGTAAATACACAACAGCAAATAACATTTTCGATGACTTATCACTAAGTAAGGGAGTTGTTTTAGTTGTGAAAATACTTTGAAAATATCTTTGGTTTATTACCTTCCGAACGGGGCATCACATGTGACGGTAGCTAGTCAATTCCAAGAACTACAATGCAAAAACTGATAATTTTTGGAAAACAGGTGGTTTTAGAGCTGTCACGATAAAGACGAATTAGTCAACAGAATTGGAACTAATAGCGACGAAAATACAGGAGATGCTCGCCTTAAACAGGGAATTAGAAGAATTGCTGATTTTTATAAAAAGGTTTTGTACGTATAGTTGTTAAAATCATTCTCTACCTGGTCATGTTGCGCCTTTTTGGAGGTAATGAGATGGGCAATTTTATGAAAATAAAAAAACCGGTGTATTAATTACATGAATTTCGGAGGATATTTGGGAAAATGTTTTATTTTAGGTAATAACAAAATATATTTTTTTTACTTTTGGAAGTGACTGTACCTGTGAAGTGTGAAGTGAAGTTAAATCAACATTGTTGACAATTTTGAAAAGGTCATTGGGATAGTTTTTTTTGCGTGAGTTTGATGTCGATGAGTTGAGTAAATCAAAAAATAAAAATAAAATAGTGATGTGCATACCATGAAATTTACAAATATGTAACCACAATGTAACTCCAACCTGTTAAGATTGCCCTGCCCTCTGCCATACAATTTTTTGTTTGGCTAGGTGAGATCTATAACCAGACTTCTCATTTTGGTACATCTTATGTGAAACACCCTGTATGTCGCACTTTGTCTTTCTGATGGGTAGGAACGTCGTCTACTTCGGCAACATGGCGGTCGACCGGTTCAAACCGGTTTGCCCATAGTTGTCATGATGTCGGAACAACAGGTGCATCCTTCCACTGCCGAACGCATTATTATTAAATTTCATACTCAAGAGGAGTAAAACAAGTTGAAATTTTCTAAAGATTAACTGCACAGTTTGGCGATCAAACGCTGTCATGGGTTCGGGTCTTTTTTTGGTCTAAGGAGTTAAAGGAAGGACATGAACCGGTTTAAAATGAGAAATATGCTCCTCCACGACAACGCTCGGTCCCATACAATAGTCATTGGTCAACCAGCTCTGTATTCCAAGGGTATGCTGGCCGTTATAGATTTTTCTTTCACCATTATTTCTAATTTCCCCCTTAAGCTGGTGTTTTGAGATTAGGTATATTGTGTCCACCCATAATACTCCCTGAAATCAGTGGCCCTATATACCATATCAGGATGTATGAAACTACTATGTCCTGGAATAATGCCACTTTTCAACTGGAAGAATTTTGTTAAGCCCTGTGGGCCACTAATTTTAGAAAAAAAATGTATAGTAGGGATCAAAAAAATGTTTACTTACATCGTTAGGCAATCGTTGAAAAGGGAATTTAAAATCATATCATTGGAGGTTTCTTGAACAGTTTTTAAATTTATGTCCTATTTTTGAAATATTCGGTTCCAAGGAATATATATATATATATATATATATATATATATATATATATATATATATATATATATATATATATATATATATATATATTATAATATTTTTGAAATATTCGGTTCAGAAAAATCTAAAAAATACCTAGAATACTAGCACATAGATTCAAATTACTTTTAAAAATAACACGACTGACTAGAGACAAATAGGATATGAGATATAATCAACCAAGTTAACGGCCACGCAACCCTACAATAATCATGGCAAGTCATGCTCTTGACAGGCTTTTTTAAGTATTGGTTGCACATAGATGGGAAAACTCCCACTTAACAAAACATCATGAGTATCTAGGAAATCTCCAGAGTCAAAATGTTCAACACTTTGGTCAAAGTGTATGTGCATGGGGAATTCTGCGCTAATTCCGATTATAGACAAAGTAATAAATTTTTTTTTTATGTAAATAGGGCACTATATTTTGACACAAACGTTATAAATGTTAATTTTAAAAATTCTATAAAAAGAGACAAACAAATAAACTACTTAACCTATAAAATGTATACTAAGGGAAACAAAAAATGGTTAAAAAACTATAAAAAAACAAGAACAATAGAATGAACAGGAACAATAAAAGAACAGGAACAAGAAACAAACTTAGAAGAACAATAGACAAATCAGCAATAAACGGCGTAGTATCAAAATGAAGGAAAATGTATAAAAAAATCAACAAAAATGTTGAAAGCCACCAGGCAAGTGGCAGCACAAGGCAGAGTTCCTTGAAATTTTAAAAATATTTTAAATTTAACCTAAATTAAAGAAAACAGAGCCGAAAATGAAACCGAAAATGTTGGATAACTAGAACACTGAACACTGAGTGTTCCCGGGGATAGACGCAGCACCGGGCGAAGTCACTGAATCGAGAACTCCTGCTTGTGTGCAAACAAACGCTCTCCGCAGAAACGTTCATAACTTTTCTACTCCCCCGGAACACTCAGCAACAAGTGTTCCAGACGAACGTACGAGAAAAATAATATGGGCCGTTTCCCATTCAGAATATTCGTAAAAATAAAGATCTTCATTCTGAAATCCGAAAATATTTAATTGTGATGGTGGTGAAATTGAATTTCGAAAGCCACTCAATTTTGAGATTTTTTAATCCTGGAGTAATTTTTCACCTCCACTTTTATTTCGACTTTTTAAATATAGTCTTCTTTTCTTTAATAAATCGTTTAAAATAATAAATACTGCCGCATAAACTTCGCGTCGAGACGACATCTTTTCAACTAAATAAATACAATTATCTCGGCGCTCATGGATATGCAAATGCTGCACGCACGCAGCACCCATAGTGGCACTTTAAGCATCGTATCCACAACATAGCACGCGATCAGGTCGTCTGATTTGCTCGCAGCTCCAATGTTGGTAGGTACTTTGGGACGCAATGATCTCGGCAAGCTTGTGAGGTGCAGGAGATCAGCACGTAGTTAAGTATTCACTAAGCGCGCGCGCAGCTTGTATGCTGCTCACGTTCTTTGGTGGAAACTAGGCTTAAGAGTTTAAGGGGTTACATGGGTTTCCTCGGGTAAACAACGGCTTATTTCTAGCAATTTTTTTTTATATAAAAATTAAATATTTCATTTAAACTTTTTATTGCCTTAAATATACATATATGCCTTATATACATATAATATATAATATTTGAAAAAGAATTTCTGAAATTTTTTTAGAAAAATATTTAAAACTCTGCCATTACTACGTCATTTCCGAACTCATGACAGGATCAAATGAAGTAAAAAAATAATAATACGTGTTTTAGTTAATACCTTAAACTAGAATTTGGACGAAGGAAAAAAATAAAGTGAAAATTGGATTTTTGGCAGACCTCTCAACAAAAAATTAAAAATTTCGGTAAAATTTGCTCTAAATTTTTTTTTTAAATAGTTGCAATTAAAAATAAATCTTTCGTCCAAGTCCTTGTCAATAATATCTCGAAGACGTGTGTGAAATTTCATCAAGATCGGTTCAATAGTTTTCGAGAAATCTTGACAACCGACTTTGAAAATACATTTCGAGAAAAACGCGTTTTAAGTTTTGAGTGACAATAAAACTGGGAAATTTATTTATATTTTTTTCAACTTACATAAAATCATCAATTCCTGGCCCATAAAGTAAAGGACCTGCTGCAGCTGCAATGTCCAGGGCATCCTTTTGTTCTTGTCTGTGACGAATCCTGGCTTCGCGAGTCTCGCTCGCAGATTTCTTCTGAGCAGCTGTTCCAATATACCTGCGGTGCGCTGAGCCCAACTGGCTTTGAGCGCACAACTTCCCAAGGCTCTATCTCCGAAACTATTACTCTGATCAAAATTTAGGACAATATTCTAGAGATGTTGTAGAATTTAATAAGACAACAAAAAAATTCAGTTTTTGAAGCCGTGAAACCCATGTAACCCCTTAAATCACGCAAAATTATTTCTTCGTCTTTTTAATTTATTATGGAAAGGTTTTTTTACACAACTCACCATTGCTTAAATATCTAAATCCATATTATTTTAAAAGTGTAAAATCTGCCAAATTGTAGACTTAAAATTAAAAAAACTTAATAAGTGTCAAATCTATGATAGAGTAAAAATGGACAGAACTCAAAAAAATATAAATACTTTTTTCAAGAGATTAAGATCTACGTCGAATTTACGTGTATTCCATAGGAGTTTGTTACTAGGATTATACGTGGCAGCATATACATAGACTTGTCTATTCCACTTGTTATACTCCACTTGGACTCGATGTGGCAATACCGCAATACTTTCGAAGCAATTCCACGTCGAATCGTGTATTCGCAACACGTTGTGGAATGACGAAACCAGAAATAACACATAACAAGTTACCGATGACAAAATCATGCAGTAGGCACTAAACTACACAGTTAACACTAAACTATTATAGCGATAACAAATGAAGGGTCCACGGAACGTATGTACTTCCTAACCCCATTATAAAACTGGAAAAATTCCCGCTAGGTCTATAGTAGTTATATAGCTGCTAGTATACAAATTTCCTTACAGAGCAAGAATCGGCAAAGTCAACATTTTAGAAATGTTCTCCTGAATATATTTTTTAAAATTCTTTCCGTGGACAAATTAAATAATCTAACATTTACGATCCTTTTAACACTTTTTTACATTTGTCGGTTTGTTACACAAATTTAAAAAAAAAAAAAAAAAATTATTTTTGGTACGTCTTAAATGATCGAAATCTTAAATTTAATTTCTTAAAAAGATCGAAATCGGAAATAATCGAAGGCTTAAAGATCGATCTCTCGGGATCGAATCGAAGATCACCCATCCCTAATTTTAACAATGATCTAGTGAAGTCTAGTTCAATACGAAGAACAGTAAAGGTCGCGTCTTTTTAAGTTTTTAGTTTGGTGGTTACATTTGTAAAAGTCGGTCGTTTGTTTTTGGTATTAAACTTATAAACATAATTGTTGAATTATTACTTCAAATTTAGAAGTGTTAATACAAATATTAAAATATTAATAAAGTGTAAATCAGCGTAATTAAATAAGATAGTTAAGCAAAACTTATAAGTGTAATTAGAGGAACACTCTAATCAAATTTTATAAGTGTAATCTAAGTGAACGTAGTTAAACGTGGAGTAAACCAACGTAATATTTAAAACCCTATAAGTGTAATTAAATAAACGTTAAACGTTTTAATCAAATTGTATAAGTGTAATTAAGAACAGTATATAGACTTGCTGTGTTATTGTTATTTGAGCGAATTTCCCCTCGAAAGTGATATTACATAATAGTGCAACGTTTGCTCTCGGTGGTGATCCCCGTAAGTATTTAACAAGGTCGTGATCGTAGAGATCAGTCCCCCCCCCAGCTGAGAAATCAAGCTGTCTTCACATCGGAACACTAGTTACAATGCGCTGATCTGAAAGCAAAGAGATTTACCGACCACGTCTGTAAGAGTCAATCCTTCAAGGTTTGGCCATATCTGCCGAGTGATCAGGTAGTTGTGTTCCTCCTTCCATCTAGCGTTTGCAATCCTTTGGGATTCCTGTGAAATTTCTAGTTTACAAGTGGCCAGCGGCTTTCCAAGCGGGTGATTAATGTCCGTGTCGGGACGAGTAGTGCCAATCCCCGCTAGTTCATCGGCTCTGCAAGTACCCGGAATTTCACTGTGCCCAGGTACCCAGATGAGCCGTACTTCCAGATGCTCAGCCATGTCAGTTAGATACGAGCGACATGCTGACCGTTTTGGAGGCTGTATTTACTCCCCTGAGAGATGTAATAACAGCCTGACTATCTGAGAAAATACAGATGCTAACCGTAGGCAGCATTAAATGTTTCAGACGGTCTGCGGCTACCTTTATAACCATGACTTCTGCCTGAAACACGCTTCAGTAGCCAGGTAAGGGAAATGAAATATGGAAGTCAATGTGTTCCGAAAAGATACCTCCACCTGCCTTCCAGTTTGGAGCCGTCAGTGTAGAGATGTACTGATTCCCCCCATTGAGGTGTACCTTCCTCCCACTCTGATCTGGTGGGAAAAGAAGAATCAAATTTCATAATGTATGGTAAGTGAACTGAATATTACCTCAACGGTTGAAGAAAATTTTCCAACAGCGGCTCCAGTGAAAGGTCATAAAACATTCCCTGCCTGATACCCCGACGAAACGCAATATGAGATAATATATGCCCATTAGGCTTTATGAGAAGCACTGAATCTCTATACAGACCACTCGATCCAGGAGTCCTTTCTTGATCCAACGAGATCGTGGCCATCTGCGAACCAGTCTTTTCACGGTAGGTTAAAAGATGCTTTGCTACGGCGATCTTGTCGTAAATAGCACCACCTGGAACACAGGAGGAGTTCCGGACGTATTTCAGAAGCTATCACTGAGCTTAGTATAGTTCCGAGTGCTTTGCAAACTATCTCTTTGTCGACATTGCACAGCGTAACTGGACTCCAGTTCCCCTGTGGGTATTAGACGCATAACGGATCTCCGCCAACTTAACGGAACCACTGCAGACTGCAAAACTGAAGACTGCAGGTATAATGCGCAAGCTCGTCTCCGTGCAGGAGTTGCCCAGATTCGGCAAGAATCGAGTCTACTTCACAAGAAGCGGTTCGTAGTCGTGTTGTCTGGACTCGCCCTCTCGCAACCAGCGCGCTAAGATATGCTTGTAGTTTTGTGTTCTCAACCGTTCTTTTTATCTCTCGTAACTCTCGAAACTCTGGTTTCGCGGGCAGAAGCGTACCAATCCGAGTGACTTCGGCCGTCAAACTCGATGCTATATACCTGCTTCGAGTGAATCTCGGCTAAAAAAATTAGCAAATCTAAAGCTTTCCAACATCCCACCAATGACTAAAGTTTGAATAGTCATTTTTCCTTTCTCGCCATTAATGCCAAAAGTGAACGCCATTGATGCAAAAGTGAATAAATTCTTTAATGAAATGCTCTCAATTCAACAAGAAGGTGATCACTAAGTGAATACACTTCATAAGTGACACTAATGAAGAAACTGAGAAGGCTACACGAGACGTAAAGTCTGTCTATTCTTGAGCCCGAGAGGCTGGCATGAACATTTCGAGAAACCCTTGTGTATAACCTGGTCGTTGGATTGAGCCAACGATAAACATCCACAAGGTTGAGCTGTCTTACTAGGTTCGGCATTCATCCCGCATTCCCTGAGTTGAATTCAACTCTGGAATAGCGGTCAATTGCAGAATCCAGTGTGCAGTTTACGTAACTCCCAAGGATAACTTTACCACCGGAAGTTCGCAAGATGCGACGGGACAGAGTCCATTACCTGTCTTGCGGCAGGTACACTTTACTATCCTTAGAGTTTTGTCCTGCAATACAAATTCGAGAAAACGCGAAACCTGAGCAAATATCTGTGAATACAGGAGACGTTAGCGTGAAACTGTTAGACACAGCAACTGTGAAACCTTTGTATAAAATAGTGTTTCGTTTTAATTCTGTAAAGATGGCTTGAGTAAAGTTTGTCTTCTGTATTATTGCGATACTGGAACACAGCGTTTAATGTCTTCAAATATAGCAGGCCCCCCCCCCCAGTATTAATCGATGTTATTTTACGCATTCAGGAAATATTCGAACTGCGACCATGATAGTTCGATTCTACGGATGAAGAGCTTTCTCGAAGCGATGCGAGAATATCCGAGACATAATACAGAAGGCGAAAAATTCAAAACACAAAAAAAATAAAAATTAAGCATGTACTGAAAAGTACTGAAACTGCGAACTTCGCAAAGGACATAACCCGGCATTTCCCAATGTTCAGCTTATTCAGATTGCAGCACCACTCATAGAAAATGTCCAACTCTGATTGCAAAATCTCAGAATCAGCATTAGATCTGATTGGACGAAAATCTTAATATCGTCAGCATATATAAAAATTTTACATCTTTGAAGCAAATACGAAATATCATGAATTGATAAGATGAATAGCAATGGTCCCAGATGACTGCCCTGGGGAACGTCAGAATGAGCCACAAAGTCATCAGGGAGTGCACCCAGAAAACGTACTCTATAAATCCTATTAGATAAATATGACTTAATCCAAACAATAGGCGAAGGCGGGAATTTAAAAGCAATGACACAGTGAGACAGCTTATCAAAGGCCTTCCTAAAATCAGTGTAAATACAGTCAGTTTGGCAACCTTCCATGAATCCGCCCACAGTGCAAGAAACAAACTCAACCAAGTTTGAAACCGTGGACCTACTTTGAAGAAAACCATGCTGCCGAGTGGAGATTAAGCCTTAACACACTTCAGATAATTGTGATGGAATTAATAGTTCGAAAAGTTTAGAACTGCAGGACAATTTAGCAATTGGCCTGTAATTGGAAATCTCTCTTCTATTGCCACTCTTGAAAAAAGGAATTAAAAAGAATGTGTGGGAAATGGCCCCGTGAAAGAGACTGCCTGAATAGTAATAGTAAAGGTCATAATAACACCGAAGAACATTTCTTTATGACTGCAGCAGGAACCCCGTCAGAACTACTAGAAGTTGGGAGTTCAGTAATATGCTTCAACAAGATCACCTCCGTGATAGATGGAACTGGTACCATGGGTAAAATTCGGTTATTCATGTGCTAAAAGTTCCTACTACCCGGATAGAAATCAGATGATTCAAAGACACCAATCATTGCTGGAAACCTCCCCGAATTCCATAGTCGATGGATAGTTATAAACTTTTCTCTTCAAGTTAAATACTCGAAAAATGCACGGGGGTCAGAGAATAATCTGCTCTTTAAATTTTCAAGGTATTCTTCAAAAAGAGAACGAGAACGGCTTATAGAATGTTCATGGCAAACACTAAAACCATGCCAGAAGTCAACACTGCCAACTCGAAGGTACTTTTTCCAAAGTCTATTTTTCCTATTCTTATGAGTCTTGAATTCTCTGTCAAACCAGGGTGGAGTGGAGTCTCTACCTCTAATCCGGACTACGTGAACAAACCTCCCGAAAGCTTCACACAAAACATCGTAGAGACCTGATACGTTTCTGTCGATATCGTCACCAGAGTAGTAAGTCTATCTCACCTAGTCTCAAAATCGTTAAAATGATATTGGCTATCGAGGTTATCGACAAGGACGTCCGATAGACAATTAAAAGCGACAAGCAATGCGGGGTGAAATACGTCAATATTGTGAATGCTCTGGTTAAGGCGCAGGCAAAAATTTCATTAGCGACATTTTAGATGGGGTTTTGCTTTTAAGATTTAATTTTTGGATCTTGATGCATAGAAAATATTTGAGGTTTTCAAGTTTTAAATGTCTGATTTTTAACGCTGTGAACCAGGATTTTTATAAGAGTTTGTTTTTATTTTGGTTGCAGAGTAAATAATTAAGACCAGAGTTGCGTAATTGATAAGAGCTTTTACGAGGTATGGGGTGAACTGAAAGTCGTAATTTCCTGATAAGAGTTGATTGCCCCCAAAACCAAAGTAGCAACCTTGAACTTTACATAGGAAGAGGAAATTAACATGATCATTGCGGTCGTTGTAGCACTTTCTAAAAATAGGCTAAAAAACTTTGAATTTGCACGATAGAACAAACAAAATCGAGGTAGCTGGAATGTCTTCTTTCGGTACCTACTTTGGAGAGGTTTATCATGTCAAGAACTTGCGAGAAAATAAATAAAAAAAATTTAGGATTGTCAATGTGAGTATGGATACTAATGATATTTTAGAGGAATACATGACTCCAGAAGATGGTAACAGAAGTCTAATGTTATGGTTGAGATCTTCTTCTACATTTCATTTTGAGTTCATATTTCAAGGATTTAGAAAATTAAGTAATGTAAGTGAGCATATGCAAACCAAACATATTCAAAGCATCTAATGATTCTACTTCCTCCCAATCCGATGTTATGTACTGTGTAAAGTGCAATGTACAAATTGAAAAAGAGAAATTCACGCATGATTTAAGAACAAACGATCATAAGAGAAATGCAGCTGAACCAATTGAAAGAAATTTAAAGCGCATTAAACAGGGCTTTAATAATCGTATTGAAAGCTTTCTATTGAAAAATGCTGATGAAGGAATTTTGGACCCAAAACAATTTTTCCACAAAATCAAACCACAAGTTATATATCTTCTTGAAGCAAGTTTACAGAAACACAATGCTATAAAGTTCAATATTGAATTATTTTGTGAATTTATGAAACCTAAAAACTGAAAAACTGCTAAAACTGTTGATGTATGTAGATGAAAACGATAGATTAGATATAAAATCTTCTCAGGCAAAGATGAACATAGCATCCGATAATTTTAAATTTCCAGACATACTCGATAGAATGATGAAACAAATTATTGCAAAATCTGAAGAATTTCAAGAAAAATATAGTGGCTGGGCTCTTGTAAGAATCATCCACATTGAAGCGGAAGTATGATTGTCGTTTATTTATTAAAGCCTTAGATATAGTTAAAGGTGCGATAAATATTATACCTTTATATAAGGAGCGCTATGTGTCAATCTCGAAAAGAATTTATGTTGCAAGAAATCAAAGTATAGAAATACGATTTTTAGATTCATATAGATTTATGCCCTGCAGCGTAGAAAAATTTGCGAATAATTTATCTGATGAAAACTTAATGTTAACCAGATCCTTTTATAAAAATGACGATTTATTTAATTTAATGAGAAAAAAAGGGGGTTTTCCCTATAAATACCTTAATTGCTTTGAAAAATTTGGCGAAAATTCATTCCCTATGCAAAAGTATTTTGATAATAAATTTACAGATAGTGTTCTGATAACACAGTTCAACATGGTTTAGTTGTTGGAAAGCTCAGGGTCATTTCCGAAGTAATTTGCTGCATAGAATCCGAATCCGGGACCAGAATTGGCCCATCACGTCAGGATTTTGATATATTTGAGGTTATGTACCCGAAAAAAATATATAAGCAAATAGTGAGGGTGTGAAATGTCATCAGAAAAGTTGTTTGTAAACTTGGAGATTATTCTGGAATTTCCGATAGCTCTAATAATAGTCAAGATGATTATGATGATGATGAAGCCGCTACACCTACACATTCATCTACTCTAACAAGGACACTTTCTATCGATTATTTACCCAATAACCCTTCAATTTCGAAATATATTAAAGTATATAAAAACAAGATTGATAAATCTTTTGGGGTTTACATTGATGGTGACAATATCATTGTTAATGAAAAAGTATATAGCATTACTCCAGGACTTCTTGAATTGCTCTTCATAAAACCCCTAAAAAACTATACACATCAGACGATATGAACAACTACAGAAACATTATGAAACTAATGCTTATAAACGCAATTATATCGATGATGGTCGAATAAGGGGAAACAGAAGCGAGAAGTATAAAACCATCATTAAGAAGCTCACATTCCCAAAAGGTCAAGGCTTAATGCAAATACCAAAGGCTTATACTGACTATACTAACTTTGACAATCCTAATGAATTAGTTGATCGTTTACGCCTACTAATAGCATCAAAACAGGCTGGTAATAACAGTCATAACAATGAAATAATGTCAATAATTGAAAAACTGAGGAAAGCTGACATTACATGTATGTAGTATAAATATCTCAATATATCCTTTAACCCTCTAATCATACAGTGTTGACAAATTTGGACGATTCTTTGAGGAGTTCTTGGTCAGTGGATCTGTCTGCATGCTATTAAATTGAGCTACTTAGAAATGAATCAATTGCGGCTCTCCAAGGAAAACTGAAAATAGCACACGATTTGTATACAAACGAATGAATTGTTGATGCTTAGTAGAAGTTGATGAAATATATAGTTCTGAGTCTAGAAAAAATTAAAGCGTTGATTAAAGTAGAATCTCTGACAATTACAAAATGAATAAAATACAAGTAGTTGATGAACTTCATAAACCAGCAAAAAAATTATAAGAAGACTTGTTGTAATTTAGGTTAAATTCTAAAATATTCCCATATGAAGACTTTACAAAAAGGATTTAAAGACGAAGTTCATTGTAAAGGAATTGGCAATCTTGACAAATGGAAACCAAATGCAGCACTTTATTGTTCAATTTCCATTTAGATTTAAGGATTTAACTGCAAAGACAACAGAAGCGAAGTGGTTGCATGATAATTACCATGGATTCAATTGGAACGATGGATATATCCCCTAACATCAATTACGTGCTATAGAAGAAACAAAATACTTTATGTGAAAGGCAGTGAAAAGGCTTGCTGGATCAAAATTACATTTGGTGTAGGTGTAATAGTATATAATATGGAAGAAGAATTGCAGTGTCCAAATTTATCCTCTCTTAAATTTTTGTATTAAGCGCCATGATGTTTAATTCATAAGGTAAAATGTTTACCTTTTAAGAAATTTCCTAGAAAAGCAATAAAAGTTAGAAATAAGAATTAAATGTCTATTTTATACTAATAAAAGTCTTTCTGTTATTGTTAAAATAGCATTTTATTTATTTAGTCATTTATTTTTCCTGCTACATCAATTTATTAATGATTCTCATTTTCACAATTTCTAGTTAATCTAACAATTAGTTTAAAATGTAGCTTTCTTAACCCTCATCCTGTAAGAAAAAAAAGTAACGAATTCTGTATTTTGGGCAAATTTTGCCCAATGCAACATTATTACATTTAATTAGGATTTGTTACAGTTAACACAAGTTATTTCTACATTTGAATGATGCTTGCACACAAATAAATTGCAATGATTACATTTTGTGTTATACTTAGTGCTGTTTGACAGGATTGGGCAGAGGTGACAACGTGCTCTCCTTAAATTGTACATTATCTTCAAATTCTTGGCCTATTTATCCCACAAAACTCTGATAGGAACTAACTTGTCGCTAATAAGAGCAATACAAAATATGCTTTCAGTGATATGTGATTGATATTCTTACAAACTTCTCCAAAAACGTTAGTTCCTGAAGCAAAAAATATATACATATATACAGTTTGTACATACACTTTTACTATTCAGCTAAATTGAAAATAAACAACATACAAATAAATATGTATATATGTATAATATGAAATAACCGATGTCCGATTTTGTTTTCTAAAAGTCTATGTGGATACGAAGAAAATCATATAGTTTTTTGGAAAAAAAATTTCACCTTTAATGTTGGTCATATTTAAGATAAGGTTTTGCATCTCCTTTGTCATGTCGAATGAAGACTTAATGTCAGTAACGCGAGTAATGGAGTAAAGAATTGGACCTGGAGTATTAGAAATCACATTTTCCGCGCTTTTCGGCCCACCAATGCACGATTGGGTTTGTCGTACCAGGTAAGTGTTTTATATTTAGAAATCAAACCGGAACATGGTTTTTCCTGTTCTTTAGAAACAACAAATTGCTCCTGATCAGAGCATATGCTTTCTCCATCAGATATGTTTATATCTATTGCTGATCCTAGAGAAGAGTGGGAAGAGTGGGGGGATGCCACGGTGTTCACGGATGGGTCTAAGTCGGAGTACGGGGTGGGAGCAGGGGTCTTCTCGGACTGCCTAGGTTACCGGTCCATTGCAGTGTATTCCAAGCGGAGATTTTGGCCATAGAAAGGGCGGTAGCACTAATACACGGGCGGCCAAACCTACCAATGGGTAGCGAGATATACTTGTACATCGATAGCCAATCAGCTAACACCCACCCTAACCTAACCTAACCTATTGCTGATCCACCATCTGATAAAGTTTCAAATTCATCACCGGAACTAGGTGCGTCGTAGGTGCATGGTCGTCGTTTTCATCATCTGAATCGTTCAGAAGCTCCTCCATTTGACGACGCTTCAGTACTTACAACTAATGCAATTTTTTTTATATTGTTATTTGCTATCCACTATATTTATGTACTTACTCTTTCTGATATTATGTTCGTTTTTCATACACAAAAACTGCTCAAAGGACTTACAGATTCTCTGAAATCTTCACGTGAAAAATGTCAAGGTCATATCGCACGGTATATCCCATAAAGGAAAAGTGTATCTGATTCGTATGCGATCATAGAGACATAAAATGTTAGCTGGGAAAAACATTTCTACAATTAATTGTAGATACTGACTATATTGGTTTAAAATCAATATGAAATCTCTAAAAAGTACCTTGGGTAAAATTTGCCCAAAAGGCAGAATTCGTTACTTTTTCTGCAGGAGCTTCCCTGACGAAATCATAAAATTTATTTTTGTACATATCGCTAAATATATGTGAAAAGATAATTGTTGAAAAGTTTTCACTTAAAACTATGTAAAACACGCGATTTATTTGAAGTTAAAATGCCGTTTGGGCAAAATTTGCCCAAAATACAGGATAAGGGTTAATATCTTTCTAGCTTTATACTCGTAAGGAATAGATCTTAGATTTCATTTCTATACATTCTAACGTAATGTTACCAATGACAATTTTTTTTTATTTTTAATCGACTCTCCAAAAACAAAGAGGTTCTAAGTTCGACGCGTATTTTTTTTTTTTATTTTTTATTTTTTTTATGTCTGACCGGGCATAACTTCGTAACGCTTCGAGCGATTTTGATGATTCTTTTTTTGTTGGGTAGAGTATGTTCACCGATTGGTACCATGTCAAAAAAATTTTTGGTAGGGTTGGGGGGGGGGGGGGGGGGGGGGGGGTGAAAGCTAACTTTGTAACGCGTGGTCCGATTTGGATGGTTCTTTTTTTGTTGTACAGAGTATGATCCCCCATTGCTAACAGGAGAAAAAAATTGGCCTAGGGTGGGGGAGTGGGGGAGGGGTAGTCTAACTTTGTAACGCGTGGACCGATTTGGATAATTCTTTTTCTGGTGAAAAAAATTTTTGGGGGATGGGAGTGGGGGTGGGGGTGGAACCTAACTTCGTAACGCGTGGAGCGATTTGGATAATTCTTTTTCTATTGGGTAGAATATGATCCTTGGTTGAAACTACGAGAAAAAAAATGTTGCTGGGGTGGGGGTGGGAGAAGGGGGTGGAACCTAACTTTGTAACGCCTGGATCGATTAGGATGCTTCTTTTGCTGTTGTATAGAGTGTGCTCCCCCATTGCTAATAGGAGAATAATTTGGTCCTATGGTGGTGGTGGGGGAGGGAGAGGGGTAGTAACTTCGTAACGCGTGAACCGATTTCGATGATTCCTTTTCTGTTCGGTAGAGTATGTTCCTTAATTTCCTCGTTGTATAGAGTAGAAGACACTAAAAAGTGTAAAATAAAATAGTTTTTAAAAGAAAGTTGAACCGACTTCACAAAAAGCGCTAAAAAGCATAAAATAATTTTTATTTTCCACTAGATTAAAAAAATACAGAAAATGTACAGATAGAAAAACACAGAACACACAATTCATTCGCAATGAAAAAAACTTTTATAGATCAATTACATACAATCAAAATTCAAACAATAGCCCGTCAAGTGAACGACCCTCCGAAAGAGATATGGTCGACTTTTGGTCATTATTTGGTCAAAAGAAGTCCAGCATAACCAAAATGCTGAGTGGAATAAAACAGAGATGCAATGCGTGTAAGACATCCCCAACATGCCAGAACCACAGATATCGATGGCGATACTAACGGATGTCATACCAAATACCCATAATTGGAAAGCACCCGGCACAGACAATATTCAAAATTACTAGTTTAGTCCAGGGGTCAGGGAGCATTTACCTACCTTTTAATTACGAGTTCGCCTACCTCGCTGATTTTTTGCATGTGGTTTTAGGGCCCCCTAGAAACACTAACGTGTGGACAACTTGTATCGACAACTATCGGCGAACAGATAGACAACTTGTATCCCCTATATCTCGACCGTTGTTCATCGTACGGCGATAAATGATACGATCGTAGAGGACTTTTGCGCTATCGTCAACCATTGTCACCGAGGGGGCTGAGAAACATATTCGGAGCGCACATTTTTTTTTCATTGAAATTGACTATTTGCTATTCATTAATAAATGGCTATAACAGTGCTATGATAATTTCGCGACTTTGTAAGCACAATTTATGAACTTAAGCTTATAATTCCTTTTTAATACTACTGTGGACAATTTAGAAGACACTCAACGAAACGAGCGAAAGTGAAATCAAGCAAAACATACAGGGTGTACCATTACTAGAGGTCAATACGAGTATAAATGATAGCTCTAACCTAACCAAACAAAAAATTGTATGACAGGGGGGGGGGGGGGCAATCTCAACCGTTTGGGAGTTACAGGGTGATTCATAATTTTCAGTTTTTCGTGGTACGCACATTACTCTTTTATTTTTATCTTTTGATCTACCTAACACAGCGACATCAAACAAACGCTAAAAAAAAACTACTATCCCAATGACCTTTCCAAAAATGCCAACAATGTTGATCTATCTCCTACCATTGCAGGTACAGTCACTTCCAAAATCGAAAAAAAATTGTTCGCGATTACCTAAATTTCAGAATTTTCCCAAATTTTCTCCGAAATTTATGTAATTAGTACACCTCTTTTTTATTTTCACTGGATAGCCATATTATTACCTTTCCAAAAAAGCGTGACATGGGAAGGTAGACAAAGTATTAGAAAAACCGCATCCTTAGAAATCCTTGACTACCTAATTATTTTATTCCGCTTTTGGTAGGAAATTCTTTAAATAAACAAAATTTTTAAGATAAAGGGTCGAAAATGTTTGTTTTGGGTAAATAGGTAATTAATTTTTATTATTGCTGCAAAAAAGTTATAAAAATGTTAGTGTGATTTTGTTTTATTGCCGATATTAGCTAGTGTAAGCCAGAATTCACACCCTTGTATCCTGGCGTTCATTACTCGTACCTGATGAAAATTTTGCTATAAAGGGTCAGTCAACAAAAATATCTATCATAGTTGAAAAGCAAATCAATTATTACGGGTGTTTTTAAGCAAAAATTACACAAGGGAATAAATTTTAAACTTTTTTATACAACTGACAAAATTTTACTTGTTTCGGATTAGAATTGACTGACATAACTAGAAACTGAAAGTGAATTTAGTGTAACAGGTCTAAATTTCCAGATACAGCGATCCTTAAATAAATTGAAAAAAGAACAAAAACAAAATCTTTTAAACAATTTATATAAACTAAAAGCATAACAAATTTTAACATAATGACATTAATTTTAAATTGTCCACTATAATAGAGTATTTTGAGCTGTTTTTACTTTTTTTGAAAATTAAATAACTTCCACCAAGAGTCTTTTGAAAGGAAACTTTCTGATAAAGCAATATTTAACCAGTATTGGTATTTTATGAAATTGATGGGCTAAAAATCCTCTTCATAAAATTCGTACTTAGTTTTCAAACTGAGTATTTATAGGAGTTGAGGTTATGACCTTCCGTCATGGATGTCCGTGGTGGAAAGTGTAAGTACCACGCTGATGATAACCAGCTTACAATTTCGGGTCGAAACATCCATCAAAAAATTTTTGAGCGTTCATATTTTTAAGCGATCACCATCCCAAAAATTTTTCCTACTCCTATTATGTGGAAGTAAAACAAGTGTTTTTACTTTTTTTGAAAACTAAAAGAAACAGGTCTAATGTGGTTAGTGACTTTTCTTTTGTGCGACGTTGAAACTTCTTTTTTGATGAAGCTGGATCCCACCGTATAAAATAAATAAAAATAAAAATGATATTAGACCTGTCACAACACTTTGATGACTTGATGTTGAAAGGTGAGGGCAGTGCAACAAAAATATATGATTACTGTTCTAGTTGTGAAACGCTTATTCCCTTGTGTTATTTAGAAATGGTAGAAGTTACTTTTGAGGAATACGCGGATATTATTTACATTTATGGTGTAGTAGACCGAAACGAGAGAGTGGCTGTACTGGAATATCAAAGGAGATTCCCTAATCGGCGAGCACCCCAAGGAGGGATATTTACGCGGAGTTTCCGAAGGTTAAGAGAAACAGGAAGTGTAACTTCGCACGACATGGAGACACGATCCGAAACTTCGGGAACTTTTGCCGACGTCGAGCAGCAAATAATCACCATCGTGAGGCAGGACCCTGAGACGAGCACAAAACGAATTGCAAGATGATAAGGAGTGTCTTCAATTAAGGTTTGGAGGGTTATTAATCGAGAGGGATTATGTCCGTAGCACCATCAGCCAGTCCAAGAACTACTGGAAGGAGATTCTGAGAGAAGACTGGAATTTAGCACTTGGCTTCTGGAACGCGACGTTGACGACAGGGCATTTCTGGACCGAATTCTGTGGACGGATGAATCTCAATTCACCAGGGATGGTATCAGGAACTTCCACAACCTGCATACCTGGTCGAAGATTAACCCACACAGGACAAAAGTGACCTTATTCCAGCAGAGATTGAGTCTCAATATTTGGGCTGGTATCATCGACAAACCTTTGGTAGGACCATTCATTTTACCAAAATGCTCAACAGTCAAATTTATGTGGACTTTTTGGAGAATAAACTGCCGGATATAATAGAGGAGGTCCCTCTGCATAATCCATCGGACATGTTTTACCAACACGATGGAGCACCAGCGCATACTGCTAACATTGTGAAGGCAATACTAAATGAAAAATTTGCTAACCGCTGGATTGGACGAGGTTCACTGATTCCTTGGCCTGCTAGACCTGCAGACCTTACCCCATTGGACATTTTCTTATGGGGAACAATGAGGGATGAAGTTTATTCAAGCCTTGTTAATACTAAGGAGGATTTAGTTAGCAGAACTGGGAATGAAGCGACGAAAATACGGGAGAGGCTGGCTGCAATACGCCTTAAAAAGGGAGTTAGAAGGAGATTGTTGGCATACATCTGAAGTTGCGGTGGACATTTTTAACAGCTTTTGTAACCTATCAAGATTAATTGCAATTATTTTCAAATTCAACAAAAGCATTTTAGAATTAATTCGAGTTTAATTTCTTTAAATTGTTGATTTTTATAATATTCTCCGACATGATATCTACGTATAAATATCTACATACTTTCTCTACATAGGCATGTTGTACCTTTTTGGAAAGGTAATAAGATGGGCAATGCAATAAAAATAAAAAATAGGTGTACTAATTACATGATTTTCGAAAAAAATTCGGGAAAATTCTGAATTTTAGGTAATCGCAAACCATTTTTTTCACTTTTGGAAGTGACTGTACCTGATAATGATAATGGTAGAAGTTAGATCAACATTGTTGCCAACCTTGGAAAGGTCATTGGGATAGTAGTTTTTTAGCGTTTGTTTGATGTCGCTATGTTAAGTAGATCAGAAGATAAAAATAAAAGAGTAATGTGCATATCATGAAAAACTGAAATTTATGAATCACTCTGTAACTCCCAAACGGTGGAGTTTGCCCCCCCCCCATAAAAATTTCTATTTGTCTAGGTGAGAGCTATCATTTAAAATCGTATTGACTTCTAAAAACGTTACACCCTGTATATTGACAATACGTCAACATTTGAAGAATCCTACAAAGATTAAGAATTGTATTCCTCTACCAGCATTTTCCGAAGCTTAAATGCCCCACTACAATAGTTATATAAGGCATTTCAATCCTTACCATTCAGCAAATCACTAACCTCACCGCGTGTGAGTAACTTGCTTCCTAATGATTGGGCCCTGTGATGTCCAAATATAAGACAAACTCCAATGAAATGAACTATGTCCTCCCCAAATTGCAAATAGAACATTCAGTTGTTGCTTTCGTTCTAAAAGAGTTTGCGTTCAGCCACAGCAGCTCACATCTACATATAAAAATACATTTTATAAATTTGATGTTATGACTGTCATTTATATAGTTCGATTCATCTGCAATTCTATGGTTCAGTTCCTGATACAAATCATGCCTAATGCTCAGTCTAGCCTGCTCTACATAAATTTTTACTTTGATTCCATTCCGATTCTTTCACCAGGATATCATTTAGGCAATTGGACAGCGACGTCATACTTAAGGTAATATCATGTTTGTTTGCCATTTCGCAGAGTGAATCATACCAGGAAAGTTTTTACGTTATTACTATATTTGTAAGAATTTTAGGCAATCTATTATCTGGCATATGCATCTTTAGGGTGAATAATGAAGCCATGGGCAATCTGTTTCCAGGTGCAGCATATAATTTGGAGTGCAGTTTGGCAGTCCAAAGACTTTCTTAACAAAAAAAAACGAAGCAATTTATCAACCTCGTCAAAGGGTATAAAGCCCCATACTTGCGCCGCGTATGTTATTATAGCGCTACTAACTGCGTTGTAAAGCTTAAATTTGTCCGAAAGTTTTATATATGGTTTTAGAACGTATTTTCTCCATGTTACGTTTATGCTATTTTTTGCCTTGAAGTATTTTTGGAATGAAAGCTTTGGTGTAAATATAACTCCCGAGTACTTATATTCTTTGCATATATCAATCTCCTGATTTTGAAAAAAGGACTTTTTACTACTGGATCTGACACCTCCACCTTTGGAGAAAATCAAGTTTTCTCCAAATTAACCGAAAGATTCCATAACTTGCAATAATTCTCCACGTTACTAATCATTTTCTGGAGACCTTCCGGATTATCAGCTAGTATAGCCACATCATCTGCGTACATCAGCAATCGAATATTCATGCCCTCAATTGTGACTCCACCCCCTATGAAGTCGCTCAGGTCATTTAAGTAAAAGGAGAATAACATAGGGCTCAACACACATCCCTGACCTACCTCCGAAGTTGACACTAACCAATCCCTATATACTTTGCCATCCCATACTGCAGACTGCGTAAAGGCATATAAACCCTCTAACACCTTTATAAATTTAGTAGAAATGCCCACGTTATACATTTTGAGAAATAGAGCCCGCCTGTCTATTGAATCAAATGCAGAACTGAAGTCTACAAAAAGACAGTAAATCTTTTTCTTGCCTGCACTCCAACCCACATTTATTAAATTATACAAATTGAAAATGTTATCCACTGTGCCGTACCCTGACCTAAAGCATGCCTGACATTCGTTTAAGATGTTTTCTCTCTCTATATGTTCACTCAAACGATCTAAAAGAACCCCACAGAAGAGTTTTTGAACTGCGTCCATAAACAGCATTCATCGGATCTTAGCTTCCTGCAAGCTATGAGAACCCCACCACAGCGTGCGGTCGAGTTAGCATGCCTATCCCTACGGAAAACCTGATAGGAACCATTAAACAGTTCCGCATCCGAGATACCCTGATGCAACCACGTCTCAGATAAAGCTATCACATCAAAATCGCAGTAAGCAGATTAGAAACAAAAATTATTTGTTTTGGTCCTCAGTCCTCTCACATTCTGGTAGTAAAGAGAGAGCTTGTTCCGTTTTTTGAACTTAGAGACTGAACGGCTCCTGGCTTGGTGCGGCGGCGAGAACTGGGAACGAAGACCTTACAAAAGACATCCTCGGGCCAAAAGTTATCACTAAGTAGAGTATCAGCCACTTTAGAAGGAGTCGGCCCACTTATGTTCCTACAGAACACCTCAGACGTCAGCACTCCTAGACCGAAGGAAACGCAACATTAGGTCACAAGAGGTTCCAAGCGTTAGACGAGAGACAAACGTATATTTTGGGCGAGGAACGGCGGAGCGACCAGCATCATCAGCACTAGACTCGCCGATGTTCTTGAGATTCAAAGAAGAATTTTGCTGATATAGCAAAGGAGTTGCATAAGCTAACGGAGAACGATAAGGCATTCGTTTGGACAGAAAAAACAGAAAACAGCTTTCAAGCACTGAAGTGGGCGCTTTGCAATGCATCTGTACTTACTTATCCAAAGGCGGGTGAGACATTTATATTAGATACCGATGCAAGTAATGTTGGGATTGGCGCTGGGCTGTCACAAGAAGTAAACGTCACGAAAAGGTGGTGGCATACTATAGCGGAGCTCTCTCAAAACAAGAAAGAAATTACTGCGTTACGAGAAAAGAACTGCTGGCTATTGTTGATGCAACGAAGCATTTCCATAAATTCCTCTATGGAAAAAATTCATTCTCCGAACTGATCATGCAGCTCTAAAGTGGTTGATGCAATTTAAAAACACTGAAGGACAGGTGGCAAGATGGCTAGAAAGACCGCAATCCTATGATTTCGAAATTATCCACAGGAAGGGTAGATCCCATGGAAATGCAAATGCACTTTCACGACGACCATGTAAGCCGGATTGTAAATACTGTTCCCGTTTGGAAGAGAAATGCGACCATCTGATTGTGAAAAGAACAACTGTCGTACCCTTGACGGGATGAAACAATGAAGAATTTAAAGCAGCACAACGAGAAGACGAGAATATATCTCCAATTTTGTCGTGGAAGGAGAACGATGAAAGACCTCAATGGAAAGATGTTTCAGACAGAAGTGCAACGTTGAAGAGCTACTGGGCGCAATGGAATTCGCTATTTGTTGAAGATGGAATATTGAAACGCAAATGGGAAACACCCGACGAGTCATCATGCCGGATGCAGGTATTAGTTCCCAGGAACAAGATAAAGGATTTGCTGGAAGAATTGCACAACGGTGCTTCGGGAGGACGTCTTGGCGTTAATAAGACTTTGGAGAAATTAAGAGAACGATTCCACTGGTTACATATGCGGGAGGATGTGGAGGACTGGTGTCGAAAATGTACTGTTTGTGCCCGTAGCAAAGGATCTTACATCAAAACAAGAGAAGCGATGCAGCAATACAACGTTGGAGCACCTTTTGAGAGAATCGCGATTGACGTTGCGGGACCATTTCCAGAATCAGATCGAGGTAACCGGTACATTTTAGTGGTAATGGATTATTTCAGTAAATGGCCAGAAGTATATGCGATCCCGAATCAAGAAGCCAAGATAGTGGCAGAGCAGTTAGTAACAAACTGCATATGCAGATTTGGCGT
Source organism: Leptarthrus brevirostris (assembly GCA_964036015.1). Lineage (NCBI taxonomy): Eukaryota > Metazoa > Arthropoda > Insecta > Diptera > Asilidae > Leptarthrus > Leptarthrus brevirostris. The sequence goes on along the minus strand of OZ038376.1, from coordinate 10,456,251 downwards.
CCCCATGGAGCTTCATTCCGACCAAGGACGAAACTTTGAATCTCAAGTATTCCAACAGGTATGTGAGATTCTTGGAATAAGAAAAACGCGGACAACACCACTTCATCCACAATCTGACGGGATGGTTGAGCGATTTAATAGAACAGTGGTCGAACATCTCAGAAAAGTAGTAGATGAGCATCAACGGGATTGGGATAGCTACATTCCAATATTTCTACTAGCTTATCGGACAGCCGTCCATAACTCAACAGGACAGACACCTTCTAAAATTGTGTTTGGAAGACAGATTCGACTGCCTAGTGATTTAAAGTTCGGAAAACTTGAGAAAAATACTGAAAACACTGAAGAGTACATAACCATACTTCGGCAGCGTCTCGCAGAAATCCATCAACTGGCAAGGAAGAACCTCAAGACATCCAGCGATAGAATGAAAACACGATACGACATCAGAGCGGAGACCTCGTCTGGCTATTCAACCCACGGCGACGAAAAGGAAAGTCACCGAAGCTTCAACTGCAGTGGGAAGGACCCTACAAGATCCTTACGCGCATCAACGATGTGGTCTACAGGATACATCGAGGACCAAAAGACAAAAAGAAGATCGTGCACATTGACCGATTAAAGCCATACCAAGGAGATACAACTGTTCGGGACGAACAGTTCTAACACGGGGGCAGTGTAACATGCACTGTAGTCAGGCATAAGTTACGTGATGAAAACGAAATCAAACTGTGCAATGCGCATGTCCCAAATTCCGGAAACTAGAAAAACGTCAGATGCCGTATGAAATCAAGGCCGATTCGAACCTGTGGTGACTTGGTGTGGTGGAAATGAATAACGGAAATTTCTAGAACTAAGTTGCTGCACTTTCTAGAATTAAGCTAAGTAGTATAAATAGGGCTGAGTAGCAGCCTAGTTAGTCAGTTATATTTTAACCCGTGAAGTGATAACTAATAATTAGAAAAGTGAAACGTTGCTATATTGTGAAGAAAACGTGTAAAGGAAATTGTAAAGAGAACTAATTAAGTGAAGACTGTAGAATTTATTAAAATATCATGCAAAAAAGAAAGAGTGCATTCCGATAAGAGCATCATTAACTGCGTTCGATAAGAGATAACAGATCGGTGATCTCTTCCTCTGTGGTTAACGGTCATTTTTAGCTAAGCGAAAAAATTGTTTTCAATGTGCAGTCAGTAGTAAGAATAAATATCGATCGGTTGATTTGAGTTGTTTCTGTTGTTCACCCAAAATCCACTACAAAATTTTCAGAAGTGGGATATCGGTATCCAAAGAAATCAGCTTGGTTGAAAAATTACAGAAAATAAATGTACAAAAATGTCGTGCTTCAATTCGACATAAAAACTTATTGCACGGTATTTTTGAGATTTGATAAGTTTTAGGCGTTTTTGCGAAAACGTGGGTGGACAACACGTGGACGAGAATTAAAAGAATTTGTTAAACTATTACGGACAACAAGTACGTGCAAATTGTAATACTGTGCTTTTATAAAGATTATTTAAAAACTTAATAAAATTTGGTTTTGTTAAAAACACGTGGCAATATATGTTTTGAGAAGAGAATATTTTTGAGAAATGGCGGCACAAGCGCAAAGATTTATTGAAAAAGCAACATCAAATCTATTAAGGGAAAAGCTGCAGCAATTGGGAAAGTCATCAACAGGTGTTAAAGCTGCGTTAAAATTACAACTCCAAGAAGCTGTTAGAAGCCTGTCCCAAGTTGAGTTGGACTTATATTTTCCTGAAAACCTGCTTGTACCGGAGGGAGACAATGACGATGAACATGATGCTGCACGTGTTAATAATTCGCAGGGGTCTGGACTTAATGGTGATGCTGAAGATGAAGCTCTAGACGAGGAGCTAACAGTTCTCCGCGAAAGGCTATTAAAACGCCAAGAAATAGCGGACTTAAAAAGAAGGTTGGCAGAATTAGCGGTAAGTGAGGAGGCCTTTAGCGTTAGATCTTCCGTTGGTTTTCGAGATGTTGAAGATTCTTTCAATACGTTTAATGGTGAAGATCATTATTCTATAATAGCTTGGATGCAAAGTTTTGAGGAGTCTGCTGAAGCACTTAGATGGGACTCGAAAACGCGACTAATATATGCCAAAAGGTTAATGAAGGGAACGGCAAAGTTGTTTCTACGTACAGTGCGAGCGAATTCTTGGAATGAATTGAAAGAGGTCCTGCTGATACGCACAATGAATTGCGAAGCCGGAAAAAGAAAAAGGATGAAACCATCCAGCAATACGTGCTTTCTATGGTCGAAATCGCCTCATTGTCTCATATCGAGGAAGCTGATATAATTGACTACATTATAAGTGGAATTCCGGATACAGAACATAATAAAATGATCCTGCATAGTGCTGACACTCTGGATGGCTTAAAACATGCTCTCAGAAAATATGAAAAATTAAAACAAAACCAGATTAGAGATTCACAGAAAGTGTAAACGAAGATATCATTAAAGCAGTCTACACAGCGAACGTACGTTAAGTGCTTTAATTGTAACGAGCGTGGTCATACCAGTAACCGGTGCTCAAAACCTAGGCGGGAAAAGGGTTCCTGCTTCCGTTGTGGAAAAGCTGGGCACATTGCTCATCAGTGTCCTGGCCACAAAACAGTGATGACTCTTGAAAATTCCAATACTGTGGGGAGTGAGGTTAATCGCAGAAATCTGGATGATTTGGAGTCCCGTGAAGAGTATGTATTTTATTCTGCCAATGATTTTGAGTTTGTTGTTAGGTATTCTTTTGGTAACACCGAAGACTCTGGTAAAACTTTTGACATCTCTCTCTGGACGCTCTTGGATTCTGGCAGTGTAATAAGCTTCATCCAGAAAAGATACATACCTCCGTTCATGGTGGAAAAGGTCAACCCGGAAGAGTTCAACTTTTGCGGCATAAATGGAAGTAGACTGCAGGTGATAGGTTTCTCTACAGTTAAGGTTAATTTTGAGAATAGATATGTAGATATAAAGATTTTTGTTGTTAGGGATATGAGTATGAAACATTGTGTCATTTTAGGTCAAAACTTTTTCAGTGCTGCTGAAATAAAATTTAAATCTTCTCATGTGGATGGCATTAAACGGTCTTGCATTCTTGCTCAGTCTTCAGAGGAAGAGTTTAGTAAACAAATTTTAAACATAAACGTTGTGGATGATAAGGTTAGTCTCGATTTAAATATTAACGATACAATTACCTTCAGTGTTAAAAAAGAGGTTTATAAAATCGTATCAGAAGCTTTAAATTCGCAAACAAATGAGAATCCGAGGAATAATAATTTTGAAATTAATATTAAATTAAGTAAAGATGTTCCATTTTACTGTGCACCGCGTCGCATGCCGTACACGCATCGACAGCAATTACAAAAAATCATTAGTGATCTTTTAGAACGAAACATAATTCGAGAAAGCAATTCTCCATATTCGAGCCCTTTTGTACTAGTTAATAAAAAAGATCGTGAGTTACGTATGTGCGTTGACTATAGGGAATTAAATAGGCATACCTTGCGAGACAATTACCCTCTCCCAGTTATCGATGACTTATTGGATAGGTTGCGCGGTAAAAAGCATTTTTCAATTTTAGATCTTCGAAGCGGCTTCCATCATGTGAATGTGGCGTCCGATTCAATCAAATATACGTCCTTTGTAACACCAATGGGCCAGTACGAATATTTGAAAATGCCTTTTGGCCTGAAAAATGCGCCATCAGTATTCCAGCGATACATTAATTTCATTTTTAGAGATTTGATTGTATCTGACAAGCTTTATGCTTATATGGACGATTTCTTAATCGCAAGTTCAACAGTCAGTGAACACCTTAAAATATTGAAAGACGTTATGAGACTTGTTCGTGATTTTAACTTGGATCTACGGTTTGATAAATGTAAGTTCTTGTATGAGGAAATAACATATTTGGGTTATATAGTTGGTGCTGATGGGATACGCCCTAATCCAGAGAATCTGCGAGCGATACGTGAGTTCCCAGTGCCCAAATGTGTTAAAAGTGTGCATAGCTTCGTTGGTCTGTGCTCATACTTCAGGAAGTTCATCAGGGATTTCGCGGTCATAGCTAAACCACTCTATGACTTGCTGAGGAAAGATGTTTCTTTCATTTTTGGTCAAAGGGAATTAGAGTGTTTTGAACTGTTAAAATCCAAATTATTAGAGTCACCCATACTAGCTATTTATAGTCCTCTTAACGAGACCGAGCTGCATTGTGATGCAAGTTCAATTGGATTTGGTGCAATATTACTTCAGAAACAGGAGGATGGTAAATTCCACCCGGTCTTTTATTTTTCTAAGCGGGCCACAGATGTAGAGTCTAGATATCATAGCTATGAGCTAGAAACATTATCCATTGTGTATGCACTTCGCAGGTTCAGGATTTATCTCGTTGGAATTAAATTTAAAATAGTGACTGATTGTCAGTCATTAACACTAACACTTAATAAGAAATTGTTGAACCCCCGAATATCGCGATGGGCATTAGAGTTGCAGAACTTCGATTATGTCATCGAACACCGTAATGGTAATAGAATGCAACATGTTGACGCGCTGAGTAGGTGTACGGAGATTCTGGTTATAGAAGAGGAATCTTTCGAATATTTCTTAGCGGCCGCGCAGCATAAGGATCCAACAATTATGAAAATAGCTTCTGATTTGGAAAAGGGTGAGTCGAAATTGTATGCTTTGATTAATGGGTTGGTGTATCGCAAATCGCAAACTGACGTTATGTTTTACGTTCCCAACAGATGGAAAGTCGTGTTATCCAAACACACCATGAATCTATGTGTCACCTGGGCCCAACAAAGTGCTATGAACACCTGAGGAAGTCATACTGGTTTCCGGGTATGAGGCGTAAGATTGGGGAATACATTGATAACTGTTTGAAGTGTGTTCGTTTTTCCTCGCGGTCGGGCAAAACGGAGGGTAATTTGCATAATATCCCGAAAGGAGATAAACCTTTCGATGCTTTGCATATAGATCATTATGCACCATTGCCGCCTTCGAGAACTAAGAAGAAGTATATCTTTCCTGTAGTGGATGGGTTCACTAAGTATACGAGGTTATATGCAGTAGGTACCACGGGGACATCTGAAGTTATTTCGTGTTTGAAGAACTATTTCGAAACATATAGCAGGCCAAATAAAATCATTTCTGACCGCAGTACAGGTTTCACTTCCCAAGAATTTTCAGAGTTCCTTGCGAATAATAATGTCAGGCATATTAAAGTTGCCACCTGCTCCCCTCAATCCAACGGTCAAGTGGAAAGAATGAATCGTGTAATAACACCTATGATATCCAAAGAATTAAGCGACCACAGTACAGGAAATTGGTATAAAAGTTTATATAAAGTTGAGTTCGCAATAAACAATACAGTTAACAGAAGTACAGGCTCGACACCAAGTATGCTTCTTTTCGGTGTTGCTAAGAAAGGCGAATTGTGTGATAAAGTAGTAGAGTATGTTAGTGAAAATGTACGAGCGGATAATATTCGTGATTTAGATAAAATACGCAAAGAGGCTTCTGATATGATATTAAAAGGCCAAGCTTACAATAAAAAGTATTATGATAAGAGACATAAAATTCCACATATGTATAAAGTAGGCGATTACATTATGTTAAAAAATGTTGTCAATACCCCAGGAATTAATAAAAAGTTTTTGCCAAAGTTCCGTGGACCTTACGAAGTCGTCAAGATTTTGGGAAATGATAGATACATTGTTGAAGATATTGATGGAATGCAGGTTAGCAGGATCCCGTACAAAGGAGTCTGTTCACCTGCTAATATGAAACCATACGTTGATTTGAGTACAGGAGATGAGAGAGATGCAAGTCGTGTGTAAAAAGAAATTCATTGTAAATGTTGCTGCAGTTTTGAAGAGGTTTTGTACTATAGCTTTTATTTGAGAAGTTAAGTGTATTTTGTTCTAGTTGTGTACTATTTTGGTTGTTAGAGTAGAAAATACTAAAATGATGCGAGAAAAATAGTGGTACGCCATAAAATTGAATTTTTTTTAGCTCAATTGACTATATGTATATTCATATGATTCTAAATGGTTTATGATTGTAAATGATTTGTAAGAAAGGAAAATTTTTTTAATAGTGTTTTCTAACATTATTTGTAATATGTATATTATGGTATCTTTGAGGACACTTTTAAAAGGAAAAGAAGTATTGTATAGTATATCTGATTTTTAAATCTATCGTTTGTAGTGTGTGAAATTCAAGTAGGATTGAACTCTTTTTATAGCCTTTGATGTTATCGTTTTTTTTTTAAAGTGAAAAAAATGTACGACTAGAACTACCGACGAATGAGATCATAATCGGGTCGATTATAGGTCAGGTATGGCCGAATCTGTAGAATTTATTAAAATATCATGCAAAAAAGAAAGAGTGCATTCCGATAAGAGCATCATTAACTGCGTTCGATAAGAGATAACAGATCGGTGATCTCTTCCTCTGTGGTTAACGGTCATTTTTAGCTAAGCGAAAAAATTGTTTTCAATGTGCAGTCAGTAGTAAGAATAAATATCGATCGGTCGATTTGAGTTGTTTCTGTTGTTCACCCAAAATCCACTACAAGACTAATAAAATTGTGAACATTTGTTACTGTAAAGAAGTGTCTTAATTAATCCGTCGAGCCCGAAGAGCCCCATTCTCTAAAGATGATCCAACAGGACCGAAACAGATGTAAGAAAATTTATAAAAATTATTTGTGAAATAAAATATTTGGACATAAAACTGCTTATATCATTTAAGTAAACACCAATTTTTTTTTCGATCCGAAGTGTATTTCACGAGAATTGCAGAAAATCTGATTTTTCCAGAAAACAACATCATTTGCAACAAATCGAAAAGAATGTTTTGAATAATACCAATATAATTTTGACATACGCGCAATATAAAAATGGGGTTAAAATTTAAGATTTCCGAGTTGCTCCTGGCCCCACCCGCAGGGAGTATATCTCCAAATATTAAATGTACACCTATGATTTTTTCTTTGTACTTTTTCTTTAGTCTAAATACTTAAAATGCGAGTTGGTTGCGGGTAGAGAAATCTATTGCAGTGTGTCTAAGAAAATTGGTTCGATGGATTTTGATGCGGTAAATGGTATATGATAGTGAAAGAATTAAACTGTGTCGTAACGGAGCCCGATTTTTTAAATTTGTTCTAGAAATATCGAATTTTTGGATGGGGAAAATTTTTTTTTTTTTTTTACTAAAATATAAAGTGGGTTATTGCCGATGGAATGGTGTATATATTTTTTACCATAAGGTTGATTGTTTCGAGTAGGCGAGGCCTTAAAGTTGAACCTTTGTGGGGCTATAGCGGAAGAACGGGGTGACGGATAGATGAGTTTGAGATATTTATGGATAGGGGAGAATGTCGTGGATGTGATAAGAGTTTGAATGGATTTTTACCATTGAATATGGCAAAGTTATTAACGTTGCAGATGGAGTCCTTGAAAAAGGATCAAAAAAGGATAATTTTTTGCAATTGGTGGGACCAAAATAGAAAAAACTGTCAAACGGAATCCGTTCATATTTACGGATGTTGTAGATGTTATGACCGCATGTGAGATAGGCTATTTTTTTCGAGAGTTTTTGAAAAAGTGCGGGACCTATGCGAGTTGGTGTGCTATGTTCGTTTATAACTCGGGGAGTATTGGTCGGAACCCCATCATGTGGGTATTCATTTTACGTAGAATCGTAAGATCTATTCGGAAATGGAAAAAAAATTTGAAAATGTACTAGAGGTAAAATTTTGCACGAGAGTGTAGTAGTAGAATATTTTTGAAATTTTTCAAAAAACTGGGGCGCACCACATGCTGGACCATCTTGCGAATGGGTGAGATCAAAAAATTTTTTTTTCATTTCGTACCAGACTTTTTTCATCTATTACAAAATGGATTTTCAAAAAATTATAACTTAGGTTGGGGATGTGAGATTGAAAAGAAGAAAATTATTTTCATTTGTTTTGTGATCGAAGCAATTTGGAAAAAATATAAAAAAAATTTTGGTGGTAATTTTTCGGGGGGTGGGGGTGGGGGATGGCTAACCCCGAAGTCGAAATAAGGGATGTGTGGTATCAAATTAAAGGTTAACCGGTCACAAATTGATTGGTGCAGTTTTTGTTTAAATCGAAAAAACTTTATCGCTGACTTTTTTTCGTTAAACATTGAAGCGGGGATGCCATCCTCCAAGTTCTACGGGTTGATCCAAAATGGACCGTTCTTTTTTTTAAAACTATCTACTCCAAAAGTTATGAAACTTTTACAAACAACACACCATTCCATCACTTATAGTTTTCGCGCAAACACGGTGGGAAGATTTTGCTAAAATTTGCACAAATTTGTCGGAAAAAAGGACTTTTTTCAATCATTTGCGTTAAGTGGTGTGAAGTTTTCGTCGGAGCGAGTTGAAAATTACATCAATCGATAGGTAATCGATTGTAGAAGAGAAATCACCCCCATGTTTCAGATCGAAAATGTATATTTAGGGTAGTTACCAGCGACGGAAAAGTGCCGTAAGGCGACCAAAATGCCGATAAAAGGTGCCGTCGGAAAAGTGAGAAAGTTCAAAAAATTATATCTCCTGGAGTTATTAATTTTTTTAAATTATTATTCCAACAGTTGATTAGGGGATGGATTTACTACATTGGAAAATTAATTTGGTTGATAAAGGTTAATTGGGTCGAAAAATGCAGACAAAAACGGCAATATAGCAAAATTGCTAACTTAATAAAGTTAAATTTGTTAAAGAAATTTTCACCCATCCGGAGGTGACTACCCTTATCTGAAAGAGGATGTAAATGGGATGTGGAGGATGTTTTTCTTATTTCTCTGCGGTTAAATTTTTTATACTAATCGTAGATTTTTCACTTTTGCTCAACATTTGATTATATTATCTCAGTTGGGGGTGATTCTTTTGATATGAATTAAGGATTGCTGATTTGTGGGGGATCTCTTAAAAGTTTAACTAAATACCCTAATATATTTGAAAAGTTAAATCATTCAAATCGGTGCAGCGGTTGTGAAGTTACTAACCAAAGAGCAAAATATGAGGCTCTTTTGCATAATGAACAGTTCAGTTGCTTTATTGCCAATTGCTGTTAATAATAGACATTTAAGAGATTTTTGTTACTCTACCCTTTTCTCCTCTATTAGGGCTAAAATGTGTCCATACATGTGAAAGCTCGATACATAATACTTTATTAGTAATAGCAACATGAAATGGTTTTTCGTTGTACTCGGTCTTGCTTTCACTAGGAACTGGATACCTACTATTACTAATTACTATTGGAAATTATGAAAACGAAGCAGGTTTATTGGTATACAGCGATAGAGGAGGAATTATAGATATAATTTCTTACCTCATTTGTTCTTGGATGTTTATATTTAGTGAACATTTTGAACTAAATAGCTTCAGTTCCGGTTATTCAAATGAGGTAAGCAAATCTCACCTTATAGGGGGTTGCACATGTTTGAGTACGAATAACTTTGGCGTTTATTGATATATTTTAGTAACTCTTTCAACAGGTGGTGAAGGATACTATTAGCTAAACTGTGAGATACATTGGGTGGATATAAGTACAGTAGTTGAAAAAAAATACACGACACAATGTGAGATATTTGTGATTGACTGGAGGTTTTTGCTAAATTTGTTAAAAAAAATCAATTTTCGTGGGAGTAATTACCTTTATTTGAAAGGGGATGTAAATACGTAGGTATGGTTAAAATTTCATCGAGATTTGAAAATTTAAATGTTGCATCAAAAATTTCCAGTGAAAAAATGAAAAGTTAAATTTTGTTAAGAAAATTTTACAATATCTGCAAAGTGTGGGTGTATATTTAAGGGGAAGGCGGTGTGTAAGCGCTATACTAAGTTTCGTCCAAACCAAGATATATTTAGTTGACATTTTAGAGATTTTTATAATATCACTGATTTAGCGACTTGAAGCCATCTGCTGGGTACAAATGAAACCTTGGAGGTTCACGGGTTATAGTAGTGGAAAGCTACCAATCTCTGCTTTATTCTGGTTTTTAAATGACCAAAATCGGTTAAGTATTTGGCGAGATATTAATTTTCAAATGTAGCAAGGACCTTTTCAATGCCGAAATCCTGGACGAATCCCTTGGGAAAATTATGAATTTTTTTTTGTCTTCGTTTCCGGTAAGTTTGGTATCAAATGAAAGGTATTACTGCGTAGAATTCAAATATGAAAACCATTTCGAATTATCTTTGATACAGTGAGTTTTATAAAGGTTTCTTTTTTCTATAAATTTTATTGAATGCCGTCGGCAAATTGAGAAAATTCAAAAAATTATTATATATCCGGGATTTTTTAACTTTTTTCTAAATTTTTTTCAACATTTGATTAGGGGTTGGATTTACTACATTATAAAATTAATTTGGTTGATAAAGATACATTGCGTAAAAAAGTACACACAAAATCGGCAAAATTGCAAAATCGCTAATTTAATACAGTTAAATTTGTTAAAGAAATTTTCACCCATACGGAGGTGACTACCCTTATCTAAAAGAGGATGTAAATGGGATATGCAGGATGTTTTTTTACTTCGCTACGGTTAAATTTTTCATACTAATCGTAGATTTTTCACTTTTGCTCAACATTTGATTATATTATCTCAGTTGGGGGTGATTCTTTTGATATGAATTAAGGATTGCTGATTTGTGGGGGATGTTTTAAAAGTTTAACTAAATACCCTTATATATTTTAAAAGTTAAATCATGCAAATCGGCGCAGCCGGTACTAAATTACTAACCAAAGAGCAACATGAAATGGTTTTTTCGGTGTACTCTCTCTTGCTTTCACTAGGAACTGGGTAACTACTTTTACTAATTACTATTGGAAATTATGAAAACGAAGCAATTTTATTGGTATATAGCGATAGAGGAGGAATTATAGATATAATTTCTTACCTCATTTGTTTTTAAATGTTTACATTTAGTTAACATTTTGAACTAAATAACTTCACTTCCGGTTATTCAAATGAGGTATACAAACCTCACCAATAACTTTGGCGTTTATTAATATATTTTAGTAATTCTTTTAACAGTTGGTTAAGAATGGCATTAGCTAAATTGTGAAATACTTCAGGTGGATATAAGTACAAAGGATACAAAGGTACTAGCTCGCAAGCGGCGGTAATGTACAAGGGTATTTGCTCGCAAAGGTTGATAGACTACAAAGGCGATAGCTCGCAAGGGGCGGTAAGATACAAAGACAGTAGCTCGCAAGGGGCGGGAGGATACAAGGGCACTAGCTCGCAAGAGGCGGGAGGATACAAAGGTCGTAGCTCGCAAGAGGCGAGAGAATACAAAGGTTGAAGCTCGCTAGAGGCGGGAGGATACAAAGGTCTTAGCTCGCAAGGGGCGGGAGGATACAAGAGTAGTAGCTCGCAAGGGCGGGACGATATAAGAGTAGAAGCTCGCAAGGGGCGGGAGGATACAAAGGTCGTAGCTCGCAAGAGGCGGGAGGATACAAAGGTCGTAGCTCGCAAGGGGCGGGAGGATACAAAGGTCGTAGCTCGCAAGAGGCGGGAGGATACAAAGGTCGTAGCTCGCAAGGGGCGGGAGGATACAAAGGTAGTAGCTCGCACCATACCATTCGTTAATTTCACAAGGCGTCATTTTTCACACTATAGTTGCTTTAGTCCAATTTTATAACCCGTGGACCGATTTTTATAACTCTTTTTTTGTTAAATAGGGTATGATCCCTTCTTTCAATTGTATACCCTCCCACCCTCACCACACTTTACTTTTATTCAATTTTTTTTTTCAAATGTAGTATATGATTTAGGGAAAACAGTTTTCATCTATAGTTGCTATTGTCTAAGTTCGTAACGTGTGGACCGATTTGCATAATTCTTTTTTTTTAAATAGGGGGGGTCTTCCCTCCTCTTACTCCAATCACTCCCTACCCACACTTTTTTTTAGTCAAATTTTTAAATTTTTTTCTTTTGAATAAAGATTCTGTTGCTACCGGGACAAAACTTTTCACCTTCCGTTGCTTTAGCATATCTCCCGAACGTGTAGACCGATTTGCATAATTCTTTTTTTGTTAAATAGAGCATTATCCCCCGTATTGCTTACCCCCACTATTATCTATCTACACTATAGCCGCAGACGTAGGCGCGGGCACCAGCTAGTTATAATTTAAACAGAGAATAGCTAGATTGTAAGAAGTTAAGTTTAAGATGAAAGAAAGTTGTGAATAAAATTTGTAAAGAAAATTATAATATATATTTTTTGTAAAATATAAATATCATTTAAATACCTGCGTTCAACTTCAATCTTTAATATCTTCGTATCTATTTGTGGTAGACAAATTGTTAAAAATGCTTTTAAACGATCACGAAATGTTTTTTAATTGTTTTACTAATTTTTTAACAGAAGTGAAAATAATTGCTCTTGTGATTTATAATACATATTTTTTTTAATATAATCTTCAAAGACTCTATCAATGCTGAAGCCCCCTAGGGACCTATATTTATTGGACCAAGTATCCTTGAAGACTAGTTAGTGATTACAGTTATAATAAATATCTTAAACTTACCCCGGGTGTTTGTGCTTGAGGTCCGTATGGATATCTTGTCCATTCTAATGTGGCTTCCTTAGTGGTGTCTAATAAAACAACTGAAAAAATAACAAAAGTCAGAGATCAATTTTAACACAAAAGCTTTAAAATGTAAAATAGAAGTATTTGCTAAAAACGCTAGAAAAAATAAACCCGGTTGCGCCGCCAGTCGAAAAGATAGATTCGTAGTGCATTTTTGACAGTTTCATCATCTTTATGTTATAATAGATCAATTTTCAACCCATCTCAGAAACCCAATGTAAGACTTAAGTATATGGGTCATTCTTTTACAAACCGAACACCTTTCTGGCCGACACATTTTTGATTTGGCTGAAATTTTTTTACGGGTTTTATATCGAAAAAAAGAGATGTGTTCGAGGATTTTTTTGTTTTTGCTTTTTTTTTTAAATAGAGCGGATCCAAATTTCGAGAATTTTGTGATTTTTTGCTTGAAGACTTATATTCAAAAATTCATAACTCCGGTTCTATTGACGGTAGAAACTTTATCCTTTTTTTCATTTCAAAGCTAAAAGAATGAATTTAAAAAAAAATATATCGGCAATAAAAATTATCAACAAATTCCGCGCGGGTTCCATTGCATTCCATTCTATTTTCTATTATTCTATATTTTTCATTTTTTTTAATCAAATATTATTTATTAACAAATGAGTTTTTATAAACAATTGAAAAAAATAATAACATTTTAGCAAATAAAAAAAAACAAATTTATTAAGGTTTTAATAACATTATTCTTAAAAACGTTATTTGTTAGTTGTTAATAAGTACCTTCTTAATTGCTTACCTTTTAATTGTAATGCTACATTTATATTTAGAGTTAGCTACAATAAATACAACTAAACAATTTAAAACTACGTGTACAATAATCTAAGATTTTAAAGAGTCGATTTACTTATAAGGATTTGTCGTTTAGTTGTCGATTTTGTCTTTTGAATTTGGCGGATTTTGGCGACTTTTAAACTTCAGGTGGCGGCACAAGCTCCCATGGCAAGGGACCATGTGATGGAATAGGTGGAACGTTAAAACGACTTGCTGCTAGAGCTAGTCTTCAAAGAGTAAATAATCCTATTCGCACACCCAAAGAATTATTTACTTGAGCGACAGAAGCTCTACCTAATCTAACGTGTCGCTATTCGACAAATGATCAGTATGAAGAAGAAGCTTTAACGATAAAAGGCACTTTACTGTTTCATTGTATGATTCCAATCTCTCTTCAGAAATTGGAAGCTAAGAAATTTCCATTGGATGATAATAAAACAGTTGTATAGCATTATGCAATTAAGAACGAGATCCTTAATAACCACTAACAAATAATATTTTTAAAAATAATAATGTTATTAAAACCTTAATAATTTTTTTTTTATTTGCTTAAATGTTATTATTTTTTTCAATTCTTTATAAAAACTCATTACTTAATAAATAATATTTGATTAAAAAAATGAAAAATATAGAATAATCAAAAAAAAAAAAATTGCTCTAACACGTATCTCTTCTTTTTCGATAAAAAAAGCCAAATAAAAAATGAGTCTGTCAGATTTTGTCCAAATTACACGTACAAATTATACGTACAGTACAACGATGATAATGTGTCATGGTTTTAGATCGCTATTTCGGTCCTTGTACTTTATAGAATCCTTTAGGAAAATTGTTTTCAAAAAGCAGACAAACAATATCCTTATGAAACCTTTTCCTCTTTATTATTCAACATTTAAAGCAATTTCAGTGCACTTTTTACTCTTATATTTGTACAATAAAGTGTGTAAGTAATTCCATGAAATTCATTCGTTGACATAACCGTCTGCGGTAACGTTTGCAATCTCCTCCAATTTTTATCTGACATGAAAAACAAATATTCTTAAAGCAAAAGAGCAAAGTTTTTGACGAAGGAGATTTTCTTTCGAAAAATGATAGCAGTGAGATTATGGTTTTACTATAAAAATCGGCATTTACTTATAAAAAAATTATAATGTTTAAAAAATATCCTACGACAACTACTAGAAAATAGTACAAAAAAATTTGTGTAAAATTTAAAGTCAATCGGTTCATTAGGTTCCCCAGATATTATGTTTAACGTTTTGGAAAACACGTTTTGAGAAAAGTCCGTTTGAAGGTTACCTGTTACACGCTGTAACTTCGTCAATTTTCCAAGTTTTTTTAATGACATTTTCAGAGAATAAGGATGAAATTAATCAAAAATATTCGAAAAAAAAACTATTTAAAAAAAAATTGTTAGCTGTTAGCTGTTTGCGAGATGAGCGTTAGGTTAGGTTAGGGTGGCGGCTATCAGCCCTACAGCCGATCAGCCTAACATAGACCTATAAATGGTCCGTTGTGTTACCACATCCGTGGAACCGTGCCTGATTGAAGGGTTTATCTAAAACCAGCCGCAGCTGTTAATAAACCTTAGGAGCTGCTTCAGCCCGATGCCGGCTATATCTCCCATGCCCGGGCATTCGCAGAGTAGGTGCTGAATGCTTTCCACCTCTTCCTCGTCCATACAGCTCCGGCAGAAGTCATTCGTGGGAACGCGCAGACGTTCTGCGTGTCTACTGAAAAGACAGTGGCCAGTAATAACTGCCACAATGTTTCGGAGGTTTATCCGGCTTACGTTTAGCAGGAACGCGGTTTTTCTCAAATCTGCCTTGATAGGCTGCATGTGGTTAAGTTACTCCATCTCTGCTTAGCTAGCTGAATAGCCTTAAGGTCAATTTCTCTCTTTACTGATTCTAGCGGCCAGCCGATCGGTCTGTCAATAGTGATCCCTCCTTTGCCAGCTTCTCAGCAGCCTCATTCCCTTGAACACCACTGTGAGCAGGGACCCAGCCGAGAGTTACCTTGTGTCTCGCCCCTAACGTCCGGAGACCAGCCAGACACCTGCCGACCAGCCGCGACCTGACTAAATTTGAGTCCAGCGACTTGATAGCTGCTTGGCTGTCGATGTACAAGTATATCTCGCTACCCGTTGGTAGGTTTGGGCGCCCGTGTATTAGTGCTACCGCCCTTTCTATGGCCAAGATCTCCGCTTGGAATACACTGCAGTGGTCCGATCGTGGGTACCTACTGCGTATGCTTAGGCATTCCTAGAAGACCCCCGCTCCCACCCCGTCCTCCACCTTAGACCCATCCGTGAAGGCCGATATTTCCGCACCGGTGTCATCCCCCCATTCTTCACACTATTCTCTAGTTGGGATTCTTGTGGAGAAGGCCTTCCCAAAACTAAGTATTGGGGTGGATTAGTCGGTGTTCACCTGCAGATAGCCTCCCGGATAGGGCCTTAGTATACTGCTATGGCCGTTGTCAGAGTTATTTCGGCAATTGGACTCTTTCAGTCTTACGGCACTGCAGCTATACTTTTGCCGTGGACGTCGAGCGGTAGGAGATGGAGCATAGTCTCCATTGCAGCCGTTGGCGTTGTGCTTATAGCTCCGGAGATGCCCAAATAAGCAGCTACTTGAATTTTGTTTGCTTTCTTTAAATTGCTCTCCTTACCTAGAGCAGTCCACCAGACTAGTATGCCATAGGTAACAATAGGTCTTACTATGGAGGTATACAAACAGTGGACAATACGAGGGCTTATACCCCATTTCTTGCCAAACATCCTCTTGTAAGCGTAGAACGCTATCGACGCTTTCTTCACGCGTTCATCTATGTTCATGCCCCAGCTTAATTTATAGTTGAGTGTGACCTCTAGATACCTAGTGTGGGTCTTTAGTGCTAGGGTATTGCCCGCTAGTTTGGGTGGTTCGAAGCCTTCGATCACTCTCCTCTTTGTGAATAGGATTGCCTCCGTCTTCTGAGGATTGACCGATAAACCACAGTTCTTCGCCCACCTGTGGACTTTACCTAGAGCTCTTTCCATCAACTCGCTCATGGTGCTTAGGAACTTTCCTGATACCAGTAAGGCCAGGTCGTCTGCATAAGCCACAACCTTTATCCCATCTCTTTCAAGTGAGATCAGGATATCGTTGACCACTACGAGCCACAATAATGGCGACAATACACCCCCTTGGGGTATTCCTCCGTCTACGGACCTGACTCTCTCGTAGTTGCCCAGTTTTGTATGAATCTGGCGGCTTGACAACATTGCGCCAATCCACTGGCAGAAAGAGTGGTCTGTGCCGTGAGACATAAGGGCATCGTGAATTGCTTCAGCCTTGACGTTGTTGAGATGAGCTTTAAAGGTTGTACAAACATTAAATATTAGGGAAGTGGGTGGGGTTCTGAACCGGGCTGGTTTGTGAACCCTCCGCTTTTTTTCCCCCTAAGTGACACGTATCGCCATCTGTCTGTGTTAGTTTGTATTTTGACATAAGTTAGTTTTTGTGCCAACACCGAAGTGTATACATACGTATTGCGGGAAACCCAACTTAGCCAATTTAAAAGCAATGATAGAGTGAGACACATTATCAAAGGCCTTACTAAAATCAGTGTAAATACAGTCAGTTTGGCAACCATCCGTGAAACCACCCACAGTGCAGGAAACAAACTCAACCAAGTTGGAAACCGTGGACCTACCCTGAAGAAAACCATGCTACCGAGTGGAGATTAAGCCTTTACACACTTCGGATAATTGGGATTGAATTAACAGTTCGAAGAGCTTAGGAATACAGGACAATTTAGCAATCGGCCTGTAATTAGAAATGTCTCTTCTATTGCCACTCTTGAAAATAGGAATTAAAAAGGATATCTTCCAGAGTGCTGGGGAATGGCCCCGTGAAAGAGACTTCCTGAATAAAAACAGCAAAGGCCATAATAACACTGAAGATCATTTCTTTATGACTGGAGCAGGAACCCAATCAGGACCACTGGAAAAGTCAGTTGGAAGTGCAGTAATATGCTTCAACAAAATCTCCTCCGTGATAGATGGAACTGATACCATGAGTAAAATTCGGCTATTTATTTGCGAAAAGTTTCCACTATCCGGGATGAAATCAGATGATTCAAATGCACCTTTAAAAGATTCAGCAAATAAGTTACAAATAATATTAGAATTATTGCTGGAAATACCCCCGAACTCCATAGTCGATGGATAGTTATCGACCTTTTTGTTCAAGTTGACATATTCGAAAAATGCACGGGGGTCAGAGAATAATCTGTTCTTTAAACTTTGAAGGTATTCTTCATAGAGAGAACGAGAACGGCTTAATTATATCCACGAAGAAACTTTCTGCATTCTCTTGATTAATGGGATCTACAGGTCATATTTCTTACCAAATACTTATAAAAACAATTTTTTAGTTACAAAAGAAAGTTGGTAAAAATTGAGAAACATTTTATGTTTACTGAATGCATATTTTTATAAGAAGTACCCAGAAAAGTTGTTTTTAACGAAAAAAAGAACACCGCCTTAAGGGGCCGTTTAAGTATTACGTAACGCAGTTTTTGAAGATTTCTGGCCTCCCCCCCTCCCCTCCCAAAGTTACGTAACACTCAGATGATTGGTTTTACCTAAAAATGTCAATTATGTTGCGCAAAATACCGGAACAAGAAGCAAACAAAAATATCAGCCCACTTTGGCCTTAATGTGTGTGCGTGAAATTCGTAAGTTCATGACTTGTAGTTTAGGTGGTTTTGTTTGACCGCAACGGTCGGACTCTTAGAGTCTAAGCTATAGACTCGTGGTACACGGCTTAATGTAATTATTTGCCATGTATATACTTCTCAGTGACGCGATTCTTTTCCTATGTAAAAAAATACGTATAGTGTAGATATACCATACAAAATGAGCCGTAAGTCACGAATTAAGAGTTAGGACTTTTAATTTTAACAAAAACTTAATGTTACGTAACGCGTTGCTTGACCCCTCCCCCCAATATAATGCACCGTAACGTTTCACAGGACCCCCTCCTCATAACTGCGTTACGTAATACTTGAACGGCCCCTAAGCAAAAACGAATATATGTATAGACTATTATTCTCTAATTCCCGTAATCCCTTATAACGCATGGGGTGGAAGAAGTACTTAACTCGATTCGAGATGACGATTGCATGCGGACTTACAATGTAAGGTGGATTCTGCACTACCGCTTACTCCGCAACTCCAATGGTCTTTTCATCGCAACCTGCTGAACAGAAAATAAGCATGGGTCATCGTCGGTGGGGCTCGAACCTGGGACCTCCGGAATAGAAAGCCAATACGTTATCACATACTCCACGACGACTCCTATTGGAATCCTGCCGAAATCAATCGAGAGCGAATGTTTACGTCGTTAAACAACGACTTTTCTACGATCCTCATTTGGAGCGGTGCAAATCGTTTAAGCCATCCAAAATTCGACGTTGTTTAATGAGCCTTAAAAGGCACCCAGCAAACCTCCAAAGTTGTTCAATTGTTGGAATGAATATACCCAAGGCTCTGAATGACTTGGAAACTAAGATATCCAGCAAACTTACCTAGATCAAGTCACAAAAGATCATCTTGGTCGAAGTGACTAAAGGATGTTGTTAGTCCTTGATCCACTCCTAATAATAATAATAATACCTGGACGAATCATATATTTTCAGTCGCTAGACTGGAGTGTAATTCGTTTGTTTTGTGAAGGGTGGTACTGTACTGTTCGCGTTAAACAAAATTCAAAGAAAGGAAGTACAATCTTTTGAGAATTCTTTGCTATGAAGAATAACATTAATGTGGAACAGATTACCATCTTCAGTTTTCCTCTTCCCTCAAGCTCCTAACCCATTTTCTTTACCTTAATCCCTTTCCTGCAAAGGCTGTGCTATATCATCATTGTGCTTTAGTATATTCGTAAAAAAATTATTTCTTGCCTTGTCCTGTCATGAGTGTAATATTAAAACAAAATAGTTAAAACTAAACGTACACCGGCCCAGTACTAAAGGACGAAAACACCGAAACCGAACCCGAAAACCGAATTTTACACTCGCCACTGACCCAACAAAACGATTGTTTACCCAAAATATTTGCCGAGTCCTTTTTTCGACCATTTGGCTGGACTATTCTGCTTTACATGTTATTATACGAAGAAGAGGGTTGAGTGCTCCGAAACCAGAAAACTCATCAGTGCAGCTGATTTGGTTTCGCTTGCTGCAGCCATTTCACCTAGTCTCGTGATTTTTATTTCGGGAAATACCCTAACAAATTAGAGGTAATAAATTTATTTGAGGATAACTTGTAGAGTAAGTTTGTTAAGTGCAATTTAATGTAGATAAATTAAACTTAAACAAAGCCCGTCAAATTTGTCCAAATTGTCTGATTTATTTATATAGTTTTAGACCGTGTATAGATAAAGTAAAGCTCAAGTCGTATGTGGTGTAAGTGATAACGTGTCGGCATACCAATTCAGAGGTCCCAGGTGCGAATCCCACAGACGGCGACCTATTCTGCTGATAACAGATAACGATAAAAAAGCCATGCAGAGAAAATGTCAGTAGTTTGTAACCCACTTTAAATTGTAGGTCCACTTGAAATCGCTGTTTCGAATTGGATGAAGTTATTCTCCCGCCGCATATCCCGTAAGAGGATAGATAAATTTAGAAGTTAATTTATCTTGCCATATTGCACCTTTTTGGAAAGGTTGTAAATCCAATAAAATTAAAAATGAGCTGAATTTCGGAGAAAATTTGGGAAATGGCTGAATTTTAGGTATTCGCCAACCATTTTTTTCACTTTTGGAAGTGACTGTACCTGTAATGGTAGGAGTTAGATCAACATTGTTGACAATTTTCGAAAGGTCATTGGGATAGTAGTTTTTTAGCGTTTGTTTGATGTCGCTATGTTGGGTAGATCAAAAGATAAAAATACAAGAGTAATGTGCATACCATGAAAAACTGAAATTTATGAATCACCCTGTAAATCCCAAATGGTTGAGATTGCCCCTCCCCCCTCCCCCCTGCCGTAAAATTTTTTGTTTGTTTAGTTCAGATCTATCAGCCTACTAAGTTTGGCACGTCAGAACTGAAACACCCTGTATAAACTCTAACATGTTCCTTACAAAATGATTCTGCTTTTGCAACAATAATTGCAATCTATGTCAAGAGCAAATATCTGTAAAAAAAAGACCGGTTAACGCACAATTTCTGGAGAGGAACTTAAATCTCGTCCACGAAATAGTGACAATCTCGATATACTATATTACGAGTCTAATATATTTCAAATTATTTTTAATGAAAAGTGTGCCAGTTAAATATACAATTTTTTTTCTCTATTACAATGTGTTTATGAAGCGTACTTGGTATATTTATATACCTCATTTACAGGAAGTTGAAACAATTTTTTTTCTTTAAGAGCTTGCTTAATAGCGCCGCTAGAATATCTTAAGGCTATTGAATATCAATTGATTTGTACCTAGTCTTTTTTCAAAAATGAGTAAAAACAACGTTCGGGAAAATGATTAACATGTTTGATGAATCCCCACGTGCATTTCAAGGAAGGAGAATATACGAAATTGACCGAGTGCACCACAGAGAGACAGTATCCGTAAATTTTATAACATGTAGTGAAACTAACGTACGTGTTATATTAAATTAGTTTATTTACTTTTATTTTATCGTTATCGGGCAAAAAAAATACTTTTTGAAATTCTTCTGATAACAACTCTCTGAATTTATTAACACACTTCATTGGAAAAGAGAATTATGCATAAATATAATATATATATATGTATATATATATATATATATATATATATATATATATATATATATATATATATATATATATATATATATATATATATATATATATATATATATATAATTATAAATTATGATAAAATATAAAAAGTGTTAAAATAAAAGTTACACCTCATGAACTCATTCAAGATTTTCAGGAATTCAAAAACATGCTAAGTTTGCAAACAGGTCTATTTAAAATTATATCCTAAAACTTTTTTAGTACTGGAAAAATTAAAAAGATATTTGATATCACTGTACAGGGAATATACGATTTTTTCTGAAGTTTATGGGTTACTGGTTAGGATCTTAAAATATGATGCGCCCCACATTTATCAAGGTCGTTGTGTAATCAGTGAATGTACTTTGCACAGAAGACAAAATGCCTTGCAAATATTAACGGATATTGTATGCGCGAGAATGAAATAAAACAGAAAAGGCAATTGCTTCATCTAAAGAACATCAAACTGCAGTAGAAGAATTCATTGACCGGATCATCTCTAGCATTTTTTGGAGCACACACAAAAAAAGAAGTAAGCCAAAAACCTGCTCTGAGAAAATCCCGGCTCAGGCTTCAAGCTGAGCTCATCTCATTTCAAACCCCGGCATAATGCGATTTCGGCTTTTTTTCTTCGTTCACTTCTTTTCTGATGGAGATATTTTCATTTCTTTTGTCTTCGTCTACTTCAGTCCTATTCCTCTTCTTGGTCATGTTGCCACTAAAGTAATTTTAACGTTAGTCCGCGACAACTTATCTAAGAGATGGGAGTTGGGACCTGTTTTTTCTGCTCTTGGCGTACAGCGACTGGGACTGGACCGGTTCAGCAAGGCCAATTAAGAGAAGGAAAAACGACTACAAAACAAGGAAATGAAATAAATGCCAACAGCGGATCAGAAGTAATAAAAAATGCAGAGCAGACCGCAGCAAAACTTTTCTCAGACTCTGGTTAACTCTAGGTCTTAAAATGACCACTCGTAGAGTTGTTAGACTGGTGAGCTTGGCCAAAAATCAATTACTGAGCAAAACTGTTTTAACTTTTCCCATACAATGTTTACACTATTAACCCAATGTTAAAGTTAGTGTACCAGATTGTTTTCGATAAACCCAAAAACCGGATGTAATTAGTTGCATGTACCAAAATGACCATGTTAAGCGAGATGACTCTGGGGCTCTTGTTGTGTCTCAGCAGGCGCTTCTATCACTGCTTTTACCTTTAAGCTTGCACCTTAAAAAACAAGTTATAACCTCTGATGCCCTCTAGGGTAATATTTGGACATTTTGTTCTCTTTTTTTCAATTGTTGTTGGCGATTAATGGACAAATCATATTCGTTTAGTCTGCTGTTTTCCGAATTATTTAAGAGTAATCTGCACGCAAAAATATTTTTGAATTAAATTGCTTATTAATTTGTTTTTCGCTTTCGATACGGACTTGTTTCTAGGAAGTAGCATTTTATGTGGATCGGCTGTTCTGGCAATGCTAATAACTCTTGAAAAGTGCAACAAGTAGTTGAACGATCATCACGGACTTTTTTAATAAATCAACTATTATGTTTGTGTGTGTGTCATTTGTTGATAGCCTAATTAAAAACCTTGAAATTTGAGGGAAGAAAGCAAATACTTTTTTTTGTCTGCTTTAAAATTTCCCATTTGGTACTTACGAGATTTAAGAATTATGCCAATGATGTGTTTTGAAAGCAAACAGGCGAGTGGTAATTTTACACAACTGTTTAAGGAAAACACATGGATTCGAAATTTAAACAACTTTTGTCATTTTCTACCTTCGTAAATCGCTTAAGTAAAACGGTTTTACATAACAATAACCACAGTGGCACAATCGAATGTTCCAAAAAGATTGGCAGTACACGCTCTTATGGACTATTCCTGTCTGCTTTATTTTCCCATCATTTTCCTATGCATCCATCCCTCTTCCTCAGTACGCTGTTGCCTCGATTTCAACTCAGAAAATTTTTTGATTTTTTCTCGTGGACTCGGGTTGCCATATCAAAAGCATGTAAATATAACAAGTTTCTTGTGAATCCATAACCATTCATTAAGGCCTTTTTTATTAACAGCTGTGCAACATTGAACCAAAAATATATACATATTTCAAAATAAATAATTCAAAACAATTTATAATAAGTAAATTCAAGCATTTCTACAAACCTACTGCTAAAAGATATAATCTGGCTACACTAAATGTTCTTTCCTACCATTCTAGTCACTCGAATTCGTATTGCATCGGAGAACTTCGCATGTAAAAACACCCACCACCCACCACTGAGTGCTGATCATTGTCGGTCGTCCAAAAGCATCTGGCTGCTGATTGTTCTTATCACAATCAGTGCCTCTTGGTTTGTCGACCAAGATACATCGAAAGGATGGCTGTACATGGTTTTTGGCGAGTTTGAGAAATTTGGTATCATATACCGTGTACTGCCAATCTTTTTGGAACAAAGTATAGCTCATGCTCAAATCACAGCCGTATTCAGATTTACCATTGAAACTCCGGCGATCTGTTTGGTATTTTATAAGTACTCGAAATAAAACTGACATAATGTCACTGACTTGTCTCCTTTGGCTATAAAAGACAATTAAATCAAAAGACTTTTAAATACCAAATAGATCGCTACGTTTCCCGCCGACGTTTTTAATGATTGTCTTTAAATTAAAAAAACATTAGCGTGCTAAGTGAGACCAGTACTCCAAATACCTATCGCAGAATCATTAGACTGCAGCTAGCGGTGAACATAACTACTATACAAGACATATCAAATTTGCACTACATAACAAGTTTACAGCTGCCAGAAAGCCAAGGAACCGAGATGTCCTCTACTTCGGAGTATATATCATGTGTCAGTATATGAGATAAGCTCATCTCATCTACTTATCCATAGACTATACAATTAAAAGGAGAAGCCCAAAAGTCAAAAAACCTCGACACTTTTCTTTATGTAGTTGAATCGTTGAGTTGAGCTTGTCATACCAGTAGTAAAACAGCTGCATTTTTAAGGGGGATCAAATAAAAAAATGGAAATTGGAGTTTAGTCGCATTTTGCAATTGCCTCAAATCATGCAAATAAATTTCTTTCTTTTTTGGGAATCTGTACCACTGCCACTGGGTTAGCTAAGAAGCTTTAATGGGATCTAAGAAAATGTAAACAAAGTAAGAACGCTAAGAAAACTTCACTTTCGGTTCCTGTTCTTAACCTATCCATGTAATTATATCAAACTTAAAAACTAAAAATTATTATTTTAATCAAAAACTTCCCTGCAAAGCGATATCTCGCGTGTATAACGTCGATTTTCAAGTCCTCCGGGTATGTAAGTAATAACATGGCGGCCTACCAATCCGGAGGTCCCATGTTCCCATCCCACCAAAGACGAACCATGGCTATTCTGACAAAAGATTACGATTAAAAGGACATGGGGGTTGCAGACAAAATATCAGAGGTTCGGAATCCACTTTAATTGTAGGTCCACTTACAATCGTCGTCTAGAATCAGATGAGTATCTTCTCCCGCCCCATGCACCACAAAGGTTCACGGGAACTAGAGAGAGAGAGCTCTATTTAAGGCTTATTATAGCCTCCCGTATTTTCGTCGGTCCATTCCCAATTCTAATCAAATCCACTCTGTTGTTAACTAGCTTTGAGTGAACTTCATACTGCCTTGTTCCCCATAAGAAAAAGTCCAATGGAGTAAAATCTGAAGATCTAGTAGGGCAAGGAATCGGTGCACCTCGTCCAAGCTAGCGACTAGGAAACTTTTCATTTAATATTGCCTCACAATGTTGGCTGCATGCATGCGTTGGTACTCCATCGTGTTGGGAAAATATTGGTTTGATTATTCAGATGGATGTCCTCTAGTAGATCTTATAGTGTACTCGCGGAAAAGCCCGCGCAAATTCGGCTATTAAGCACTTGCGGCAGAATAAATGGTAATATTAAGTTGCTGTTGATGATACCAGCCCAAACATTGGCTCAGAATTTGGTCTGGTAGGTACCCTTGTCCTATGTGTGTTAGCATCCGACGGTATGGAGGTTGTGAGAGTTTGAGATACTATCGCTGGTGAACGGCGATTCATCCGTCCACAGAATTCGGCCCAAAAACGCCCCGTTCTGCATATCGCATTCCAGAAGCCAAATGCAAAATTCTAATTTTCTCTCGGAATCTCCTTCCAGTAGTCCTTAAAATTGGATAATGATGATATGGACGGAATTCACCTCGACGAATTACCCTCGAAACTTTAACTGAAGATACTTCTAATGGTCTTGCGACTCGTCTCGTACTCGTTTCAGAGTCTTGACTGACGAGTATGATTATTTCCTGCTCGACGTCAGCAGAATTTTCGGCTGTTTCAACTCGCAATTCCTTGTTGGTTGAAGTTACATTTCCGGTTTCTCTTAACCTTCGGAAAGTTCACTAAAATATGCCTCTTTGGCGTGCACGTCGAGTAGGGAATTACGGGCGTGGACAAGCAAAGAATTACGAAATATATTTGTTGTAAAAATTCAAATATTTTCAACTAAAGACCACCACTTGGACTATTAGCTTGTCCCCACCTGCAACACCTTTTCCAACATTCAAGGTATATTTATATAATAGTATATATTCTCTTTGTTTACGAAGTATTGAACCTATTGAATATAGAGCTTGTTCGCTTTTCAGTTGATATTTTTTAATAATTTATTTTATTTCACACTTTTTAGTTTTTTGAAGTTCCTGTCAAAATGGTAGCATAAAAGTTTCATCATATATATGGAAGATCATCATGTTAGCACTTATGTACTCCACCGACGACTTAAATGTCAAAGTATTATAACTAAATAATTCCATAGAAATATACAATTATCTAAAATATTATTAAATTATTTCACAAATCTTAAAAACCTTTTTCAAAGAAAAAATATTCGCGCGGTAAAATCAAGTTCGGCGAAATTTTCACTTGTTGAAATAATTTCTTACGAAAGAGAGGAAGAGGAGCGAGATCAGGCCACCAATGGTTAAACACGTAGCAGCAACAAAATCCTTTTTGTTCTCGGGTGCCAGTAGCCAAACAAACGAAATCAGGATTTTAAGTGCAGCGGCACGAAAGAAACATAAAAAGCATAAAAATTCGTCAACGCTTTACGACGACCCTCTCAAATTACTCTGTAAGAATAAGCGGAGCCTTTGCATTAAAATTTTATTTTTAAGGTATGTGTATCACCAGAGCAGTGATTGACACAAAGCCACCCCACCATTTACCGCAAGCCATTCGCCATTTCGACCCGATCTGAATCTAAATCCCTGCCATGAAAGTTTTACTGCTTGCGCTGCAGTAGCACCCCACCCCTTTTCCAATTTTTGCTCAGGTTTCGTCTTGCGCTTTACGGTAACTGCTGCTACTGCTTCTGCTCCTATCCTGCTTCTGCTTCTACATATTGCTGAACCTGCAACTGCTTTTTGATGGTTCTGCCAGTTAAACCGTTCCAATTTTCCCCTTCGCTTTTGATTTACGTTTTTGTAACGAAGTAAAGCGCTCGGATAGAGAATGTTAACAAGGATGGTGGTGGCGAGCGACGAGTAAGAACACCACAGTACTTTTTGTCCGTTCATCGACGACAAGTAGAGCCTGAGATTTGTACGCGATGGTGTGACAACCCGCTACCACTCCCGATATCCATACATCAAACCACCCAACAATCAAGTTTTGTTTTTCCTTTTTTAAACAAAATAAAGGAAAAAATCGAGCATTTTTCATACGTTTGCTTCCTTTACACTGTCAAACCCCCTCGCACAGACATATTTTGCAACAGCCCCTACCCATTTTTATGATAGTTACCTGGAATTTTGCACAATTATAGGATATGGTAATTTTAACGATGAAAATTTTAGAGGCAAGGACCGCGAACAGCATAAAGTAGAGCGCTTTTATGATTCCTTTTACTCTGTTATGATAAGACTCCTTTTATAAGTAATGCCATCATTGTTTGAAAGGGGAGACAGAGCTCTTAGGCGGTTATAAATACATCGCACCACTTTAAAAAGAAATACATCTTTACAAATCTGAGTAATGCACTAAAAATTGCAGTAAATTTTATCTCACGGACTAAAATACTCAATAAACCTATGTAAATGGACATTTCAATCATTTTTAAGGTTCCGTACCAAAATGGTAAAAATAGGAACTCTTATGGTACGACTTCTGTCTGTCTGACACCGCTGCTTATTTCAGCAACTACTAATGCTAATTTGGTATAGTTTTTAATAATGCTTGCCCATCTTTATTGCAAATGGAAAAATTTAAGAAATATTTTTATTGCAAAATGGGTCAACTAGGCTTAATTTGCACATTATAAAAAGTATTTTCATTTCCGCGTATACCCCATAGTTTTTGACATCTGATGAAAAATTTCTAAAAATACACCCCCACCACTCTTATCTGCGAAGTTTACAAAGCGAGTTGATAGAAACTTATGTAAATATTATAGATTTAAGAAATCAGCAACATTCCAAAGTACGGAACCCTTGACGTTCTGATTCACACTTGGCCGGTAATTTTTTCTGAATTTTCTTTCTATAAATTCATAAAAGATTTTGCAGAAACTAGGAAGCATAAAATTATAATTTCCAATTATCGAAAAGAAATAAGCCAAAAATGAACTCAATACGAAGCAGTCAGTTTGGCCATTGCATTTTGTACGCGGAAACTATTACAATAGCAGCATTAATCTAGTAAAATAGATACTAAAATTATTTATTGTTGTTGACTATTACCGGATCTATAAATTCTCTCTCTAGCTTCCGTCACCCCTTGTGAAACATGTGGCAGAAGCACTTCACTCATTGCGACGATAAAGATTGAAAGTGGAACTTCAAGTAAAGACCGATTCCAAATTAACGATATTACTCTGCAATCCTTATTGGCCTTTTAGCATTATCTGTATTCTGTTATCAGCAGAAAACAACCATTGGTTGCTGTGA
The DNA here is from genome assembly GCA_964036015.1 of Leptarthrus brevirostris. Taxonomy (NCBI): domain Eukaryota; kingdom Metazoa; phylum Arthropoda; class Insecta; order Diptera; family Asilidae; genus Leptarthrus; species Leptarthrus brevirostris. The sequence goes on along the minus strand of OZ038376.1, from coordinate 10,428,012 downwards.
GCGGAGCTCGAAACTGCGCATTATATCTTACACCGCGACGACGACTTCGTATTAAATACATAGCTTAAATTCAAGTAATGGAAGGCAGCTTTTTACAATACAAAGAATCTTATGTCAACTGATTGTAACTTGGGGTTTTTATGAAACATCGCTATTATTAGTTAATTAAAACTGATTTTTTACTTGTTTCAAACTTTATATTTTTATTTTTCCGATACGCTTATTTCGCCTTATGGGGCCATTTTCAAGGGAGTCAAATATAAACTAATTCTAGTGCTTAGATTTCCTTAACATATACTTTATTCCAAAGATTCATAGGGCTGTGAGAGTATTCACATACGCATATGCTGCAATAAGAATTCAGTTAGCGATGAGCAATCATAGTCTATTTGCTCAGTTAGCAATTAGCAAGTTATGTTGTTAATACAATGCCTTTTTGATGTAACAAGATTCTAAAATATAAATTAAATTATTAATAAATTTGTTTTATTATTTAAAAGTCATAATAACTAAGTAGTTAAAACAATTTGGTCCGATTTTAACACTTTCCTAAGGATTTTTAGAAATGCGCATAAGATCGCGCTGGATTGAACAAAATCCCGCGGTACCGAAAATCGTGCGGAATTGCAAACCCTAGGCAGGGGACAAAAGATCAAGCTAGTCGACGTGACATAAGGAGGCCAAGTTAAGCCTGCACGACCTCCTAATAATGATCAAATAATAATAAGGCAATTGGATATAAAAACGGTCATTAAAATAGGCAAAGATACGTGAAGTTCTTTTACTTTACTTTAAAAAAACAGCCAAGGTACATTAATCTTGACTGATTGATGGGGTAACAGCAGTGCATAAACCACTACACCAGAATTTAATTAAGGGGTTATTCTACTGTTAAAACGCGATTTTTGATCATTAAATTAAAATAGTTATAAAAAAAACAACTACAAAAGCTATCGATTTCAAAGCTTGTATACAACTTTATTGACATCTTAATTTTAAATTTTTTAAAAAAGTGAAATTTAAAAACAAAATGGCGTCCGTGGTTCCCAAATGATGCAGTGTGAATTTGCGATTAGCGCAAAATACACGGTACATTGCCCAGGTCTCCAATGAAAACGAAAGTCGATATCGTTCTAATATTATTACAGGCTTGTTTTTGAAGGGGAAAAAAAAACCTTATCATTTTGTATTCGAACACTTAGTTTTAGAATTCGAACAGAAATATTTGTTTGATTTGAAAAGAAAAATAGGAAAGCTTTTTGAAAATAATTGATATTTACGCAATGAAAGAATTGTTAATATAATTCGAGGCACTTTTCTCCAAAAATATATATTGCGTCGTAATATTAAAAATATACTTAAAACCATATTCGGAAAGAGTGGTCTTATGAAGAATATATATGATAATTGAGATCAAATCAGACAGATATAAATTTCTTTTAATGTAAATTCTGAGTATTCGGACAGCTGTGTCCGAAAACTAAAAATACTGCTAGTTTTGTTTCAGTTTTCGGACACTCCGTAAGTATATGTGTTAAATAAAAAGTATTTAAATATCAATTATTAATCAATATAAAAATATATCAACTACATAAAGTAACAAGTAGTTATTTTAACTTACTTTCTTTAAAGTCCAATGCGCTACTTCCACTTTACAGAAACCAACTGTCGAACTTACTTACGCGAAGTACACCAACTGAATGATGTCCCTTGCTTAAAACGATCATGTGTGCCTTAAATTTTGTAGATGTATGTGAAGGTGATTAAGGAGAGAGCCGATCGAATTCAAACAGTTATGTGTTCCCTTTCTTATTGTGTATTTACAAATAAAATGAAGTTATTACTAAGTTATTACGTGAGAGGAAGACACTTGTCATTTCTATTGAAGCGAGCAAAGCATTCTGTGTTGCGACAAGAAATTTTTTTTGGCTCTTATTGAGTATTATTCCCCATAATCACCTTTTTGAAATAATATGTAACATTAAATAGAATTGTTTTAACTATGTAAAATTGTAATTTACCAAAGCCTACATTGCTTTTAAAACCGATTTTTTTTTTTAACACAGACTAAATATTATTTATCGTTCAATATATTATCATCAAATTCTAACCACGTCTTCTAGTTCCCTACACTCAGATTTTCAAAGTATTTACTATACAAGCCAAATACAGAAATTGTAACGTTTAATAAGAATAATTATAAGTTTATAATTATTAGATAGACTCATCCAACTAGTAATGTTAATAACTATATAGTTGTATTAGAGAAGTAGGGCTACAGGACTAAAACTTGCGCCAATTTCCCTGGGCAATAATATATACAACAATTTTTTTCAATCAGATAACGCTAAATTATATGTTTGGAATTTACTTGAAAATAGACAAAGATAATATTTCATATACTCTCGCTTTAACTACTTAAATAAGACACTAGTGAACCCTACATGTAAATGCTAAAGGTCAATACTTTTTTTTTAACATGTACAGGAAACTGCCGCTGTTGGCAAGCAGTATAAAATGACGGGTAAAGGGAAGAATCTTTAATTAAGCAATAGGAACCAAAAATAATTTTCAATTTATTTAATCAAATCCGGATGCAATTTGTGTAGTCTCCGGCCTTACCCAGCATCTCCTGCAAATATCTGTATACCGCACCATTTCATCACCCTCACGTGTGCGCGCCACATTAAATCACTTTGACCCTTTTCATGTTGTCTCTCAAAATCTGAGAACTCCCAAATAAACAAGTGATTTCAAATGAAATTAAATTTCTCACATCGTTAAAGACGGCTCTGGTTTGACGTAAAGGCTTTTTGCATTCCGGCTTGTGTGTCTGTCACATAATGAAATCTTTATTAAACCGTACCCCTCAACGCACTTCTCTTTTACGGTAATCCTTGAAAACGGACGATATATGGATAGCAATACACATGATCCAGGTCTATGAAAATTGTATCCTGTCTTGTCAAACAGCCACGCAGGTTGCGACAAACTTGGCGGTGATACGTTACAAGGTGTTTCCAGATCTTGTGCAGACTTTTCCATGATAGGCACAGGATAGAGCACGAATGTCTACCCACTTCTAGCTGCCCTAGCACCCGCATTCGTATATCGATTTTCCTCTCGCAATGCATAAGAGCGGATGAGCCCTTGAAAGAACTCAAGCAAAACATACGCACGCACACACATCGATTTGAATTCGAAGCCTGTTACGGAAATCAAGATTATTTAATCAGTTGCTCTAGCAAAAGGAAAGCGCAATTAGGACGAGTCCGATGAATGTACATTACTGTTCTAGGATATAAGCTCTGGCCAATCCGCAATATTGTGTGCAAAGCATGTATAATATAATAACCTTTTAGATGTACAAAGTCAAAGCGGACAAGAATAACAAATCAAATAGTCGCCCTAAACATATTCACACACCAACGTATACAAAATACACTTGCTCCAACTGCATTCTGTAAATTGGGAGAAAACATTACGCGAATATCCTTAAAGCGTGCACATCTACACAAAACGGACACTATGAAATTTGCTTTCAAATTACAAAGAAATTTTTGTGTCCTGACAGCTCCTTTTTTCTTGCCTGTCCTCAGAAGGGTAAATAACGTGTGTGGGCAATACACATTAAAGTAAAGCAGACTCTGAAAACGAAAGCCTGGGAAATTTGTTGCACTTGAATGTCGGGAAAATCATGATCATAAAAAGAATGTGTTTGGGAGGGACGAGGTAAACCTTTCCAATTTCTCATGTTGTTTGCACGCTTTAACCTGGTTTGTGTGTGTACCATATATATTGTTGGGTGAGTTTGCAAAAGAACATCAGTGTGTATGTTTGAGAGAAAACATTTCGTCTATTTTTGTTGCTCCCATCTAGGGCCATAGCAATAAAAACGTTTCTGTTCACTTTTACAAGCGCACCGAAGCGCACATTCACCCCATTCCTTATTTCCTTCAGTTACCTTACCTAGCTTAACGAATGGTAAAGGACCTACGAGCAAATAACAAAGGACTGCGAGTATTGACGAAAAAACTATTGAACATAAATTCTTTCAATTTGTCCGTATCATGTCCTGTCAGTTATAGGCAGCAGCAGCTGTTACTTTTATTCCTCTTGAAAGCAATATGGCAAAAAAAAACAAATCTTTTCTCTAAATTTCAGATTTATTTTTTTCTTTATGTTCATGTCTTAATCCTAGTCATTCGAAACTTCTTAAAATTACTTTTATGCATATATTTCCTAGGCTGAATTAGGATAAAACCGAATTAGGCTAATTTCTAATCGGAATAAGGTGTGTTCGTATCACGGTTTCCTTGATTTTATTTTTCTTTCTTTTTTTTGTATTTTAAATACGTATTTTTTAAATTAATTTTTCAATCAAGTCACATTTCGCGCGGAATTTTTGCATATTGTTTGGACTTGAATTTCTCAACTAATGGATGCGTATCTCATTATTAGCATAACATCTGACAAATAGTTAAAAATCAGCCAAGTCTTACCCTCAGACGAAGTTCGACTTGTGTAATTATCTTAAGCATTCTAAGATAAATCACTTATAAATATCTTAATCTTGGACAAATCTGGGTCTGTAGGATGAAGCTAAATAATCTGTTTGTGAAATTAAAAATAAGGTTAATTAACTGAATGAAGAAACATTTATTTGCGGATTCTTTATAATTTCCTTTTAAAAGTCTGTAATACCATATCTATCTTATTATAAATAAGTTTAAAAACTTCATACTCTCTCTTGGGGCAAGAGAAGGACTTAACTTAATTCGATTGCAAGTGGACCCACAATTTAGATTCCGAACCACCTACATACATTACTCTGCCTCCCCCCAATGGCCTTTTTATCGTAATTTGTTGTCAGCAGAAAACGATCATGGATCACCAGCAGAGGGGTTCGAACCTGGGACCTCTGGGATAATAGGTCGATACGTTATCACTTACTGCACTGACGATACGTACACACGGGGACTTTTTTATTTTGTCTTGCAGGGCGTAGGAGGGCGTCCAATGACAAAATAAATGCCTTACTAATACTTGAAAGACCCCACAACCGCTTACCGGAATTTAACCCAGATATGCCCAGTAGACTACATGTAGTCTACTCGAAAAATTGAAGCGCACTCCTTTGATGTGGTACCGTTAGCATTTCCGTCAGGTGTTTGCGACTGCTCATGAGTCAAACAGAAGTGTACGGTTGAAATTTTTCGACAGGTCTGTGAAGTTCTATTTAAAAATTAAATTTGTGAAAGAGTGTTTCTGAAATTTTTTCTTTTCTCGAAAACGGTGAGTATTGTGAAATGACTATTAGATCTTTTGCAATCACATGCAATCGCATTCGTACTTCACATTATCTACTTACTTTGCGTTATATCAGTTTTCTAAAAAACTCAAAAAAAATTATGTGATATTTTTTTGTTCATTTGTTGACATACTACATGTAGTCTATTGGGAAAATGCAATGTTGTTATGTCAAGATATCCTTATTTCATTTTAATATTCTAGAATATCATATTTATTGAAAAAAAAAATGAAATCAACGATAAAGAATTAGCAGCTGTTACCGGTTATGATATACTGTAGAAGTTTTCCCAGCTGATGATGAAGACTCAGGAGACGAACGCGACATAAATATTCAAAACTTACCTTTGATTTTGCTCAAGGGGAAAGCCACACTGGTCACTTCGCATCACGGTGAAAATTCTACAGACGAAGAAGATAACAATCGCTACAACAGCTGGCTGAAAGAAAACGAAGTGAGGTAACATGGAAATGGGAAAAATGTGATCTTGTACAGTACTGTGCAGACGGAAATTATGGAATTCTTAGTAATAAATTGTTTTAGTCCACAGATACCTTAATGCCCAGTAGACTACAGATAGTGTGAGCGACGATTACTAAAAAAAACCGTTTTTAATTGTTATAAGTCAAAAAAATAATTAATTTAAAGCAAACTTAATTGTTTCACAAACTTCTATAACTTTCCATACCGTAGCAAGGCCATGGACATATCTGGGTTAAAAAAAGGTTTGAGCTATTACGGAGTTTCTGTTTAAAAGGTTTAAATGGTTTAAGAGTTACAGGGTGAAGTTTAAATTGAAATATTTGACAGTTTGTAAATCCGTTTATTTTAAGTATTTCTTTTACTGAAGTCATCAATATGAGTATAATAAGGAAATAAGACGTTCCAAACTCGACTCCTGGAGAAGCAGTATGGCACCTACACTGTAACCAATAGTGAAACCCTGGAATACCTGTTATAGGTGCACTTCCCTGGGACAACTCTTGGATCCTACGTGGACGAAGGGTACTTTCTGAGCAATAGGGCCATAGCCAGCATGAAATTTTTGACAATGATATGATTAGATGGGTATTGGTCTCCTTTCAAACTTGTAAAGCCCCTGAGGGCAATGGCAACCTTCCAGCCATCCTACAAAACTGCCAGTATACCATTTTTGTACCATTGATCAGCTTGTTTATAGTTAGCTATAATTGGGGCTACATGCCACTCTCATGAAGGAAAGTAGTGAAAGTAATATATGTGCATTCCGCTCAATAGAAGAATGAATTAGAACCCCCACCTAAACTCCTCCATTAGCAAGGCTGCGCGAGCCATATGGGTCTGTCGAAAGCTCTGCGGAAGGACTTGGATTCTCATCCCGAAGAAGATTGTTTGGTTATACAATACGATTGCCAAACCCATTATTTCCTACATCGGCTTGGTCTGGTGTCCCAACGTCAACAACGGTTGGCAATAGCCCAGTAGAACAATTTTCAGCGGCTTGCCTGCCTCTCCATAACAGGAGTTATGATGACCTGTCCAACAACTGCCATAGAGATGGTTATTGGACTTACTCCCTAGCGGATCTCTATCATGAAATCCGCAGCAATTAGCGCCCTAAGAGTGCAGCTAACGTCTAATATGCCGGCTAGTGACAAAGGTCACGTGGGCATACTTCGGCGCATTCCTGGCATAGATGTGTGCAACGTAACGGACCACATGACCAAGGAACTGCGCTTTGGCAGAAGGTTCAAGACTCTCTCTCCTGAACGAACAGAATGGGACAGCGGTGGCTCAAGCCTGGACTCTAAAAGTTTCAAATAGTTCACACGGTGTCGCTGCTGGTATTTTTGGAACCAACACTTGGGACTCCATTGCACTGGGTAAAAAGAAGGCCAGTGTCTTTTAATCTGAAATCTGCGACCTTAGTATTGCTAATAAAGGACTGAGATGTGCTGGTATAGCTATCTTCGCTGATAGCCAAGCAGCCCTTAGGGCTCTATTCTAGTGGAGGTTTTCCTCCATCGCAGATGAACTAGCCAGAAAGGGTTTATCCTCTTGCTGCCAGGGTCCCGAACCCTATTAGAGCCTCAACTGGTCGTCAATAAAAGCTGTGATAGAAGATTTGACTAGGACTCAACAGTTACTATACAGGAGAAATTTCCCGGCTTTGTTAGACCTGATGTCTACATTCAAGCGGACCCCAGGTTGCTCACAGGCTGCCTATCTGGCCACTGTGGCTTAAGGAAACAGCTTCATCGGTTAGGTCTGGCTAGTAAGACGAAGTGTCAGCTCTGTCTGAAAAACGATGAAACTGCACTGCACATTATCTGTTCTTGTCCTGCCTTAATTTGGCTTAGGAGGAGGATCTTAAGTCGGGAATTTCTGAGCCCGGCTGACATTAAATCCTTCCCTACTACAATGGGTTTAAAAGATATCGGTCAAAAACTACTTATCGATCTTAACTAGTTTTATTAAAATTCTAAGCAGTACCCTAAAGAATCGTACTATTATTACCTTTAATGATGTTTTATAACATCAGCCAGTGACAAATAACTTAGGTTCACTTACTAAGTTACTACGTACTTGCGTTTTTCCATAAATAAGGAACAGAAATAAAATACATCATATTTGCACACCTGTTAATGGTTTCGCTGACGAAAATGATTTTGAAGACGTACGAAAATATCGCAGGCGATTTCCAAATGTTAAGAGAAACCGAACCCGTTGATTTTAATACGAAAAATCACAAACTTACAAATATTTCGACTAGGACTAATTAATAAGAAGTCAATCTTTACATGGAGAAATATGTTGTATTTTTCCCCGACTGCCTATTTATGGCGGTCTTTATAACATCACGCCACCCTTTGATGTCATAAAATTACTACAAAAGCAAATAATACCAAAATCTTTTACGTTGCAACCTAGAATTTTATTGAAGGATGGATAAAAAGTTGTAGGAAAAAGGGTGTATTAATTAAAATTAAGAAAAACAACTCAGTGAAAAGCTAATTTTTGGAAAATCTATTCAAATGGAAATTTATAAAATTATAAACAAAGTTTTATAAATGTAAACGTTTCTAAATTGCCCACTATTAGCGACAAAAATGTTAAAACTTAACTATTTTTATCGATTTTTCTGTAGCTTACTAAGTACTAAAATTAAACTTCCGACAGTAAGCAATGAAATGAATTGAATTAATAATAATGCATTAATACTAAAATATGTTCTCTTTGGAAGCAAGTAAGCAAGCCGAGAAAAATATTCAGAACTTTTATGCGACAGACAATCCTTAGAACGTGTCTAATATGTGGCAGCAAACGGTAGACTGGCAGCACTTTCAATAGCATACTACAGCAACAATAAAAGTAAAATAAAACTCCAACTAGCCAGCCACTTCAGTCCACCAGCACATTTCAGTTTCAGATAATATTAGCAAGCAAAGCCATCGAAGGCGCAGCAATAGAAATTTTAAACTTGCTTTTCTCTCAATCCCTGCTTGTAAATAAAACCTGACCAACAGCCCAACAAAGTTTCAAATTTTTAGCAATTTTCTAATTTCACCTAATTCAAGAATTATTAAAGTAGGTAAGTTAAAAATTTAGCTGACATATTCACCGCTTCAGTTGGGAGTTAATTCATTTCTGACTCTAACTTAAGTAATAATTAAACTGGGCCCGATACTAGGGTCCTCAACAGAAAAAATCATCAAACAACAGAATTAAATCGGCTTCCTAAGATTCCTTATCATATTCGATAGAAGATTCTCAAATATCCCAAAGCCATCCACTTGTCATCTCAAAGGTGTTTAATCCTCAGCTTGATTTCGCACTTCCATTGAGCATCTGCTCTGCCTTTCTCTACTCTTTTAAGGAAACAGACAAAAGAAAAAGTAGAAAAGAAATCCATACGGCGATAATGGACTCCCAGACACCCTCTATCCACTCATGTGCTTCCACATTCCTTTTCAAATGTTTCAAGATTCTAATGCGACAGTATAAAATTGCGTGAACCACCATAATTCAAATCCATTTTTCCCTCTGTATTTGCTTTAACAAATAGAGGTAGGAAGTGAAGCAATGCTGTAATACAGTGGCCTCCCTCTGTCTCCACATTCACTTCCTACTCCACGTCCCATGCATGCGTTTGATAACAATCGAAGAGTTGTGCACCCCGAAGACCTAAAGTTACTCAATTGATTTTGGGCTATTTGTAGTTATTACTTTTTACGTATTTGTGTCCATAGATGAGAGTTGGGTTTCTACCCTCAATTTCCTGTCGCCCCTTTAATTCTGTCATACGCATAACCTTAACCTTGGCAACAATGGGATTGAATGAGGTGAGTTCTACATGTGAACTTGTACACAACTCAGTGTGGAGTGGTGCAATGCTATTTTGTATGAGAACTCGAACGTTTATTGCATTATTGTTTACATCTTGAAAATGTAATTCTAAACGCATGAATGCATAGCTTTTACACCACATTTTTAAAGATGAAATCAAGTTTTTTGACCGAGATTTTATAAATAGTTATACTGTATATAAAGCATTTTACACATACTAAATAATTAAATTAATTCAATCACGTTTTGAAAATGTATATATATATATATATATATATATATATATATATATATATATATATATATATAGCAGAACGCCGATTATCCGAACGCCGATTAACCGAATCGCCAATTATCCGAATCGGTCCTAAGCGTAATATAGAAAATTAAAACCAAGTAATTTTTCAATAAAAAAAAGTGATCGAGATGTTCAAGTGAGCGTTATTGTAGAACTGTGTTTGTTGAACTTAATAAAGTTTATTCTATGTGTGACAGTTCGTTTTTCTTTATTACCAGTCTATGTCCGATTATCCGAATTTTCGATTATCCGAATCGACCCCGGTCCCAATTAATTCGGATAATCGGCGTTCTACTGTATATATATATATATATATATATATATATATATATATATATATATATATATATATATATATATATATATATATATATATATAAGTAGAAATTTGTATTCTAGGTAATATATATATATATATATATATATATATATATATATATATATATATATATATATATATATATATATATATATATATATATATATATATACATGGTGTATAAAATTTCACATCCCCGTCTTAATAAAGGGTGTTTCCGTTTGAGGTCAATATTGAAGGAGGTACTCATGGAGACGAACAAAATATTGTAGGAGATGGAAAAGGGCAATCTTAATCGTTTAGGAGTTACAGCGTGATTATTAAATATTAATATTTTAGGATGTGTGAAACAATTATTACAGGAGCAAAATGGCAACCCGAGTTGCCAATGAGATCACATAACGTTTCCTATCGGATTTCATCTAAACACAGTGTCATTCAAAATTTCAAAACTCAACCCAAATGTTTTTAGCAAGGCGGTATATTTTGCTTTTAATGGCAATCTTATGACACTAGAATGTTTCATGTTTTATCTCACCAAGTATTGTCGAAAACGCGTTGCCTTGTTAATTATGCGGAGATTTTAAGAATAAAACAAAAAGGCATGTAAAAAGACAATATAATCACAATTTCTACTACGTACTCGTTGTCAGCTGTGAAATTTTAACTACGAGCAATAAGCTAAAGAAAGGACTATACCGTGTAAAACTCCTGTACGCACGTGAAACTTCTTGTTTGTGGATAAAGTGTGGGGAATGGAATAAGTAAATAATGCCGTAAAATTTTGTTTTTCGTGAATTGAATTTAAAGAGTGTTAATTTGCGAAATAAACTTAATTAAATTGAACATCAAAGAAGTAAAAGTTGTTTCAAGTCCAAAAGATTAACAATGTCGAAAATTGTTCAGAATTGTGGAAATCGAATCCATCGCCAATTGCCCAGAACATCTTGTCACACGTTAGTTTCTTCAAAATATTTGGCTAGTAAATAAAATAATTAAAAACAATTAAAAAATTAAATTAAATAAAACTAATTAATAACATTCCTTATAAAAATCCATCTCTTAATTCATACCAAGAGACGGCGGCGCTGAATGTATTCAAATGTTGTAAGATGTGAAAAATGTACGATTAGTATAAAAAAATTAACCAGATCGAAATAAAAAAAAGTAATGGATTTGGTTTGCATCCCTTTTCAAATAAAGGTAGTCACCCCGGTGTGGGTAAAAATTTGTTTAACCAAGTTTACTTAATAAAGTTTACAATATCTCACTTTTGCCGTTTTTAGGTGTATTTTTTGATCCACTGAACATATATCGGCTGGAATAATTTTAGAATGTTATAAATAATACCCTTAAGTAAGGATTGAAAAAATTAATAAAATAGTTATACATAATTTTTTCAAGTTTTGAAGATTTTCAACGGTACATAATTGTGGCAATTTTGGTCGACTGGTACCGTTTTTCTTTTCGTAATAACTCGATAACTGTAAGTTTTGGATCTGGAACATGGGGTATTTCTCTTCGATTACCTAACGATTAATGTAATTTTTCAGCCATTTTATAAATGATTCCTAAAAGTGCTTTTTTGTCCGGAAAATGATTTGATAATTATTAAAAAAATAAAATTACGAAAAATCTGACGTGACAGAAAAAAAGCCAACACTATTTTTGAAGTCTGCACAATTTATTACCTTATTATTATTATTATATTCCGGTTTTGATGCGTGTCATCTCGGCCTCTGGCCGGCGCGGCGGTAGTTTTCCCCTACATCGGGCGTAATACCAAGCCTTCGGGGATTTGTCATTCGTTCGTTATGTCCTTATGTATTGTCTGTAGCGTCCTGTCCGTAGTTCAGGAATTTGCGAACCGTTCGGCAAGTGTTAAGAACAACCGCTTTTTGTAGTGTGTGTGTAGTGTTTTTATGTAACTTTAGTGCTTGTATATTTGTGATTAGTGTTTTCGGTACAACGGCTGAGGAAGACAAGATGATTGGCACGATAGTCACTTTCTCCATTTTCCACATCCGCTGAACCTCGTGTGCCAAATCTGTGTATTTCGTCATCTTCTCCCTAAAAGTGTTGGTGTTGGGTACGGCAATGTCAATGAGGTATGTTGTTTTGCTATGTTTATCTATGAAAGTAATATCCGGTCTATTGTGGTGTATTGTCCGATCAGTTATTATTGACCGATCATAATATATTTTATGTCTGGAGTTTGCAAGAACACTGTCTGGTGTATATTTGTAATATGGTGTGTATATGGTGGGTGTAATAAGGTTGTGTTTTAGGGATAATTGTTGGTGTATGACATTGCAGACCTGGTTGTGCCTATGCAAGTAATCTGTTTGAGTAAGGAGTTTGCATCCAGCCGTTATATGTTCTATTGTTTCAAAAGCTAAATGACAAAGCCTACACGTGTCGTCCTAAACTGCCGCATCCTTAAGGATGTGTTTCCTATAATTCTTCGTGTTAATGACTTTGTCTTGTATAGCAAGCATGAATCCCTCCGTCTCAGGGAATAAATCACCGCGACTGAGCCAAGCGTTCGACGCATATTTGTCGACATGATTTTGGTTCAAGTCAGCGTAATGTCTTCCGTGGAGAGACTTCTGTGACCATGCTTGCTGTTTATCTGTGTGTGTGGCTATATTTAGTGTATTATCCAGCATTCTGTTGGGCAAATCAAGTGGTGTTTGTTTGTTGTCGGCTTTGATCACTGCTGCATGCAATGGAGAACTATCTTCTTTTCTATAAAAGTATTCTCTGATAGACTTCACTTGTTTATAATGCAGTGACTTTATATCTATCAGGCCGCGACCGCCCTCGCACCTCTGTAGCGTTAGTCGTTCTATACAGGAGTTAGGATGGTGTGCCCTGTACCTTGTCAACATCGTTCGCGTTCTTCTGTCTAGTGCTTCTAAGTCCGTCTGTGTCCATTTAATTACCCTAAAGGAATAAGTAAGGACTGGTGTTGCATACGTGTTTATAGCCTTAATGAGATTTTTCCCATTAAGGCTAGTTTTCAGAAGACTGTTCAAGCGGCCTGTATATTTGGTCTCTAGCACACGCTTTATGTCCGTGTGAGGTATATCACGTGATTGTTCGAATCCAAGATACTTGTAGAGTTCGCCCTCCTCCATGGGCTCAATAGTGTCCCCGGATGGGAGATCGAATCCCACAAGCTCATGCTTTCCCCTCGTCACATGAAGCGTCCTACATTTGTCAACTCCGAACTCCATCCGGATGTCATTGGAAAAATCCAGAGTAGTCTGCAGCAGCTGTTGCAGATGAGGTTTCGAGGAAGCGTATAATTTGATGTCGTCCAAATACATGAGGTGCGTGATTTTATGAATATTTTCCCTGTCGTGTCGAATCGGCATCGATATCTGTGGTTCTGGCATGTTTGGGATGTCTTGGACGCGTTGCATCTCTGCTTCAATTCACTCAGCTTTGGCGTTATGTTGGTCTTCTTTAGACCAAACAGATGACCAAAAGTCGACCATATCTCTGCCGGAGGGTAGTTCACTTGACGGGCTATTGTTTGAATTTTGATTGTATGTAAGTGATCTATAAAAGTTTTTTTTCATTGCGAATGAATTGTGTGTTCTGTGTTTTTCTATCTGTACATTTTCTGTATCTGTTTAATCTAGTGGAAAGTGCCGAAAGTTTTTGAACTAGTGTATCTATGTGCATTGTAATGTTTGTATTTATTGTGTCTCTGTTTGTGTGTAGTTTATGTTTTTCTAAAATTTTTTTTACTACCCTCTTACTTCTGTTTCCCTGTTTATACTGGATAAGTCGGCCGATGTCAGAACGGATTCCATCGATTCGCCTCTCCACTCGTTTCTCCCAAGCCGGTTTCTTCAGCGTAGTGTTGTTGTTGTTAGTTGGATTGCGCGTCTTTGAAACATTGCTTCTGATAGCCGCAACAGCAGCACAATATATCGCTGTATGCACTTCAGTAAATGTTCTGTCATGTGTTAAGTACTCTGGCAGAACGTCCGTATTCAAGATGTCAAGAATGCTGGATAATTGTTTAGATGTGCCCTGTTTTGGTATTATGTGCCTTTGTGTTGCGTTTAAGTGTGCAAACTCTGTGAGTGCATCCTCAAACGCTTGTTTGACCTTATTCCTAAGAATGAGATCAGAGCTATTGTGTATGGGTGGGGTGTTTGGGTGTTGGGTTTGTGTGATTGTGTGGATATGGGCTGGATCAAAACCACCGTAAACTACAAGCCATGAACTGGACTTTTAAATGTGGTCGTAAATGGTCTGACTGAATGGTCATATTTACATTGTTTCTTATGGTAGCCAGGGGGACATTTTTCCTTAAACTCGCTCTAGCGCCAAAACTATTAGTTATATGAAAAAATTAGTCTTATATTAACTTAAAGCAGACTAAATGATCTTTCTAATAAAGTAAAAACATGTACACCTTATTAAGCAAAATAACAAGAAATCTTTGATTAAACGTGAAATTTTAGTCGCAAACCAAATTTTCATCGTAAACGCAAGCAGTAAGTCATGGTCCGACCATGCTCTGTCGCTTGTATTTTCTTTAAATTTCCACTTCCGCACTTTTAGGTTTACAAATGTTTATTATTTTCTTAAGTAGGGTATGAATATTTTTACTTCATTCGAAAGATTGTTTTGTTTACTTCAAGTAGAACAAAACAATTTTTTCATAGAAGCAATAGTTTAGACACTACGGCGAATTTAAAGAAAAATCACCCCCCGGCTGCCATAAGAAGCAATGTAAACTTATCGAAAAACCAGACCATTTTAGCCCTAATGTGTGTGCGTGAAATTCGTCAGTTCATGGCTTGTAGTTTACGGAGGTTTTGGCTGGATGCAAAATTGCACCAGTATTATTGTTGTTTGGAGAAGATATGTGTACAGTTTGATGTGAAGGTGTGACGTGATGTGGCGGTGAGATATCGCGTGGAAGTGTGGTATTGTGTGGTGACGCGGTTTAGTTTTGCGATCTGTTATGATACGGGGTTATATTGGTGTTTGATGCTATGTGTAATGTGCTGTTATTCTGCAGATCTCTAGACACTTGGTCCTTAATCTCATGCAGAATATTTGGTGCAGGTAGGTTGTTCCTAACTATTACTCGTCTTTGGTCGACAATTCTCTGCTCTGTGACGTTTGTATTGGGGTATTCCGTCATGAATGCCCTATGTAATTCCTGTCGATATGCAGTCACGTCTGTTTCTAAATTCGTTATCCTGTAGTATGTGCGCATGATGAAGGTATTCACTTCAGGTGTCCATTTCATGCGCACACGAGAGATTCCCACTCTGGTGGTCGCTGGCAACAATGGATTTGCTGTCTTCGAAACACTTTGAGCAGGGTCCGGGGGACGTTCTTGTGGACGGCCTACCAACCCGTAAGACAGTGCCAATTGCTCCACTGTCTAACACGGAGGACTGAGTTTTGGTGCGTCTGAGTCCAGTCCGACTCCTTAGCGCACCCCGATCCGAGGCAATTCTTTCACTATTCTCCATAGAAAAATGGGTTGCATTTTATACCTACTACCAGGTTTAGCAAAACGGCCGCCCCAAACATGGATAACAGACGCCGACCAGGGAGCGCCCAATATGGGAACAGACTCTCCCTGGATTTAACTGGGGTCCGCGGGGTTGTCAAGCCCGTGACTTCATGAAAGTCCCCCTGCGGGGTTATTATTATTTTCCGGTTTTGACGCGTGTCATCTCGGCCTCTGGCCGGCGCGGCGGTAGTTTTCCCCTACATCGGGCGTAATGCCAAGACTTCGGGGATTTGTCATTCGTTCGTTATGTCCTCGTCAGCCCCCGGCTGATTTAGGCAAGTCTCGGTCTAGATCAGGCGCGGACCTGCAAGGGCTTTTTGACGCACAAAGTACATACCTGCGAGCCCTGTCACAGGTCGTCCCATTGGAGAAGATATTCTCCTTTGGTCTGGTCGGACGCGGTATGGTGGAGGTGTATACCACCACCATTGAAGCGTCCACGAAGCGCCCTATACTCAAAGAATTTAGAGCTATATCACTTGGTGAAGCCTACCTAACAGAAAATGAAGTTATTTCAATTTTGAAGCTATTTTTCAATACGGTTTACTGGCCTGGAAATATCGACGGATATTGATAGAAGAATACAACTGCTAGGTTTCTAGGGGTAATCTAAACAGGTCAGGGAAATAGTCGACCACATTTATAACAGGCAAAATATACCTACATATTAATTAATATTGTCTGCTAGCAGCTTACAATATGCTTAGTAGGATATACAATTACCCGCATTTATAAAAACCAAAAACAAAGCAAAATTTTTTACACTTTTACAGGTCTGTGATTAAAAAAAAACTTATTATTTGGACCAAAAAACTGAGGAGTGGGTAAACGTTTTTTCAGGCTGGTCAAACATGGGTAAATTTCGGTTTGTTCAATTTCTCTCTAATAATAGTTCCAGGGGATGTGTAAAGTTAGCCGTCACGGAGGAAGTTGTAAAAAATTTTCAACTTTAATTTAAAAAAACTTATTATCTGTACCAAAAAACTGAGGGGTGGGTTTGAAAAAAGTGTGAAGTTAGCCCCGATTTTTCTTTTTTGATTAAATCGCTTTCAAAAAGTGGGTTAATAAAACTAATCGGTGGGTCAACCCCTGTGGGTCATTCCCTGTTCAAACGTATGAGCTATTAAAATCAAATTTTCGTTTGATTCATGGGCTAACTATTGTCAAAAAACATTTTTAGTTATAACTTTTTTTCAACGAGGTCAACAATTTTAGGGGGTGGGTCAATGTGGTCAAACGATGGCCAATTGATGTAGCTAGCGGTTTTTGAATTTCATAAAATTTGAAAAAAGTGTGAAGTACGATTTTTGTTTTTTGAATAACTCGTTTTCAAAAAGTGGTTTAACAAAACTAATTGGTGGGTCAACATGGTCATTCCCTGGTCAAACGAATGAGCTATTAAAATCGAATTTTCGTTCGATTCGGGGGCTAAGTTCACAGTGTGAAGTTAGCCCCAATTTATTGGTTTTTGAATAACTCGTTTTCAAAAAGTGGGTTAACAAAACTAATTGGTGGGTCAACATGGTCATTCCCTGGTCAAACGAATGAGCTATTAAAATCGAATTTTCGTTCATTTCGGGGGCTAACTTTACAGACCTCACTTTTACTCTATTTTAACACACACACAAAATGAATTAATATTGTCTACTTAGATTGCCAACTCGACAGACGACCTCGGAGTCATTGTTGATGTTTTATTAGATACCATTAGATTAATTAAGGAGTTTATAGATGAATGAATTGTGAAATAAACATATTATTATTATTGTTCAAAGTTCCGCTTCTATGAAATTTTCAAAAGTAATGGGAGATAAGTCGAAATAAGTGAATGACTGTATTTTAGATCAATATCATTCCTTCAGTTTTATAAATTTATCTCCCACTCTTTCTCAAAATTTCGCAGAAGCGGAACTATAATATGTAATTGATTAATACATTCACAACTCAGAAATATCTGAGATCTTGATATATTTTAATAGAAATTTAAGTAAACAACTACTTCTAGGTCCACAATTTTTTTCCTCCACGGTTTTCCACAGACACGTTGGATTTCAATATCCTATTTCTACCAAAATAATTAACTCTTTACCGAGTGAATTAACAGTAAACTGTTATATTATTATAATTGCGCAAGTGCAGTCATTTACTACTTTAAAACTTTGCGCAAAAGTAAATGAGAGAATTAAATGTAAATGTATTATGTGTTTAATGTGGTTGAGATAATTCAGTTGAAGCTGCAGTAATAAGTGTTACAATAGCTGTGTTTTTTCATGTTTCACGGTTAGGATCAGCACTTTAACATGAACTTACAACAACAGCAACTTAACCCACATAATTATCAGGTTCAAGATCACAGACCTGGTAATTTAGTTTTAAAATATTCTAATAGAGTGTGTTCCTGTAGTTTTCTGTTTTTCTAATTAACTGAAATCCTACATTATACCTCAAATATTGTAGTCATTTCCATAATAATTCTGTTTAGTAAATAATGTATAATAATGTATATAAATAATTTATAAAATTACTAAAATTTCTTTACACTCAATTTCACAAACTTTCCATTTTTTTGTAAACTACCACAATCTGATTTTGCCATTCCAATTGGGTCACTAACCCACATCGTTTTTTTTCAGATTGTCATGATCTTGACAGTGAACCAGATGAAAAAACACATAGCTATAATCAATTGCCTTGATAGCGAGCGAGAGAGAGATAGTTTGGTATCGGCCTAGTACAAATACGGAATATCGTTATAATCTTTATTTGATACTGCCTTAACAATTCTCTCTTACTTCAATAATTGCACAGTGGCACGATCACCACGTCATTTTTCCAGGGTTCGAACCTCGATCTCCTCATGAGTTTTTAATTTAAATTAAAAAAATCCACTCCATCTATGGGATATTGTCCATAATCTGTTCCAAAAGGATTGGCAGTACACGCTCTTATGGAGTATTGCTGTCTGCTTTATTTTCGCATCATTTTCCTATGCATCCATTCCTCTGCCTTAGCACGCTGTTGCCACAATTGCAACTCAGAAAATGTGCTGATTTTTCCTCGTTGACGCGGGTTACCATATCAAAAGCATGTAAATATAACAAGTTTCTTGTGAATCCGTGCAATTCCAGTCACTCGTGACTATTCCACTCACTCGAATTCGTATTGCATCGGAGAACTTCGCATGTAAAAACACCCACCATCCACCACTGAGTGCTGATCATTGTCGGTCGTCCTACAGCATCTGGCTGCTAACACAATCAGTGCCAGGGCCAGTGAAAGGATGGCTGTACACGGTTTTTGGCGAGTTTGAAAAATTTGACATCATAACTTCCCATTTACCGTGTACTGCCAATCTTTTTGGAACAGGGTATAGCTAACAGAAATGCAAAAACAAAGCATTCAATTTCCATCATTCGCCATACCCTAATTCCCTTCCGGTTGTAGCCATGCTAACGCATCATAAGGTTATCCCATGGGTTTTGACTTCATCATAAAAAAAAATTCAAAAAAAATATAGTTGACGACCATTCTTAAATCTACTGCAAGTTTCTCATTGGCTCCCCATGGGCCCTTTCGCTCAACACGCGTACTGGACCGGGCCAGGTCAAATGGGGGCGCGAGCATTAAACTATCTTATACCCTTGATAGTTGGCCAATCCGTATAGGTGCATGAGCGATAATTTTCGACCCATGTATTAATATTTCGTGGACCGTGATCAGAATGTATACCAACGACACAAATCGACAAACTTTCTCGCGGTTTCCACTGCATATTCATTAAAATTTATAGCTTAAATGTCATGTACCTTGCAAGAGCTTGTAAAATGACGTAAAATCTGTTTATAAGATTTTGGTTCAATCCTGTAATACCAGAAACCATTGCTGACACTTTGAAAAAAGTTCGTGCCGTATTTCCGTCATTGGAGCATCCGTAACCTTGTTTGGGCAGCCGACAGTAAGGCCCAGTCCCGATCTTAATCCCTTCTGAATGAATGCCTGAATGAACTGCATACAAAACAAGTAAGTACGATAAATATTTTATGAACCGTTATTTAGTGTCTGCGACAATTAATACGCGGAAAAGTATAAAATAGTTACAAAAGCGAATTTCAAAATGGCGACCTGTAAGAACTTTAACGCGTTTCTAGAAAATACTCGCAAAACAAGACTAGCAAAAACTCGCAAGGAATTTTTTTAAATTTGAATGCATAATAGTTTAAACTAATAGCTTGTTCAAGAAATTTTGGATAATTATGGATAATTTTGTACTTTTGGCGCAACTGAACATAAAAATGCTTCAGAAATAAAACACTTTTTTTTAACATTACAAATACGGGGCATGAACATACCTCCAGGAAGACTATATATTTTACACTTGAATACGACAGTTATACACTTTAAAGCACTCCGATCGTTTGGCAGAGCAGAATGTTTCAAATTTATAACAGAGATAAGCGTCTGGAACTGGCACTAATAGACGGGCAATTTATTTATATATGTAGTGGCTCCAATGGTAAAATTTTCATGTATCTGAAAATTTTTTTTCGACTTTATCGCACGAATTTGGGATTTTTCCCCTACGTGCGGCGCCAGGCAGTCAAGTTTTTTTTTTTTTTTTTTTTTTTAAATATTCGATGTGGCCAAATCCTAGAAGACAACCCTTTGATGCGCTAGCATGGTTTTGGCCGGAAGGGAATTAGGGTAAGGGAAGTGAGGAAACTTTGAGTCTTGTTTGCATTGCTGCGAGCTAGACAACAGCCCAGAGACGGAGTGGAATATTTTAATTTCTTAATAAAAGCTCTCGGTCATCTGGGCTCGAACCCGGGACCCATGGCATGTTGGTCTTGCCGCTCAACGCATTGATCCAACTCCGTGTGTTGAAACGAGGAAGTTTGAAATTTAGAAAAGTGGTGTTTTTGATTTTAGGCAACTTATAGGAATTAATCAGAATAACGACCCAAAATTGAAAGATCGGATGAGTATTCTCGTTGGCGTTAAATGTTATACAGTGCGTTTCATAATTATAGCACACCTACCAACTTCATGCAATTTAAGCGATAATTTTTTGGTTTTGCACATTGGCACAAAACAGCTTGTGCTAGAATAAATTCTCTCTCTTCCGCTCTGAGAAAAAAGAATTATTTTTTTTTGAATGTTTCGAATATTCCATGGTACTGTTATAAGAAGTGAGACACTGCAATTTTAGCTCTTCTTTTCGCGTTTCATAATTATAGCACATTTTAAAAAAACGAAACAAAATTCAACTTTATTTTTGCAATTGTGATAGAAAACAATATTTAATATCTAGTTACACTGCCCTGAGCTTTTATGCATTCAAAAATTCTTTTCATCAAAAATGAAAAGCTGCAACTACATAAACGTGCTACAATGCAGTATTTTACTATTTTTGCGAAGAAATTCATGAAAAGAGTTTACTTTCTAGCAGGAGAACACAAGTATACACGTAAGCCACCAAACAAAATACTGGTTAAGGGAAAAGAACATCAGGGTGTTGGACTGGCCGGCCTGCTCGCTGGACCTTTATCCAATAGAAAATATTTTGGACATTCTCTTAAGAGCCGTTTATGCCAATAATCGGCACTACGATTCGATATCTGAGTTTAAAACTGCAATTTCAAGGGAGTGGAACGCGTTGGATCAAAATTTGTTCAAATTGATGGCTGAGTCAATGAAAAAAAGAATTTTTGAATGCATAAAAGCTCAGGGCAGTGTAACTAGATATTAAATATTGTTTTCTATCACAATTGCAAAAATAAAGTTGAATTTTGTTTCGTTTTTTTAAAATGTGCTATAATTATGAAACGCGAAAAGAAGAGCTAAAATTGCAGTGTCTCACTTCTTATAACAGTACCATGGAATAATCGAAACAGAGCGGAAGAGAGAGAATTTATTCTAGCACAAGCTGTTTTGTCCCAATGTGCAAAACCAAAAAATTATAGCTTAAATTGCATGAAGTTGGTAGGTGTGCTACAATTATGAAACGCACTGTATAAAATTATACTGGTTAAATTAGCATAAACTTATTCGCGCTCACATGGTCATAACTGGAGCCCATTTTTTTGTTAGTAAGTAAGTAAATTTTATTGTAAACAAAAAATATGTAGCCACGATGCTACCTCGAATTGGATTATTATTATTGAATTTTGAATTATAATCCCATCGCACTCTGAAGTTATGATTTTCTTGGATTTGGTTTTTTTTCTGCTGCATATTACCATAACGGAATAGGACAATATATAATTATAACTTAAACAATTAGAATTAATTTCAAAACCATGAAAATTTACAATAAATTTAAAGTTTACTAAATTTAGAAAATCATATTTTTGAATCAACGAATTGGAGAAAAGTATATGTTTGGCTGATGTATACTAATAGCTTAGTAAATTGTTTTTGGTTTTCAGGACATATAATTGTTTTTCCTTACAGCGCTATACAGGGTGTTTCAGATCGGAAGTGCCAAAATGAGTGGGGTGATAGATCTTTACTAGACAAACAAAAAATTGGCATGGGGGGGGGGCAATCTCAAGAAATTGGGAGTTACAGGGTGATTCACAAATTTCAGTTTTTCATGGTATGCACATTACTCTTTTATTTTTATCTCTTGATCTATCCATCACAGCGACATCAAACAAACGCTGAAAAACTACTGTCGCAATGACCTTTCCAAAATTGTCAACAATGGGGATCTAACTAAACCATTGCAGGTACAGTCACTTCCAAAAGTGAAAAAAAATTTTGGGATTACCTAAAATTCCGCACTTTCGTAATTTTTCTCTGAAATTCATGTAATTAGTACAGTATTTTTATTGGATTGCTTATTTTATTACCTTTCCAAAAAGGTGCAACATGGCAGGCCCGTGCGCAGGATTTGCTCCTGAGGGGGTTTTTTATCTAATTTCATATACATTTTAGGTTATTTTTTTAGTATTTCAGTGAAATTTTTCCTAATCAAGAAGTTTAGAAAATTTTAAAAACCCTCCTAGGGAGGGTTTGAACCCCGGCAGGACCATTCATTGCCAGTGCTTAATAGTGAAATTTATGCGGACCTTTTGAAGAACAAACTGCCAGATCTAATAGAGAAGATCCGTGTGCCTAATCGAACGGACTTGTTTTACCAACACGATGGAGCAGCAGCGTATACTGCTAACATTGTGAAGGTAATACTAAGTGAAAAATTTCCTAATCTCTGAATTCGACGAGGTGTACTGATTCCTTGGCCTGCTGGATCTCCAGACCTAACCCCATTAGACTTTTTCTTATTGCAGCGAAGAAAATACGGTAGATACGCCTTAAACAGGGACTTATTATTATTATTTATTATTAAGGATTGGATCAAGGACTTACCGCATCCTTTAGTCACTGCGACCAATTTGATCTTTTGTGACCTGATCCAGATTCAGTATTAGGAAGCCCCCCGTCAATCTTTAGTTCCCTTATCAGACCTAAAATTTTTCTGGGGGCTGCCTTGGCTATATCTGATGTTGATGGGAAAGCCCCACCAAGGTGTCTAAGCCTGATACGGCCGAGGGCCTCACAGTGACAGAGGACATGTTCCGCTGTCTCTTCCTCTTCTAAAACAGGGACTTAGAAGTAGATTGTTGGCATGCATCCAAAGTACCGGTAGACATTTTGAACAGCTTTTGTAACTTATCTAGATTAATTGTAATTATTTTCAAATTCAATAAAAAGCATTTTAGAATTAATTTGAGTTTAATTTCTTTAAATTGTTGATTTTATAATATTGTCCAATAGGATTTCTACGTATAAATTTCTACATACTTTCTCTGCGTGAAATGACATAAATTTCGGAGAAAATTTTGGAAAATGCTGAATTTTAGGTAATCGCAAATCATTTTTTTTCACTTTCGGAAGTGGCTGTACCTGTAATGGTAGTAGTTAGATTGACATTGTTGACAATTTTGAAAAGGTCATTGGGATAGTGGGATTGTAGTTTTTTTTATCGTTTATTTGATGTCGCTGTGTTGGGTAGATCAACAGATAAAAATAAAAAATTAATGTGAATTCCATGAAAAACTGATATTTATGAATCACCCTGTAACTCCCAAACGGTTGAGATTGCCCCCACCCTGCCATACAATTTTTTGTTTGCCTAGTTGAAATCTATCAGCCCACTCATTTTGACACGTCTGGAATACCCTGCAGTTACATTATTATGATTTATTAACTTTGATCATACAAAGAATGGTATAGACCAATCTAGTCCATATTCAAAACTCGTATGTACTCGAACGTATCTTTCTTTCGTTAAGACAATTATTATTGGATGACATCAAAATAACATAAAAAGAAAGTGTTCCCCACTTAATGGTACATCGGAGTTTCTCCAATTATAGCACCTTTTTATCATATTTGCTTACATAAATTTACCCAATTTTTGAATGTTGCTAATTGGTCTTTAGTGATAGTTATTGAAGTATATCGGCGTGAGAGAAAAATTTTTGTGTGTCCCCTGAAGTTAAATTATTCGCTACATTCTAAATATGAACGAATTCATGTTCTAGTTAAACTGATATGTTGAAATATTGTGGATTGTATTCTGAGTTTGAGTGGGAGATTATTCCCTTGAGTCCAATTTGTTTAAAATGGGAACGGTTACTCGTATGCTGCAATCGATTTTTTTATTGAACTGCTTGGCTAAAAGTTAAGTAAGTTGGGAGGAATTAACTCTAGGTTGTTCTTTTTTTTGAATATCATAGTTCAACGGTTTAATTATCTCATTTTACTTAAGTAATTAAAATATTTAATAAAACTTAACTTTTGGAGTGCCAATTTTAGGACTGTTAGTTGCTGAATTAGTTGCTCTCCAAAATTAATGAAATTTAACTCATAAGATTTTATGTTCTGGAAATTCTAAGAATATGTTAGGAAATATTGTTATAGAATTTAGATTTCACTGGTGCATTTTTCAAGGTTTAGTTCGTCAATAAAAACTGGAGAACAGTAAATAAAATATATAATCCTCAAAAGTAAATTCTACTATTTTTTAATAATTTTTGCTTAAAAACACCTGTACCTACTTATTGATTTGTTTTTTCAACTATGATAGGTATTCTTGCTGACTGACCATTTTTTATAGCAAAATTTAAAACAGTAACAAAGTCAGGATACAAGGATGTAAGAGAACGTCAGGATACAAGGGTGTGAATTCTGGCTAACACAAGCTAATATCGGCAATAACACAAAATTACACTAACCTTTTTATAACTTTTTTGCAGCAATAATCAAAATTCATTACAAACATTTTCGACCCTTTATCATAATCATTTAGTATTTTAAAGAATTTCCTACCTAAAGTACAATCAAATAATTAGGTAGTCAGGGATTTCTAAGGATGCGGTTTTTCTAATCGGACGGAATCTAACTCGATCGGAAAAAATCCATATCATGGATTCCGTTTTCGAGTTAAATTTTATTCGATCGGAACGAATTTTCTTCCGCCAGCTTAAATGTCAATGAAAATTACTGAAAGCCCTGATCTCTTACAAATATTAAAAAATTAATAAAGTTATGGATTCAATCATATATTGGATAAATTATTTAAGTGATGAAGACGAAGCATATTGCAATCAACCCTATTTGCAACGAAGAATCTTTAGAGATAAATCAAATCCATTAGATATGGCAAATCATAGGTAAATAAATGTTCATTGTGTTATTACTTAAAGCATAAAACAATGATTTGTAGATTTTCTTCATTGTTTCAACTTTCAAAAGAAAGTTTCTGTTATGTTTTGGAGCAAATAAAACCAAAATTCGTAGCGAGCAGATCACCGTCAGCGGTATCTCCAATATATAATAAATAAAATGGCAATTCCTTACATTTTGAGCCTTACATAGAGAGCCTATTTGCTTCTATTTTTAGGTTATACTATGT
This sequence comes from Leptarthrus brevirostris, assembly GCA_964036015.1. Lineage (NCBI taxonomy): Eukaryota > Metazoa > Arthropoda > Insecta > Diptera > Asilidae > Leptarthrus > Leptarthrus brevirostris. The sequence continues at coordinate 10,402,285 of OZ038376.1, read as the reverse complement.
TATGTTGCAGGTACAGTCACTTCCAAAAGTGAAAAAAATTGGTTTCGATTACTGGTTTTATTTTTATTGGAGGTAGACAAAGGATTAGAAAAATCGCCTCTTTAGAAATCCCTGACTACCTAATTATTTTATTGCACTTTAGGTAGGAAATTCTTTAAATAAACAAAATTTTAAAGATAAAGGGTCAAAAATGTTTGTTTTGGGTTAAACAGGTAACAAATTTTAATTATTGCTGCAAAAAAATTATAAAAAGGTTAGTGTAATTTTGTTTCATTGCCCATATTCGCTTGTGCTATCTGGAATTCACACCCTTGTATCCTGGCGTTCTGTCACTCGTACCTGATGGAAATTCTGCTATTAAAAAGGGTCAGTCAGCAAGAATACCTATCATAGTTGAAAAAAACAAATCAATAAGTGCGGATGTATAACGTCTAGTTCCGAATAACTGTCCGAGACAAAAGGACCTATGTCCAACACACCCCGCGACATAGTCAAAGGATGGGGAGGGATAGCCCAACAAGCCTTATAACTTCTCAAGGCTGAGGTTGCTTTTCGCCAGGGGCATGTCTATGTCAGTTCTTTTATTCTTTTGATTTTAATCCTTAATTAGTTGTGCATCCTTTACCTGTCTTCGGTCCATAGGACAATTTTAAGAGTGTCCGCATTAATTTTCGCGTGAGTGAGCCAAAGGAAGAGACAAGACCCCCCCCCCCCCCCCCCTCCTAGGAGGCCCCCCACTTCTTTGGCCAGTGGAACAAAACCTGCACGGCCAATATAACGCTCACCCCGGTAATCCTACTCTTCTTCATCCCTTGGGTTGTGAGTCAAGACTAAGTTGTGACAAGCAGCTTAGTTCTGCTCGCAAGCGTCAATTCAATCCATGTATTCATGCTACCACCGGATGGCAGCATGTATATATGGATTCCACAATTTATACCTAACGAAATGTCACTTTAAATTGTAGGCCCACTTGCAATCGTTAGCTCGAAACGAGTGAAGTTGCTCTCCCGCCCCATACCCTTATTGTAAATTCTTTCAACGAATATTATTACTTTCAAGATATAAGGTTTTTGTTAATCTGAATCTTAATCCCACTTCAGCCGAAAAATCGATAGTTGAAATTTATGAGTTTGGTATATTAGGTTGTATTCGTAAATTTTTACTCTATATTTATTCAGAAATGAATTAACTAGAATTTTGAAGGAGAAAGATAATATTAAGTTATACCATAAATAATGCTGAAACGCAGCGAAAAGTGCGAGGAATGTTCATGCAGTATACAGTGTTTCAGATCTGGTATGCCAAAATGAAAGGGGTGATAGATCTCACCTAGGTAAATAAAAAATTGTATGTGGGAGGGGCCAATCTTACCCAATTTTAATGGTATGCGCAACACTTTTTTATTTTTATCTTTTGATCTACTCAACTACTATCCCAATACCTTATCCAAAATTCTCAACAATGTTGATCTAACTCCTATCATTGCAAGTACAGTCACTTCCAAAAGCGATAAAAATGTTTTGAAATTGCCATAAATTCAGCATTTTCCCAAATTTTCTCCAACATTCATGTAATTATTGCACTTTATGTAGGAAGTTATTTAAATAAACAAAATTGTTTAGAATTTGTTTGTTTAGAATTTAATTTTAAGGAATACGCGGATATAATTTACATTATGAAACGAGGTTCGCTAAAGGTTAAGAGAAACCGGAAGTGTAACTTCAGCAGCACGGAAGATTCTGTCGACATCGAGCGACAAATAATCATCACCGTTGGGCAAAACCCTGAAACGAACCCGGATAAGCCGCAAAACGATTAGGGATATTTTCAGTTAAAGATTGGAGGGTACTTATCTAGCAAAGTGACGTTCCTATCATCATATCCCAGCCCAAGGACTACTGAAAGGAGATTCCGAGTGAAGATTAAAATTTTTCATTTGAGAACTCCATTCCTGGTCGGACAACCCACATAATACAAGCCCAAATTCTGAGTCAATGTTTGGCCTGCCAAATTGGAAATTTATGTGGACTTCTTGGGAAATACACTACTTAATCTACTAGAGGACATCCCTCTGGACAATCAAAGGGCAATTTTTACCACCGCGATGGAGTCCCAGTGCATACGTAAGACAATATTAAATGAAAAATTTCCTGACCGCTGGATTGAACAAGTTGCACCGATTCCTTGGCCTGCTGGATCTTCAGATCTTACTACATTGAACTTTTTCTTACGGAAATCAATGAAGGATGAAGTTTATTCTAAGTCTGCTAAAGATAGAAGAATTTGTTCGTAGTATTGGGACTACAGCGACGAAAATACGGGAGAGGTTGGCTACAATACACAGGAAATTAGAAGCAGCTTATTGGCATGCATAGAAAAAGACAGGATATTTCGAACAGCTTTTGGAACATAATAACATTAATTGTAGAAGGTTTCGAATGCAATAAAAAACATTTTAGTGTTAATGAGTTTAGTTTCTTTAAATTGCAGATTTTTATATTTCCCGATTGGTTTTATACGTATAAATTTCTACATCCTTTCTCTACGAGGACATATTGCACCTTTTTGAAAAGGTAGTAAGATTGACAATTTAGGAAAAATAAAAAAGAGATGTACTAATTACGTGAATTTCGAAGGATATTTGGGAAAATGCTAAACTTTAGGGAATTTCAAAATATTTTTATCACTTTTGGAAGTGAAATGGTAGGAGTTACATCAACGTTGTTGAGAATTTTGGAATGATCATTGGGATAGTAGTTTAACGTTTGTTTGATGTCGCTGTGTTGAGTAGATTAAGAGGTAAAAATAAAAAAGTGATGTGCATACTATGAAAATTTTAACTTTATGAATCACTTTGTAACTCCCATACGGTTGAGATTGCTCTCCCCCCCCCCCCCCCCCCCTGCCGTGCAATTTTTTATTTGAAATCTATCACCCGTTTCATTTGAAACACCCTGTATAGGGATCGGAGAATAAGTGAATAAGAATAGAAGACGAGTCCCGTCTTGGAAAATCTGTCTTGATCATTCAACCATTCATCGACATCTTTTTTGCTTGCACGTTGCAGGAATGAACCTGTTTTTGGACCGAATAGTGACTGGTGACGAAAAATGGTTTCTCTACAAACATGTCAAACACCGAAGACAGTGGGTAGATAAAGGAGAAACTACGGCACCCCAGGCTGAAAAAGGTCTTCAGCCACGTTTAGTGTTGTGTGTGACTTTATTTCGGATTATTTCCAAATTAAGAAATGTATTAATCTTTCAACTAGTTCTGTCTTATTTTTTGATTCTCCGAAAATTCTTCGCAAAAAGCAGATTTCCAGAAAAAGTCTTTCTAAGACCTTAGTAGGTATTTCTGAAAAAGCGGAAATCGAAACGGTATTTTCATCATAAATTTACAAAATTTTCTTGAGCAATTATTCTTTGATTGAACTCGTAGTATAAATTATTTGTAAGCTCTAAAGTTGGTTATTCTTTATTAAACAATATAGCACATATTTTTATGTTAGAATCAAAATAAATAAAAAAATTAATCTATTAAGTAGTTAAATAAGCAAAAATTTTCTGTGATTGTGCAAGTTTATAAACGTAAAAATTTGAGGACCGATTTTATTTGCGGCAATACTACTAACATCTAACGGGACTACGTACTAACAAGTAACAACCCTAATTCAAGCAGCACTAATCTGCATTCCGCTGCGAAGTGTAAGTGTTTCGTGTAACTCACATATATTTTAACTGTAAGAAATATAAAATGGATGTGAAAGAAGAACAGCGTGTCGCAATTAGATATTGTTGTTTTTATTGTCTTATCAAAAGTCTAATTGGAAGTAGCAGTACAGCCTTATCGCACTCAAATATTTATTGGTGATATGCAGTGCAGTCTACAAAGGAATAAAAAAAATGTTTTATGTTTAATTTTTAATGTTAGAAAGGTTTTTCAATTTCACATAATCGACTTGTTGTCCTGGCTTGTTTGGTACTGGTATATTTTTATTTGCACATTTATTGGCAGCAATAATCCAATCAGTTTTTTTCTCCAAAAACAAGATGTTACATTTTAATACCCCTTTTTCGTAAAGGAGGGCTGCTAGGCAGCTTGCTGGGTCTCCGCATACTTTCCTCATCGCAAACTAGTGTCATTTACCGTGCAGCGCAGAAGTTTGAAAACTGCGTCAAACAGAGAATTATTGCCTTTTATCATCTTAGTCCTAAACTTTTTCATACCACATCAAATTTTTTTACTTGTCTGAAGTTCTTGCTTGAAAGTTTAAAAAAAAACTTCATTCTGGAACAACAAATTTGTGGAATTTTATTTTTCAAACCTGTTTGCTAAGAATAAGAGTTTTTCAAGACCTTACATAGTCAAAATGCTATCCCGAAGTAATATCTTTTGTTAGCAAATTTTTTTTAAGTACCCGAATCCTCGCTGTTGAAGACAAGTTGAACATTCCATATATGGCAAGTGCATATTAAGTGCTTTTCAAAAACTTGCAAGAGGAAAGAATCTTGACAATTATGAATAGAACAAGAAAACGAATTACACGACATTCCCTAAGTAAACAGCATTGCCGCGGTGAATGTCCTCAAATGTAAATCATTAAATCGCAGGGGAAGCTATGACCTGAACATAGAGGAATCCTTCAAGTAGTTCTGTACGAAAAGTACCCGAAAAAGCTTTGCTTGAAATAATAACTGTTAACGAGCGACCAACATCCCCAAAAAAATAAAGAGAAAAGTTTCTTGAGAAGCACGCTATGTTTTGATCTGCAGCTGTATACCGTTAACGGGGAATATATGAGGACCAAACAAACCCCAATGCACCTGAGTGCTATATATCCTCTTGTCTCAATGTTTTCTGGGGCAAAGAACTCCCGAAATTATATGAAAATCCTTCTAAGGCAGAGCTGCTGGAAAACCCTACAAAAACGGACAAGTGAGCTAAAAAAAGTAATCTTGAATGGGATCTGGGTGTTATTTGGAAGCTAACCACCCTGCCCAGCTACCCACGTCCCATTTTGCATGAAAAATGGCATAGCAAAGGTAGAAGGAAAACGTTTTCATGTTCTCTCATATATCCAAAGACGTATAGCTTCGTTTCTTGTTTGCTTGTTAGATGACAGAGCGATGAGGTGATAGTGCGCGCGAGTGCACATGTCTCCAGGTTGCTTGGAGATAACGAACGTAACCATATGCAGCAAGTAGTTCGCGTCATATAATGGATAAGAACGGATTTCGTAATTTTTTTCTCAATTTTTTTTTTGGTCTTGTATTCATGCATTTGTCTTAATAGAAACCAAAAACAACTAAAAGAAACCTTCCAGCTTCAGAGAATTTAACCACCTCCACGACGATACAATAAAAGTAGCAAGAGTTTTTTCGAGAATTTCCTCGTCTGTAAGCACTTTGACTTTGCTTTATCTTGACACTTCTCTAAATTCTTCATGCCTTTTTTCGTCTATCTATTTTGCGCCGGCTCACGATTGAATTTTTCCAAAAAAGAAGTACAACGGAAAGCTAAGGGCTCTTAAATGAATCAGGTTGGGAAACAAGGAGGGAATGGTAGGCGAACAAAACCAACCAACCCCATCTATCTAAAGCTAGCGGCTACATGGTTGAGGGATACAGCTGTGGGTACATAGCACACACAAATTTTGGGTTCATTCAACGATTAAGTTCCCGTTAAGAAGGAATTGTAAGATTTTCCCTGACTTCCAGTTCTTATCATTTATTTGTTTTTAGTCGATCTCGCCTACTTCATCTTTTCATCTCACTTTCTCCCAATCCTATCACCAACCTTTTGACTTCTTTCCCTTCAGTTTTTTTGCATTATAATTTTTGAGGGTGAGCTAAAATTACAGTCTACCATTTTTAAAAACTTCAAGGATGGTCTAAAATTAAAGCCATCCATTTGAAGAACTTCTAGTGTGAAATGGATGATGATCTCGCACTTTTCATGAATGAACATTTGAATTGAAATAAAGTTTACAAGAAATTTCTTGATTGCATTTCTTTTGCGGCTTTGAATGTTTTGGAATAATTGAGCTTTCTTACATATCAAAAAGTACTTTTCATTAAAACGTAACTTATAACCATCATATATATTAATAAAATGTTCTGAGATATTAAGGAAGATGAGATATTAAGGAAGATATAATATTTTCTTTTTGTCAATAAATTTTCGGCAATGTGCACTTACTGAACTTATAACATTTTGATATGAAAAAAATTGTCAGTAAGACAAAATTACTTTTTTAAACTTGAGTGGAGAAAACTCTAACGATTTCAAATAAAAAGGTCTTAGATAAATTTACGAAAAAATGAGATTTCTAAACGACTCAGTAATATAAGAAAATTTCTAGCGTGAATAAAAATGTACGCCACTAATTTTTCTATGTAAATCGGTCACGTTTACGCATGAATTCTCAGAAATATTATAATTTGTAGTTGGTTGTCAGCGACGAAGTTGGTAGAATTTCAAAATAAAAAAGTTATGAAAATAAAAAATAAAATGTAAATGATTTCTGAATTGAATTAAAGATGTTTCATCCTAGCAATGTTAATCCTTACTGTAGGTTGAAACAACCTATAAGAGAGTCCACCTTAAGCTGTAGATCTACTTGCAATCGTTGCTGTTGTATGATGTGAAGTTCTTCCCCCAACCCATACGCACAAGCGTTGGGATTAGAAAGAGGCCGGACATCCCATGATGGTTCCAGTTAAATATAGTTTTAAGTTAATTACTGACAAGATCTCTTATTGATATAAATTACTAAGATCGTAATCAGCGAAAACAAAATTTGAATTTTAAAGCACACTAATGCTACAGCAACCTACAAAAAGTCGCAGCATTCGTTTAGGACTCGACGTTTTATGCAAACATTGTTGTGTTCATCCACCATAATATTACAGCACAAAAACCTTTGCCTTAAATGAAATAGTGTCAGTTTACTTAATCAGGTGTTACAGCTTAAAAATGTAGAATCTTCTAAGGTAGACAAAGTCAGCCCGCCGTGATAAGCTCCTTCAGCTAGCAAATCAAATCTTCGCGCAATCTAAAAACAATTTCCGTTGGTTACATAGGCGAGAAAATATTTTGCACAAAACAATGTTACGGAATTCACGACCACAAATCGTTACTGTAAATCGATAAGAGCATATTTTATAGGAGACCAATTTAAACGTTCATAATTGCTTTTTTTAATATGATTATCGAATTCTAAATTTTTTATTAAATTTTACTATGAAATTTCTATTGTCGTCTGATTTTTTACGTCTGTTATTTTGTTAAATTAGTGATGTCATCATAATCATGAAAAGTCATTTCCGGACTAGAATTTAAAGGGGGAATGCCTCATGTAGCGTGTGGGCCTCATGTGGAAAATGAGTGGCATGCCGATAAAGATTCCTCGAGGGCCCTATAAAAAAAATTAGCGATACTGAAGTTAGGTATGCCTTATGAGGCAATAGTACTTCAAATTTGAATGTTTCTTTTTTTATTAACAGTTCTTTTTACATTTTATAACTCCATAAATTTAAATTTTTTACTACACTTATCTTAATCCTAATAAAATTATCTCAGTAGTAAAACATATTTTTATATATATACGGCTGTACTGGAATATCAAAGGAGATTCCCTAATCGGCGAGCACCCCAAAGAGGGGTATTTACACGGACTTTCCAAAGGTTAAGAAAAACTGGAAGTGTAAATTCACAGGACATGGAGACACGAACCGAAACTTCGGGAACTTCTGCCGACGTCGAGCAGCAAATAATCACCATCGTGAGGCCCTGAGACGAGCACGAAACGAGTCGCAAGGCGATTAGGAATGTCGTCATTTAAAGTTTGGAGGGTTAATCATCGAGGGGGATTACGTCCATATCATTATCACCCAGCCCAAGGACTACTGGAAGGAGATTCCGAGAGAAAACTGAAATTTAGCACTTGGCTTCTGGACGCGATAATGACGACCATTCATTTTGCCGCAAGTGCTTAATAGTGAAATTTATGCGGACTTTTTGGACAATACGTTGTCAGATCTAATAGAGGAGAACCCTATGGATAATCTTAGAGGAATGTTTCACCAACACGATGAAGTAACAGCGCATATGACTAACATTGTTAAGGGCTTCACGGCACCGAGACAACACCGAGACTTTGGCAGATCTCGGTCTTGGTATCGTCAAGGTGAAGACGATCTCGCTCTTGGCGCAATCTCGACGAGATTGTCTCGGTGCGATCTCGCTCTCGGCAAGATAAAAAAAGGGTATTTCGGTGGGATAGCGGGGAGCGAGGACAAGTGATATATCTATGTATATATGCATTTTCTTCATATTCCCATCGCCAAAATAAGGTAGCAAAGGCTCTTGTTTGCTATTGGGGATAAAGCGCAAATATCTGAAGAAGGAAATAATGTAGAAAGAAGCGATTGAGGAGAGCAGTGTATACTTATATGCCCCATAAATCACACTATTGAAATTTTTCGGAGCGACATAAAAGCTGAAACAACTAAAAAAATTTTCCACAATAAAATGATAAAAACTAATATCTCGTCCACTCTCGTCACCTCAATCTCGCTCTCGGTATCGTACTGTTACCAATGATATTGGTCTCGCTGCCGGTCTCGGTATCGTGTCGAGACCGATACCGGCAGCGAGAATTATCTCGAGTATCGTGAAGCCCTAGGTAATACTAAGTGAAAAATTTCCTAACCACTGTATTGGACGAGTTGCACTGATTCCTTGGCCTGCTAGATCTCCAGACCTTACCCCATTGGACTTTTTCTTATAGGGAACAATGAAGGATGAAGTTTATTCAAGCCCAGTTAACAATATGGCGGATTTAGTTAGCCGAATTGGGAATGCAGCGATGAAAGTACGGGAGAGGCTGACTGAAATACGCCTTAAACAGGGACTTAGAAGGAGATTGTTGGCATGCATTCAAAGTGGATGTGGACATTTTGAACGGCTTTTGTTACTTATCAAGATTAATTGTAATTAGTTTTAAATTCAATTAAAAGCATTTTAGAATTAATTTGAGTTTAATTTCTTTAATTAGTTGATATTTATAATATTCTCCGATAGGATTTCTACGTATAAATTTCTACATATTTTCTCTACTTCGATATGTTGCACCTTTTTTTTATGTCGTTGTTGTTTCTTTGATGTCGCTATGTTTTGTATATCAAAAGATAAAAAGAAAAGAGTAACGTGCATACCATGAAAAACGGAAATTTATGAATCACCCTTTAACTCCCAAACGCTTGAGGTGCCCCCCCCCCCCCCTTCCATACAATTTTTTGTTTGTCTAGTTGAGATCTATCACCCTACTCATTTTGGCACGTCAGATCTGAAACACCCTGTATAATACTGGAGTGATTGGTGCTCTGAAATTTCTTCAAGAAAATGGTATCACTTTTCTCTAGTTGTCCTTTACTGTGTAAGCATCTTTTTGTTCAACATGGTTTTCTTAATTGCCAACGTCATGTCTCATATTAAATGCAGGCGATAGAAATAGATCACAATACTCACAATCATTTTATATCTCATTTATACCTCCTACCTATTTTTTAACATGCCGTAGGAAATTCTGTCGTGACCTCTACCTTTACAATTACTAAGTGTGTTCCTTAGTTCTTGAAAGGTGATCCGGTCTGTTAGGATTCTGTTAGGGTCTGGCGCGTACTTATTTTAAATGCGTGTTTTTGGGAGATGACTGTAGATGGAAAGTTACCGTCTGAAGCATATTGTGACCATGAATTCGCTAACTCAGTGGCAATTTGCATGGAATCGTGAAGTATTCGGCCGTTGAACTCGAGGTTCGAGATTATGTGCGGACATTTATTGCCACAAAAGGATTTGACCTTTTTTCATGCATCGGCGAGGTTGACAGAGAGATCTATGGAATTTGCGAATCTCTCCCAAGATTCCAAGCATTCTCTGTAGTAGGGTGCATCTGAAATGTTCTCCAGGCTTTGTTTTTTACCCTGATTTGTTTCTTGATTTCGTAACTCATCCAATGAGGTTGTTTATGAGGGGCTGGGTGACCAGATGGTATGCACTGCGATGCTGCCATTCTGATGGTCTTCCCGATTAGAGCTGCTTCTTTGTTGATGTTGTCTGCAGTGGGCAGAATCTTTGCTCTCTGTGCTGTTATAGCACGGAATCTGTTCCAGTCTGCTTTATCTTCCCGATATCTGGGTATCGGTTTAACGTTAGATGTTGCCTTTTCAAATTTTATTATAATCGGGAAGTGGTCGCTTCCTTCCGGGTTGCTGTGCACGGTCCATGTTAGTAGAGGGATGATGCTAGGAGGGTATAAGGATAGTTCTATGGATGTAAAGCTGTTAAAGTTGGATAGATAGGTTGGAGATGTATCATTGAGTATTACCAAGGGGGCGTCCCCCAGCCAGTCCGAGACGACCCTGCCCTTCCGGTTCCAATCCACACAGCCCCAGATGGGGCTGTGTGCATTGAAATCGCCACCAAGGATTGTAGGTCCCGGTAATTGGTCAGTTAGTCGCTCTAGGTCCGTCTGGTTTAGCTCTCGGTCGCACTCAATGTATATAGAAGCTATTGTTAGAGTTGGTTTAGATTGGACTCTTACTGCACAGCACGTTAGTGGAGTTCTGAGGTCAATTTCTGCGAAGGAGAGACCTGAATGCACCAGGATGGCAGCACCGGCGTGCCTGGTTTGCCTCTCATTATTAGTACCTACGAAGTGATATCCTATTAACCGTTCAGGCTCTTCCCCTATCAGGATGTTTGTTTCCTGTAGGATAATGACTTGAGGTCTATAATTTGCAACTAGCAACTGTAGTTGGGGGATACTATTATAGATTCCTCTGGCATTCTATTAAAGGATGGTAATGTCCTCCATGGGTTTGAAGAGTTAGGGTTATTGGTTCTCTATCTCTTATTCTTGCACGGATTCGTCTTCCTCAATTTCAACCACGTCTGTCCCTGTCCTTAGCCGTTTGTCTGGTCCCGCGCAACTCACGGCATCTACGTCGTGAGTCTCGCTGGCCCGGCCGGTCAGAGCTTTCGCGATTAAGTTTGTCATAGTGTTAGGTTTCGTTTTACCCCCTCTCAATTTTTTTTTTATTCGAAAAGCAAAATTTCCGGGTTAACACAAGCCCGGAAAATTGTCCGGGATGGGGTTAAAACATCGGAATCGAAAGTCCTTCGTTAGTCCACGTTTTTCCCACTATTCATTTCGTTTTACCCCCTCCCAAAAAAAAGTTATTTAAGAACATCTTTTCAAAAATACCTTAATTCGCTGTAATATGACGAAGCAAAGCTTTTAAGGGTTGATAGTGTTGAAGTACGATAGACTTAACCGAAAAAATATTTGACAAGTCCTTCCCGCACGATATCTTTGCCTTAACTGAAACCAATCTAACACCAGGAATTCTCGACAACGAACTATTCCCTCCAAACTATACCATTTTCCGTGTTGACGGTTGTATAGGCACCAATGAGCCACCAGGTCGCGGGGTTCTCATAGCTGCTCACAACCGTTATGATGCCACCCTGCTAAAGACCTCCGACTCTACAATATCAGAATTTGTATGTATAAAAATAGCACTAAATAAGTGCCTTCTGTACATTCTCTGTTGTTACATTCGTCCCTCTCAACCACTTGACGCCTACGAGCCCATAATCGAAGCGATCGATACCCTGCTTGAGAACGCTAACGCGTCCGATGAATTTATTTTATTGGGTGACTTTAACCTCCCCCGTATCCAATGGTCATTGTCCGAGGACTGTTCTCACTTTGTCCCCCTTAACGCATCTTCGGCCAAAGAAGCCTTCTTTACCGATCAGCTCTCCGTTTCAGGTCTCTTTCAAGTAAGCGGAGTCAGGAACATCCTGGACAGACAATTAGACTTAATCTTTTCTTCAGACCCAGTTAACTCGGCTGTCGCAGAAAGCAACCATCTTCTCTCCTCCCTCGACCGTCACCATCCTCCTTTGTTCCTCGTTTTCTCCTACGAGCACCCTCATGCCGTTTCAGGCTCCGAGTCTTCTTTATCCTTCAATTTTCGTAAAGGCGACTTTGACAAATTAAATCACTTGCTCCTCAACTCTAATATTGGGGATATCCCTCAACATCTCCCAGTTGACGTTGCTTTAGAGGCGTTCTACTCGGAAATACACGCTTGTCTTACACAATCTATCCCTCTTCTTCCTCGTAAAAACTACTCCTCATCCCCCGTATGGTACGACAAAGAATTGCGCTCTCTTCGCAACAGGAGAAATAAACGTTGGCAAACTTTTCTTCTAACCCAGACTGAGTCTGACTATTCTTCCTATCTATCTGCTTATACCTCTTTTTCTGAACGTTGTGATACCCTCTACCATGAGTACCTCCAACGGATGGAAACTAGCCTCATATCCGACCCCAAGCGTTTTTATAGCTTTATTAATTCTAAGAAGAAATCCAATGGTTACCCTTCCACCCTAAAGCTCGAGAATACCTCTTCATCTGATCCTAAGGTTATCGCTAACCTCTTTGCACACTTCTTCAGTAAATCTTTCAGCGACAATTCTCTACAACCCGACCTTAACTATTTTGCATTCATGGACAAATGCACTCAAACGTCGTTTTCATCTTTTGACCCTGATCCTGAACTAATCGCCGCCAGTATTAATAGGCTTGAGGACGACTTTCACCCAGGTCCTGATGGCATTCCGGCCATCGTTCTGAAAAAGTGTGCCATGCATCTAGTCCAACCCCTTACTTTGCTTTTTCGTCTCTCGGTCACTCAAGGGGTTTTCCCTCAATTATGGAAAAATTCGTATATTATTCCCATCTTCAAAAAAGGTTGCAAGAACGATGTGTCCAACTACAGACCCATTGCTAAATTATCATCCATACCTAAACTATTCGAAAAATTGGTCTATGATTCCATGTTCTTCCACTGTAAGTCTATCTTCTCACTCTACCAGCATGGCTTCCTCAAAGGTAGATCTACAACCACCAACCTTACTGACTTCGTCTCTAAAACCCTATGTGCCCTGGAAAACGGTAAAGATGTTGATGTTATAGCCACCGATTTTAGTAAAGCCTTCGACAAGATCTCCCATAACGTTATCTTGTTCAAACTCGATCGCCTAGGCTTCCCCCCCAGATTCATCTCCTGGATTCGATCATACCTCAACAACCGTCAGTACAATATTCTTTTCAGTTCATCCATTTCTAACCCTATTGTCGCTCGTTCCGGCGTCCCTCAGGGCAGCCACCTTGGTCCATTGATTTTTATCCTCACAATAAATGATGTTGAATGTGTCATCAAACACTCAGAGTTGTCCATCTATGCCGATGACATGAAAATAATCAAACATATCTCCTCCACTACCGACTCTCTTCTCCTGCAAGAAGACCTCGATTCATTCATCACATGGTGCATGAAAAACTTTCTGGAGCTCAATGTCTCCAAATGCCAGTCCATCTCTTATTCCCGCAAGCGTCTTACGACCACCCCGAGAGTCTATATGTTAACCGACGTACCAGTCCCTATCGTTACCTCTTTGTGTGACTTAGGAATAATCTGTGATAGTGAACTCAATTTCCGTTCCCACATTGACAGCATAATTAACAGAGCTAACTCCGCGCTAGGGTTTGTGAAGCGCTGGTCTAGAGAGTTCTCCAATCCTTATGTTTCCAAATCTCTCTACGTCTCCTTCGTTAGACCTCTCCTTGAATATGCCAGCCAGGTATGGTCCCCTACACAAACAACTCACATTAATAGGATTGAATCTGTCCAGCGTAGGTTTATTCGCTTCGCTCTACGTGATCTTCCGTGGGTTGACAGATTCAACCTTCCTCCCTATGAAAACCGTCTGAAACTGATCGACTTACAACCCCTAAGCAAACGTCGTGATGTTTCCGACATTCTCTTCATCTACCAATTATTAACTGGTGCCATAGACTGCCCCTCCATCCTGCAATCTTTACCCATCTATACCAATCCCCGTAACCTTAGGTCCACTCCCCTTTTCCGACTCGACCGCCATCGCACAAACTACGGTCAAAGCGAGCCAATTACCAGGATGTTACGAAAAGTCAACGACCTTTCCTCTTTTGACTTCCATATGAGTAAATCATCACTCCACAAAGCCCTATATCTTGACCCCGCCCATCTTGATCCTGATCGCCTACTTTAATTCTTCTTCCTTACGCCCTCTGCCATTAATCAATATATATAGCTCATATTGTAGCTTATACATTTTATGTATTTATTCTTATTATTCATTTATTATAGTCTGTTGAATTAGTATTAAGTTATAGCTTGTATTTTATTTTTTATTTTTGTATTTTTTTTACGTAATAGCTTGTATTAAGCTTAAATAAATAAAAAAAAATTTTGCAACCCGGTCGGTAAATTTTACGACCCCCAAAGACAACACAAAAAATATACAAGCTTTCAAAATCCGGGCTAACTTCACAAAGAGAGTAAAATCAAAGGTGTTGATCCTTAGGGTTTGAAAACACTGTTTATAAATGCATCCCTACAAGATTTTACCCCTCATGATTTCGTTTTTCCACCCTTCGAAAATTAGCCCGGACCAGTAAATCATTAGGGGGTGAAACGAATGAACATGTTTGACCCACCAATTAGTTTTGTTAAGCCACTTTTTGAAAACCTGATATTCAAAAAGCACAAATTAAACTTCACGCTTTTTGCAAATTTTATGAAATTCGAAAAATCGATAGCTATATCGATTGACTATCGTTTGACCACGTAGACCCACCCCCTAAAATTGTTCATCCACGTGTTGGAAATAACTTATAAAAAAAATGTTGTTTTTTAATTATCTATATCAGTGATGTCCAAACCTATGCCCGCGGGCAAGTGAGCTTTTGAGCTTTTAAATTCGTATACGCACTTGTTTGGCTGTATTCGGTTTCCTGCTTTTGCGGTTTTTAAACGTTAAAGCATACAAAAGTTAAGAAAATCGTCATATTTAAGTAGTTTTGTAAGCAATTATGCAATATCTTAAAATATACAACCTTTTGCAAACATTTTAAGGTTGTTAATTAAACAAAGAGTACAAAATGCTTCTAAAGCTTTTAAGCATTCCTCACATTGGGTAGTGTGAGTTTGACCATCACTGATCTATATTAGCTGATCTATATTAGATCATTGACTTCTCATTTTGGTACCCCACCCTCAATAGTTATTTTTAACACTTTTGCATATTTTTAAAAATCAAAATTAAAAGCTTTTAAAAGAAATTCCTCTGACAGGGCTATCTTCACATCCCCTGGAGCCATTATTAGATCGAAATTGAGCAATCAGACTCTTGTTCAGGTTTATCTCGCCTTCAAAAACGTTAACCTAAAATAAAGTTATATTTATTATTGTGAATATTATTAATTAATTTATCTTCTATCTCCAAATTTTCTTGTTAAATTTGTTTCAGCTTGTTAAGTAGTATAAGTTTAAATAATTATCCTCCCTGCGTTTTCGGCGTCAGCTTTGAAATTTCTAAACGCTGAATACCACGCCCAATCCAACGATCACAACAAACCGTGGATGTAGAAGAATAATTACTTTAATCAACACTTAAAGCCGACGCACAAGTTGAACTTTTGGGTGTAGAATGGCCATAATTGCTTCGAAATGTAATGTATGGTCAAGCGGGTCTTTTCCTTTATTCCACCGGCATTGTCAGCTGTGTGAAAATGAATTCGCGTTTGGGTTTACTTTTAATTTTTACTTTTAATTTTTATAATATATGACACTGTTTCTGATGCTTTACTCTATGTAAAATGTCTTTGCGATCCACAGGTTATACTTTGATCCTTTTGTCTTTTCATTTAACACAAAAAGAAAACAAGTTCGCTGAATATTTCTCTTACTGAAGGTATTGCGCTATTTTGTAATCCCCTCCGAAAAATCACTGATTTTCGCGATTTTTTTTAAATGTTGAAATAAACTAATCGATCCGGTTTTTTTTTATAAATAAATACATTCATGACGAATACAAAATGATTTTTTTTATGTTTATTTATTGGGTATAATTTTGATCTGAAACAAAAATTTCAAAAAGATTATTAATCTGTAGGGAAGTCGCTATCGCGCTATGGAGGGTTTTTTTTTTAATTTGACAAAATGGCGGCGGTTTGAACAAAAAGTTTAGGATTCGGCCCTTTTTTTCGACAGTTTTTCGTAAAAAAAAATAGGAAGATTTAAAAAAAAAAAAGCTTCCATAGCGCGATAAAGAATGACGTTAAAAATGTTCTCTCCAAATTGGAACTAGATATCTCCAAAACTCTGCCTTTGAGAGTGGAAACCGTTTTGAAAAACACCATTCTGAGAAAAACGCGTTTAAAGATTGAAGTTTCTTGGGGGTTTCACTCGTATGTCCATCCGTGGTTGATGTCGAAAACGAACTGGAATGCTTGGCCAGTTTATTTTGGAAAGTTATAGAACGTAAGCACCTTGGAAAGATACACACGCAGGTAGAAAAATAAACAAAAGGAATAACGGTCGAGCGGAGCGCCGAACGAGGCAGATGTCTCGCTCCGTTCCCCACTCCGTTCCCTTTCTACAAGAAACGCTGTAGCGACCGTAATAATTTGAATTTCGATTTGAAAATTTGAGAGAATGTTTATTAAAGTGCATACTATACGATAATGCAACAAACATTTTTTCGAAAATTTCACACTGAGACGATCCCTTAACGAAAACAATTGTTATAGGTAAGCACATTTCTTATTTTAAAGTAAGTAAAAAAACTGAAAAGGGTCGAGACTGCTATAAATCCCTTCTCAAATTCCGAAAAGCAACACCTAAAAAGGTGTAGGGAAAAAATTGCATAAACAGAACACGATCCCTTGTCGCAACAATAATCTGTTATTAGGATAGATCTAATTAGCAAATCCAGAAAAAGAGCGCCTGTCTGCTAATTAGGTAAAACTAAACAAAAGAGCTGAGATGCAAATGATACCAAGATCATTCGGTACAGAGTATTTGAAGAATAAAGATTGCCAGTAAATAATTTATACTAAAATTTAATTTGTGTCTGATGGATTTATTTAATAGTGGACTTATTTGTTAATTGACTTATTTAATAGTGGATTTATTAGTGAACTTATTTGATAGTGGATTTATTTAATAGTGAATTTGATAGTGGACTTATTTGTTAATTGACTTATTTGATAGTGGATTTATTTAATAGTGGATTTGTTTAAGGTGAGTTTATGTAGTTTTATTTTGTAACTATAAATTGAGTGTGTACGCAGTGATATTTTAACTGGTATTTCTGGACATTTATAATTCATGACAAGAAAATAACAGTTATTTAAATATTTTATTTTTTCGAAATAAAATAACAGGTCTATTAAGATTTGTATTTTTTCTATTAGTTCGAAACTATTTATTTTCTTTTCTTGAAAAAAAAGTCGATTTGAATGTTTATTTTTCAGTTTGTTGAAAACTTTTAAAAAGATCATTTCTTTTTTACTGGCAAAAATAAACGGTCTATTTGACTGCTTGTTTTCATCCAGTCCATCCAGTTCTGAGTTATATTTAAACTTTTAAATTGTTCATTGGGAAGTTAGTTTAAAATCGATTGCAAAATTTGTACCGAGCAGACAGATAGACAAGAAGCAAGTTAATAAAAACCTAGTATTGAAATGGAATTTATTCGTCCGAAATCTTCTCATTGTCGAATGAAAAAAGGTAAAACGTTTTCAACACCTTCACTCCTACCCCTTTGATTTTTGACCTTGTGAATTTAGCCCAGATTCAAAAATGTAGTTCTTTTTCGGCCGATCTGACTTCTAAAGGGGTAAAATCTTTTTTCGGTCGAAGCAAAATTTGTAAAAAGATTTTAAAAATTTTGCTTCGACCGAAAAAAGATTTTACCCCTTTAGAATCTTTTCAAACCCTTCACTTTAACTGTGATTTTTTTCACTTTGAGAAGTTCGCCCGGATTTTGAAAAATGATTTACTCGTCGGTGCTCAAAGGGTGGAAAAACGAAATCATGTTGGGGTAAAATCTTGTAGGGATGACTTTATAATGGTTAAAATGTTTTCAACCCCTAAGGATCAACACCTTTGATTTTACTCACTCTGTGAAGTTAGCCCGGATTTTGAAAACGTGTCAGTTTCTTTCTTCTTAAAAAAAAATTAAGAGGGGGTAAAACGAAACCAATTGGGGGTAAAATGTGGTCTAACGATAGACTATCAATTGGGATGTTTTAAACCCCAGCCCGGCAAATTTTCCGGGTTTGTGAAGTAACCCGGAAAATTTGTTTTTCGAATAAAAAAAATTGAGAAGGGGCAAAACGAAAACAATTGCGGGTAAAATGTGGTCTAACGATAGACTATCGATTGGGATTTTTTTACCCCCCAGCCCGGCAATTTTTCCATGCTTGTGAAGTTATCCCGGAAATTTTGTTTTTCGAATAAAAAAAAATTGAGAGGGGGTAAAACGAAACCAATTGGGGGTTAAATGTGGTCTAACGATAGACTATCGATTGGGACGTTTTACCCCCCAGCCCGGCAAATTTTCCGGGTTTGTGAAGTTAACCCGGAAAATTTGTTTTTCGAATAAAAAAAAATTGAGAGGGAGTAAAACGAAACCAATTGGGGGTAAAATGTGGTCTTACGATAGACTATCGATTGGGACGTTTTACCCCGTTTTGTGTATTTTAAGAGTGTATTTTTTAGGCCTAACACTTTTTTTATCCATATTTATAATTTATACCGGTCAAAAAAATTCCTTAAAATAACCTTTTTTTCGCCCGTCTAATTAGGGTAGACCCCTTAAGTTGTATCGTGAAAATTTAAAAGTAAAGAATTTTAAAGTGTTTTATGCTTTTATATTGTGTAGATCACGTAACACGTACTATATTCAGGGGATTATAGGATTATTAACTAAATAATTTATAACTAAATTCCAAGATGTAAATGATTATAAAAACAAACACCTATCGTAATATAATCCTAAAGTGCATGTACAACTTTAAAAAAAACTCTACTTAGATATTTGTCTATCTCCCCTGGACATTATGTCTCTATCCTGGCTTCTTACTAGCCAGAGATAATGTTAAAAGTATTTATCTTAAGGAAATAAAAAAGAAACATGGTAAATTATGCCAAGATTTCTGTAAATGTACATATAGAATAAAGTATTACGATTGAAAAATACGAAATAAAACTTACCATTGGAAAGATAACGTTGATTATTTACCTCCGCAACTGTCGAGTGGCGTGATCGAACTGTTTGTTAATACCAGGAAACAAAAGATACGCACCACGTATGTTGTCAACTTCACATTAAAACCATCGCGTTTAGATTGAAACTTACAACGAAGAAATACAATCATAATATTTTAAAGATTTAAAAATACCCAGGGGAGGAGACGTGAAACATGCGGGACAAAATTTATCGTGATTTATTTTCCTGAAAATATAAATGTTAACTAGACTGATATCATTTTAATTATTATTTGTACTCATTTATAAAAGGAATAATAATTAGTTATTTCGATGAATTTAGATGTATATTAATTCGCTAATTGACTGATACGACAGTAAAGGGACAAGCCAGGGGAGAGAGTACGATTGAAACGAAACTAAGTCAATGAAGGTCATGAAGTTTACTGATAATAAAGTAGATGCAGTGTATTAAGAGATATTGACGTTATTTATCATACATTTTTGAAAAGAGTATCAATTTGTATCGCGGACATCAAGAGTAACTCTTAACTACAACCACCACCCTTACTGACTTCATCTCTAAAATACTATGTGTCCTGGAAAACTTTTTGGTTCAAACCCCCCCCCCCTCCCCCCCCCCCCCCCCCCCATCCTATTCATCTCCTAGATTCGATCCTACCTGAACAACCGTCAATACAATGTTCGTTTCAATTTCTAACCCTATTCTCGCTCGTTCCGGCGACCCTCAGGGCAGCCACCTCTTGATTTTTATCCTTACAATAAATGATGTTGAATGTGTCATCAAACACTCAGAGCTGTCCATTTATGCTGATGACATGGAAATAATCAAACATATCTCCTCCACAATCGACTCTCTTCTCCTGCAAAAATACATCGATTCGTTCACCACATGGTGCATGAAAAACTTTCTTGAGCGCAATGTCTCCAAATGCCAGTCCATCTCTTATTTCCGCAAGCGTCTTACTTCCACCCGAGAGTCTATATGTTAACCGACGTACCCTATCGTTACCTCTTTGTGTGACATAGGAATAATCTGTGATAGCGAACACAAGTTCCGTTGCCACATTGACAGCATAATTAACAGAGCTAACTCCGCGCTAGGGTTTGTGAAGCGCTGGTCTAGAGAGTTCTTCAATCCTTATGTTTCCAAATCTCTCTACATCTCCTTCGTTAGACCTCTCCTTGAATATGCCAGCCAGGTATGGTCGCCTATACAAACAACTCACATTAATAGGATTTAATCTGTCCAGCGTATGTTCATTCGCTTCGCTCTACGTGATCTTCCGTGGGTAGACATATTCAACCTTCCACCTTATAAAAGCCTTCTAAAACTGATCGACTTACAACCCCTAAGTAAAGTTGTGATGTTTCCGACATTCTCTTCATTTTTCAGTTATTAACTGGTGCCATAGACTGCCCTTCAATCTTGCAATCTTTACCAATCTATACCAATCCCTGTAACCTTAGGTCCACTCTCCTTTTCCGACTCGACTGCCATCGCACAAACTACGGTCAAAGCGAGCCAATTACCAGGATGTTACGAAAAGTCAACGACCTTTCCTCTTTTGACTTCCATCTGAGTAAATCATCCCTTCACAAAGCCTTATATCTTGATCCCGCCCATCTTGATCTTCTGTCTGTATCTACTATATTTATAGCTCATATTGTAGCTTACACTATTTATTTATTTATTATTACTTATTATTTATTATAGTTTGTAGTATTATTATTATGTTATAGCTTGTATTTTTTGTATTTTTATTTATGTTATAGGTTGTATTAACCTTAAATAAATAAGGGTAGGTTCTAGTCGAGCAATTTCAAGAAATAAATTTTTCTTTTTTCTTTTAATATTTTAAATTCTGCTAGTGTCTAGAATAAGCCTCTAAAACGATTTGACAAAGTTCGGAAAATTGTAAAAGTTACAGCCGATTTAGTGCGAACGCTTATCGGCCGAAAAGTATGTTTGCTCAGCAGGTATAAAAATTCCTTTATATGTTCTGTTTGGACAAAATAATGTTCCCTGAATATAGTAGTAGTATGGTCCAGGAACAGCTGACTAGCTGAAAGAAACAAAAATTATATTTTTTTCCACTTTTTTTCTTTGCCAAACTTTAAACGCGTTTTCTTACAACCATGTTTTTAGACACGCCGTGAAGAGTTACAGTCGAACCGTTCAACCGATTGATTTCTTTCTTCTATTAAATAAAGATTATTGCATTTAGGGGGCCATGGACCATTTTCAACAAAAAATATTAATATTTACTATTTTTTTAACCATTATGAACAACAAAAAAAGGCTAAACAAATCGGCTTTTTTCTTCAAACGGTCGTCATTTTATCAAAAATCACTGAATTTTTCTAAAAATGGTCCATGGCCCCGCAAATTTATTCTACTTTGCAAATAACTTTGATTTGTGTGTTTCAGATAAATGAGGAAGGCGTTACATGGCTCCAGAAGCGCGTGGATATTTTGCAAATTTTACAATTTCAAGAATTAAAAAATATTTTTTTGTGAACCTTAATTGAGAATTACCCATATAGAAATTTTCTCATCAAATAATACTGACTCTTTATACTTGATCTTATTGTCCCTCTCAAAGTAGCTAACAATTTGAAAAACATTGTAACGAAAAATATCAATACAAATTTTGCTTAAACTAGTTTCTTTTACTTCACGCCTGACGTTGTCTAGTATTTTCTGTTTTTTAGTATTTCGGTCGTTGATTTTTATTAAAGCTTTACGTTTTTCTGCGTTCAATCTTGACTTAGCATATTGTTCTTGCTTTTGTTTTCTGAAAGCTTCTTGGTAGAAATCATGTGCGTGATTAAGTTTTTGCGTATATTTTACTTTTTGTATCCCACCATGGTAAATAATTGCATCATATAACGCAATGCGCAATGGCAGATTGTTCAGAAAGTGTGTCCAATAAAAGTTCTTTATTTATTTAAAATTCGCTCTCAGAGAAAGCATTTCCATGTGAAAAAAATCAAAACCATTTATGAAAAAGATCGTAACTCTTCATATTCGACTGTTTTTGGAATAACGTCTATCCAGAAAACGACAAGGCGGTGGTTCTTTTCGGACGAAAAACTAGTCATTTTCTGTTCAAATAATGGCTGCTTTTAATTTTGCCTGCTTGAGAGCCGGAGAACAAATTATTCTGTGTAAAAATATTTGAGGCTTTACTTATTCTTTAATTGATAATAAATTTTAATTTAATAATGTATAATAATATATTTTAAATAAAAAGTAAATATGATTACAACGAAGCGTTTCGCCTTATTAGGGCATCCTCAGGTAACTTTAAAACATCCTCAGCTAACTTCAAGTCAAGTATGCCCACTCTCGAACAATATTGGATCTAGTAACAGACTTTTATTATTGTAGTCAATTTGATAATTTAAAATATGCTTATTGTGATATTGAGCTCAATTGTGGAACGGGGGGGCTGCCCTAAACCAAATATAATACATGGGACTTTTAACCAGCGGCAAATCAGATGGAGTAAAGTATTTCTTACATTTTTGTAAGAATCCCAAATAATTGCCTTTCATAATATAGAAAAATTGGCTGTAAAGTTAAAGTTGCTAAATATCACAATGGCAAGATATTTAAGTAAGGCACACTATTCATACTCGCTCCATCGAAAAAAAAAATTACAAAATGAGGCGTGGGATGCGTTTGAAAGATAGAAGACTGTTCAGAGTATTGGAAGCAATAAAAAATACATGTCTATGTCATGTCGTAGTTAACTAATTCAAACATATGACCTGGACTAATATTTATAGCGTTACTCGGGGATTTCGCTTTAGAATGAACGGAATACGCAAAATCAAGGGCGACACTATGTAGAGGATTAAAATTTAAATGAATTGATTGAATCTAAAAAGTGATGATATATGCTATCTCTGATTAGAAGAAACAGAATCGCAGAGCACCTGAAGGAAGGAAACATTTTGAATATTTATAAATTCCCCACTGGGAAAAAGGCGACCATAAAAAAACCGATCTTCGTGAAAATGTCGCGAAAAATGTCGCCAATCTAAAATATGACAGACCAATAATTTTTTTTTGGATTTTCCTAGAGGCCTTTGAGAATTATTATGTTGTCAGTACTGTAACATTTTCAGCAACTTTAAAATTTCTCAATATCGAAGTTAAAGTTGTTGCGGCAGCAACAAATACAACTTCAACTTCGATTTTGAGAAATTTTAAAGTTGCTGAAAATCAGAGTTCCGAGAGCCAAAAAATTTGGCTCACTCATGAGCGAATCGAATTTAAGTGAGCTAATTTTTCGGCTCGCACGTGAGCTTTTTTTTAAAACTCTTTTTTCTTATTTGCTTCAGCTCATGAGTGAGCCGAAATGCTTACGAACTAAAAAATTTAGCTCGCTCGTGAACTGAGCTAAAAAGAGCAGCTCGGAGTCAAATTTAAAGCAAAATCAATAAGTTGAACTCAGATTTTGTTTAGACAAAAACTTTATTATTGGTTCATATACTACTTTCTTTGACTACTTTTATACACACAAATCTTATATTTACTAAAAAAATTTGTCTCCCTCATGAGCGAGCTAGTAAAAGATTAAAAATGTAGCTCTCGCTCTGAAGCTGAACCAAATCTAAAAAATCCTGAGCTGAACATTTGCTCATTAGTTGAAAGAAATTTCGTTCGCTCACGAGCCGAAAAATGTACCTGAGCTAGGTTTTTTTAGCTCGTGAGCCGAAAAAATCGGTACTCTGCTGAAAATGTTACAGTACTGACAACATTCTAGCGGCTTGATGCTCAACGAAATAAGATAGCATGTGAAGTAAATGAGTACAAAGTAGAAGTCGCAGTTACTACAGTCAGTCTTTAAAGCAAGCAGTCGCAAGGGAACCATTCTATTCAAGTTATTTTGATAGTTATATTACACAATTTTTATTTTAGTGTTTTTAGTATTGCTTTTGTCTCGTTCAATTTCTTCTTTCTCTTCAACAATAAATACTGATTAATAAGAATCAATTCAATAAATTTTGTTGTTATAAGTGAAGTAGGTAGTGTGGTAAAGTACTAAAGGATTACATTGAGAGCATATTAATAAATGCCGAAAATAATTGACGAAATGGTTCTTTATTGCAGCGCGCCCTGCAATTAAGAACCATTTCGTCAATTGTTTTCGGCATTGTGAAAGCGACATTATAAATTACGACATTCTGAAAATCGGTCTTATATTTCTGCGGACGGCAATTTCTTATGGCGATATTTTGTTTAGCGGTTTTCATTGGCGACATTTTGGTAGAGGGCATTTTTAAAGGCAACATATCGTAGTCACTGAGATATATAATACTGGAGTGACTGGTGCCATGAAATTTCTTCAAGAAAATGGTATCACTTTTCGCTAGTTGTCCCTTTCTGGGTAAGCATCTTTTTTTTTCAACATGGTTTTCTTAATTGCGAACGTCATGTCGCCTATTAAATGCTGGCGTTAGAAATAGATGACAATATTCACAATCATCTTACGTCTCTTTCTGGGTAAGCATTATCCAAAATAAAACAACCTTTTACTTATAATTTGTATTCCAGTAATTCCAATGATTTTTACATTTTCCTTACAACAATATAGAAGATTAAAATTAAATATGTCTCTTCGTATATATTTGGTTATTATATTCTACTCTGAATGGCTGCAAATTCACAGTCAACGTTGGAGATTAAAAATTGTTTTCCTCCACTGAAAGTAAAATTGTACCCATATGAGATAGCTTATAAGTCAGTCCAGTTTAATACATGTCAGTGATCGTAGTAGACCCGTATCATCCATATCACGTGCAACGTATGCAGTCATTGCTTCCCCATGATTACTTTCCATGTGTTATGGGGTTGCATAACTAAAAGAGAAGGGCTACTCAAAACAAATTCCTGACAAAAGGGAACTCAGGCAACCCATTGATGCTGCAGGTCAAGAATACATGCTTCTGCAAATGAACGACTCATCAAACTGTCATTTTTAAGAAGATGCCGCGCTATTATTCGAGTCGCTGGCAATTCGAATATTTATTTATTTCTGAAATGAATGTTTCATAACAATAAACACCTACATTAGCCGTAATATATATGTACGTAAAACTTGAAACGAATTTTTATCGAAACGGCTTTTTTACAGCTGGCGTAGTTGATAAAAATAAATTACCGGCCGATTAATTTGAAATTTTAACGCCATATCACAATTATCTATCTAGTGCACAAGGATAATTTCAATTTCGTATTAAAAATGTTCAGAAAAAGGAATGATTTCCGAAACTTTAACTTTGTATGCACAGAACTTCCGCATAGTTTGTTATAAAACATAATAGTGCGATTGCCGCATACATTGAGTGAAAATATTCTCCAGTTTTTTCTTTCGCGACATAAATTTTGATAACGACTGCTACAACGGTTTTTTATTAATAAAAAAATCAATAACATATTGTATTTATTTTTCTTTAATAGAAATATTATTGCTAATGTTATTAAGAGAGAATGAGGGAATGTGAGAGATTCAAGAAAGGTACTTTTCCTCGACTTTTTTTTTAACTAAATAATTAACTTAGGATTTGGGAAAAAAGTATGTTATTAAGCATACAAAAAACTATATTTTATGAAATTAAAAACACATATTACAAAAGTTATATCAACCTATATAAAACTTCATAAGTACCGTCAAGTGGGGTGACTTTGTCTCTTTCGAGGCGACTTTGTCTCACCTAGTAAAAAAGTATTATAACTGTGGGTGTTTTCGATTTTGCTTCGGTGTTAACACTTGTGCCTTGAAGAAGCAAATGCATGTTCGAGATTGCGGTGCCATGACTCGAGTTTTGCTTCGGATTGTTCGTTTTTCCCACATTTTGCCCTTGGTGCTAGCACCGATTGCCCCTGGTTTGGACCAGGAACAGCTGTGACACTACTAACACAAATGAAGTAGATGAGTAAAAATAACTGGCATTGGGCTTGTGTGCTGCGATTTTTTATATTTAATTAATTATTTTTACTATCCTGTTATAATAAAAACGAGAAAAAACGAAAAATCTTTATTCTTTCCCAACCAACCAATAATTATAATAAATATAATTGCTGAAATTGCTGATTTTTTATTAATCTCTAAATTTCAATTGCAATTTGACAACGGGTGGCACTAATAAACTCGAACACAGGGTTTCGCACTTGGAAGCAAATGACACTTTGGTGCAGGGTCACAGTAACTCCAGTTGTCCCCGGTGTTATGTCTCGGTGGCAAAATCGAAAACACTCTGTAGTAACTAGTTCTGTGAATAACCATTTCAACAAGCTGTATTCACAATCGCTATCGTGCACTGTTTCTTTAATTTTTAAATCTGCGAAGTGCCATTTGGCGTAAATTGCGCGTTTTATATGAGCGTAAGAGTTAATTCTGAATTGTGAGTGAAGTTTGTTGGTTAAAAACTTTCATTTGGTGAATATCTACAGATCACTCAATTATACTGGTAAGTAAATATATAAATCCTTGTTTTCTTGAGTATGTATGTAAGAAAACAAATAAGCAGTATATTGTTTGTTTAAATTAAAAAAATATATAACATAGATAACGGCATTAATTACAAATTTTGAAAACTGGGACAAAGTCACACCATGTGCGGGTGACTTTGTCTCACTTTGTGCGAAAAATTACTACATGTAGATAAAAAAAATAAAAATATTTAAAATTCTGTACAGACATTTTCATAAGCTAATGATAATAAATAAAAAATATATCTCACGTTGAAATTCTCATAATAAATGTTATAGAACATCATTCTTATTTAGAATTTGACAAAAATTGAGACTAAGTCACCCCAGTTGACGGTATATAAAAATTTATATCAATCTATCTGTAGCTTACGGTATACGTAACAGCTTTTTAAAAAGCTGTTTTTTCTACAAAATGGCGAGTGTTAAAAAAAATTCTTTTCGGCATGATTTTTACTTCTAAAAAAACTACGTGCAATGATAGCCCATTTCTATTTTAAAAATTTGAATTCGAAGAATAATTTGAGAACAGTTTTTTATCAAAGTGAAACAGTGCGAAAAAATTTAAAATGAGATATTCTTAGTAATTTGATTTATACTAATACATCCATTATTATGTTATATGAAATTGTATGTAGCAATAAAATAAATAGCTTTTTTAATAACATATACTTTTCAAGATTTTTCAAACTGCCAAAAAATGCTCCGTTATTACAAAAGCCAATAAAAGCAAAACATTTTTCACATTGTTTTAATTTTGTAACATTGTGCAAATGGCACAGTAACAATAATAAAGATAATACTCAGAAAGTATACGGCAAGTACAATGACAAATTTTTGTAAAAGCCAACATTGGGTTTGAAGATCTTCTATTTTGGAGCATTGCAATTTTGCAAGCAAGGAACTTTTGTACTTTGTGTATTAATTAATAGAATAATAAACAGTTTTTTTTTTTAGAAAAATGCTACATTAACAAAAAAAAATTACTTCTTAAAAAAACATTCTTCTGTGAAATTAGATCTTTTACGCTGATTTATTTTGAAAAACGGTCCTCTGCCGCTAAAGTTATGAATCCCGCAAGGTTGAGAAAAGTCGTTTCGAGAAAAACCAAATTGAAACTTAAGGACAGGATAGTAGTTTTGAGCAAAATTTATCCTGTAAATCATAGTAAGCGCCATAAAAATAAATTTTAATTTTTAGCAAACTGCGTCGCTTCCGACCCCATAAGACCTATGACGGCTGGTGGTTCGCCGCGTGAGGCAGAGATAGCGTAAGCGGCTGACTGGCGCCCAGGTAAACGACTAACTTCGTTTTCCAGAATTTTTGAATAAAATTTTGTTTATATATTTTTGAAAATATGTACTTTCTGAAAATGCAGAGTTGAATTTTTTGAACAACTCAGAGTGGCGCCCCCACTTGAATCGATTGAGATCATGTTCACAATTTTCAACTTTTATCCTTGAAAAGTGACAGAAAAATGCATGATCAATCTGTTTAATTGCTTTAAAATGAAAGAAAGGCGTAAATTTTTATTATGATAAAAACTAACTGTGTAAACTGTATAACCGATCCCATGCAAAAATATTCGTTAATCCAGTTCTACAGTAATGCTGAGGATGAATCTGTGTGCGAATCTCGTCCATCTGGTATTCTATTCCACTTTTCAACTAAGGATCTAAGAAATAACCACTCTCCGAATCGCGAAACCTCTGTTTACTGCACAGTCACCTATAATTATCTGTGCTTTTACAGGCACTCCCAGGTTTATTATAACTCTGCAATATGAGTACAACAAATTAATGCATGTCGTCGTGAATTTGTAGAAAATGTCAAATGGTAATTGTCATAGTCCTAGCCCCGCTGTGTGCCTATTTTTCCATTGAACGTTGGGTATATCGAGTACACCGTACCTGTTATGCCGATAAGTTCACGCAACAGAGTAAAAGTCGCAAGAGCAAGAGCCCACCTTATCATTGCTGCATGGCTTCAACTTTGCCGGGAAGAGTAAAAAGGTACAGACTGGAAAACTGAGTAGATCAAAGGTACAAAGTATATCATTCGAATGCTGACTGTATTCTATTCAGCTATTATGAGCACTAGTTTCGTTCCCCATACCGCTGTAGCGACTCTCGCTTGTCCTCGTTGTTGTTTTATGTATGTTCCGACGCAAAAAAGCGCATCGTACCTGCCTTTTACTTAATTTAACTTAGCCGCTTTAGCTGTCCGATTACTTGCATCATTGGCTGTCGATTAAGAATCAACAAAGTCTTACCGACTTTGTGACAGGTAGAAGGAATTTCGCTTTTTTTTCGAAAATATTTTGCCATTAATTCAGGAATTTATTTCTTGGCGGTATTGGCGGTTTTGATGTGTCTGGTTTTCTGACAGTTTGTCCGATCCACAAACAGAAGAAATATATACCAAATTGTCTATAAACTTAGTATTTTCTGAATACCATTTTATATTTAATTAATTTTATTTGGAAAGATCTACAATATACACTGTAACAACCTTTTTTCATGATCAATTCAAACCGTCCTTATGCAAAGCTTGATCGGTTGATTTTTATTCCCAACAAATGGATTTTAATTTAATCCCAAATAACTAAACATTCATCTAATATACTATCGACCCCTGTCAGTTTTGCGAACTCGGGACGGTCCCGTAGGGCTCATACCACCTCACTCACAGTACCTTCATAACTAGTAAAATGAGTCACCCGAAAGTGATAAGGGCGGCTACTTGTCGAGAGCACACATTAAAGATCTGTCAATTTTTATCACTTTTATATATTTTAATTAAAATATTATATTACTTCTCTTAAGGAGTTATACGCAGTTAGAAATTTCAAAAAATGGATTTTTTTTATTGCATTTTCGAAATGTACACATATTTCAGTTGATCTCTGAAAATTTAAAATCGATCCCGCAAATATTCTTAGAGATACACGCATATTTGTAAGGACGGCTTGGAGCATTAGAAAGTAGGCGGCGCACAATGGGATTTTTGGGTGACCAAAGTGGATTTTCATCATGTCATAGATTTTAAAAATTCTAATGCCATTCATTAGTCAACTAAATGCATTACATTACGGCAACAATTTCTTTTACGTTTAGGATTAATGATCTCATTTATATTTAAAGAAGTTACTATATGAAATCCAGATAGATACATGTGATGATTATTGAGTTTACTTTTTATGACACCTAATTAATATTATTATAATTACCTGAGGTAAGGGAGAATTTTAAATTGTAATTGCTGGTGTGTTTGAAAACATAAGTTGCAGGTACGTGAAAGTAACGGAAATCTTAGCTAATTAGAGGGAAGATATTTTGCGTATTGAACATTATCTATCTTAATTGAAAAGCGGAAACACAACACTGCTTTGGCAAATTTGATAATACGATAAGAGTATTTTGTGCTTGTTGTTAATTACATTTATTTGGTATAAAAGTGCTAAAATCAATATGCGGATTTTTTATTGTGAACTTTATAAAATAATCCGTGATAACAATGTTATGGAGGAATACGAAGAGTTTGTGCGTATTCTTTCAAATATGTACATATAATACTAAAATTTTGGACGAAGAAAGAGTTCGGCGATTCTTTCTGACTTTCAAGAAGAAGTGAAAACTTAGTACTAGAAACGCACGAAAGTTTGAACAACAGAATAAGTCGTGGTTAAATACAGTAATGGAAATCAGTGCTAAAGAAATAAAATTATTGTTATCTCAACCATCAACTTCGTCTTTACCTTCTACATCAACATCGGAATTTTCTTCATCAACATTGGAGTCTTCTGCATCAATATTTTAACCTTCTGCATCATCCGGCTAAGGCAGACCAGCAAAATCCCTGGATTAGTGCTCGGAAATCACCAAAAAGCGAAAACTCAAACAGCATAATGAAGATTTATCAACGGAATCAATAAGCCAGTCACTTTGCCAACGATATACGTCGGAGAAACAAGTTAAAAAAGCCTTTATTGTAAAAGCTGTTGATGAAGCTAGTCCAAACCGTGTGAGCAGAATTAAGGAGAGCATCGCCACCTCAAAAGACCTGCGGCAGAAACTCACTCCAGAGGAAGCTTTGTCCTTGTTTTTAGACTTGGGACTTTCTAAAGATAAGTACAATTTTCTTAGATATGAATTGAAAAAGAGAAACCATAATGCTTTACCAAGCTACATGTAACAAAATTTTCGCAGCAAAAGAAGAGTGTTCGCCTGAAATGCTGACACTTCCGCTTCGGTGCCTCTTCACAATTTGCTTGATTCAACCGCGAACAGGATTTTAAAGATAAAATCACAGGATGAAATCGAGAGCTTAGATGACACCATTTGACACCAAATTGTCCTTGCTTCTGCCTACTTTCCTGGAGACAGCCCATGCGCTGATGAGGTCAAGGAACTTATCGGTTTCTGTCAACGGACGAGCTGACAGTTCATCGTAGGCCGCGATACGAACGCTCACCACACGGTTTGGGGCAACAGCAACATCAATTAAATAGGTGAGTTCCTGTTTAATTATTTAATGGAAACAAATATTGACATTATTAATAGAGGGTGCAACCCTATTTTCATAACTGCAACCAGAGAAGAGGTGCTAGATCTCACTCTGGCTAGCAGGGTCATGATTGAATTATAAGCGTTCTGAGATCATTTTAAGGACTGGTATCCCGAGGAAAACAAACTGGGATACCTTCAGGGCCATTGTGTGCTCAAAGTCCGACATGATAGTCTGCACAATTAGCTCGATTGGCGAGCTGGAAGTGGCAGCAAACCAACCTAATGACGTGCTCATTTCCTCCGACTACCGAGGTACCGTGGTGGAGTGAACGGCTGTCTGAAATGCGTGGAGAGGTGAGATGTTTTTTCAACAGAGCTTGATGCTCCGAACAGTGGGATGAATACTCACTGAATATAACAAAGAATTAAGACGTTCCAAGCATAAGTTCTGGAGAAGACGATGCGAAAGCATTGAAACCTTGCCAGATGTAGCTCGTCTGCAAAAGGTCCAAGGACGCCTCAAATGGGGTAATGGCTCCTGAAGAAGCAGGTTGGTACCTTCACAGAAACCCAAAGGGAAGCACTGGTATACATATTGCATGTGGACTTCCCTGGATCATCTATAGGACCAAACTCAGGATTTTCTGGCGTCGTTTGACAATGACAAGGTCAGGTAGGCAGTGGCCTCCTTTCAACCCTTTAAATCCCCTGAGGGCGAAGGTATCACAGAGCTCCTCCAAAACTCCTTAGATGCCATCCTTGTCCCTTTGGTCAATTTGTTTAGAGCCAGCTTTAACTGGGACTAGATACCACTCTCATGAAGGAAAGTACTCGTAGTTATGGGATTCATCTTCAAACAAGGAAATAGGCCTTTGGAGCTGCCTAAATCCTTTAGACCAATCAGTCTCACATCCTTCCTACTGAAGACGATAGAAAGGCTGCTAGACATTCATGTTAGGTGTAAACTGAACCAATAATTATCCCTTCAATCTACTCAGTTTGCCTGCACTAAAGGTAGATCAACAGAGACTACCTTACACAATCTTGTTAGCACGAAATTTGCATTATGGGGATTTCGATAACACAAAGTATGGGTCCAGATCTAGAGATCTCGCACAGAAGGATCTGGATTCGCATACTATTAAGTGGGTGGATACAATGCTAAAGGAGAAAGAAATTACATCCACCCTTGTTTACACCTCTGTGCGCATTAGGGCAGCTACGGGGTGCTCCGGTTGTTAGTAGTAGACGAGTTCCCAAATCAGCTTAGAAAGATAGGTCACCAGGCAGTCAGATACGCGGACGATCTTGCAACTATTATTGCGAGGAAGTTCGACTCGCTGTCACTGTTGTGGTAAAAGATGGTACCAACCTTTGTGCGTTAAAGTAGCGTCTTGGTGATGGAAGATCAGTCCTTAAAAAATATTCCGCAGGTGGGATGTTACCACACTCCAAGGAGTGAAGTCTTCTCCTTGGTAATCTAGCGGAACTTGATTTCCACTAGATGAGAAGTCTTCACCTTGGTAATCTAGCGGAACTTGATTTCCACTAGATTAGAAGTCTTCTCGTTGACAATTCCGCAAGTGGAAAGGTTACCACACTGCGAGGGGTGAAGTCTTCTCCTTGGTATTCTAGCGGAACTTGATTTCCACTAGGTGAGTAGTCTTCTCGTTGATAATTCCGCAGGTGGAAAGGTTGCCACTCTGCGAGGGATGAAGTATTCTCCTGGGGAATCTAGCGGAACTTGATTTCCACTAGATGAGAAGTCTTTACCTTGTTAATCTAGCGGAACTTGCTTTCCACTAGGTGAGAAGTCCTCTCGTGATAATTCCGCAGGTGGAAAGGTTACCACACTGCGAGGGGTGATGTCATCTCCAGTGTACTCTAGCGGAACTTGATTTCCATTAGGTGAGAAGTCTTCTCGTTGATAATTCCGCAGGTGGAAAGATTGCCACACTGCGAGGTTTGAAGTCTTCTCCTGGGTAATCTAGCGGAACTTGATTTCCACTAGATGAGAAGTCTTCACCTTGGTAATCTACCAGAACTTGATTTCCACTAAAAGAGAAGTCTTCACCTTGGTAATCTAGCGGAACTCGATTTCCACTAGATGAGAAGTCTTCTCGTGATAATTCCGCAGGTGAGTATAATGATTGATGTTGGACGTCTTTTCACAGGTTGTGTGATGGTCCTGGCCGGTACTGCGGTAGTATTGTTTCCAAAAGTGGTTAGGATGATTGGTTGGTTTTGGACGTCCTTCCGCAGCTTGTTCTATGGGACGCCAGCAGGGCTGTTCAATTCTGCGAGTCCGGTCGTCGTTGTAAACGATCAATAAATATATTGAGAATAAAACGTTGTGCGGAGACACCAACTCACAACAAATTACTTTTTTATTTTAGGAAATTAAAGATTTATTATTTACTTTATTATTACAAGGTGAATCTCATATTTTTAGTTTTAATGCTAAATGCCAACTGACTATCCCTAGCTTTCCCTGCTCCTTTTATACAAAAAATTCAACTGAAAGGCTTACTGTGATTGTGAAAATTTGAAAGACAAGACAAACTAACAAGTTAAGATTATAGTAACAAAATGTTGCTAACTTCGTTTCAGTAGTTCTCAAAATTAAGTTAAATCGGAGGTTTAGCGATATCTGATTGGTGGTTTTGTGATTCGACCAGCCCGAGTAGTTCGTTTAGGGATAATATTGTTGCCGTCCGAGAAAAATCTTACTTTTTTACTGGTTTTATTAGGTGGTTTCGGATGAAGTGTTGATTTGTCGGCCGTTACAGTCGCTGGCTGTAACCTGGTGTCCTGACAATCATGTGCTGGTTCTTCAGTCACTGGCTGAAGGGAACTTGTAGCTGTTTGTTGTGTTTCGGTGGACGAGGTATCGCTCGGTTGAAGGGAATTGCTGTAGCAAGGTTTTAAGCGGTTTAGTGTTATGTGTGTGTGTTCTTTTCTTTAATTTTGATGGTGAAAAAATGTTCGAAACGTTTAATAACCTTGTATGGCCCGTTATACGGTGGTTGTAGTGATGTACGTACTGCATCATTTCTAACGAATACATGGGTACAGGAGTCTAAGTTTTTGCATTTGAAAAATTTTGAGTAAGCAGGTTTTGTACTAGACATTGGCTTAAATTTAGAAATCGTTTGTTTTAGTTGAGTTATGAACTCGACTGGAGACTTCTTATTTTTTGATTCACTCAAAAAATCGTAAGGGAGTCGCATTGCTTGGCCATATACTAATTCCGCTGGAGTTCCGAAGAATTCTTCTATGAACACTGAGCGTAGTCCCAACATAATAATTGGCAGTGTTCGTACCCAGCTTGTTTCTTCTTTTGCCATTGAAGAAGCTTTGAAAGTACGATGCCATCTTTCTATGAATCCGTTAGCCTGAGGAAGATACAGATGTGGTTCTATTCCTTTTGAAACCCAGTAGTTGCGAAAGTTCGTTAAACAAAGCCGATTCGAATTGGGTGGTGCCTTGATCTGTGATTATTGTTTTCGGTACCCCGAATCTGGTTTTCCAAACGCGAACGAGTGCTTCAGCTACGGTTTCGGCATGGATGTCGGTTAGTGGAACTGCTTCCGGCAATCCTGTAAGACAGAGTGTATGAATCTTTGAAAGGTTTGAGCAGCGTTGTATAACCCGAAAGTCGTACGCGTGAACTCGAAAAGCCCGAAAGGTGTGCATAAAGTTAAAATTATAGTAACAAAATGTTGCTAACTTCGTTTCAGTGGTTCTCAAAATGCAGTGATTTATTGACTGTCGCCACGCTGTCCTAATGAGATCAGCTTTGCGCTAAAGAGGGCCCCGCTTGTTCCGTATGCTGAGGCGGTCGGAGAAAACTCCCGCCCACAACCTGTTCCCCACTTTTGAGCCAAACGTGAAGATCTTTATATCCGGCATTGGCAGCCCCTAACAACCTTCCCACTCATCCCTGAACCTTCACACTCTTCTTTAAAAAGAATCATGAGTCAGGACTTGCCGAGCCCGGCTGACATTAAATCCTCCCCAATTAAAGACCTACTTGTCTGCTCAGGGTGTCAGAGCGCCTTTTGCAGTAGGTAATGGGGTTAATAAATAAAAAAAACCACCGCTGAAATCGGGATAACTGAAGGTTCAATCGTCTTTATGGAAGTTTTCTGAGGAGCCAAGACCGAATCGCCGAACACACTGAAGTACAATCTTGCTTATTCGCTCGCCAAACACAAATAACCGGTAGACGACACGCATGTCACAGACAGTACTACCAACCTAATAATAAAAATTAACTCGATTGACAAACTACAGCACGTTCAATTCAAAATTTACACCTGGTATAGTAGATCGTGGTGTGGTGCAAAGTTGCTTGGTTAGGTACTGTGTTTTAATCTAAACAAAGGCTTCAGTAAAAGTATAAGTGGGTAAAACAAGTGTATGAACATCAATTACATACTTACATAAGTTTACGACAGTTTCGTCGATTCAAGGAGAATTTTGAAAACGGTCGTCAAATAATTACAATAACATTCGAAAAGTGGTGGAAAAACTGCTTAACGATAAAACACATTTTCAGAATTCCAGGGCGCGCCGTTCTTCAATTCCTGTTCGAAAACCGTTACAGTAATTAATCACTCGCCATATGTACCCTATATCTGTCTCCACGCGATTTTCCATTTTACTTAAACTTATATCCAATGGAAAGGTGTCCCAACAAATGCATTGCAGCCACTGAAACAGTCGGGGGGAGGGGGCGGTAGCCTGATTAATACACCTCTTCCTCCCAGAAAATCTAATAAAAATTTGACGGAACGGGGTGCGTACACGGAGTACACGAATCACGGACGATGCGAATAGACACTGCCATAAAAATTAGCAAAATATTTGCATGGCTAAAAAGTTTACGGGCTGTAAGCGTGGTGTTTAATTCGATTTAATTAAAAAAGAATCCACATAACTACAGAAAGAAACTAATAAAACTATTTTGTCACAGACTTGTTTATTTATAAAAATAAAATAAATTACTTTTGATATAACCTCTTCACATAATTAAAATTAATTAAAAAGTGGCATGAAAGATGTTACTTCTGGCAATCTTCGACTATGTTTTTTTAAGAAGCATTACTTTTTGAATTACACTTTGTAAAAAATTACTTTAATATATCCTCAATAATATACATTTTCCTGATCCTACATAATTTATGTAGTTATTCGCTAAAAATTACTTTTTTACTACCATTGCAGTGGTGTTGTTCCCTTATAAATGAAATAAACAGAGCCAAATGAAAGTCTATTAGATCTATGGAGGATATCACATAAAAAACAACATGCCCGGTACTCTATCTTAACGGTCGTGTGGAAAGGACTGCGTATTGTGCAACTTTGTAAGCCGTTTTGGCCAAGCAAAGATAGTCTTACAAAAAGAAATGAATTGAACTATTTTCGTAGCATTGTGCTTTCAATTTCCAATGTAACATGAAAATACTCTCAAGTACCTCTCAAGTTAGCGTCTGCATCATATGCGGAAAAATTCCCACCTGGCTGGAATATTGCTTACAATACAATGAGATACTGCTATTCTAAACAACCTCACAAAATCTCACATCGATACCATGTAAACTTGCTGTTACACAGGGCTTGAAAAAGGGTGAAAACCAGTTTTCCGCCAATATCTCGCAAAATATTAATTTTTTTCTGCAGAAATTAAATCAGATATAATTTGTATTGAAAAAACTGGTTTTCACCCCTTTTCAAGCCCTGTATAAAGTTAAGCTTATATGGTATCGATGGAAGATTTTAAGGGTTGTTTAGAATAGCAGTATCTCGTTGTATGTAAGAATCCAGCCAGGTGGGAATTTTTCCGCATATGATGCATACCATATGCTAACTTAACTGGGATGTTTATGAAAACATTGAAAATTGAAAGAACAATTTCTTCATTCGTTTATAATAAATTATTCATTTTTTATAAAATTAAATCTAAAAAAATAAAAATCTATACCATACTAATATATTATAAAGCGAGGGTGTTTATATGCAAGAGGTAATTTCGGACACGAGTGGACCGAGTTTAAAAATTCATTCTAAAAATGTAATGCAGATTGTCATAGGTTACATTTTATCCCGGGAAGATGTGGGGTTCCCACTGGAAATTTATACTAATTATATCTATACTGGCTGTAGTAAGTAATAACGTGTTAACCTTCCATTCCGGATGTCCCAGGTTCGAGCACCACCGGCGCCGACCCGTGACAACAAATTCCAATAAAGGACGATTGGGAGTAACAGAGTATTAGAGTTAGTGCGTTGCGATAACGTGGATAGTGCTTAACATGAACAACCGCTTATAACGTGAACAGAAAGTCTTATGTTGACTCGTTAATGGGAACAAATTTTACAAATATTTAAAGAAATGACTGTTACAGTTATATTCCGCTAAAAAAATATTGTGTGATTATAAGTATTGTCACATACTAAAACAGAAAAATGCCTAGATGACTGCCTGAATTTTTAGACAGTGATTCCATGAATATTTTGTTCCAGAGGTAAAAAATGCTTTTCAGAAAATAACGTAGGTATCCTTTACTTTTAATATTTAATTTACGTTCTTTTTTTAAAACAACTGGGATTGTCAGATATAGCATTCCTCTTACTGGATAATGCTTTATCGCATCCTTGCCTAAAACATCGGATAGAAAAATTATAACTTAATTTATGCAACCAAATACAACCGATGGATCAAAACATCATCCTACTAAGCTCTTTTATCGGGAGATCTTTTTAATATGATTAGTCGTTAAAGTTGTTAACACTGAAGGTCGCCGTGCAAAATTGTATACAGGGAGTTTCAGATCTGACGTGCCAAAATGAGTGGGGTGATAGATCTCACCTAGGCAAACAAAAACTTGTATGGGTGGGGGACAATCTCAACCGTTTTGGAGTTACAGTGTAATTCATAAATTTCAGTTTTTCATGGTATACACATTACTCTTTTATTTTTATCTTTTGATCTACCCAACACAGCGACATCAAACAAACTACCTACTATCCCAATGACCTTTCCAAAATTGTCAACAATGTGGGTCTAACTGATACCATTGCAGTACAGTCACTTCCAAAAGTGAAAAAAATTGTTTGCGATTACCTAAAATTAAGTATTTTTCCAAATTTTCTCCGTAATTCATGTAATTAGTACACCTGGTTTTTATTTTTATTGGATTGCTTATTTTATTACCTTTCCTTAACATGGCAAGGCAGAGAAAGTGTGTAGAAATTTATTAGTAGAAATCCTATCGGAGAATATTATATAAGACAATAATTTAAAGAAATTAAATTCAAATTAATTCTAAAATGATTTTTATTGAATTTGAAAATAATTACAATTAATCTTGATAAGTTACAAAAGCTGTTCAAGATGTCTACCGATCACACTGTTACTCCCAAACGGTTGAGATTGCCCTCCACCCTGCCATACATTTCTTTTTTGCCTAGGTGAGATCTATCACCCCACTAATTTTGGCACGTCAGATCTGAAACACCCTGTAAAGGTCCGAACCAATATTTCACCAAAAGTGATAGAACGTGTTGGAAGCCATTATTAGCGCCTATTAAAAGCCAATATAATGATTAAGGGGACTTTTATTTTCATAATTGAAAAAAATACACTTTTTAATTTTTTTTTTTGTGAAACTGATTCCCTTTGGGCATTTTTATAAACCATATTAAGAATATAAAAAAATAATTTTTTTAATTTTTTTGCAGTTTTAGTACATTTTGACCACTGTGGGAAAAACATGGACTAACGAAGGCCTTTCGATTGCGACGTTTTACCCCCAGTCCGGAATATTGTGAAGTTGGCCCGGAAATTTTGTTTTTCATATAAAAAAAAATGAGAGGGGGAAAAACGAAACCAATTGGGGGTAAAATGTGGTCTAACGATAGACTATCGTTTTACCCTCCAGCCCGAAAAAAATTCAGGCCAACTTCACGCACCTAATCTAGCTCAGAAAATTTGTGTATAAGGAGGGGGTAGGGTTAATTCGCTACATTTTAAGCATATTTTTGATAATTTTTTTTACCATATGGTAAATTGAATAAATTTATAAATTGAACACATAATTAAGTATCATTTCAAGAATATCCAGTTAAATATTCAAAAATAATCTTCTGATAGCAAATCTTCGCACACTCCTAAAAAAAAAGATAGATTGCGGTGGACATCATAACTCATCACTGGATCATCCGAAATCAAAAAATCGAAAGTATTTGCTGAGTTTTTCGAGGTAATGACGTCGAGATTTTTTTTTACGATTTTTTAGTTTTTGGCAGCACTTAGAAGTCAAAACAACGACTGGAGGATGCAATAAAAGGAGATGTTACTAAATGGTAAATCTGCTATATGGTATACATTTTTTAACTTTATTTAGGAAAAAAATACAGTAAGTAATTATTATCCCAAACTTTTGAGACAAATTTTCGACATTGAAATTTGAAATGCTAAGAAAATATTTAATTATCTTGGATATAATAAAGATATCAAAATAAGAGTTGTTACAATTTCTTTGTTTAAACCTGTGAATTTAAATAATATAAATAGCTTATCAGAATTTTATTTCCCAGTTTAGTGAATTCGCACTTTAGACGTAGGTTCACCAAGAATTATTAAATATCCCAAACTTCTGAGACAGACTGCATGAACCTACCAGTAGGTAATTATCCAACTTACAAAAGATATTATAATTATGCGCCCGACATAGCCGACAACTTTGCATTATTTTTTGAGGGCGCCTTTTCATCTGGCAGCTTTGTGCCTTCCCTGGATGAGTTTGGTCATATCCGGGGCCGTCCGGCTGCCCCCATTGCTTTGCTCATTATATCTCGTGGTATTATTATGGATGGTATCAATGAGCTTAAACTGGACTTTTCTTTTGGTCCTGATGGTGTTCCACCTGCGTTCTTGAAATCCTGCTCTGACGCCTTACTCACTCCGCTGGTACTCATCTTCAACAAATCTTTTCAGGCCGGTAGATTTCCTACGTTATGGAAGAGCTCCTTTATAATTCCAGTTTATAAAAAGGGGCATAAGAACTTAATAACAAATTATAGGCCAATTGCGAAGCTTTCTTGCATACACAAGTTGTTCGAATCTGTTATACTATATATTCGCAGCTTGTTGGGCAGTGTAAGGGGTTAATCTCATCTAATCAGAATGGCTTTCTGCCTCGCAGATCGACGACAACTAACCTGCTTGAATTTACATCCCGCATAATCTCTG
Source organism: Leptarthrus brevirostris (assembly GCA_964036015.1). Classification (NCBI taxonomy): domain Eukaryota; kingdom Metazoa; phylum Arthropoda; class Insecta; order Diptera; family Asilidae; genus Leptarthrus; species Leptarthrus brevirostris. The sequence goes on along the minus strand of OZ038376.1, from coordinate 10,361,812 downwards.
CCTTCCAGCGAGGTCTCCAGACCGACTGCGTCTACACTGACTTTAGCAAGGCATTTGATAAGCTCCCTCACTCTGTGATTATAACTGGAAAAGCTGGGTTTTCCGCCACTATTGCTCGACTGGATCCGCTCTTATTTAAAAGATAGGACATACCGAGTATCTTTCCGAAACAGTTTATCTAGATTTATTAGAGCTTCATCTGGTGTAACACAGGGTAGCCATCTGGGGCCGCTGCTGTTCATTCTTGCCATTGATGACATTGTCCCTCTGATTAGGCACTCCAAAGTCTTAATCTATGCTGATGATATGAAGATCTTCTCATGTGTTAGAAACAGTTATGATTCTTCCTGCATTCAGGATGATTTGAATATCTTTAAGGTTTGGTGTGCCTCAAATGGCCTGCAGCTTAACCTGGATAAATGTGAAGTTATGTCATTCTGTAGGAACCTCAATCAGCTCGTCTTTGATTATACCTTGGCGGAAACTACTATCCGTCGTGTGGAGTCCGTTACTGACCTTGGTGTGAAGCTAGACAATAAACTCGATTTCACTCTGCACATACACTATATCGTGTCTCGGAGTAACTCAGTTCTGGGTTTTGGGAGTTTTCTGATCGACTGACCCTTATTCACTTATTTTTCTCCTTGGTTAGACCGGTTCTCGAGTATGCATCTCAGGTTTGATCACCTTGCTATGCGTTTCATTCTAGATGCATCGAGTCGGTGCAGCGGAACTTTGTTAGGTTCGCACTAAGGGACCTCCCGTGAAATGATCCATTAAGGCTTCCTCCTTATGAGGATCGCTTCCGATTGCTTAATATGCACTCGTTGGAGGAACGACGTAAAATTGCTGACCTAGTATTTATTCACCAGCTTCTGTACTCGAATATAGATTCTCGCACTCTCGCAGGTTTGGTTACTTATACTTGTCCATTCTCGGTCTAACTATGGTATGCATGAGTCTATTAATCGCATCTGTAGAGCCGTGAATATGTGTCCTATTTTTGACCTGGCTCTTACCAAGGATTTGCTTAAATGATCTCTGTTATCTGTGCACCCCTGATTGTAGTGTTTGGACGTGTTTCACTTTTTTGTTTACTAATATTTTTTTTTTGCATGTTGGTGTGGGAGCTTCATTCACCTCAATATATGTTATATTCTGGTGAATAGGTCAATTGATTCCAGGCTTCTGCCTGTGAAGTGCGCCTTCTGAGTTAGAAGGGTTAATTCTATACATTCCGAAAACTATCCTCGTAAACAACAGAAAGTGAATATCTTGGAAACGCAAGCTGGCCCATCTTACGAAGATTACATTCAAACCTGTGAGAACGAGTTTAGTGACGATTGTCCTGTGGAAATCGACGAAGAGAATCCTGAACTAAATTTTTGAAGGAAGCCTCTCTAGCATTCCATACTTACTTTAGAATATAAAACAGATCCTCAAGTTCTTAATAGATACAGGGGCTAATAAAAATTTTGTCACACCTGAGTTAGCAATAAATAGAAAACCAACAGAAAATCCTTTCTTAATTCAGTCGGCTGCAGGAGAATTAGTGATAAAAGAGAACATTTCCAACTCTTTGCAAATATCGGAATACGTTAATAAATTTCTTTGTTTTACCTGGACTAAAAGCATTCAACGGAATTATTGGGGACGATACTCTAAAAGAAATGGAGGCCGTAATTGACAGAAAAAATAATCTCATGATAATTAAACCAAATATCATATTACCTATGAAAGAGAAACAATCCATCCAAGTTAACAATCTAGAAACCAGGGATAAACATCGAACCAATAAACGATCACGAAGCAGCAATTACAAACGTCGAAGCTGAAATCAAAACAACAACGGACGCACCAATTTACACTAAATCGTACCCTTATCCAGCTAATATGAGAGGCGAAGTGTCCCTATAATTCACCGATCTAGATCGTTGAAAAGAAAATGGACGCATCAGAAGAGAAAAAATATAGAATGGTGATTGACTTCAAAAGATTAAACACTGTAACAACATCTGATACCTATCCTATACCTGATATATCCAACACCATAGCTAGCTTAGGGAAATCAAAATTTTTTACAACCCTCGATTTAACATCAGGGTTTCACCAAATTAGAATGAAGGAGGATATCCCAAAAACTACGTTTTGCACTATGAATGGGAAATACGAATTTACAAGGCTACCATTTGGACTGAAAAGTGCGCCCGCGATATTTCAGAGAATGATTGACGATGTTCTTAAGGAATACATCGGAAAAATATGTTATGTCTACATTCATGACATATTTATCTTTGGGAAATCTGAATCCGAACATCTACGAAACATCGAAAAAATATTTGCGAAACTAAAAGAAGCTAATTTGAAGGTAAACTTGGACAAAACAGAGTTCCTAAAAACGGAAACAGAATTTTTGGGGTTTATAATTACCAATCAAGGAATTAAGCCGGACGAAAAAAAGGTTTCATCTAGAAAAAGAATCAAACCACCAGACAACCTGAAGGATTTGAAAAGCTTCATTGGACTAACATCATATTACCGACGTTTTGTTAAGGATTTTGCAAAAATCGCCAAACCACTGACCAACCTCACTCGAGGAGATAATGGAAAAATCAAATCGAACCACTCTAAACAAATTAAAATTCACATGGGAGAAAAAGAACTGAAAGCGTTTAATGACTTGAAGCAACTTCTACAAAAGTGGGCTAAGAACGGAGTCCTGAGGGACGCCACTGTGTAATGGCATCGGGTTAGATAGGGACCTCTGTATCTTAACAGTCCGACTACGTCCACCTAAGAAGCTGTTTCTTAGCCTTGCAGCAGATGACGAAAAATTGAATTTATTTATAAGTTTATAAATTAGCTTTTGATGATTCACGGAATCAAACGCTTTGCTAAAATCAAGTAAGACTAGAATTGTAACAATATCCCGGTCAAGATCTTCGTGAATATCACTAGTTACTTTCAATAAATTTCATAACCTGTTTAAACAAAATCTTTTCCAATGCTTTAGCTAGAAAACTCAACAAACTGACGGGACGAAAGTCGCCAGGCTCAGATGGAGACGCCTTTTTAGCGATAGGAATAACAAGTGCCTCCTTCCATTTCGTAGGAAATTGAGACGTGGTTAAGCAAAAATTAAAAATATGTACCAATTGCGTTGACTTTAAGGAATTCGGGGGGTAATATGTCAGGACCTGTGGCATTTGACTTGATAGAGTAAACAGCTTCAAGAACTTCATGCCTATCAACACATCGAAACGCAAATCCATCTCTTTATACTATTGAATAATTGTTGTGCACTAGGCCGATTATTATGATTATTGGTAAAAAAATTATTTAAACTATTCGGATCCATGTTAACTCTTTCGCACTACTTTGTATCTGTTATGCATGTTTATATGGCGTGTTCTCTTATATTGTTTGAGCAAAAAACGGGCAAGGGCAGCGAAGATTACGTACCTTAAAAATTTTTTTGGGACATGCTTTTCAAAAAAATATGAGAGGGAAGTTCGCAAAATATCCACCTTTTAATCCACCAAGTTGCTTTGAAAGAGTGAATTCCACGACATCTCATAGCAATCCTCCATTAGAAGTTTTTTATTAATATTTTTGAAGTCACGGTACGAAAAACTCACACTACCTGGCAAAGGACCTAAGTTCATTTTATAGACTGAGAATAGAAAGTCATGGTCAAAGTTGCTAGTGCTATTTGACTATAAAATAATACATTATGTTTGTTGGTAGAAAGTATGTAATCAAGCTGAGATGGTGATCCTGAGTTAAAGTAGGTAGGCAGACTATTGATTACCTTGATATCGAGGGTCTGAAATAAGTAAAGCATATTTTCAATTGTTAAACTCGGACTGAGAGCATTGACATTAAAGTCACCACATATGATAAGATTCTGATATCTCAACTCAAGAGACGAGACAGTATCAGGGAATTCCTACGCTTTTTCCATACTGAATCTATAAGGAGGGCAATAGACGCTCAGAAGAACGCATTTCTCAGAGCCTGTATTAATTTCAATTCCTAAAAATTCTAAGTCGTTTTCAGGTAAGGAAGAAGCAACAATAGACGCCATTAGAGTGTTGTGAACATATATAGCAACACCGCCACCTATCCTACCAACACGATCATTTCTAAAAATGGTGTAATTGGTTATTGAAACAAGTCCTGAGCTCACATTCTCGTTCAACCCAGTTTCGCATAAAATCAGAGCATGAATTTTAGCACCGAGAAACATTTCCTGCAGCTGACCAGTTTTATTTCTCAAACTTCTTACGTTCATGTAAATAATTTTTAATCCGAAAGCACGTGAAGCAAAAATATTACACAGCGCTCTAACTTTATCCAGGGGTGAAAAACTATCGGCCATGGTTAGAAACAAACAGAAAGGGATTATACTAATTTTAAGAATAATAAAATTAATAAAATAATAATAATTAAATTAAATTAAATAGCAAATAAAATAAGTATAAAATACAAGAAGGCATTATCAGAAAAGTTAAGTTTTAATCCATAATCAAAATTTAAGTGATATAAAATTCGAAACAATATTAATAAAACATATCGACATCCAACTCCCTCCTTTTATGCTTCAGATATGTATTGTTCCAGGGCGTCAATACTTATGATCGGTGTCAGTGCATCAGCTTCTGCGTACTTGATGTGCACAATACCATTGCGTGTGAAAGCAGAGTGGATCAAAGCATTTCTCTTACAGTGAGTTGCCTTGCGTAGGATTTGCTGATTATTTCGAGTCAGGCTTTCATTTGCAGGTTGGGTAAATTTGGTTTAGTAGCACTTTGCACCGCTTAAATTTTTGCAGAAACATACGTTGTTCACTGGCCGTGGAGAATTTAAATATTAGTGGTGATGAGCTTTTTGGATTAACCTGCCCACGACGTTTGAGTCTAGCTCGAAATGAAGTTGAATAAGGAGAGAGCTCATGGTTCACCAAAGAAGAGATTTTTTCCATTAGTTGTCTAGTTTGAAATGAAGTTGAATAAGGAGAGAGCTCATGGTTCACCAAAGAAGAGATTTTTTCCATTAGTTGTCGTGGGTTCTCATCACTTGTATATGGTATACCACTGACAACTGCATCGTATAGTCTATGAGCGCGATCAATATTGTCAAGTTTCTGCTGGGCTTCGAACAATTTCAGAATTGAAAGTTGCGACGACACCATCCAGCTTATGCGAGAGAAGCTCTTCGAAATGCTCAAATTTTTCCGAAATTAGCTGTGACAGACTTTTCAGCAATTTCTGTTCAATCAGTTCGAATGCGTCTGTGAAGATCACTGAGCTGGATCGAACTGCAGTACTTGGTGTGCTGTTGCTGTCAATCCTTTCTCGTTGCTGATCTCTCAGATTACCTCTGGTATTACGTGTAGAAAGGGCAAAAAAGGTCGGGTTTTTTTTCACACTGTCGCCATTTTATCAAAAATCACTGAATTTTTCTAACAATGGTCCATGGCCTCGCAAATTTATTCTACTTTGCAAATAACTTTGATTTTTGTGTTTCAAATAAAATAAACGCGTGGATAATAGCTGAAAAAGTCGAATTATACATTATTTACCTTCTTCTGTGAGAAAAAAATCATAAACTTCAGCCACTTTTCAGGCTGCTCGACTAGAACCTACCCTTAAGTGACAAATCCGGGGTATAAGGAAAGGGCGGGTGGGTATGTATTTATAAAAGTGGATATTGATGTATGTATTCCAGCAAGCCTGCAATGCCTGGAGCAATATACACCAAACTTAGTACACATTTTAATTACAATCTCTAAAAAATACTCTGGGAATAAGGCTATCGCTCGAAAGATTCCAAATGAAGTGGAGCGGTATACAATTTAAGTGTAACAATGGTCAAGTAAATGGAAGCAATTTTATAGGAAGGAACAATATTAAAATCATAATTCATATCAAATTTCATAAAATTTATTTTATTTCTATTCACATAATATCTGGATCGTCTAATATGCACATTATAATGTCCGTTAACTGGGCTCTGCCATTTTTGAAAAAATAAAAAATTAGATTTGTGCCGTATTGTGCTAGTGTTGTGCTGCAATGTGCTGCTTCCCAAAAATTTTTATCACTAATAAAAAAGATTTGGCAGACTAATTAAATAATTATGGTTGGAGATAGCCCCGCCATTTTTCAAATAATTTTATGTGACATTCTTTTCGTATACTTTGTATACGTTGTGCTATGGTGTGCTAATAATAAAATTAATTTTTTGCTGACACAAAAAATATATTATTTTAGGAAAATAAGTTAGCCCCATTTTAGATATAAATTAAGAAAAAACATTTTTCGTATTGCACTCGAGTTGTGCTGCATTCAAAAATCTGTCAACTTGAATACTAAAAACTTTTTGAAAAAATTGTTAGCCCCGCCATTTTTGAGAAAATAAAAAATTTGAGTTGAACCGTATTGTGTTTTAGTCGTATCATATTGGACATCAGCCGACAGCAACAGGACAGGCAACAGCAAAAAAATTTCGCTACCGGCTGTATCAGCTTGCACATACACGACAGCATACTTTTACCGAACAAATGCCACTGCGAGAAACGTCAGTTCGGAGTTAAAAGTAAAAAGTTAATCGTGCTGCCCGCGAGATGGCACCACAAAATTAGGATTAGAGATAACTCCGCAGCAAAAATTTTTCTGCTGACGAGTCGAGTCACGTGATTCGGATTAGCCAATAAGAACACTTTACTGCTGCTGTTGCTGACGACAGTAGTGCAATCTGATACTGCCTTTAGTGTTGTGCTGTAATGTGCTGCTTCGCAAAATTGTTTATCACTAATAGCAAAAATTTTGCAGATAAATTCAATAATTATGGCAGGAGATAGTCCCGCCATTTTTAAAATAACGTCATGTGACATGTTTTTCGTTTACTACTCGAGTTGTGCTATGGTGTGCCACTAATAAAATTTATTTTTTGCTCATACAAAAAAAAATAGCGCACTAATATAATTTAGGAAAATAGTTAGCCCCGCCATTTGTGCTGCATTCCAAAATTCTTCAACTTGAATGACGAAAATTTGGCACACACAAAATTTTTTGAAAAAGGACAAATTTTATTAGCCATACATAAAAAAATATGTGTGTTATATATTAAATAGATTCCAAAAAAAGCATTTCCCAATTCCTTACCTTAAGATAGCGAAACAATTGAGTGTTGTTTTCTATTACCTTTAGATGTCGCTCCACTCTCCCTTACAACTCTGCTTTAATCGGAAAAAATTCATTGGCTCATCATATAAAAATTACAGGAGCTGTTTGTCCGGCCGTGGACCCTGGGAAAAACGGAGACGTCCTCGCAAAAACGCTGCACAGCCACCATTTTGAAATTAATCCCTTTAAAAAAATTATTGTATACAGTCACTGATATGTATGATAAATATCCTTTTTTAAATCTCGACTTATTTTGTAGTTTTTCTGAAAAAAATCCCCAAAATAGCATATTTTTTCGGCCTATAGAGTGGCCTAACCCCCTCTGTGGATTTAATCTTAACGCAGCTTAAAGAGAGTTTTGCTGTCGATAGGTGGCCGATTTCTCACTGTCGACCCTAAAAGGTGGGAATTCAAAATAAAACACGGCAATTTTCTTTTTTGGTTTCTATCGAAACCAGCCGTAGCCACGAAAACCTCTTATCCTGTATTTTACCCCCCAGCACTAGCGAAGTCCCCGCCTTCGTGGACAATGGGCTACTTTCCGCCCTTGTTGCACAATGTACTATAATTATTTCTCTGCAATGTAAATCTAATGATAAAAAAAATTATACTTTTAAGATTAGGTGAAGGAATTTAAAGTTACTATGTAGAAAAATATCGCCCTGCAATGATTTATTACGCCTAAAGGACGTAAAGCTTATTTTAACAATATTCGACTAGTTCGTAAACGCAGATTTCACTGTTGCTTCATCTGCATGATTCAGCAATTTACATTGTTTCTTTGAATTTGATAATGCCAAAGCTCAGGCGATGCGCTAAGGTGGCAGAAAAGGAATTAAGGGTAAATGTTAAGGAATTTCACAAGAGAACAATTTAGGAATTACATAATAAGATGGGAAATCCAATAAAAATAAAAAAATGGGCGTACTAATTACATGAATTTCGGAGAAAATTTGGGAAAATGCTCAATTTTAGGTAATCCCAAACCATTTGTTTCACTTTTGGAAGTGACTGTACCTGCAATTGTAGGAGTTATATCAACATTGTTGACAATTTTGAAAAGGTCATTGGGAGAATACTTTTCTAGGGTTTGACGTCGCTGTGTTGGGTAAATCAAAAGATAAGAACAAAAGAGTAATATGCATACCATAAAAAACTTAATTTTATGAATCACATCGAACAACAGCATACCCATACACCCTTAAACTCCCAAATGGTTGAGATCGACACCCCCCCCCCTGCCATACAATTTTTTGTTTGGCAAGGTGAGATCTATCAACCCAATCATTTTGGCACGTCAGATCTGAAACACCCTGTATTCTAAGACTTTTCTTAAAATGAAAAAATTAAGATCTTCAATTATTTATCGAAAGTGAGCGCAGAAGTAAAATAATTGCGTCACAGAGTAACCAACGAAATTAATTACCTACGTTCAAAATGCAAAACCAGAAAAGAATGGTGGCAACTTCTTTGTGAGCGCTAATGCCGCTGGGGTAACGAAGTGCTAATAGCAGTTATCTAAAAAAAAACGGTTTTTCTTGAATAAGAGCACAATTAAAAACAAATTACAGTTTAATTTGAAAACTATCAGCTTTGATCCATTCTTGTTCGCTATACTTTGTTTATTTCCGCGACACAAGTCGCAAGGTAGAGATGTAACTATAAGTTGCCAAGTTACTTCATATCATCATCAGAGCTCCTGCAATTAACTTTCCCATCTCAATCTGCATTACAAACAAAAGTTGTGCCCGATTACTGATTCAGTGTTGTTTTATTGCCGAAACAATTTCGGTCTTAGATTCAGTGACCATTTTCCTCTTGTCTTTCGTAACACAGAGCACGCTCCTAAATTGCTTGGACATTATAAGATCTGCCAATGATTATAGATATTAATCAGGCGGTAAGAGAATTACCTGAAAAGGGTTATTTTGTGAAGAATGAAACCGTGAGCTAATGCTTTGGAATTGGAAAGTATTTGTGGGTCGAGATAAATTAATGCTTGCGGTTGAGTTTGTAAAGAAATTTTCAGTTTGAGGTTATGTTTCAAAAAAAGTTTGGAATTAAGAGAAAGTAACTTAGATGGAAGCAAATAAGTACCTAATTTTATTATTTTGTGGAAAACTAAAGAAATGGCAGTCTTCGTCTAATCAAGGAACAACTTCTGAGGTTAAATTTCTACGTATTTACAATGCTTCAGCTAAACCAATAAGACAGATCAAGACAAGACAAGTCTTAAAATTCCTTTAGTGGTGGCTACAAAAGATACTCAAAGAATGAACGATAGCACATGCACAAAAATCAAAGCGAAATTGAAATAATACTAGTGAGAAAAGTTTGACCTGGCCGTCACATCACTGAGCCGTTTATTAGGACTCGACTAGAGTGGCAAAGGTAACCTTGTGCGAGCCTTGAGGTTCACACACCAACTTTCCAGTATGAGGAATATTGAATAGTTATTATGCATAAATATTAATAACAATAATAACACAGAACAGTAAACATTTTAATCATTGAAAAAAAACGGAGTTAGATGGATTAGTTGGTTAGCACGATCACCACGCCATGGGTCCAGGTTTCGAGACTCGGTCTCTCCGCGAGTTTTTAATACAAATAAAAAAAATCCACTCCTGCTCTGGGTAGTTGTCTACACTAGGCGACAGAATGATAGACGCATGTTGTGTTTTCATGTTTTTTTGTAAATATTATTAGGAATATTAATACAATTATTGTGTAGGTATTCCACAGGAACATATGATTATTTGTTGCACAGCAAAACAAATCTATGAGTGATTTTAGAAAAATTTTTATCGGAAATGTAATTTCACTGTACGACAGTATTATAAACGCAAGATAAAAGAAACCATCATTGAATGCTTAACCTAAGTTTATTAATAATAAGTATGCTTTCCGTTAGCTTTCAGTAATTCATAAATTCTATTTGGTAATGTACCATATAATTTTGGAATATTTTCGGGTGGGTCAAGCTGGCACTGTCACATACTAAAAATTTAAAAAGCGACACGGCAAAATAATGTGTTCTTTATAAGCTAATTTTGTGCCCAAATAAAAAATGTTGCGCTCGATAATTAACGCGGCAAATCACAGTTGTAATTTCCCGTGCCAGCTATCGGAAAGCTAGCACTACCTCTCCCCTGGCGGGGTTATACTTGGCCTTGGATAAAAAATAACAGCGTTAAAATTAAATGCTATTTATGTGCTTTAAAATAGCCGGGACCGATTTTCGAAAAAATCATTCCTTGCATAAAAAAACCATTATAAGAAATTGCTCATTCTAAACCAGTGATGGCTAAAGCTATATCCGCGGGCAAGTGAGCTTTTAAGCTTTTATTAATTCGTATATGCACTTGTTTGGCTGTGTTCGGTTTCCTGTTTTTGCGTTTTTCAATCCTTAAAACGTAGAAAAGTGAAAAAACTCTTCACTTTTAAGTTCTTTTGTAAGCAATTATACAATATCTTAAAAAGCTTTTAAGCATTCCTCATATTAAGTAGTGAGAGTCTGGCCATCACTGTTGTAAACGGGGTGTGAAAAATTCAAATGCCAAAGAGTGAAGAAAGAAATGATTAATTCTAAATTTTGAAGATTTCGTTTTCGTAAATTGCGTACCCAGCCAAACAAGTGCATATACGAATTAATAAAAGCTTAAAAGCTCACTTGCCCGCGGACATAGAATGATCAATTTCTTATAGGGGTTGTTTTTATTCAAGGGATGATTTTTTTCGAAAATCGGTCCCGGCTTTTGTAAAGCACATAAATAGCACTTAATTTTAACGCTGTTAGTTTTTATCCAAGGCCAAAAATAACCCCACCAGGGGAGAGGAAGTGCTAGCTTTCCGATAGCTGGCACGGGAAATTACAACTGTGATTTGCCGCGTTAATTATCCAGCATAAAATTTTTTATTTGGGCACAAAATTAGCCCATAATGAGCACATTATTTTGCCGTGTCGCTTTTTTTAATTTTTAGTATGTGACAGTGCCAGCTTGACCCACCCGATATTTTCTGCCATTCAGCCGACATTGCCTTTTTAGCTCATCTGGTCCTGCCGTTTGCATAAACGTTACGAGACAACACGCCCCACACGTTCTCAATAATGTTGAGGTCTGGTGAACGCAGTGGCCATTGAAGAAGAGTTATATTCTCTGAAGAAAACCAGTTTGTCACTAGCTTAGCTGTATGGGCTACAGCGTTTTCCTGTTGAAATATTAAGTTTTTTTCATAATGTCATCAAAGTACGAGATTTTTTCTTCCAGTAATTCAACGTAGATTTTTGCATCCACTCTAGATGGCATAAAACACATATGGATTCTCGTGTTATACGTAATTGCTGCCCAGATCATAATGGTGCCACCGCCCATTTACGGAACCCATCCGGGCCGTCTAAATTAAACTTTTTTTGAGCTAAGAACACAACGTTTTTCCATTGATTTGTCCACGAAATGTGTGTTCTCGAGAAATTTAATCTATCAGTTATATGCTTGGCTGTTAGCACGTGTTTGCGTTTCAATTTTTTACGTTTTATAGTTTCGGTACTTTTTAAGACCCTTTGAATAGTAAGGTAGAGTCGCCAAATTTCGTCCCCAAACCTAATTTCGTCCCCTTCAATATCTCCTTTTTTAAAAACCGCCATCTATTATCAGTGACCCGAACCGAAAGCTAGTTGCATCAGTCGGCCATTGTGTAGAAGTGAGTGCGCCACGACGTTCGTACAGACAGAAATTCGAAAATCAGAAAAAGGGTTCAAGGTAAGTTTTTCATTTAAATATTCTCTGATTCCATAAAATATTGAGATAACTGACTTATTGATACAATTTTATTGTCAAAGTTAACTATTAATATCTCAGATGTTAATCGATTAAGTAAAATTTTCAGGTTATGTCACGTTTTTTGCTTAAATGGATGCGACAAAATAAATAGAAATTTCCTAATATCGTCCCCCTACGTGAACCTAATATCGTCCCCGGGACGGTATTAGGATCTATCGTATAGTGAACACAACGGTCATGTCACTTCATTTTGCATGTAACTTGAGAAAAATGAATGAAAAGGAAAAACAAATGACTTCCACCAAGTGCTGCTGAAAGGTAACTTTCTGAACTTGAGAAAGTTTTTTTTTTTATTTTTTAGATGCCGAAACGAAAACTATGGGATGCTGCACTATTTGTATGGAGAATTAGAAGTACCTACCTACCTAATTCACGTACTGATTATTGTGATCTCAATATCGTCCCCGGGACGTAATTAGGAGCCCAAAAATATATTTTCATAATTTGAGTATTTTTGTTAAAGCTATTTTATAACTTTCTCTAACAATGTTAAACCATTTTCGATTATTTTTAAGAATAAAGGAATATTGAACTTAACGTTTGATGTTTCATTTATTACTGTAGTATTTATTTTTATTTTTTTAGATTTGTTTTACAAAAAAGGGACGATATTTGGCGACTCTACCTTAATAACAAAACAAGCATAGTGCTTAATTGCAAAAGAAGTCAAGATCTTGGTGTGATTAGTTTTGGCAGCGATTTAACTTTTATAATACCGAGAAATTCATGAACATGAAAATTTCAAAATGAGATATCTCGACGAAAAAAAAAATATTTGAGCAAACTTAACGGAATTTGAAAGAGGAACCACCTGTACTATAAAATCCCACACATAGTTTTTGAAAATAAAAAAAAAACGCGGTGATACATAACCTTAAACATGTCAAAAAACAGTGTTTTTGCACTTTTAGGTTAGAATATCTCAAAAACCTGACGCGATAGAGCAATTCTGAGCCTGGATTCGGTTTCAGCGGACAACTATGCATTGTCCAGGGGGAAAAACCTCGCAGGCCTGTGTTATTATTTATTTTTGTCCTTTGCTTCCTATCCTCTAAATAGGATTTAAACCACCTAAGTTTTTTTTTTCCTAATCCCACACAGCCATAACTTTTTCAAAAGCACATCTTTATCCACTCTCTCAAATGTGCGTTTCAATTCCGCTGTTACTGCGTTACCAACATCCTAAATTTTGCTAGTAAATATTATCTATATCTATCTATCTAACTTAAAACAATATTGGATGAAGATTTGCAGAGATTGAGTGAATGGATAAAAATGAACAAACTCAATAAAGCTGAATATTTCCAAATCAAAAATTAATGAAGTTTGATTTACGTGATCAGGTTTCTGTGTATGTAGATTGGTCTGATATTTAATGTGTTCAGAGTTTTAAATAGCTTGGAACTAGTATTCACAGTAAATTAAAATTTAAAGAACATGCTAATTATATATGACAAAAAACTGGCAAAGAAGAAAGGATTTTGAGAAGCATAAGAAAATTCTTATCGTTTAAGACTGCAATATTGCTGTATAATACGCTAACTATGAGGGTCTATAAGGGGGAATGTTGGCCTTAGAAATATGTTTAATTTTAGGTTGATCATGCCTCTATAATTTGTGCATATATTAATTTAATAAAGTGTGTACTTTACGTTTTCCCCAATATTGTTTTCACTGCTTCAATGAGTGTTTGTCATTAAGGGGTCATAAATTCATAGTATTAGCATTTTGGCCTTAAATCTACCCATTTTTAAGGTACCGTATTTCAAAAGAAAAAACAGAACCGTTATAGGATCACTTCGTTGTCCGTCTGTCTGTCTATCAAGAAAGACATTCGTAAAATTCAAATCAAAATATATAGGGTACTTCCTATAATCATGAAATGTGGCAAGAAGCAAAGTCACAGCACAAGTTAAAGAAAAAAAATTCGAAAATCGGTAATTTGTAGTAATGTCACATGAAAAAAGATTACCCTCGGTCGAGTCAAACTAGCATTTGTCCGGTTTTTGGTTAATCAACGTAGTGATGCGACACTTTTATCTTTACGTATGTTTTACGTGATTGTGTCCTTCACAATATATCTCAACTGAGCCTTGCGCTCATATTAAAATAATAGTTTGAGTAACCAAAAATGGGCAAATTTTAGGCTAAATTTATAAATTTATGACTCCCTAACGACAAACCATCATTATAGCAGCGAAAAAATATTGATGAAAACGTAAAGTACATACTTTATTAAATAAATATATGCACAAATTACAGAGGCATGATCAGCCTAAGTTAAACATATTTCTAGCGTCAAAATCCTCCATAGTGGGTCCACATCCTTTTACCACATTATTCATATTGTTCGAATTTTCTGTAAACGTGTTCTAGTGAAATTAAGGTTAGACTGGAAGTATTACAAAATAGAGCAATGTGGGTGATTTTGCGTTGCAAAATATACACAGCAGTTTCAAGAATGCCTAGATACATTACATTGGATGAGCAGATACATTACATTACATTGGATGAGCGTCATTCAAAGGCTTATGTTTGACGCCATGATATTTATATTCAAAGTAAAAAATGGGCTGTCAGTTGGCGAGGTTCAACCTTATAATCTTCTGAGGGCTAGATACTTGATAGATAGAATCGTGTGAGCTCGATAATGTATTGTATTGAGGGATGAAACTAGAACATATGTGTTTAGACCAGAATTAATGGAACTCATAAGAAATAGCGTTTGATCTTAGTTATGATTGAATTTAAAATGTAGTAAAACTAAGGATATCAATTTCTTTAATGTTTTAATTCTACACTGTATTATTATTGTAAACGGCTTATTGGACTAATAAATGAAATGAATGAATGAATCAGTATTTTAAACAGATGATACCAACTGAAAGGGCATTCGAGATATGTACATTTTGACTCAATCACATAACTCGTCTGAAACTTAACATATGAACTAAAAATAAATAAATAAAAACTTACCTTGATCAGTGTAGACATATCTCGCAGCAGTTATTATCCAAAGAAACAGAACGGCAGCAACATTGCAAGGACCCATGCCTTGAGAATTAATTGTCTCAACAACGATAAATTCCGATGACTGTTCCGAGACAGGTATTATTAATCCACAATTGTTTTACAAACAGTTATAGACACACTTTAATTTCTATATTAAATCTACTCACAGTAATTCGTTTTTTTCGCTTTGTTACTTTTTCTACGTCACAAATATTTTATGGGTACACACCAAAGGAAGAAAACTCCTGGAAGTAATACAGTGGAGAATAACCTCTGAAAGTAAAATAGGCAAGTAATCACAAAATTTAATAAAAACACTAAACACACTCGACGGAAGTTATTGGATTTATAAAGAGGCTTGAATTTTTTATAAACAATTTTTTGGAACAGGATGAGCATTTAATTCCTGACAGGATAATTTTGACGACATTTCACTGTGACGCAATTGAAAACAAGATAATAAGTTTTGTAGTTCCTTGAAATAGATTCCTTACAGAAATCAATTTTTGCACAAATTCTTTTACTGTAATAATATCCACAGTTCCTGGGATTTATTAAATGTTCCTTGACGTTTGAGCATATTTTAAATCACATTTTTGTAAAAAGTTGTCCAATTACCGCCACATTTGGGGTCTAAGAAATTTGATTACTTTTCAGTGTTTTAAAAATCTTAATGCTGACTTTCTAACATAAAACACTTTTCTTATATATGCACAAGCAGACACTTCTACTGGATGATTTTCGTACTCCTATGGGGACAACCTGGACTTGGACAAAAAGGATGCAATCAAAGCACCACTAGCACAAAAAAAACGAAACACCAATTTTTTCCTACATTTCACTTCACTGCGAACACTAAAAAAACTAATTCCATACAAAGTTCATTTATTATACTGTTGTGTGTTAATTTTTTATCAAGTTTTGTTTATAGTTATTGAGAAAATTCAAAAAGGATGCAGTTTCATTTAACACATATCGGCAAGAACATCTTGGCTGCCATTTTTAACTAATGCGATACAACACGGCGATGAATGTCAACGCGCGATCAAGTACAGAACAAAATCAAACAGGAATGGTCGGCAACGCAAAGGTAAATAGTGGAAACAGTAAAAGTATGATGTATTAAGCTTGAGGCAAGTGGGAGCAAAAGAGATGAAAATATGATATGGGAATTTAGTCAGAAGGGGAAAAAGAAAATTAGATAAACTTGTTCCTTTCTTTACTTGTACTATATTATGCGCAGGACTGTACTGCCAAGTGAAATGAATTTTTTACTCGTGAAATGTTATGTTAATTATAATTTTTTTTATAAATATAAAGAGTTAATTCGTGCAAAAAAAAAACATTAATTTAAATGGCTAATCGTAATTAAATCAAGCTAATTTATTTATTTATTGAATTTGCAACCAATTGAAGTACAAGCTTCCCCTATTACTTTTAAACACCTAAACAGAAACTAATTAAGGAGCCGACGAACAAGACCGGACAAATCCATTTTTGCAAATTTTACAGGTGAGTTCAAAATGTCACTACACTATATACCTTTTGTTCCGAAATATGTTTTTAAAGCTGTTGTTTTATAGCAATATTTAATCAGTCATCTTTCGAAAAAAAACTAACTCGGTGCAAAGTGGATTTATCAAGTTTTCTTTTGCTGCTCCTCAATTAATGAGATATAATTTAGTTGTTAAAGGGTAGCAAATTGTTTGCCAAATTAATTGCATTAATTATGAAATGTGATTTAATTTGAAGAAAGCAAGATTACTGTAATAGCAAATGAAGAAAATTGTTTAAACAAATAACTAAAGAACAAATGCACATTTGACTGGTCGTGGTTTAGTGTTCAATTTTTGTTTAAAAGATTATTCCAAGATCAAATGAATTAGTGACGCGATCAATCTTTTCGTATTTTTTAACATTGCTTTTTATGTTATTGCAAAAACCTTGCTTCATCGATTGTGGAAATAGTTTGATATTTTTAACCGCCTTTTAACAAATTACTGAACAATTGCCAAGTCGATTCAAAAGGAAAAAAATCCAGGCTGGCACTCGTTAGAGGAAGGGTTGACCAACAGTACCAAACATAATAATTTCACCCCTTCGCAGCACAGCAAAAATAAAGAGCAATCCTAAGTAACAGTTTGAAACTGCATGCCAAATAAAACCCCATCAAAGACTCAAACATTTCTAGTCTGATAACACTGGCCAGAGTCGCTGAGATGAGTTACTTTCCGTAGAAAACAAAAACTAAAATTACTCTCCCGCCTAAAATCTAGAATATTTACATTTCTGAAACATTTCTCCACATTGCAACGAATCTAATACAATCGCATGCCTTGTTACAAGAACAATTTTACGTAAACTGAATTTATTTAAACGTTAGGATGTGAAAGGTTCTTATTACTGTCATCCTCAATTCAAATTTCCCGGTGAACTGCACGCAAATATCTTTTCACATTTCCATACATCTCGTACAAGAACACTATTGTTTTTATGGAACCTTGTCTAATGCGATGACACTCGACTACGACAACGTCGCTGTAAATCCGAAACTAAACTAAACCCTGAACTCACCGGTCTTTTGTAAAGAGGGGAAGGGTAAACCATCGTTATTCGTGAACTCATGCAGTTGCTTTTCTAATTCTTTATATTTTGTTTTTGTATTGCCTAGGGGAAGGCAACGGCGATCGAATCAGCTTTTTTAGTGCACATGCTCTTGTAATTTGATTTAGTACTTCTCTTAGTAATGCCACATGTTAATACAAATTTGAAAATATTCAACATTATTTATGATTATTTTACATCTTCAAATGCAGTTTCTTGGAATTTTTTTTTAGTCAATCCGTTAAAATAATTGTTGGGCAATAATAAAATCTAAAAAGCTCATGTATACATTCAAATTGTTTATTCTTTACTACTTCCGCGCCCTCTTGACCTGAAAATACGAAACTAGTTTTGACAGACGTCTTCGAAATATAAACCGCTGAATAAATTTGTTTGTGATTACAAGTAATTGAGGCCTTTCATAATTTAAATAAAAATGTCAAGCAGCGAAAGTATGCTCGAAGATTCGTTACCGCGTAATGCACCGCGTCCAAGTGTCACAGTAACAGAGGTATGCCGAATTCATAAGATATTTTTATTTTAAAATCCCGCGGTCCCGAAACTAATTATTACGTTTATTTAATTAAAGAACGACCCATACATTACTTCGAAACTTAAACATTTGTGTTATTTGATAGCATATAAAATAGATATTTCTCATTTAATTTTCGGACTATTTATTCATATTTTTATTACTGGTTTTTAGGCGTGCGCAAAGCCTGTGGTGCCAGAAGTATCGCTAATTTTTGATAAACTAGTAAACAAAATTGAAAGTGGTTCACATATTGTCACAACGCTTGCTTCTGATGGAGAATGTAAACCGCAAGCACCTGTAAGTGAATGTCCTCCTGAAATCCAGCCTTTTGGCAGCAATTTTTATCAGAAATCTGCTTTAAATCAAGAAAATTGTCCTAGTTGGCAGCAAACGAACTATACCCTATCCTACAATCAACCACAATATCGCTTATCACTGCCATACAAATCTTATTCTGCATTTCGAGGAAGCCCTGCAGGAAATATATCACATAATGCTCGAGATTTATCCCGCAAACAAGTTCGCTTTGAAACATCATCTTCCACTATTAACTACAAAAGAAGTGAGGTCAATACTCAGCAAGCTAAACAAACTTTCCAGGGGCCAACATGTCCGAGCGGTACCAACTACCGCCCTTTTAGACCATCCGAACAAATGTTACAAAATCGAGCAATTATTGGAGGCTTTTGTCCGAAAATAAATAATGACGAAAATGAGAATTGTGCAGGGCCGTGCTGCTTATCTCCTCCAACGAAGGAAACGGCACAACTATTTGAACTAGTTCGGCATCAAGGTGAACAGATCCGATTACTTGAGCAGCAGGTTATGGAATTAAAATTCGATGTTATCTCTGTGCGAAAACATCATGCCCAGGATTTAGATGAAATCATTAAGTTTGTTCGCAATACTATTATCCCTGTTGCCCAGTTCGACAAGTCAACCCAGTGTTTGATAGATGAAGAAATCAAAGGCAATCAACCTTTGGGTAAACTGCTCCCATCAGATTGTCAAGTTAAATTTGTGTCAACAACTTCTGCAGAAACTACAAATTCCTCTACGCCTAGGTATTAAGCCATAATATTTTTTTTTTAGTTCTCGTATTTTAGTATATGTTTTTTTTAGTACTGCACCCTGGGAACAAAATCGTCAGAACGCTGGTAGTGGACCACCAAAGAGTACATTTTACAATAGCTCCAATCAAGAGGAATCAATTGAACCTCGATCTGTGCAAGAATTTATGGCAAATCTACCGCCCCCTAAAACGGATCGAAGCCTTGCTATGTACGATTTAACTTTAAAGTATTTGCCACAAGATAAAATTAAGGAATTGGTGTCCAAGGAAGATAACAAGAAAGAAATCCCTACACAAGCTTATGTTGACATGTCTCTAGCGTCTCTACGATATTTAGAAAAATATGGCCTTGCCAAAAAATGTATGCGGGAAAGGAGTCTTTCACCAAAATCTGCAAACATAGAAGAGCACCAGAAAAATAACGATAATTTTTTAGATGTCACTGCTATTAAAAGACAACCAAAGCTTCTGTAATGCATCTGGAAATTATTTAAATAGCCTTTACCTTTTCCTTCCTTTCGATATCGGAGAATTTCATTATAATTTCACGATTTAGAGACTTTATTATTTCGACTGACTCATCAGACTGATCTCATTCCTCTGAAATGAATGTACTTTAATATGTTATGTTAAATTTAACGTTATTCTAGAATATAATTGATTTCATGCTTTTGAGTTTTATTACGTAATTAGGAAAGCAGGACAGTACTCAAAGAACCGCGGATGGGTATAACATCGATACCTTAAAATCTTCCGATGAAATCCGATCAGAGTTGGTGTCCAATAAGTACGAAATTATTCTCGATGAGATCAGATCAAAAAGTGAAATCTAGATAAGTTAAACTATAATTTTGTGAACTTTTCGTAACCATGCTCATCAATTTGACCGCACTCATGAGATTTCAGGTATTGCCATTTTGCGTTTTGTTTAGTACTAAAACTACTGTGTTTACAAAGAAAAATAATTTTCGAATTAATTTCTGGAATCTTACTTTCTTTCGACATTTTTCTTCAATTAATTCTGTTCTTATCGACATTTTTGCGTCACATGGTTTGCTTAGATCACTCTCGCTGGTTCCTTTGACCTCTTGGGGCATAGGGTATTTACTACACCGGCTCTCCCTTTAGCCGGTTCTGCGTCAACGCTACCGTGACCATTTCGGTCACAACCCCAGGGAATATAAGACCCCCTTAAGGCTGCACCATCCACGGTACCACCGTAATAAGCCCGCGGTAACCAGGCACCCGGTTGCCACAATATCCCCACGGCACTAGTCTCGGAAAAGCTAATAGCAAACGAAAAGCAGTCACTCCTCTAATAGACAATTCCCTATGCCAGTCGGATGATTAACGCAAGGAAGCTGTTGTGAATAACCTTTCAGAAAGAAAAAGGATGATCAAATCCCGGACTTTGAACCTTTGTGAGTAGAATTTACCTTAAAATATAAAGCGTAATTGCAAAATAGAAAAATCTCATGGTAAAAAATTAAACTTTATGAGTAGTTCACAATAATAAATTTTGCCAATTAAGGGTGGACATAATAAGTAAAACCTAGATTCTTTTAAACAATTAAATTAATTAATTTAAACTTTGATCGAAAACATTTGATACACACAAAAGTAAAAGAAAGACGCGTCATCGATGTGTACGAATAATCTATCTGCTTTCAATAAATTATGAAGTTTTGTGACATGAATTGAATTAATTTTGATTTCAGGAACCCTTGGAGCTTCTTCATCGTCTTGTTTCCTTCATCCCTTATCCCTAGATCTTCATGTTTTTAATTTGATTTGATTTAGTTTTGTTTTCAGTATCCTTTTTATAGGTTGGGCCTGTACTTTAGCCTGGTACAGGAATGCCGCGGGTTAGAGCCTGAACCATCACGTAGTGGGGTAACTTTTCGTGTGTTTTATTTTATTTCAAGATGGTTCAGTGCGGCTAGGAGTAACAGGTGACACCAGGGATGTTGCTCTACCTTTTATCTGTTTCTCGGTTTTTTTTTATTTCGTGGCAGACCTGACAGAAGAAGTCCACAACCCTCTGTCGCCACAAGCACGCGAATTTCTGTTTTGAAATGTGTGATGTTCAAGGACTCACGCCCGAGCTAGGAAGTGCTTACAGCTAGCGCGTGCCACTTGAACATCCCGCGGCAACTTCATGTTGCTCACACGTGCACACATTACAATTGTGCAGTCGTCTAATTCAGCATCTTCCTTTGGTCCGGTGTGGGTTCCAATCTAGAGCCTGTTGACGTTGTTTGGCTTGCTTAGATCTAGGTCAAGATAATCCTAGATGGCGGTTAATCAAAGCCACAATTCATTGAACAGACGTATCGTAGCGGTCCTGTAATTCTTTGTGGAACACGGAACGACTGAAGAACTTTACTCAACTGTGTAGCCAACAATGAAATGCGTTCATGCACTGACCCATTCTGGTCCCAGCTGATCATCACCGAGAGCTAAAATTTAATTTATAATTTCTTCCTTTGGTAGTTTTGTAGTTACCTTACCAATCTCCTCGATCGCTTGTGGCCCATTATATCGAAAACTGCTGGCCATCAGTGGATCCTTTTCTGAGTGACAGAAGAGAGGTTGTGATAGAAGTCAAACAGACTTCAATTTTTATCGAGAAAGTAATCAGTCCTGAACTAACGGTTCCTTATTTTGGTGGCTGGCTATGTAGAAGAGGTATAATAAGGTCAAATTAAATAAGTTGCTAAGAACCGCTTGCATTGGCGCTACTGGGGCACTACGTACTACCCAAGCGGAGGCGCCCAATCTCATGCTGGACCTTCTACCTCTTGATCTCCACATCACTTATCAGGCGTAATGCAGTGCAATCAGACTGAAAGTAGTATGCTCGACTTAACATCGAGGAGATCTACTACAGTGTCTGATTATACTGTGCCTTACCTGGATTTTACGAAAAGCTTTAGTGTGAGAATTCCGTTTAGGAATAAATGGACAAACTCTGAGCTGCTCAACTGCTACGACATTGTACTGTTCACTGACGGATCCAAGATGGACTGTGATGTCGGTGGTGTAATATGAGCCACACATTGGGCCATTCCACACGAGTATTCTTGCAGCTGTTGTCGAACCAGTTCGACAACAGTCAGTGTTCTCCAAACAATTCCACACAGGTTTTCTTGCTGCAGTTGTCAAATTTACATGCGAATAAGAGACTATGCATGTGTGTGTGCATTGCTCCTCATTTTAAGTTGAGTGCTCGCCGTGAACGTTTGACAACTGGCATTTCACCCATTTACAAAATGATTTCAGGAAAATTCGAAATCAATGAAAAAATACAAATTTTTAGAGGAATTTGCTCTAATTATAACGCCGCGATTATTTCCCTAACTACTACGGCTATATGTTTATTTGTAGATGAATATCACCGAAAAAAAGTTAACCTGTTGGATAAAAGAATGTCGAAGAATTAAAAAGCGATGAGAAAACTAACAAAATTTAATTAGGCTCAACAGATTTTCAATTAGGCTCAACAGATTATTAAAATTTTCTCAATAATTGCCAATTAGCACTCATTTACAAGATTAAATTAAGAACCAAACTATTCAGCCCGAAAAGAAATTAGCCATAATATTACTCTATAACTTTTAACAACATGCCACAATTTTATCGACGTGGATTATGATTCATATCTTTTCTTGCTCGCGCTCATTCAACAGCCGAAACAAGAATGAAACCATGCATTCCGCTAAAAATTTCTGACCCCACCAAACCAGAAAAATGGTGCTCTGGTGGTATTAGTGCGTGACAACAGGTTAAATAGGTTTGGATTTTGATGCAAATTTTTCTCCAAAGTGCAGCACATTTGTAGAAATATCTCTTTGCTTCTGTTACCTCTTCCCCAGATAACCGGTTCGACAACAGCTGCAAGAATACTCGTCTGGAATGGCCCATTAAGGTGTAAACACAATTGCGACGAATCGACTGCAAAACTGCCAACTGCCGACCTAAATTCGCTGTCAAAAGTTGCAGTCAGCAAAGTTGGAACACAATTGCGGCGGCGGCGAATAGCGAAGAAGAATGGCTTCAGGTACCAATTTTATATTGGCTGCACATCAAAATATTTTAAAATATCATTTTTATATTGGCAATACTGAACGTCCGACTGCCAAATTAGAAAATTGCTCTATTCCGACGACCAGTTCGTCGGATGCTGGCAGTTCCAGTTTTGTGCATACCCATTAAACGTAGTACTTTCATATTTTTGACAGCGAACGTTTTCATGCGTTGGACGTCGGCAGTCGCAATTGTGTTTCATACTTTAATGTTCTCGTTATTCGAGACTCGGTGGTTGGCACTCTTGTTTTGTTGCCACTGACACGGATCGGATGCGCCGATTCCATATTGAAAATATCAAGAGGAAGACATATTCGTTCCGTGACAGCCTACGAATAAAGAACGAAAGGAAGGGCCAAAACCTCCGTAATTTCTGAAGCAAAGTTTAAAATGGTATGGGTTTTCACTAACCCAAATGGAAAACTACATTGGTGTAGTCAAAGAAAAATTTTACTGCAGAGGTTCTTTTTAACAAATTTAATAATTTTGGCGCGAACTTTAAATTAAATAACGCAAAATTTATCTTTGAACACTAATTTTTTAAAACACTTGCTTTTAAATTTCCACATTTGATTTTAATAAAATAAGTCAATTATACAAATTTCTTCAGCCGAGTTATGAGGGCATTTGAAATGTTTAAAATAGACTTATTTTATTAAAATCAAATGTGAAAAATTTAAAAACAAGAGTTTTAAAAAAATAGTGTTCAAAAAAATTATTTTTATTTAAGGCCTCCCTCCTCTTTTTGCAACCGGGCTTGGGACCGGCTTCGGCAGAGTTGCGGCTCTGATTGCTTGAAATGATTCTTGGTACACTAAATTAGTGGCTAGGATAATACTTATAGTTATTTAATTCTTTACATTATCTATATACTCTAAATTTGATTTGGAAATCTAAAATAGAAATTTCAACAAATAAATAAACTATTCAAATTTTTTCAACTAATAAAAAGTTAATATTTCTCTAGCTCCCCCTTATATTAAAAATTGGCCATAGCACTGAACCTTAAAAGAAAACAAACGAATGGCTACCAAGAAAAATTACAAGCTTGTTTTACTTCGGTTTGTTTTCGTCCTAAAACTAATTGAATTGCCTTCAATAAAGTCATTCAATGTAGCATTACTATTTAACTACTATTTATTTTATATTTACCTATGAAATGAGACTCCAAAAGGATGATTTCGCACTTTGTTCTCACACAAATTTATTATGCACTTCATTTTATCAATTAATTAATGTTTTCTAAGTAAACTTCACTTAAAATGTCTTTATAATAAATTGTCTATAATGTTTTTTTAGCACTGCACTACCCAAATTTTTAAAATTCTTGGCAAATTTCACATAATTTAAAATTTTCTTCTAGAGAACACTTTCCGGCATAAAAACTTTCACAAATGAAATGTCAAATTTTGACAATTAGTCTGCAATTTGACAAGTAGTCTGCAGAAAATTTTGCTTCACTTTTTGTTCTCGTATATATACGTATCGGCCTTTCCTTTTGTTCTTTATTCGTAGGTGACAGCAGCAGCAGCATCAAGTCCATATTCATTTAAGGTAAATTCTTCATTTTTACTAAATTATCCAAGTCATCCGCACTTGGATAATGTTCTAACCACCCTAATACCTTTCAGCCACTGAGTTGAAAAATAAAAGCGACCAGAAATCGGTTAATTTTCAGACGATATTCTTGACGAAAAAGTCTCGCTGTTAAGAGACAGCATTTTTTTAACATTTTGCGCCATCCCATCAAATTTTTTAATTTTCTGCGTGTAGCAGATATTTCAATTGCATCTATAGGCAAAAAAAAAGGTAAAACCACTTGTTTTACTTCCACATAATCGGAGTGAAATTGATGGACTAAAAATCCTCTTCATAAAATTCGTACTTAGTTTTCAAACTGAGTACTTATAGGAGTTGAGGTTTTGACCTTCCGTCATGGATGTCCGTGGTGGGAAAGTGTAAGTACCACGCTGATGATGACCAGCTTACACTTTCAGGTCGAAACATCCATCAGCGTTCATATTTTTGAACGATCACCATCCCAAAAAAATTTTTGCCACTCCGATTATGTGGAAGTAAAACAAGTGGTTTTACCTTTTTTCAAAAGTGAGTAATAGTTTATAAGCCTAATTGCAGCCGGTGTCCCGGGAGTTCCCGCCCTAAGAAAGCAAAAGAAAAAAAGGGGGAACCATCTAAATGAGGCCCCTCTTCCGTGCCTAACGAGTTCCTGTTTTAGTGGTTGGTCAAAAGAAAGATTAAAGCGTTGCCGTTAGCAGGGGGAGTAACGCCAGCTAACGTAAAGATTTCTGCACAAAAAGGCAAAAAAAAAAAATTTATTCTTATTAATGAAGACGAAAGTAATTTGAGCAAAGTGCATAAGCATATGGACGCACTTAAACCACCGAACATTGTCATATCTATATTATTCACTAAACTTTTCTTAAATTTAATAATTTTGTTATATTGAATTATAGTGATATATTGCTAAGTTTCTAGTATTATGCATTTGGTTTGGTGCTTTTTTGTTTGAGGCACCGCAAAATTAATGCCAACGAAGTATTTAGAGATAGAAGTATCAAGGAAAGTTTTTTTTGGAATACCATTAAATATTTCATATGAGTAACATTTTTCTATGCATACAATTAGCTAGACAATATGTAGTTATTGAAATCGAACACAACTAGATTAGAGTAACGATAAGCGATTAATTGTTAATTGTTGATGGCTAGTAGGGCTGATTGTTATCAATGAGTTATATAAGTTTTGGCTTCATATAAATAACGTCAAGTTTAGAATTATTTAATGCGAGAGAAAGAATAAGTCGGTCTAAGAAAGTTAAAACAAAATAAAATATACCGCGGTCCATTGAGGAAATTGAATGGAGGGGTTTACTTTGTGCACAAATTAGGCCTGCGTTAAAGACTAATTTTTCCATTCGATGCAATCAGCAATAGGCTTCCCACTCTGAAAGTGCCTAGCAAGACGGACAAACTAAGTTTTTCTTTTGGCGGAGCAAATGAAATTGAATAACGCTATAAGTATGATCAAAGGTAACATTTTGTTTGATTTTGTTTAATGAGTGTATCGCTCGAGAGTAGCCTTAGGGATATAAGTTAATACCACGCAAATGTATAGTATCAGATGTACAGTAGACTTAACCGTTTAATAATACATTTACTATATGAAATGAATTTTTCAGTTTCTTTTCAGGAACCCACTGAAGCTCCTTCTTCGTCTTGCTCTCCCATCCTTCCTTCCTTCATCCCTTCTCATTCTTTCCTCATGTTTGGTCTTTTATTTGTTTTTAGGCGATGTTGTCCTGAACGGCTGTTGTCTCTTCCCCTTTCCCTTGTTAAGCACCTTCGAGGTCTACTGCCTCTGTCCTGACATGTCTAAGAGTGTCCACAGACATGTCAGTTTTAGCAAATAGGACACACCTTATCCAACTCTGCCCTGTCCTCGGCCTGAGATGACTGATGCTCGGGATTAGTGCTGGCGTCCCTAGCGATGTCCGATGTCGCTTCGGATGTGCCTTATCTTCGGGATCATCGGCGTCTCATGCCGTAGGGAGCTGGTGAGTCGGACGAACACCCGACTTAGGCTGTAACCAGCGTGACACTTCTTAGGTCGCATACGCTTGTACGGCCCCGATGCCGTCTCGGTATGACCGCGAAGGTGCTCGTTAAGTTTGCTTAAGCTCAGGGTTAACTCCTAGCTCCACAGGCAGGACAGATGTTGTGGGTTTTGGGAACCTCATGAAAGTTCTCACATTCCATTTTTTTTTATAAAAATTTTTTCTTCTTCCCATAATTTCTTCTTTTCTCTTTGGTGAATACCGTAAATTCTTTTTTTTTCTCTTTGATTTTTTTTGTTGATTTTTTTTTACCTTTCCTATCCTTATGCAGGATGGAGAGGAAGTTTCTGGGGGAACCTGAAATTATTCTAGTTGATTTCTTTAGGTTTTTTTTTGTTCAAAATTATTTTGGATTTTTATTTCGGATGAGTTGATATTTTTTTGTTTTGAATTTTGATTTTTTTTTTAAAGTAAATTTTTCTCTTTTTTTGCTTTGATTCTGTAAAGTCAATTTT
The DNA here is from genome assembly GCA_964036015.1 of Leptarthrus brevirostris. Classification (NCBI taxonomy): domain Eukaryota; kingdom Metazoa; phylum Arthropoda; class Insecta; order Diptera; family Asilidae; genus Leptarthrus; species Leptarthrus brevirostris. Next base: position 10,334,380 of record OZ038376.1, on the reverse strand, counting down.
TCTTAACGGGAGAGAGCAAAAAACAGTACGTCTCGTCACAAGCACTTTATTCAGCAGAAGAAATATAAAATCGTTCGTTTCACAAGTAGAAGTCTGTTGACCGCTATCCGAACAGAATAGTACACCATATAAATGTACATGTATTGAATGCACATCAGTGCGTTAGTTGCTTTGAGTCATCAGACTTGCACTTTTACAGCAATAGAAATACTTCGCATACGACAACTATATATTAACGACCACGCATACGTATATACGGTGAAGTGTAACTTCAGTTCAGGGCAAGCCAACCTTTTAGTAAGTTTTCCGACAACTTTTGACTAAATGTTATTTTTCTTTTGGGTAAAATTATATCGACTACAATTCTTATATACATTTTTTCTGAATTATCATAGCCCTGATTTGTTTTTCCTTTTATTTCTTTCTTTGACTTCATTTTTTTGTTGCCTACGACTTTGCTTTTGTGCTACGACTTTAGGAGTTAGACTCCCGCACTATTAGCGAGACCTTATGTCTCAACTTTGATCTTTTTATAAACTTTACGAGTTGGACTCCCGCACATTTGGCCGAGACCTTCTGTCTCAAATAAGCTTTTCTTTGGATACGCGGTTACATTGTCGACTCTTTGCTTGGGTAATTCTTCATAAACCTAGAAATGTACAGGTCTCCGATTGCGAAGTGGACAACTGGTCCTGAAGACCAGGGAGCAAAGCCTAAGCAGGTATTAGCCCTTCCATCATCTCCGACGACGAGAAGTAAGGCACCAAATCTCTGAATAAGACTTATGGCACGGCGCGTATGTCCTCACACTCTACCTTTAGTACCACTTGCCCTGCCAGACCAGACTTTTCAAAATCTCCCACGGACTTTAATGTATCGACTAGATCGAACGAACAGGCGAGGCCATTCTCAGGCATAATAGGAGATCAGGCAGTTCAGAACTTTGGCTAAGCAGATGTCCCTGACTGGAGCTTGGTCCGTCCCTCCCACTGATCAGGCACAGCCGCTTGATGATGATTAGCCCTCCGGCAAGTACGGCTCTCAATCCAACAAAGGCCGCGGTGATTACGGCAGATCAGTTGGCAATCCACATGGCCGATTTAAAAAAAAGAAATGTTAGGTTTGTTGAGGACGAACTTGGCACAATCCATTTTGGAGAGGTCGGGTCCGGACCACAGGTCCAGCTGAAGCTCACAACGGTCGCGCTGCTCCGTATACTAATACCTGGCATTACTGTAGTCACGAACCAGCCTCCCCTGCACATCCAGTTGATTTAAGCCCGCGAGGGCAAACCGAGGCCTATGAATACCAACCTGTACAGCCATCCAATATACCGAGACCCGCTCCTAGAGTAGCAGGTTATCAAGTCAGACGCCCTTCCATCTTGGTGTCCTGGGGGTAAGTTTTTCCGGCTGCAACCCGTCTTTCTCTGTCGACGACTTCCTGTTTCGAGTAGAGCAGTTAGCAGCAAGCTCTCGGGTACTGGATGAAGAATTATGTGCGAATGTACATCTCCTACTTAAGGGGAGCTTCTCCTGTAAATGGGTTAAAAAATCGTTTTTTTTTCATTGTTATTCAATTATATATGCATTAAGAAATACGCATGTAAAATTTCAGGCTGGAATTCGCAAAATTGTGGAAGTTATGAGTTTTTTTATCACGTCGTGTTCGACCTCCGGATTTTGACGCGCCGATCTAATGATCGCTTTCCGGCGGTCAACGCGTCTCTTGGGTGCTATTGAAAACTCATTATGAGTGAAAAATGATTTTATGGATTCAGGAACTTTTCTAGAAAATAGTTTTACTGCGAATGTGCATGCAATAGCAGAATAGTGCTTTCATATGGGTAAGTTGACAAAAACATACTTCTTTTGGAACTAAAAACTTTAAGCGCGTTTTTCTCGAAACCATGCTTTTCAAACTGGCGTGCACGATAACTAAAAAACGGCTTGACCAATTTTAAAAGTTTATATATCAGATTAAAGCGTATTAAATTTCGAATGGAACATCGTCGAGAAAGTTGTATAAAAAAATTTTTTAACACACTTTTGTTAAACAAATTTGTTGAAAAAAAATGAAAATTTTGCAAATTTTGTTGTAGTTTTTGTAAAAATCATTTTTTTTTAAACAAAGACGTCGTTCCATAGAGGACTCAAAAACAAACAAAAAACATATCACATTGTTTGTTCCAGAATCAACTCCTGAGGCTCTACAGTGCACGCCATTTACCTCTGCGAAAATAACATGTCCCACTTTGTGCAACCATATCTCAGGAACGACTCAATATTTTTACATAAAACTAACAATGTAGCAGTCTCTAATAAAGAATAATAATTTCATAAAAAATTCAAGATTAGGCAACCCATAGTTTTTTTTAAATCCACGCTCGAAATTAAGGAGCGAAAAACCCCGTTTACAGGAGAAGCTCCCCTTAAAGATGAGGCCGAACAATTGTTCTGGAGTCAGTTTTGTCGCGCCTCTCCGAACTTTGACTGGGATCTGTTCAGAGCTCGCATCAGGCAAGAGTTCGGCTCTGACGAAACAGACCTCGACCTGGTGCGGACTCTGATGGAACTCCGGCAGGGTTCAGAGAGTTGCGACAGCTACCTCCGCAAGGCCTGGTCGATACGAGCGCATATGAGGATGCCACCACCTGAGGCCGACCTGGTACAGATAGTTAGAGATAACCTACATCCAAAGATAGGGCAGCAGTTTTCGACTGCCACCATTAGGTCCATGGATCAACTTCAGAATTTACATGGAGTGGAAGAAGTGAGGCGCACCCCTGAGGCTGCCGGTCGCATGACTTGCTGGAACTATGGTGTAGTGGAACAGACCTTCCACTCCTGTCCCAGTGAGACCAGGAGACTCTTTTGCTACACCTCTGGTCAACCAGGAGTGGTGTCACCTAAGTGCTTCAAGTGTAACCCGGAAAACGCCAAGGCGAGTGGTCGACACAGGGGACTCGCCATAGATAATGATCAGCAAGGCGACTTCGACGACACCCTGAATTACCCTGCATTGTCACAATATACCCAGACTAATCCTACTCATAAAGAAAGTACCACCCAGACAGTCCTTGTATGAGAGACAACTCAATATTGACAAAGTAAGAGCTCGTATTTTTGCTGATGAAGTGACTCTTCCTCTCAATCAAAGAAGACGACGATGGAAAGAATTCAGAAGGAGAAAAAGTGTAAGGAGAAAGACGCAACAGTCTTTAATATCCACAGTCATTACCAGTCAAGATGACGGTCGACCTTACGTAAGAGTGCAGATAGGCAGTGAATCCATTCTGGGTTTGCTCGATAGCGGTGCCAGCGTGAATTGCTTAGGACAAGAAGCCCTAGAATTTGTCCAGCGCTCAGGCTTGAAACTCTCCGCATTGTCAGCCTCAGTTCGTACCGCCGACGGTGCTAGCCAGTCCGTCCCCGGCACAATAAGAACTGCAGTAACCTTCCGTGGACAGACTGAAATCCTCACCCTGTTTGTAGTGTCTGGCCTAAGCCAGCAATTGTATTTAGGCGTCGACTTCTGGCGAGCATTTCAACTTGCGCCAAACATCATTTCCTCTCTCGATGTACAGCCCTCATGTTCTGTTGAGACGAACTTTCACTCCCTGAATAACTCAGACAGAACCAAACTAGACACAGTCATTGCACAATTCTCTTCATTTACAGCTCTAGGTTTGGGAAAGACCCACCTAGAAGAGCATGTCATTGATACTGGCGATTCCTTGCCAATAAAGCAAGAGCACTATCCCATTTCTCCAGCAAACCAAAAGCTGATGTACGACGAACTCGACCGTATGTTGGAGTTACGGGTAATTGAAGAGTCCAACAGTCCCTGGAATTCCCCAGTCGTACTTGTACGTAAACTTGGGAAAGTCAGGCTCTATTTGGACTCTCGCAAGGTGAACTCAGTCACTAGGAAGGACGCCTACCCCTTGCCTCACATCGACGGATTGCTTGGACGACTGCAGGACACACACTTCATTTCGTCCACCGACTTTAAGGACGCTTTCTGGCAAATTCCCTTAGAAAAGCAGTCAAGGGAGAAGACAGCTTTACAGTGCCCGGCAGGCCATTATATCAGTACACCGTTATGCCTTTTGGGTTGTGTAATGCCCCACAGTGCATGTGTCGACTAATGGACAAAATCATCCCTGGACGTTTACGCGAACACGTTTTTGTATACCTGGACGATTTACTCGTTGTATCACCTGACTTTAATTCCCACCTGAATATATTACGAGAAGTAGCTGATTGCCTGCGCAGCGCCAAATTGACGATTAACGTCGAGAAAAGCCGCTTTTGCGTCAAGCAAGTCCGCTACTTGGGTTTCATCATTGGAGATGGAACTCTGACAACCGACCCCGAGAAAGTAGCTGCGGTGGCGGATTTCCCTATACCCCGCTCTGCTAAACAAATCCGCAGATTTCTCGGAATGACGGGTTGGTATCAGAGATTCATCCCCAATTATGCAACCTTGGCAGCTCCAATTACGGACTACTTAAAAAAGAGCAAAAGTTTCGCATGGACAGACGAAGCGCAACAAGCATTTGAAAGGCTCAAACAAGCTATGTGTAGTGCACCCATCCTTACAACACCTGACTTCTCGAAGAAGTTTTACATACAGTGTGATGCTAGCACCTCTGGTGTAGGCAGTGTACTCTTTCAGGTTGATGAGATACCTATAGCGTATATGTCAAAAATGCTAAATCCAGCGCAGCGCAACTATAGCATTACGGAATTGGAATGCTATGCTGCTGTGCTGAGTGTGAAAAAATTTAGAGCTTATGTAGAAGGACATTCATTTACTATAATCACTGATCATACTAGTCTGAAGTGGCTGATGAGTTACTCGGATCTTTTCGGCCGATTAGCTCGATGGAGTTTAAAGCTGCAGGTTTTTGACTTGCTGACTTTTTGACTTGTCCCTGAATATGAATGCTATATCGACAGACTTCAACTGGTCAAGTGGTCGCAGTAATGGATAAGAGGAGCCATGCAGGACCATGTGATGGCCAAACAGAGCATAGTATGGGTTGACGCCAGTTGATTGGTGTACTGAAGAGCGAAGAGCACTTCCGATGGCGGGAAGATGTAAGTCCCACGAACTATGGTGGTCTTGCAGGTACGCTCGAATGGCTGCTAATATAGACCTGTTCACACGTTCGAAAGCATTAGGGTGCGGCGAGTACTTGGCAGTCTTAACGTGCTTTATGCTATATTCGCTCAGCAGTTTTTTAAAGATAAAGATGGTTTCAGGTATTCCGAAGACAGGGAACACATCTTTCTCAAGGAAGCGACATACTGCTCTGCTCGTTCTGCTCGTTCTGCTCGCATGGGACGAATTTGGTGAAGGCATCTAATGCAACAAGTATGACAGTATAACCCCGGGCGGTGCGTGGGTAAGGACCAAGAAAATCAATATATAAGAATTGAAATGGACGTTGTGCTTCCATAGGCTTGCCCATGGGTGGTCGTAGAATGGTGTTAGGCGCTTTTGTCTCTTTGCATACTTGACAACTTGTTACGTAGGCACGTACATGTGCAACCATGTAGGGCCAGTAGTACTTTTCGCGGAGTCTAGCTAAGGTTTTGTGAAAGCCTCCATGCGCTGGCTGAGGCGACTCATGAGCCTCACGGATCAAACCTTCTACCAGACCCGATGGAACCCAAAGCTTGCAGGCTAAGTCCTCCTGAATCAAGTCACCGCGTCGGGGTTGGGTCCTCTTGTATACGTACCCGTCCGAGACACAGAGATCAGTTAGTTGTGTTGGGTTAGCAAGCACAGCCGATTTCAACTGCTCATACTCCTCCATGGAGAAGTATGGCGAGTTTAAGCCTACGTCGACTGCACTTACTTCTAACTCCTCTGCCGTTTCAGTGTGTGCTCGGGACAGAGTGTCAGGGACCACATTCTGCGAACCCTTGCGATGCTCGATCTGGAAGTCAAAAGCCTGCAGCTTTAAACTCCATAGAGCCAATCGTCCGGAAAGATCAGAGTGACTCATCAGCCACTTCAGACTGGCATGGTCAGTGATGATCGTGAAAGGGTGTCCTTCAACATAAGCTCGGAATTTTTTGACACTCAGCACCGCAGCATAACATTCGAGTTCCGTAATACTGTAATTGCGCTGTGCTGGATTGAGCTTTTTCGACCTGTACGCTATGGGTCTTTCAGCACTTGACTCATCGACTTGAAACAGTACACTGCCAACACCAGATGTACTAGCCACACATTGAATGGAGAATTTTTTTGTGAAATCCGGTGTTGTCAAGATCGGCACTTTACACATTGCTTGTTTGAGACTTTCAAATGATTGCTGCGCTTCGTCTGTCCACGAGAAACTTGTGCTTTTCTTTAAGCAGTCCTTGATTGGAGCTGCCAGGGTTGCATAACTGGGGATAAACCTTTGCTACCCACCCGTCAAATTCCGACAAATTTACGGATTTGTTTAGCAGAGCGGGGTATAGGGAAATCCGCCACCGCTGCTACTTTCTCGGGGTCGATTTTCAGAGTTCCATCTCCAATCATGAAACCCAGGTAGCGGACCTGCTTGACAAAAAAGCGATTTTTCTCAACATTAATCGTCAGCTTCGCGCTGCGCAGACAATCAGCTACTTCTCCTAAGACTTTCAGGTGGGCATCAAAAGTTGGAGATACAACAAGTTTGTCGTCCAAGTAAACAAAGACGTGTTCATATAACCGACCAGGAATAATCTTATACATTAAACGACACATGCGCTGTGGGGCATTACACAACACAAAAGGCATGGCGGCGTATTGGTAAAGCGGCCTGCCGGGCACTGTAAACGCTGTTTTCTCCCTTGACTGCTTCTCCAAAGGAATTTGCCAAGAGGTGTCCTTCAAATCAATGGACGAAATGAAGCTAGTGTCCTGCAGTCGACCAAGCAATCCGTCGATGTGGAGGAAGGGGTAGGCGTCTTTCTTTGTTACTAGGTTCACCTTGCGAGAGTCCAAACAGTGCCTGACCTTCTCAGGTTTACGTACGAGTACGACTGAGGAATTCCAGGCACTGTTGCATTCTTCAATTACCCCTTACTCCAACATGCGGTCAAGTTCTTCATACATCAGCTTTTGGATTGGGGAGATGGGATAGTGATTTTGTTTAATCGGCAAAGTATCGCCGGTGTCGATGATATGCTCTGCTAGGTGTGTCTTTTCCAAACCTAGAGCTGTAAACGAAGGAAATTGCGCAATGACTGTGTCGAGTTTTGTTCTGTCAGGGTTACTCAAGGAGTGAAGGTTTGTCTTAACCGAAGAAGAGGGCGGTACGTCGAGAGAGGAGATTGTACTTGGAGCAAGTTGAAATGCTCGCCAGAAGTCGACTCCTAAATACAATTGCTGGCTTAGGCCAGGCACAATAAACAGGGTGAGGATTTCAGTCCATTAATCGAATACCTCTGAACTATAGTGGACGAAAATCCCAAATCTTGGGACACAACATTGTGCGCGAAGGGACGAAACTAACTTCCATGGACTGGCTTTACAGCTTCACAGCGGATGTTCCCTACAACCTAAAACGAGACCCAGAACCCGTGTATAACCACGAGAGCTATTACCACATATTACGGTACCAGCTTCAAAGGTCTTATGCTCGGCTCGGAAACACATATTGGCCAGTAAACAATGCTCGAAAGGTTACTACGACAAAACTATTCTCCGTATATCTTTCCATAAAGGAGACAGGGTCCTCCTCAAGAGCTAAAACAGAAAACATAAACTCTCCCAAATCTGAGTAGGACCTTATTTGGTAACCGGCGTTCCCAGCTCAGTAAATACCACGATACGAGTTGGTAAGAGAATAATCACAGTCCATAATAACAGGCTGAAGCCTAATTATGATTAAACCCAATAAATATACCTTAGATGTTAAACACTTCAACCCCTACATTTAATGTAATAGTTATTAAACTTTAATATTAATTCAATAAGCTCATCAGTACAAACTATCTAATCCAAACCTCCCCTCTTCCTATATACATGTCCCCGGCAATCATTATACTCGGATTATTCCTGTCCAAAGGCAAGATAGATCCATATACGATAACTCCAATGAACAACACGGGAGTACTTTTTGAAGATGAAATAAGCAAATTTTAATTTTAATTAATTGAACTATTTTTATTAGTTAATTTTACAAAGATATGTTTAATGGTTGAAGACCCAAATTCGACTGACTTTTTTACAGAATATTTTTCTTAAATTAAAATGGAAAAGAAACAAAATAATTCTAGGCTACTCTGTTAACTCATACAACAAGTGAATTGTGAATATAAATTGCTCGAACGCAACCTAAACTTAAAACGTTATAAATGTAATATTAAAAGTTTTAAAACAATTAATTGAATTATGTGTCCCCACATTACTCCCCTGCTAGCGAATCCTTAGGATTAAGCGAAACGTTTAGGAGGATTAATGGTTCGTCCAGCTCTTGTTTTTCTGTATTTATTTATTTAAGCTTAATACAAGCTATTGCATAAAAAAATAAAAAAATAAAATACAAGCTATAACTTAATACTAATTCTACAGACTATAATAAATGAATAATTAAGAATAAATAAATAAAAAGTATAAGCTACAATATGAGCTCTATATATTGATTACTGGCAGAAGGCGTAAGGAAGAAGAATTAGAGTAGGCGATCAGGATCAAGATGGGCGGGGTCAAGATATAAGGCTTTGTGGAGTGATGATTTACTCAGATGGAAGTCAAAAGAGGAAAGGTCGTTGACTTTTCGTAACATCCTGGTAATTGGCTCGCTTTGACCGTAGTTTGTGCGATGGCGGTCGAGTCGGAAAAGGGGAGTGGACCTAAGGTTACGGGGATTGGTATAGATGTGTAAAGATTGCAGGATTGAGGGGCAGTCTATGGCACCAGTTAATAATTGATAAATGAAGAGAATGTCGGAAACATCACGACGTTTGCTTAGAGGTTGTAAGTCGATCAGTTTCAGACGGTTTTCATAGGGAGGAAGGTTGAATCTGTCAACCCACGGAAGATCACCTAGAGCGAAGCGAATAAACCTACGCTGGACAGATTCATATTCATATTCATATTCATTTATTACCGGAACAACTACACAATTAAATTATTCAATTTATACATTTGTGTAGGAATGATATAAGAAAAGAATTAATACTTCAGAAATATATGCAAAATAACATAAAAAAAATCAATAAATACATGCTAATTAATTAATACATAGTTAAATAAACTAACAAACTAAAAAATAATCATCAAGAATGCTAGAAGAAATGCAAAATATAAATAAAAAGAAAAAAAAGTAAAAACTGAACAAATAATTACTAAGTATAAGAAATACTTAATATTATGTATCTATATCAACTCATCTGAAAAATACTGATATATGTATAATGCTATTTTAATTTATCATATAGAAGTAATCTAAAATTACGGCCGTTGCTGTAGCACTTTATAACACGAGGGAGGGCGTTCCACAGTCTCACCGATTGGACAAAAAATTGACGTTCAGAAACACGACAACCAAAACGTGGCTGAATTAAGTTAAATGTTCTTACAGATTGTGCAAAATTCAATTTATTAAATAAGTAAGTAGGTTTCTGGTTCACAATAATATTTCGCATAAACAAAATTACTCTAATTGCGAGATATGATTTAAGAGTACAACCAAGCACAGATTTGGAGAATTCTGAGACATGGTCAAAGCGTCTTAAACTATAAATATAACGAATAGCAGCATTAAAAGTCACATTGAGTTTTCTCCAAGATAAAGAGTCAAGTGCATAAAAGATCTCACATCCGTAAGTGATAAGAGGAACCAAAAGTGGTCTCTGGTTCTGTGGTCAACTATGTCAAATGCCTTGGAAAAGTCGAGTAGAATAAGTATTGTCAGCATATTCGAATCCATTGAAACACGAACGTCATCACATATTTTAATAAGAGCAGTAGTACAGCTATGCTTAGCTCTAAAACCTGATTGTAGTTCCGATAAGAAGTTATTATTTTCCATGGAATGTGTTATTTGCCTATGTAAGATTTTTTCAAAAACCTTAGAAAAGAATGGGAGGATAGAAATAGGCCGATATGCCAACGAGTCGGGTGCTGAATTCTTCGGTATAGGTATAATCTTGGCAGATTTCCATTTAGTGGGGAAACATGACTTAGTTATAATAGTATTAAATATAAACGTAAGATACGGAAGCAAAACTGGCAAAATCATCTTAACAAATCTAGGATGTATTCTGTCCATACCAACTGCATTAGATTTAACACCAGCTACTGCTGCAAGCACCTCTAGACTCGTCACCTGCACAAAAGAAAATCCCGCAGAAGGATCACTAGAGATGAACTCACCAGAACCGCCAATAGTATGATCATTAACCACACTAATAGGCGAATAAACAAAACTACGATTCAATTCATCGAGGTCAGCGTTTACTTCAAGAGGCTTGGATTTACCCACACCAATATCTTTAAGATTCATCCAAAGTTTTTTAGTAGGATTTCTAACATCGAACTTAGATCTATAGTAGGAGATCTTGGAATGTAAAATTTCCTTGTTCACTGTATTGCTCAAGGTTCGATAAGTACTCCAACAATCGCTTGTGCGAAAGCGTTTCCATCTGCGGTATGCCAAGTTGCGCTGAATGATAAGATGTTTAATTTGCCCAGTTAACCAGGGACAGCATGGATTAATTACTCTCCGAGTCTTCGTTGGTACATATTTGTCAAAAAGATATCCAATGCAATTTTCAATATAGCTGACTTGATCATCAACCGATGTAAATGAGTAAATAGTATCCCATTCAAGGTCGTAACATTCATTTAAAAGACCATCAAGATCAACGCATTTAAAATCACGATATGAAAAGAAATGGTTTCTCTCGTTCACAGACACTAAGTCATAAGTAAGAAAAATCAAATCATGTCTAGAAAAACTAGGAATAGAAATTTGATTGAAGAACGTGACGAGGTCCTTGTTTTCAACAATGAATAGATCAAGCAGAGAAGAAGAAGTAGCTGTAAAATGAGTAGGGACAGTTGTATTTACAAAATCTAAACCAAACCCTTGAATAAGATTAGTCAGTGTATTGGCAGAGGAGCAGCGTCCAAGCAAGTCCGCATTAAAATCACCGGATATAATTATGTGTGAGTAATGATGACCAATACTTGTAAGTACAGCTTCTAGAGAACTAAGGTTGGAAACATTCGGTGGCTTATACACAGCTCCAATCAGACACTCCTATTAATGTGAGTTGTTTGTGTAGGGGACCATACCTGGCTGGCATATTCAAGGAGAGGTCTAACGAAGGAGACGTAGAGAGATTTGGAAACATAAGGATTGGAGAACTCTCTAGACCAGCGCTTCACAAACCCTAGCGCGGAGTTAGCTCTGTTAATTATGCTGTCAATGTGGGAACGGAAATTGAGTTCACTTACACAGATTATTCCTAAGTCACACAAAGAGGTAACGATAGGGACTGGTACGTCGGTTAGCATGTAGACTCTCGGGGTGGAAGTAAGACGCTTGCGGGAATAAGAGATGGACTGGCATTTGGAGACATTGAGCTCTAGAAAGTTTTTCATGCACCATGTGATGAATGAATCGAGGTCTTCTTGCAGGAGAAGAGAGTCGGTAGTGGAGGAGATATGTTTGATTATTTTCATGTCATCGGCATAAATGGACAACTCTGAGTGTTTGATGACACATTCAACATCATTTATTGTGAGGATAAAAATCAATGGACCTAGGTGGCTGCCCTGAGGGACGCCGGAACGAGCGACAATAGGGTTAGAAATGGATGAACTGAGAAGAATATTGTACTGGCGGTTGTTGAGATAGGATCGAATCCAGGAGATGAATCTGGGGGGGGGGGAGCCTAGGCGATCAAGTTTGAACAAGATAACGTTATGGGAGATCTTGTCGAAGGCTTTACTAAAATCGGTGGCGATAACATCAACATCTTTACCGTTTTCCAGGGCACATAGGGTTTTAGAGACGAAGTCAGTAAGGTTGGTGGTTGTAGATCTACCTTTGAGGAAGCCATGCTGGGAGAGTGAGAAGATAGCTTTAAGTGGAAGAACATGGAATCATAGACCAATTTTTCGAATAGTTTAGGTATGGATGATAATTTAGCAATGGGTCTGTAGTTGGACACATCGTTCTTACAACCTTTTTTAAAGATGGGAATAATATACGAATTTTTCCATAATTGAGGGAAAACCCCTTGAGTGACCGAGAGACGAAAAAGCAAAGTAAGGGGTTGGACTAGATGCATGGCACACTTTTTCAGAACGATGGCCGGAATGCCGTCAGGACCTGGGTGAAAGTCGTCCTCAAGATTATTAATCCTGGCGGCGATTAGTTCAGGATCAGGGTCAAAAGATGAAAACGACGTTTAAGTGCATTTGTCCATGAATGCAAAATAGTTAAGGTCGGGTTGTAGAGAATTGTCGCTGAAAGATTTACTGAAGAAGTGTGCAAAGAGGTTAGCGATAACCTTAGGATCAGATGAAGAGGTATTCTCGAGCTTTAGCTTTAGGAAGGGTAACCATTGGATTTCTTCTTAGAATTAATAAAGCTTGGGGGTCGGATATGAGGCTAGTTTCCATCCGTTGGAGGTACTCATGGTAGAGGGTATCACAACGTTCAGAAAAAGAGGTATAAGCAGATAGATAGGAAGAATAGTCAGACTCAGTCTGGGTTAGAAGAAAAGTTTGCCAACGTTTATTTCTCCTGTTGCGAAGAGAGCGCAATTCTTTGTCGTACCATACGGTGGATGAGGAGTAGTTTTTACGAGGAAGAAGAGGGATAGATTGTGTAAGACAAGCGTGTATTTCCGAATAGAACGCCTCTAAAGCAACGTCAACTGGGAGATGTTGAGGGATATCCCCAATATTAGAGTTGAGGAGCAAGTGATTTAATTTGTCAAAGTCGCCTTTACGAAAATTGAAGGATAAAGAAGACTCGGAGCCTGAAACGGCATGAGGGTGCTCGTAGGAGAAAACGAGGAACAAAGGAGGATGATGACGGTCGAGGGAGGAGAGAAGATGGTTGCTTTCTGCGACAGCCGAGTTAACTGGGTCTGAAGAAAAGATTAAGTCTAATTGTCTGTCCAGGAAGTTCCTGACTCCGCTTACTTGAAAGAGACCTGAAACGGAGAGCTGATCGGTAAAGAAGGCTTCTTTGGCCGAAGATGCGTTAAAGGGGACAAAGTGAGAACAGTCCTCGGACAATGACCATTGGATACGGGGGAGGTTAAAGTCACCCAATAAAATAAATTCATCGGACGCGTTAGCGTTCTCAAGCAGGGTATCAATCGCTTCGATTATGGACTCGTAGGCGTCTAGTGGTTGAGAGGGACGAATGTAACAATAGAGGATGTACAGAAGGCACTTATTTAGTGCTATTTTTATACATACAAATTCTGATATTGTAGAGTCGGAGGTCTTTAGCAGGGTGGCATCATAACGGTTGTGAGCAGCTATGAGAACCCCGCGACCTGGTGGCTCATTGGTGCCTATACAACCGTCAACACGGAAAATGGTATAGTTTGGAGGGAATAGTTCATTGTCGAGAATTCCTGGTGTTAGATTGGTTTCAGTTAAGGCAAAGATATCGTGCGGGAATTTGTGAGAGTTAAGGAAAATATTTGTTGTTTTTGTACGAAGTCCTCTTACGTTCTGGTAATAGACCGACAAGCTGTTGGGGAGAGGATCTTGATCGGAAACCGCGGGTGCAATAGAGGGGAAGTCAGAAATAGGGAAATCGAGGGGGTTAGGAACGAAAGTAGTTTAAGGAGTCGTTACGACTTTTTTGAAGATGGGAAATACGGCGAGAACTGACGTACGCAGCATAGGTAGATAGATCTTCTGAAACCTTATAGGAAGGTATATTGAATGATTCATGGTATTTAGTGAAAAGTTGGAGTAAGACTGATGGGTCTGTGGGCAGGCCTTCTTGTTGTATACTTAACATGACGTTGGTGCTGGTTTTACCTTTAACACAGACGGAGTTCGGTTTGTCGTGGAGATAGGCTAGAAATAGACGTACGTTGTCATAAATGCGACGGTCCCGTAAACGGGACAAGAGGTATGTAGGGAAATAATGTGTTACCGTCTTCTGTAAAAGTAATTTTTTGGGTTTGGTTTTTTTTATATGGTTTATTTTTATCGATATTTGTCTGATTAATATTTCTTGTTGGGTTTCCAGAAGTTGTTTGGGTTTCCAGAAGTTGTAGGGTTCTCCAGCGCTGGATGGAAAGACACCCTTTTTCTTTGGATATGTTGTGTCTGATTGTCGTGCTCTGACACTAACGACCTTAGAGTTTGATCTAAACTATCGTTGGGCAATGGTGAATTTTGTGTTTCTGTTGGATCCGACCAGTGATTGTGTCTTCTGTAATCTCCACAAGATCTCCATTCACCGTTCTTTTTCTTTACTAAATGAAGTGGGGATGACCAAGAGCTATCAGAAGGACGACAGATTCCTTTTTTCGAATTCCTTTTTTGCAGCACAGAGCTTTTCTCCGGTTAAACGGCGAACTTTTGATGATATAGGATGTCCTTCAATAGGTATATAGTGTAGGACATAGTGTTTGGATTGTGTTTTGAAATTGTGTTCCGTTGTAATATTTTTAAAAATTTTGAGCAACTTTATGATTTCAGGATTTATTTTTGGGTCAGCATAAATGGCTAGAGATTCTGAAATTCCCTTGAACGTTTTAGCGATTGCTCTAATTGAAGTAAGGGGATCTATGAGTACCCTGTTCTTCAAATCAGCCAACAATCCGTACTTTCGCAAAAAATCCGCGCCGATTATAGGTTTAGAAACATCCGCGGTTATGAATTCCCATTGGAAATTTCAACGTAAACCTAAATCTAATGTCAGCGATTTCCTACCATATATGTGTTGATTACTGATCCATTTGCTGCCAATAGTTTCAGATCATTTGGGTTTTTGATTTGTGTTGTATTTGGGTATGACGGAAACATCTGAACCCGTGTCAATCAAAAAATCTTTGTTCGTGGATTAATCAAAGATGTGTAAGCGACTTTTGAGTATGTCGAGTTCCCCCGTCGCTAATGGAGACTGACTTTTTAGTTTGTCGAATGTTTCATTGAAAATTTGCACGGTTGGGTGAATTTTTTGGCTTTTGAGCCAAATTTATAATGATACTAACACTATTCTTTCCCTTTAGAAAGACTACGATTTCGTGATTGTGCCCGTGATTTTGACCTTAACGAATTGTTATTATAAGGTCGAAATGATGGACGAGAAATTCTTTCGACTCGTTCTGCCAATTCGCTGACCTGGTTTTGTAGTGATGTGATTACAGAAACTTTTGGTATTCATTCGGTTGATACCGAATACACCTCAGTTTGACTATTCACTTCCAAAATTTTATCGGCCATAATCGACAATTCATTTGAGGTGCCTGGACTGCATAGTAGTATGGCTTGTACGTTTCCAGGTAACCTTTGTAGCCATAAAGATTTTAATATATCCCCGAGATTTTGCCTGAGTTCAACGTCTTCATTTCCCGTAATAAATATGAAGGACGAGAATCTTCTAAAGTCACCTCATTTAAGAGTTGCATTAGTTTAACGTGCTCGGAGGTAGAAAGGCGCGCTATTAACGTTTCCTTGAAAAAAAACATACTTTTTAGACTCTGGAGGATTTACAATTATGTCACTAATCTCTTTAAAAACACTCTCATCTAACGCACTTAACAGGTGGTTAAATTTGGTGTGGTCATGTGTAATTCCTGCTAGATCGAATTCCGATTCTGGCTGGAGGAACCACGCTTGCGGATTTGGTCGCCAAAATGGTAAAGCCTTTACTGAAACCGCACTAACCGACAACGGAGCGGAGGAAGAAGATGGAACATCCTTTTTACTTGAGTCGATAACGCAATCAGCAAATTCGTTCATTCTAGTATTCACTTGTTGTGAGGTTGTACAATTGGTGTTAACAAAATTTTAAACGTTATGTTATTTTATTTTTATATTATATTAACAAAAAAAATTTGTTTATTGTTTTTAAAAAAAATAAAAGCTAAAACTTATCTGTTTGGGTTTAAAAACAAACGGTTGATACTCCTGTTTCAGGTTTCCTTTGGGTTACCTAGCCCGTTATTTGCTTGCTGCAGTGATGTCTTGAGTTTGAATGTTGTTGTTGTTTTTCTTCTTTTTCTTTGAGGTCGGTTGTTGTTCTTGATTTGTTTGAATATCAATAGGATTCCTTATCACGGGTCGGGGGCATTTATTGATTAAGCGGAGGTCGAAGAATGTCAGAGGTTGTCTTACCACTGGTGGGGGACAACTCTGTTACTAGTTGATGACGTCTGGTGGTTTTATTTTCTTGGATTAAATCAGGAATAGGATGCCTTACCACTGGTGGGGGGCACCTATTGATTTAAACGAAGAAAAAAAGGTTGAAATAATGTCAGCACGTGCCTTACCACTGGTGGGGGGCACGTCTGTCAAAAAATTTATTAGCCGTAATACGTCTCTTAGTTACGTCATCCTTCAACACGTAATTACGTGATCGTCGGGGTCACCAATGTGGGTTATTGCTGTTTTTTCGTGTTGTCCGGGTATTAATATAGCGTCCTCACTATCCGTACTTCAATAATTTTGGACTGGATGTCGTCCTATATCTTGGCTCCTTCCTATTTATTGGTTAATATTTGCCTCAAGAGTATAAGCTCCAGAGGACTTTAAAGTTTTGCCTTTTATTTCAAGGACTTAAATAAAGAAATAAGCAAATTTTAATTTTAATTAATTGAAATATTTTTATTAGTTAATTTTACAAAGATATGTTTAATGGTTGAAGACCCAAATTCGACTGACTTTTTTACAGAATATTTTTCTTAAATTAAAATGGAAAAGAAACAAAATAATTCTAGGCTACTCTGTTAACTCATACAACAAGTGAATTGTGAATATAAATTGCTCGAACGCAACCTAAACTTAAAACGTTATAAATGTAATGTGAAAACAATTAATTGAATTATGTGTCCCCACAGACACATAACTTCACGACTTGTCAAAATGGCCGAACTCAAAGATAGCGCGAACTTTTTTATTAAACTTTCTGGGAGGAAAAGGTATATAAATAAGTCTTTTAGTTCTTTTATTAACTTGCCCCACCCTGCAGAGGCATATATTTCATTGGTTAGTTAATTAAACACCTAAAAGACTAATTAATACACCTCTTTTTACAAGTCGTGAAGTGATGTGTTTTTAAAATTTTAAGATCGAATATCTCAAAAACTAAGCCAGAAATCAAAAAAATTTATTTAGTATTTTCATTTTATTATGGGGTGCTTTATCGAAATTCATCGTCAAATCGGTGTGCTACGGAAACTAAAATCTCCCCACAATGCAAGACAAGATTCCTGATGCACAATATTTGTTGTGTGAGTTGGAATACCAGAATTGGGAGAATCTGTTTGGCGTCGATATAGATTTTCTCAGTCTATTTATTAATTCGCCAACATATTCTGAATATCTGCATTCAGTTTCACTGTAACTGTGCTTGATTAAGTATTCAGGTTTTTCAAGAGTTGGGTTTTCTATGATCAGCTTGTTTATTTCCATATAATTTTTTTTACATTCATCCCAAGTTTTTTTTTAATTCCGCTAATTTATTTTAGTAGAATCCTTGCGTTTACCAGGGAAAACAAAAGGTAATCGTGAAAAAAGTTTAAAAAAATATAAAGAAGATGAAAGCAAAAATTAAATTAAACTGCTGAAAGAAAAGGTTATAAATTAATGAGGAATTACACGGAATGGCTTTGAAAAAAGTATTTCTCTTGCGAAAATAACAAATATAATATACTTTCAAAATTTGTCGTTGCTGCTGTGAAATACTAAAAAAAAGAGAAAGAGCGCTGTCAGTACGTTGGTTTTATAATGTAGTCGGCCATCTTTGAGGAAACACTCGTCGCCATTTGTAAATCCGACATTATTTGCTATTTTTTGTGTGGAGATTTTCTTGCCGGCATTAACTTGCCCGAGGAATTCAAATAATGGCATTATCCATAATGACTTAACATGAGTAATTTGATTATAAAAATGGCTTACTTATGTATTGTCTGTGGCGTCCTGTCCATAGTTCAGAAATTTTCAAACCGTTCGGCAAGTGTTAAGAACAACCGCTTTCTGTAGTGTGTGTGCAGTATTTTTATGTAACTTTAGTGCTTGTATATTTGTGATTAGTGTTTTGGTACAACGGCTGTGGAAGACAAGATGATTGGCACGATAGTCACTTTGTCCATTTTCCACATCCGCTGAACCTCGTGTGCCAAATCTGTGTATTTCGTAATCTTCTCCCTAAAAGTGTTGGTGTTGGGTACTGCAATGTCAATGAGGTATGTTGTTTTGCTGTGTTTATCTATGAGAGTAATATCCGGTCTATTGTGGTGTATTGTCCGATCAGTTATTATTGACCGATCATAATATATTTTATGTGTGGAGTTTTCAAGAACACTGTCTGGTGTATATTTGTAATATGGTGTGTATGTGGCGAGTGTTATAAGGTTGTTGTAGCAGTAGCTACAAATTTCATTTTTAATTTTTAATTTAAACTTCATAAGTTTGATTACATTATTAATAAAATATTTTTATTAAAATCCACTTTACTAATATCCAATCTGTACTGACTGTACTGTCAAATATATTTTAGTCAACCTGTACACTTCGATAAATTTTGAATAGAGTGAAACACAAACACTTTGAAATATGTAATAATCATTTATTCATAGACAATAAAATACTGTACTCTATACAGAGAAAATATTGAACAAACTATCTATGTGTTAAATGTAAAGTAGGATACAAAAAAATGTAAATAGTATTTCAGTCTAACCAGATCTGCTGATCTGAAAGTATCAAAATTAATAAAAATAAAATTATAAAAATATTAAATTAAAATAGTCTTCTTCGTTTAAATAAAATGTATCTAAACAGTTTATGGGTACTAAGAGTAACTAGGATTTGGGATGTACAATTATATGGACTACGCCCTCCTATATTCAGTCATCAAGGAGCCCCATTAATCCTATCATAATCTCATTGGTGACCCCGACGCTCCGGTCGCAGCATTAGTGACCTCAAAATTTTAAAAACAGAAGTACCCCCTACCCAAGCTAAGAGACTTTCTGGTTCTAAAAATAGAAAGCAGAAGACAACAACATTAAATTTAAGACAGAAGTACCCCCTACCCAAGGTAAGGTACTTTCTTGTTTTACAATAAGAAGAAGAAGCCAAATTTTAAAACAGAGATACCCCCTACCCAAGGTAAGGTATTCTCTGATTTTAAAAATCAAGCAGCAACATTTTTAATAAGAGGTGCCCCCCACCTAGGGTAAGGCATCCTTTTTATTAAAATATCCATCAATCAACAATTTCAAATCAACATTTCAAGAATACTCAGCTTTAAGAAGACAGAAAAATCAACGTTATAAAGAAACAAAAAAAAAGTCAACACAGCAGTTAAATTCAATATTGGTATGTTCTTTTTTTAATTAAATTTAATATTATTGTACAACACAAACATACACAATTCTACAATACAACATATTTTTTTCTCACCTTTCAAAATTTGTATCTGTTTCAATAAATAATATATCTTCAACTTAAATTAAAATATATTTTATCATGGTATAATCATACATAATAAGGGGTTGGACTTTAATTTTGTGATTCGCGAAGTTAAGTCTCGTTAAAATCAGTGTATAAATAAACAAGTGAAATTTTACTTTCAAACATCAATCATGATGACTAGTGAAAATGAGTCAAACTTTTCACAACAAAGTTTACATACAAATGCTACAAATTACAATAAACACAATTATGTAGCCACAACTTCAATCAAACTACCAAGCTTTTGGACTCCATATCCAGAAGCTTGGTTCATTCAAGCCGAAGCCCAATTTGCTTCTAAACGAATAACGGTAGACGAGACAAAGTACAGTCACGTTGTTCAGTCTTTACCAGTGGAAGTAATAACAAATGTTCTAGATTTCTTACAAAATCCTCCACTTTCAAATAAATATGAGAGTTTGAAAAATACTCTAATAAAAAGGTTTACAGAATCAGAAGAAAAAAAGTTAGAGCAACTTCTATCTACTACCAAAATCGGAGATAGAAGACCTTCAGAATTTTATCGCTCTATGGAAATTCTTGCAGGCAATTCATCCACATTTAGCAAATCTTTAATTAAAAAATTATGGATGAGAAAATTGCCGGCAAATATCAACATAGCCTTAATATCTTCCGGAAAAGAAGATATTAAAGACCTTTTAGATTTGGCAGATAATATATAGTATATGATATTTCCAAAATTCAATTTATATCGGAAATAAACAAAAATCTACCAACACCAAATTACAATTTTATCGATAACAATTTCCTTTTAACAAAAATAAATAATTTAGAAAACAAATTAGAAAATCTCGAAAATTTGATAAAAGGATTATCGTGTCAAAACCAACCTTCTTATTCACGTCCTCGAAACACATCAAGAGATCATTCATTCTCTAGAAACAACTCGCATAGCAGACAAGTTTCAAAATGTAGAGATAACAATTCTTATTGTTGGTACCACAATAAATATGGTACCAAAGCGAATAAATGCAGTTCGCCGTGTTCTTACAAAACTATTAATAATCAAAAAAACTTATTAATCCCTCAGTGAATAATATATTTACCAATAATATTTCTAAACGTTTATTCATTTTTGACAAAGAAAACAAATTCAAATTTGTAATAGATACAGGTGCTGATATTTCAGTAGTACCTAACGAATTCTTTAGAAAATTTAACAAAGACCCAAACTTATATTTATCCGCAGCAAACGGTTCTACCATTAACACTTATGGTACAAAACTACTTAAAGAATATTTCGGTCTTAGGACAGAATTCATTTTCCCATTTATAATTGCTAATGTTAACAAGCCCATCATCGGAGCAGACTTTTTCAACAAAATTTAATTTACTGGTCGATTTAAAAAACAAAAGATTACTCGACGGTACAACAACATTAAGTGTTAGTGGAATTACGGTAAACGCAAATACTCCAACTCCTCGTTACTACGCAATCAGTAATGAGTACGGTAAAATTTTGCAAAGATTTCCCACATTAACGCAACCACCTCGTTATGATATTCCAGTTAAACATAACGTAGTACATCGAATAGAAACTAAGGGACTACTACCTTTTTCTCGTCCAAGACGTTTAGATGGACATAAATACAAAATTGCAAAATTACAATTTGATCACATGGTTAAATTAGGTCTGTAAAAATTATCATCCTTTTCAGTATCTTCTCCACTACATCTAGTAGCAAAGAAAAATTCTACAGATTGGCGACCATGTGGAGATTATCGCAGACTCAACGCAATCACGGTTCCGGATAGATACCCATTACCACACATACAAAATTTCTCAATGAACTTAAACGGTTGCACCATTTTCTCAAAAATTGATTTGATAAGAGCTTACCACCAAATTCCAATGGCTAAAGAAGACATACACAAAACAGCCATTACAACTCCATTCGGATTATTTGAATTTACAAGGATGCCTTTTGGTCTAAGAAATGCTGCACAAACATTTCAACGATTCATGGACCAAATCATTAAAAATTTAGATTTCGCTTTTGTCTACATTGACGATATTTTAGTTGCCAGCAAATCTGAATCCGAACATCAAAATCATTTAAACCAAATTTTAAACAACTATCAAATTTCGGAATCAATATCAATCCATCCAAATGCATTTTCGGAGTTGGATCTTTGGATTTCCTCAGTCATAAAATAACAAAAGAAGGGATCTTACCTTCAGAAGACAGAGTCCAAATTATTAACAATTTTCCTTCTCCAAATTCCATTAAACAAATTCAACAATTTATAGGCATGGTTAATTATTACCATAGATTTATTCCAAATCTTGCCAAATTATTAAACCCAATTCACACTCATTTGGCCCTACTTCTCAAAAAGAAACCAAATAACACTAACAATTTTTCTTGGCCAGCAGAATGTGAAGATCAACTTAACAAAATTAAACAATCATTTTCAAAAGCAACTTTATTAATTCATCCTATGGAAAATGCAAAATTCAATTTAACTGTAGACGCTTCTGCTAGCGCTGTTGGTGCAGTTCTCCAACAATCCAATGCAAATCATTGGGAACCCATTGCATTTTTCTCTAAAAAATTAAAAGAAGCAGAAATCAAATATTCAGCATTCGACCGAGAACTTTTAGCATTATATCTAGCCATCAAACATTTTAGACATTTTCTAGAAGGTCGAGAATTTACAGCTTTTACAGACCACAAACCGCTCATTACAGCAATATGGTCTAAAACAGAAAGAAGTCCAAGACAACTAGACATCTGGACTACATAACTCAATTTACCTCAGATATCAGACATATCAAAGGCAAATCAAACACAGTAGCAGATACTTTATCTAGAATTTCTATCAAAAATTTTGAACATTCAAAGCATAACAATACCAAATTTGATTTAAAAACTATCGCTGAGTACCAAAATAGTGATGAAGAACTTACACATCTTTTAGTAACTCAGCATAACAAACCAGATAATTCAAAATATAAACTTATTTAAATTAAATTAAACACTTCTGAATCTGACATTTGGTGCGAAGTTTCTACTAAAAATTCACGGTCATATATACCCAAAGAACTTCGAAAAACTATCTTTAATACCATACATAATTTATCTCATCCAGGAATTAGAACAACACGAAAATCTATTGTTTCAAAGAACTTTTGGCCTGGAATGAATACAGATATTAACAAATGGACTAGAAATTGTGTCAATTGCCAAAAAGCCAAAATAACTAAACACACAAAATCAGAAATCGGTAAATTCGAACTACCCAAAACAAGATTCGAACATATCCATTTAGATTTGGTAGGTCCTTTACCGTCTTCAAATGGATATTCTTACATTTTAACAATAATAGATAGATTTACTCGATGGCCAGAAGCTTATCCAATCAAAGATATACAGGCAAGCACAGTTATCAATACGTTATACGAACAATATTTTCCACGTTTTGGTATTCCTCTAGAAATTACCACAGATCAAGGTACTCAATTCGAATCCAAATTATTCGAAGAATTTACAAATATTTTGGGATCACATCGAATCCGTACTACTCCTTATCATCCACAATCAAACGGAATGATAGAACGATTTCACCGACAATTAAAAGCAGCCATACGCGCTCGTGACGGCCAAAATAATTGGGTCACACAATTACCTGCAGTCCTCTTAGGTTTCCGAACCACGATTAAAGAAGACTTGCAATGTTCTCCAGCAGAACTTGTCTATGGACAACCTCTTCGCGTTCCAGGAGAATTTATCATTAACAACAATTCAACAATTTAAGTAAAATTAGATCTTGCATAAATAACTTTAAACCTTCAAATTCTCGAAAACAAAATTCTAAAATCTACGTACCTAAAGATTTAAAAGATACAGAATTTGTTTTTGTTAGAATCGACAGAAGCAAATCTTCTTAACAAAACCCATGTGAAGGCCCTTTCAAAGTATTAAACAAACTTGATAAATTTTATCAAATCGACTACCGTGGTAAAGCAACGAACATTTCAGTTGACAGACTAAAACCAGCATTTATCGAACATACAGAACAAACAATTACACCAATCAAAAACAAACCAAAAAAGAGAGTAAAATTTAAATTATAATTTTTTATTACTAACAATATTATTATTCATCATATTCTTAATTTTACGATTCACTTAAAATAAACGTTTTCACTGAGGGGGGGGGGGGGGGGGGGGTAATGTAGCAGTAGCTACAAATTTCATTTTTAATTTTTAATTTAAACTTCATAAGTTTGATTACATTATTAATAAAATATTTTTATTAAAATCCACTTTACTAATATCCAATCAGACTGTACTGTCAAATATATTTTAGTCAACCTGTACACTTCGATAAATTTTGAATAGTGTGAAACACAAACACTTTGAAATATGTAATAATCATTTATTCATAGACAATAAAATACTGTACTTTATACAGAGAAAATATTGAACAAACTATCTATGTGTAAATGTAAAGTAGGATACAAAAAAATGTAAATAGTATTTCAGTCTAACCAGATCTGCCGATCTGAAAGTAGCAAAATTAATAAAAATAAAATTATAAAAATATTAAAATAAAAGAGTCTTCTTCGTTTAAATAAAATGTATCTAAACAGTTTATAGGTACTAAGATTAACTAGGATTTGGGATGTACAATTATATGGACTACGCCCTCCTATATTCAGTCATCAAGGAGCCCCATTAATCCTATCATACCCACAGTTGTGTTTTAGGGCTAACTGTTGGTGTATGACATTGCAGACCTGGTTGTGCCTATGCAAGTAATCTGTTTGAGTAAGGAGTTTGCATCCAGCCGTTATATGTTCAATTGTTTCAGACGCTAAATGTCAAAGTCTACACATGTCGTCCTGAATTGCCGCATCCTTAAGGATGTGTTTCCTATAATTCCTCGTGTTAATGACTTTGTCTTGTATAGCAAGCATGAATCCCTCCGTCTCAGGGAATAAATCACCGCGACTGAGCCAAGCATTCGACGCATCTTTGTCGACATGATTTTAGTTCAAGTCAGCGTAATGTCTTCCGTGGAGAGACTTCTGTGACCATGCTTGCTGTTTATCTGTGTGTGTGGCTATGTTTAGTGAATTATGCAGCATTCTGTTGGGCAAATCAAGTGGTGTTTGTTTGTTGTCGGCTTTGATCACTGCTGCATGAAATGCAGAGTTATCTTCTTTTTTGCCATAAAAGTATTCTCTGTTAGACTTTACTTGTTTATAATTAAGTGACTTTATGCCTATCAGACCATGACCGCCCTCGCACCTCTGTGGCGTTAGTCGTTAGGCACAGGAGTTAGGATAGTGTGCGATGTACCTTGTCAACATCGTTTGCGTTCTTCTGTCCAGTGCTTCTAAGTCCGTCTGTGCACATTTAATTACCCCGAAGGAATAAGTAAGGACTGGTGTTGCATACGTGTTTATAGCTTTAATCAGATTTTTCCCATTAAGGCTAGTTTTCAGAAGACTGTTCAAGCGGCCTGTATATTTGGTCTCTGCTTTATGTCCGTGTGAGGTATATCACGTGATTATTGGAATCCAAGATACTTTTAGAGTTCGCCCTCCTCCATGATTCAATAGTGTTCCCAGATGGGAGATTGAATCCCACAAGTTCATGTTTTCCCCTCGTCACATGTAGCGCCCTACATTTGTCAACTCCGAACTCCATCCAGATGAGGTTGCAAGGAAGCGTATAATTAGATGTCGTCCATATATATGAGGTGCGTGATTTTAGGAATATTTGCCCTGTCGTGTCGTATATTATACCTATAACCGGCGGCATCCAAGGCACGTGAAAGTTGATTCAGAGCGAGACAAAATCATAGCGGACTCAAAGAGTCTCCCTGGAATATACCTGGTCTGATTGCTATCGGAGGTGTTGTAATGAGTGTGTTTTGTGTTTTTATAATTATTATTGTGTGTGTCAATGTGAGCGGACGTGTTTTTGAATATCGATATAGAAAGTGCCGAAATAGTGCAAAAAGTGTGGGAAAAAGCGGAATAAATGTGGACTTTACTAATATAAAGTGAAAAAAAATGTTGAACTATTTTTAAAGAAGTTAGACAGTTTACGGCTATTTTACGCCAGAAAGCTATCTTATCTTTCTATTTATCGTTCCTTGTGTTTTCGTTCCTTCATTTGTGGTTTGTTTAAGTTGCACTTTATACAAAAAAGTTTTTAAATTCTTTTGACAATTTTTTTTTAAATTTTATATGACATTTACAAATAATTAATTTTTGTGCTGTCATTTACGTATCAAGTCCTCGTTGCATTTTTCAAACGTTACTTGGCTCACTACTGTCCTCAGTATGAGTGACAGTAGTGACAGTGATTCGTGCTACCCCAACACGGGAAAAGGCAGACACTTCGGACGAGGAGGCTACAAGTTGTAGCCAAAAGAAGAAGAAGAAGAAGAAGAAGAAGAAGAAGAAGAAGAAGAAGAGGATGAAGAGAAAAACTAAAGGCGAGCCTGACCAGGAGGTGATGCCACCACCAAAGAAGGCAGTGAGCACTGGGAGGGTCTTGGGGGAAGAGGCTACACCTTGCGCTTCGAGTGTACCATCAGTGACTCCAATGGATGTCACTGAAGTCCTCTCGGATGTAGAGGTTGTCTCTGCTCTCGAGACGGCCGGTCCAACCCAAAGCGGCCATGAATCGTGTGGAAATTCGATTTCGATTAGTAGCCGCTTTGAAGTGGATCCTGCTTTGGTGGAGGTTTCGAGGGAGAAGCTGCGCACGATAGCCTACACTATAAGAAGAGTTCGGACAGGATCCTGACCATTCTCAGCCGTGAGCTTGGAGACCCAGCCAGGATCCTGCCCCAACTAAAACTGCTTATGGCAGAGGCCAGAAAGAAAGCTAAGTACAATGAGGTGTCGAGGTGTGAGCGCCTCTTCAACAAGGTCTCGGGAATCCTTGAGGATCTCGAACTGGACAGGACTCTTCATCATTAGAGTCGTACAGTCTTTGTCTGAGTTCTTGCGATTTCTTGAATGTGTATGTTATCCTACACTGCAGGGGGCTTGTGTGCACCCACTAGACTACACAGTATTTTTGAAGACATAAAACAATGGAACACGGACATTGCACTTATACAGGAGACAAATTTTACACAAGCCACATTTACACGTTTAGAACAAAATTCAAATCTACACAAGGGTTACACAGTTTTTGCCACAGAAACACCCCGTAAAGGTCCCGGTTTGGCAATTGCTGTGTCCCACAGCTTTACACTGATGTCACCTGTATACACAGTCATCTTCCCAGGTTTCGCGTCTTCCTTGGATTTCGTCTTAGGGGACAAAACACTAAGGGTAGTAAACGTGTACCTGCCGCATGACCAGGATACTGCAAGACAGGTGTTGGACTCAATCCTGTCGCATATTACGAACTTCGGTGGTGAGGTTATCCTTGGTGGTGACTTCAACTGCACACTAGATTCTTCAATCGATCGTCATTCTAGAGTTTAATTCAACTCGGTGAAGGCCGCGCGATTATCGAGCCTAGTCAGACATAGCAACCTTGTGGATGTCTACCGTTGGCTTAATCCAACGACTAGGTCATACACAAGGTTTTCCCGAAATGTCCAGGGTAGCTTTTCGGGTTCGAGCAAAAACAGACTTTACGTCTCGTCTAGCCTTCTTAACTTTTTCGTTAGTGTCACTCATGAAGTGTGTTCATTAAGTGATCACCTTCTTGTTGTGGGGACTAGCACTTTGGTCGAAAAGCGAACTGCTTACTAGATTATCAACAATAACTTGTTTAATTCAGAGCAGTTCATCGAAGAATTCATTCAGTTTTGGCACCAATGGCGTGATAACAAGAATATTTATTCAAACCTTAGCCATTGGTGGGATGTTGGAAGGCTTCAGATTCGCTCATTTATAGAGACGAGATTTAATCGGAGCAGATATTATGCATCGAGTTTGACGGCCGAAGTCACCCGGATTGGTACGCTTCTGCCCGCGCAGCCAGAGTTACTCGCACAATACGAGAGACTTAAAGAACGACTGACAGCACAAAACTACAAGCATAGCTTGGAGTTTGTGCTCCGAAACCAGTCGCGCTGGTTGCGAGAGGGCGAGTCTCCGACCGAGTACTTTTTCCAGACAACTCGACGTCGTACCGCTTCTTCTGAATTAGACTCGCCTCTTGCCGAATCGGGAGAGATCCTATACGGAGAGGAACTTCCGAATTATATTCGCAACTACTACACGTGGCTTTATGCTGCATCGACGTTGCCAACATTCTCGTCCAACGATGAATTCTTTCATTCATGTTCCTACTTTCTCTGATGAAAGTAGAGAATTCCTGGACAGAACGCTTACTCTCGATGATATGATTACCGCAACGAAGGATCTTCTCCTGGTTATGATGGTCTA
Source organism: Leptarthrus brevirostris (assembly GCA_964036015.1). Lineage (NCBI taxonomy): Eukaryota > Metazoa > Arthropoda > Insecta > Diptera > Asilidae > Leptarthrus > Leptarthrus brevirostris. The sequence continues at coordinate 10,306,321 of OZ038376.1, read as the reverse complement.
GCTCCAGAATTCTTTGTTCGTTTTAGGAATCTTTTGATTCCGGACCTTTTGGATGTCTCTAATTCTGCAGTGGTTGGACATACCGAATTTCCCTCAAGTTGGCGGAGATCCGTTATGCGTCTAATACCTAAGAAGGGGGATCTTCAGAGGATGGGAAACTGGAAGCCAGTTACTCTGTATAATGTCGACTACAAAATAGTTTGCAAAACACTGGGAACTCAACTTCGCTCAGTGATTGCCTTACACCCGTCAAAGTCCTACTGCATTCCAGGTCGTAGTATCTACGAATGGCCATGATCTCTTTGGATCAAGAAAAAGCATTTGATAGCGTCTCGCATGAGTATCTACTGAGAGTGCTCGATAAATTTGGGCTTCCGTCCAGATGGATTGAGATCATAAGTGGTCTGTATAGACATTCAGTGATTCTCATAAAGCATAATGGGCATATGTTGTCTCCTATTCCGTTTCGTCGGGGTATCAGGTAGGGATGCCCGTTGTCAGGAATGCTTTATGACTTTTAACTGGAGCCGCTGTTAGTAAATCTTCTTCAATCGTTGAGACAATATTCAATTCACTTACAATACACTACTATAAGGCCACTTATTCTAGCGTATGCGGACGACCTGTCTATATTTGTAACGAAAGATGATGCATTTCCAGTCGCTCGTAGGGTTTTCGAACAATATGAGCGATTAGCGGGCGCTAGGGTTAACCTAAGCAAAAGCCAAGGCCTATGGTATGGGAGGTGGCGGGATCGTTCAGATTCTCCCTTCGGCATACAATGGACGAATACTTGCCTGAAATATTTAGGTGTATGTATGTGTGCGGCTCGATGGCACGAGAGCGTTTTAGTCGTCTCTCTACTAGGAACCTAGCACTGAGGTGATAAACGCTTTCGTAATTAATCGACCGCCGCACACGACATTCAGTACACTCACTTCACGTAGGCTGCGAGAGCTCTTCGTAGGAGTAAATCCTTCGGATACCTTAGGGGTTAATAGATGGCACGCACATCTTGGGGTAGACTTGGGAGTAATGGGGACTATAACTAGCAGAGTCATCTATAGTTATCCGTCCAATTACAGAGACTCTGATGTGGCACTCAAACTGCTCCATCACAGCCTCGTGCATCCAAACCAGCTGTCGCATATCGATTGACGAATTCAAAGAGCCTGCACGGCTTGTGGTGGCGAAGGACCCCTGTTCCACAGATACTTCACATGCCTGACCTTGTGCGACATTAATAATCTTGTTCGCGATATGTGCCAGCATATCTGCCCGACATTCATTATTACAAGAACGTCGTTTTTAATGGGGCCAAGGACATGTAACCAGGTAAATTGCTTGATAAGCTTTATCTTAACACTTGCTAAATCGACAATTCATCTGTACTGCATGCGGATCGAGCCTGGTCAACAGCCCACTAACCCACAGTTTCACACACATGCACTTAAGAACCACTTCATTGCCAGATTGAAGATTCGATTACGTCTAGAGTTCGGAGGCCTTTCACTGGGAATAACAGGCCGCAGACTTGCAGCAGCTTGTCCACGAAGCTTCTCTTCGCTTTTGTATTGCTGCAAATGCTGCGGGAAGGACAAGTCTCACGTTGGAATCGTAGAACTGGGAGGATGATAGGAGTAGTTTGCAGACGTCAATGACTCTGCAGACTGGTCCCGCGGGACTTTAATCGGTTCGAAATTTTTGTGCGTTAGTTTGGAACATGTTTGGATGGGTGCTCCCGGAGGACTAGAAAAGTGGCGAACGGCTCTACGGAGAGGACATTTGCTTGGGAGCAGTGGTTCCCGAAGAAGAAACTTCGCCCGGTTCTGCATCTACCCTCTGGGAGCACTCAGACAATCATGTTCTTGTTTAAGTTTCTTCACGGTTTCGGTTAATTTTGTTTAGTGCTAGGATTAGTTTTGGAATTTTTTCAAAATATTTGAGAACTTTTCTTAGAGCTGGCACTCGCTTGGAGGCATTTTAAAATTTCTTGTATTTTCTTTTTTACAGGTTTTTTACTATATTTTGTTTTGCCTTCAAATTTTAGAGTCTTTCATTTCATTTCATTTCATTTCATTTATTCAGATTCATCACAGAGATTACTACAGCGTAAAAAACTTATAAACTAAACTACATACTAGAGCCGAAAAAAACAAGCCAATGAAAACGAGCAAGGACCGCAATTCACACCATCCGCAACCCCACGTCAACCAAGGCACTGTCTGAGCAGGCCCTTCAACTGCAGTCTGGAGAGATTTAAGTCGAAACTGGCGAAGTGTTGGTTGAAGAGGCGAGACATCGAAGTGATGGGCTCGTGCATCCCATACAGAGTACGATGACTAGAGATGTACAGGAATTTGCGATTCCTCAAGGAGCGTTGCGGGATAGAGATGTTGACGGCCGCCAGTAAATCAGGTGAATTTATTGTTCCCTGCAGTAAATCAAACAAAAATAATAGTCTGGAGATGTTACGCCTCTTTTCAAGGGAGTCAAGAGAAATCAGCCCCAGGCGATCAATATAGGAAGGAAGTAACCAGGGATCAATCCAGGGAAGTCCACGGAGAGCAAACCTAAGGAATCTGCGCTGTACTGCTTCGATGCGGCTGACGTGAACGGCGAAATAGGGAGCCCATACGGGGCTAGCGTATTCCAAGACCGGTCTGACGAAGGTACAGTAGAGAATCTTAGTTAAGTAGGGATCATCGAGTTCCTTAGACCATCTTTTAACGAAACCCAACATCGAATTGGCCCTACCAACGATCGAGTCTACATGATCCTCAAATGAGAGGCGAGAATTGAGGACCACACCTAGGTCCTTCATCCTATCAACCCTGCCCAAGGTAACGCCATCGACGGTGTAGTCAAAGAGGAAAGGACATCTCTTACGGGAGAAGGTCATAACGGTGCACTTGTCGGCATTCAAAGGAAGGCGATTACGCACACACCAGTCGTGAAACACAGCTAGGTCAGAGTGCAAGGTACTGCAGTCTGTTTCGTGGGAGGCAATGCGAAAAATCTTAGCATCATCCGCATAGCACAAGATCTTGCTGCGGGTCAGGAGGAGCGAAACATCGTTAACGTATAGGACGAAGAGGAGTGGGCCAAGGATACTGCCCTGTGGCACCCCCGAAGTGACAAGGATTTGATCAGAGAGAACTCCCCGAAACTGGACGCGCTGGGTGCGACCTGACAGGTAAGAGGACAGCCAGTTGATGAAACAGGAAGGAAACCCAAGAAGATTTAATTTATAGACCAGGATACCATGGTCGATCCTATCGAAAGCCTTACTGAAATCAGTAAATACACAGTCGACCTGTTTGCCCGCCTCGACGGCTGGTAAAGAATAATTAATGAATTCGAGGAGGTTGGTGGTAGTGGACCTCCCCCTGAGGAAACCATGCTGAAAGGACCCCATGAAAGGCTTGCAATGAAATCGAAGAACGTCACTAACTAGAGACTCAAAAACTTTTGCGGTGTGGCTCAGGCTAGCGATCGGTCGGTAGTTAGAGACGTCGGACCTATTCCCTTTCTTATGGAGGGGAATCAACACAGAAGTCTTCCAGATTTCAGGAAAGCGGCCAGACTTCAGGGACAGATTGAATAAGTAGCAAAGGACGCTGGCGAGGGATGAATGGCATTTCTTCAGAAAGGAAGCGGGTAAACCGTCCGGACCACAAGTGCAGCCCTCCGCCAACTTAGATAAGTGTTCAGCAACGTGTGCATCGTCGAAAACTAAGTCATTAGGCTCAAGAGAGGTAGGCGGAAGCCGCGTCAAGTGGATAAAATCAGGAGAGGAAATATCACAGAGAGAATCACAGAAGGAGGTTCGGAAAAAATCCGCGAACAAATTAGAAATTGTGGGAGCGTCGTCGCTCTCGCAGCCACAGTACCTCAAAGAAGCAGGATAGGCGTCACATTTGCGCTTCGAGTTGATAAATTTCCAGAACTGTTTGGGATCGCTACGCAACGTAGTTCTCATATTAGACAGGTACTCGGCATAGGAGTCCTGCAGACGAGCAGAGAAACGGTGGCAAAGGTCAGAGTACGCCAAATAGTCTTCATGGCTTCCTGAGGTACAAAACCTCTTCCAAGCTTTACCCCTCAAGTTCCTCAGATGTCGTGAGGCACCATCAAACCAGGGACGAAACAGATGAGGGGATCCGGACCTAGAAGTGCTGATGGGAACAAGCCGAGTAAAACAGGTGTAAAGAAGATCATAAAAAGCGCTCGCAGCCTGATCTACGTTACGCTCTCCCAACACGCCCGACCAATCACAGGAAAGCAACCAGTCATCAATGCACGAGAAGTCAGCGCGTTTAAAGTTGAAGTAGAAGTCACCGAGCACGGGAGGAGGTGCAGCGGCGTTGTCGAAGCACATTGTGACCAGAAGAGCAGGGTGATGACTTGATTCAGGAACCAGGGGGACCAGGCATCTCCTCACGATCGTACCAACAGGGTCGGACGAAAACACCAGGTCAAGAAACCTACCCAAATTATTGGGAACATCACAACATTGAGCCAAGCCGGAAGAGGCTACAGAGTCCAAAAAGGTCAAAGCGAATTGAGGAGCAGATGTATGTGAAGGTTTAAGGCCGTCAGCATCGAGGGAATGTGCCCAGCTAATGCCGGGAAAATTGAAGTCGCCAAAGAGCACAATATCATCCGAGGGAAGTAAGGAGTCAGACAGACTGTCAACAGACATAGCAAGCGACTCGTAAACTGCGGGTGGTGAACAAGGGGGAATGTAGACAGTCAATACAAATAGGCTTCTGGCCGGAAATCTCAAGGCAACACACAGAAGCTCAAGGTCACGGGAATCGGAAATGTCAACGACCGAGCACGAGATGCCTCCCCTGACCGCGCACAGGACGCCACCACCCACAGGAGAACAAGGGTCGGAAAGGTAGCGATCCCTCCGAAAAACCTGGAACTCGGGTCCAAAAAGCTCAGAGTCAGTGATCCCGGCGCAGAGCCAAGTCTCAGTCAGGCAAACAATATCAGCATCGGACGAACAGGAAGAGGAGAAGAGCAGCGCGGTTTTAGATCTCAACCCGGTCACGTTGGCATATTGGAAGGAGATCCGGCTAGCAAGTTTTTTGGCAGCGAAGCCGGAGCCGATCGGGCTCTAGGGGTGAACTCGCGAACGATCGAACCCGACGGCCAAATATGCGGAGAGAGCGCGGCCGTGAAAGCATCTTCCGGAACAAACACCTTAAAAGAGGCGGTAAATGTGCGGCCAACGTGGCCGTGAGAAGGGCTGATTTTTCTACAGGCGATCATACCACCGGGAACACCTACCCATGATGATATGTTATTAACGATATCAGTCTCAGAAGTATCTGGGTGAACCCTAGACACAAATACACATCTGGGCCGCTGTGCCGGTCTCAGCATGGTGACACCAAGACGAGGCGTACAATAACTCACCTCACCCCGCACAGACCCTGCGCCCAAATCGAGGCCGTCGGCATTTGATGATACAGCCGGCGGAACGGGGGCAACATCGACGCATGAACGGCGGGCACGCCTACGGGCAGCACGGGAACGGCGGCTCGCAGCCCGGCCAACAGCATGGGAGATATGCGAACTGCCAGTAGGCCCCTCATGTACAACAGGCGAATGAGCAGCCGAAGCAACGGAGGCAGTCGAAGGTTCGGAGGCAGCCGAAGGCTCAGAGACAGCCGAGGTCTCGGTGACGACCGGAATAGCCGGGGAAACGGAAACAACCAGGGGCTCGGAGACAACCATGGGCTTCGAGATGGCCAAGGGCTCGGGGACAGTCGAGGGCTCAAAGACAGGCGGAGGGTCGGAAAGAAGCCCGTGAGTTGAACAATCCAATCTCGCTGGAGGCCAGGTGGAATCCCCACAACGAGCGGAGACGGCCTTTACCTCAGCAGCAATAGAGGCGATTAAATCTCCGTTGGCCGAAACAGATGCTGACCAAGTGGCGATATCGAGCCTTACCTGCTTGACGTTACGGCGTATATCTTCGACCAGCGGCAACACCGGTGAGGAGCCCAAAGATGAGATCAAGCCAGGATCCACGCCAGCGACTGCAGTCTGAACATCGGCGAGCGAGTCAGAGATCAATGAGGCCTTCGAGGACAACTCATTTGAACGCTTGAGAAGGGCAGAAGAATTTGACTCCAGGACACCAGCAATGTTAAGCAACTTGTCCACTTTAGATGTAATGATGCCGGTATCTTCAGACAAAAGCTGCAGGTCACCCCAGCGGGAAGAGAAGGAGCCAACCTTGTCGGCAACCAAAGCTAGGTCATTAGAAAGGACCTTCATCATGCCCCTCACCAACCTAAGGACATGGCAGGGCTTGACATCTGAACACTCAGTGCAGGTGAAAGAAGATGACTTAGTTCCACGCTTCAGACATGTGGCATGGAAAGAGTTTCCACAAACACCGTCGCAGGCCAACCCATCACGGGCGATCTGCTTCGCACAAGCCCCACACACAGCCATGAGTAAAAAAAATAAAAAATAAAATAAAAAATAAATAATTACAGAGAGGAAATAAAAATGAGACAAAGATAAACAATAATAAATAAGAAATAGAAGCGAACAGTCAGGAGGTAAAAAGATATTCGAATCGAAAAGAAGTAAGTCAACGAATAAAATAGATATAATAACAACAAAGAGGGTCAAGTCAAACAATAAAAGAAAGTGGCACAAATACAAAGAAGAAGAAAATAAATAAAAACAAAAATCAAACGAAGATAAGCAATATAGTAAAAACAGAAAACTAAGTCAAGTGGTAAAAAGATAAAGTCAAGTAGAATAAGAAATAAGTCAACGAATAAAAATAAAATAAAATAAATAGGAAAACAACAGAGGGTCAACAAAAATAAAAAATTTATAAATAAATAAAATTAAAGTAAAACAATAAAAGGCAATAAGAACAAAAAGTGACGAAGTCGAATAATAAAAGTACGTCAATAAATAAAGAAAACAGAAGGGTCAAATCAGACAAAAAAAAGAAAGTGGTACAACAAGGAGCAAAGAATCTGTACAGAAGACCAGAAGAGACAAAAAGATAAAATACGCGAACGAACACGTCAACGACAGCCCCGACCAAAGACAACAGCGCAGTCCAACGGAAGCAGGTATAAAAGGGTATGGAACAAGAAATAGGAAACAAAACACAAATAAAGAATATGGCCACTAAAACCAAAGATTAAAAAGGGTAAAAATCAGGACGATATCTAATTAAACAGTACGCATACGCCAGAAAAAAAGAATAATACTAAACAAACAAACAAGAGTGAACAAACAAATAAACAAAGGAATGGCAAAAAGCAGCAACATGTACGGAAAATCAACAAAAAATGAAAAACTGGAACAAGACAAAAATACCGCACGTGCCGCGACAGCGGAAGCAAGTCGCGTCGAACAGCGCAGGAAAAACAAAATAGTAAACAGAAAAAAGGCGACCCAAGCAATCGATAAATAAACAAACACAAAATAGACAACAATGACAACCGAATCAGCAGATCGCAATCCACGGAACAAGTATTGGTCAGGTAAAACAAGTAAAATACGACGACGGAGTGCAAAGGGCGGCAGCAATAGAACACAGAACAGCACAATCGAACAGCAAAGTGACGAAAATCAAAGCGAAAATGCTACCAAATCCCGCAAGGTCGCGTCGAACAGCGCAGGATAAGTTAAGATAAATTAAATTAAAATTGGATAAATTGAATTGAATGGACGACGACACGTAATGGGGAAAAAAAATAAACAAATAAAAACAGAGAAAGAAAGTCAAATCAACAGAATCCAGCATAAAATGAGATAGAATGAAATAAGCAAAAGCAAAAATGCAACCAAACGAAGACGACAAACAATAACAATTACAACCGCGAAACATTTTTAGAGTAACGTACCGTGTCATTTCTTATGTTCTTTTTGATTGTTAACTATTGTGGGTTTTGTTTTGAATATTGTACATTTTTTAGGGTAGCTAGAGTTTTGTAGGATTTTTTGTTTATAACGATTGTGCCAAATAAATTGCCATTATATATAAAACAAAATTATTATTATTACTTATTTTGTATTCATGTGTGTTAATTAAGTTGTTCTGGTAATGTTCAGTGGACGTGAAAATTCACTGTTTCCCTTTTTTTTTATTAAATTCTTGTGAAAGAAGGGTAAGAGAATTTATAGAGACATTTAAAATAAAGTTATTTTGTGTAATTCATTGTTTATTTCTTATTTGTATGTTGGTTTTGTTTCAAATTCATATTAATAGTTAATTCATGTTATATACTACTTCTGTCTTATCTTCGATATGATCTCGTTTCAGGTACTTCATTGTTGTTGAAAAAAATTCAGGTACGTATTTTATTGTATCACAAAGCCCTTTGTTTTGAATATTATTAATTTGTCTTTTTTGCAGGTGAGGTTGGGAAACACACACATACAGTCAAAAGTTGTTCGAAAGTTTTACTGTATCCATTCTATTTATTTTTTTTGTTTGTTTCTTTGTTTGTACACTTTTTAGTTTAAACGCTTAGAACTATTTTACCTATTTATTTCCATTTATATAAAAAAACTTTAATACACTTGCTAGATAAGACACTTGGAACCATCTATTTGTTCCGAGGTGATCCAGCCCGACGGCGATTAAAATTATCCGTGACTTACGTTTACGAAGGTTTTACTGGAACTCTTTGATTTATTAATATGACGGTAACGCCGTGCCTGCATGAAGAAAAAGCTTTTGAGCTTTTCCTTCCGTTCTTTTGGAGGCAAGTCGAACGCGATTAATCGACATGTATAGAAAAAGTGCTTTTTAAGCTTCTTCTTCTGTTTGTTGCTTGCCTGTGTTTCCCTCTGCAAAAGACGATACATGTCGCTGGAAATCGCTAATAAGACACCTTTTGCTGAGATCAAAGCTAAGTTTGTGCGTACCTTATTGTTAATATGCTGAATTACGATTTTTTGAGAAAGGAATGCGAGGTAACTGTTGAATTTGAAAGCCTTGTTTTTGCATCGATCTGAATAACGGCTCAAGGATAGAGTGCTCGTCTGAGAAGTGGTATTATCCTTTCAGTGCTAAATTATAAAGTAAGCCTTAATAGTTTTCTGAATAAAATTTTAGAGAAAGCGCGAGAATCGGAGAATCTCCCCGTGCCTCATTGCGACGCCCTCGATCAGAGGACACCTAAACAGCGCGAGGAAAGACTCGCGCAAATTGAGAAGTTTAAAGAGGACACTAACCGTTTTAAAGAGAAAATAGTCCAGTTTGCAGAATTCTCGCACTCTCACAGTGTTATTGAAGATACAATTAAATTTAATGAAAAGGCCAATGTTAGAGTAGGAGCCATACATTTAAGCACAGACTCCACCGCCGACCAAACCGACTAACCCACCGAAATTCAGATCTCAGCGGAAAATTAATTGCTCGACTTTTTGGAAACTTCTCTTACGGAGGGCAGCTCAGAAGAACATTTTACTAGCCCACTTGTAGGCAAACAAGTAACTATGCCACGCACAATGGCAGACTATATAAAATTAGTTAAACTAACTGCGCAAATGGTGCCCATTTTTCAGGTGAGCCAGGCCCACATTTCGGTTTAGAGTTGCAAACATTCCTGGGCTGTGTCCGCCAGGCAAAAGTGTGCTTTTTCGACGAGGAACAAGACGCTTTCCTCAAGATCCTCCCCACACGACTCCGTGGAGGAACCTAACAACTGTTGGACTCAGATGTACCGCCAACATTTCAGGAAGTCGAAGCCAGGTTCAACGCGGCCTACCTTCCTAGAGAAACTTGCCAGGAACTGGTAAATAGGCTCATAAGGAACTGGTAAATAGGCAAAACCAAAACCCCTGCGAAACGCTCATCGCCTACACGGCTAGAGTAAAACAGCTGCTGGCTCTCTGTAAAGAGGCCGCACAAACGAAATACGGAGCTGCGGCCACCCCAGCTGTTACAATGCAGCTGGAGGACTTCGCAAAGAACAATCCGCAGCGGGGTTCGAGCAGCTGTCCCACAAGGCCCTCGACATGGAGAAACTGCAGCAGGGCGCCAGTTCAGCAACCCCAGGCTTTCCTTCCCCGGTTGTTGTAGAACAAGGCATATCGTCGCCAGTCGCTATAGCCCCAACTACCAGGATACGGGCATTCCATCGAACCTCATATACGCCTGCTCGAAGCTTTCCACTGCAAACGTTTTACAGGCCACCGCCGACAGACTCCGCCATATACGACTTTACCTCAACGCTCCTCTCCCCCGCGAAGCGACTTCCGATATTATGACCGCCGCCAGAACCTCGACCAGTTAAGGTCAAACATCACATGCCATTTTTGCCAACGAAGAAGCCATACATACGCTAATTGTATGAAGCGTAAAAACACGCCCTTCTGCTCTAACTGCAAAATATATGGACATGATGTTCGCGATTGTAGGAACAATCGCCAGGTTCCGGGCCCGAATAACCAAACAAGGCTCCCCGAACGACGGATTCATTATCAACAACCTTCCGCCGGTCCTCGAGTTTTCAATATAAACCTCAAGTGCAAATTCTGCAACCGTCGCGGCCATTCCATAGAGGAATGCCGCCAGAAACAAAAATGGGACGCTAAGAGCCAGGGAAACGACGAGCAGTCGACCGAAAAAACCCCGGTTCGAACTAATAAATCAAAATTTTAATAATCCGTTGGATATTAGCCTGACCGGCAACACCAAACTTGTAGTAGTTACTTCCACTGAGGTTAGTATTATAAAAGAGAAAGCAATTAAAAATCCCGATGATATAAATACCGGAGAAACATATACGTTACAAACCTCTTTTATTACCGGAAAGACACTGGGAACATGCCAGGGCAATTTTACATTAAAGAATAAAATTCCCTGCAATTTTCAGGTTATAAAAAACCTACCCGGCCTTTCCGACGACGGCTTGCAGAGAAATGACTTCCTAGCAAAGAATTGTAACGTTGAGGGCCCGAATAAGGCATTGCGCTTACCTCGAACGGAAAACAACCCTGAGGAGTTTGCTGTTCCATTAACAGCTACTTTGGATAAGTCGTGTTCTGAGGAAGTGGTCAAAGTGAACACCCGAACAGATAGCGCAGAGCACAGACAGGCCGATCTGACAATCTGTGGTATCTCAAAAGTTTCTCAAGAGGAGAACAATGACCGCCGGACACCGGAATGCGAGATGGACAATCCGACTGAGAATTATTTGGCCTGCGAAATGAGGCAGCAACAAATACCGTTGAAAGAGCCTCTATGAATACCTGCTAGGTCACAGATCGTAGTCGGGATTCGGGATATATCAAGGAGTGTTCCTAGCGAATGGCCTACTCCCCGCTGGTTTTAAAGCAGTGTCTGTTGGAGTTCTCAACACACACACTTCACAAGTAGTTCTGACTACCATTAGTCTGCATCTGGTCCCTGTCCACAACTACACCGTCGTCCAGCTAAAACAAGATCATGAGGAAATAAATAAACGGGAAACTCCAAAAACAGCAGAACGCGATGGGGCGCCCACCTGAAAAACAGGACTTACGGTGACATGAAATCCCATGCAAAAAGGAAATAAAAGGAAACAAGGAAAAGGAAAAAACTTTAAAACAAGAGCCGACGGAGCTCACCTTAACAGAAGGGATAACGATGGCAAAAGCCCATCAGCTCCCACGCCCTCTCAGTACAAAACCTTGAAACACGTCGACAATGGAAGCGAGCTCACCACAGGGACGGTATCTTCAAGAGCTCCAAAATCAACTTTCAAAGTAAGTAAACCACGGCGAAAGAGCCCATAAGAAGATGATAGCGAGTTTGCTTTAAATTGGGCATTTAGAATTAAAAGTGATTTAAATTAAATAAGTAGGGGTAAAAATTAAAATAAAGATAAAAATATTTTTAACGCCGAAAAATGGCCACCTTACAGCATATAAAATATTTATTCCCGAAGTATGAAGACCCGGAAGACCGAAACAATAACCCATGTCTTGCCAGGTTAGACGAAGAGCTCAGCCTAGACGAAAACCTGAGTGTGGAGGAAAAACAAGCGATATTGCAACTCTGTTATAATGATAACTTTTTCCTTAAAGGTGATCAGCTCACTTTCACAAACGCCCATGATATACCGTTGGTGCAGGACCAAGCACCAATCAATCAGAAAATGTATCGCTTGCCAGAGACGCAACGAAATGTAATAAACGAATAGCTTTGCGAAATGCTAGATAACGACAACCAACCAAGTAAAAGCCCTTGGAATTCACCTCTCCCAGTCGTTTCCAAGAAGGCGGGACTAGACCGTGAAAAGAGGTGGCGCGTCGTCGTCGACTTTCGAAAATTAAACGAAAAGACGATAGGAGACGCCTTCCGCTACCTCGGATCGAGGATATTCTTGATCAATTAGGTAATTCTCAGTATTTTAGCACTCTCGCCAACGGCTATCACCAGGTGTTCGTCGATCCACAAGATCGACCAAAAACCGCGTTTAATACCAATTACGGACACATGAATTAAGGCGTATGCCATTTGGGATAAAAGGAGCCCCGGCCACATTCCAACGCTTAATGAATTTCGTCCTAAAAGGATTACAAGGCTTGGAATGCTTTGTCTACCTAGATGACATAGTCATCTATGGTAAAAACCTTGCGGACCACAATAACAAGCTCCGCAAAGTCTTCACTCGGTTGAGAAAAACAACCTCAAACTGCAGCCGGAAAAGTGCCAGTTAACGTAAAACTCCCATCTCACCTAGTAAGCGTGCTTAAACCCACGAAGTGCCAAAAGACAGGACTTCACAAAAAACGACTCTTGCGAAAAGTCGAAACCCAAAATACAAACACAGAATAACTCTGGTGAAATTCAGTCAGAGACTGGACCACCTAAATTCCGTCTCTTTAATGGTGTATCAAAGAATTCCTCCTGATGGGAAAGTGAATTGTTGTTACAAGGAGAATAATTATAATAACATTTTCTTAACGATGGACCCCTCCTCACTCTAATTTACTTTGTATGAGGCTAAACCCCTAACACTTTCACTATTTTTAAATAATTGTATTTTAATTTACACCCGCTTTGATCAAACATTTGTAAACTCTAATTACTGTAAACTCCGGGGCGATAATTAAAAGACATCTTAAACAGTCGAGCGTTCTTTATTGACTAACTCATAATAACAGTTTGGTTTCCTAACGAGAGTACTGGATTAAAAACGGTATTTAAAAATCAAAATGAATCAACCAGCTGATAAAAGCGAAAACTGTTTAAAAAATTTAGAAATTGTGTAGGAATCATTTTTGTTATTCTACAATTCGGCCATCCAGACCGATAATCGTCCCGATTATATCCATTACTCTAACAAGATTAAAAAACATACAGGTGGATTACTTATTTAATCGAATGCACTTCTTGTGCAATTTCTTTATACATATTTCATTTATATTTAGATACGAAAAAATGTTAACGACAGTATAATTGATACCTTGAAAAATACAAAAGAAAATTACATTATAGACGAAAGTCTTAGTTAAACCAAAGTACATATCAACAATAGATTTAACATATAGATACACTGAAAGAAATAATTCGTTTGAACACCTTTTGCTGCAAAAGTATTTGTTTGCCTCAAACGAAAACGCTTAGCGCAAATAATACATTATTTGTATCAAAAGCAAGTATTTGCAGCAAATCTTTAATTTATTATTTGTCGGAAATAAACCTTGATTTCCTGCGAATATCAAGGTTCATTTCCGACAAATTTTATTTAGTGGAAACGAAAATTTGATTTGCAGCTAACAAATATTTTAATAACTCGCGTTTAAAGCAAATGAATTGCTATATCAGACTTAATTTTCGGCAAACAAAAGAATTTTTCCTGCAGTTACTTCACTTTTGCAGCAATTGTTAAAGTTTTTGTAGCAAATACCGAACATGTATGTAATTTTTAACCGACTTCCCAAAAACAAAGAGGTTCTAAGTTCGACGCGTATTTTTTATTTTTTTTTATTTTTTTTATGTCTGACCGGGCATAACTTCGTAACGCGTCGACCGATTTTGATGATTCTTTTTTTGTTGGATAGAGTATGTTCCCCGATTGGTACCATGATGGTAGGGTGGGGGTGGGGGGTGGGGGTTGAAACCCAACTTTGTAACGCGTGGTCCGATTTGGATGGTTCCTTTTTTGTTGTACAGAGTATGATTCCCCATTGCTAATAGGAGAAAAAATTTTGGCCTAGGGTGGGGGGAGGGGGGGAGGGGTAGTCTAACTTTGTAACGCGTGGACCGATTTGGATAATTCTTTTTCTGTTCGATAGAGTATGTTCCGTAGTTGATACCAGGAGAAAAAAATTTTGGCGCGGAGTGGGGTGGGGGTGGGGGTGGAACCTAACTTTGTAACGCGTGGTCCGATTTCGATGGTTCTTTTTCTGTTGTATAGAGTATGATCCCCCATTGCTAATAGGAGAATAATTTGGTCCTATGGTGAAAGGTGTGGGTGGGGGGGAGGGTTTGCCTAACTTCGTAACGCGTGGACCGATTTGGATAATTCTTTTTCTATTGAGTAGAATATGATCCTAGGTTCTATGAGAAAATAAATGTTGCTGGGGTGGGGGAGGGGGAGGGGGAGGATGGAACCTAACTTTGTAACACGTGGACCGATTTGGATGGTTCTTTTGCTGTTGTATAGAGTGTGATCCCCCATTGCTAATTGGAGAATAATTTGGTCCTATGGTGAAGGTGGGGGTGGGGGAGGGGTAGTAACTTCGTAACGCGTGGACCGATTTCGATGATTCCTTTTCTGTTCGGTAGAGTATGTTCCTTGATTGATACCATGAGAAAAAAAGTTCAGTGGAATGGGGGTGGGGTAGGGGGTTAAAACTAACTTTTAACGCTTGGTCCGATTTGGATGGTTCTTTCTTCGTTGTATAGAGTCGAAGACACTAAAAAGTGAAAAATAAAATAGTTTTTAAAAAAAAGTTGAACCGACTTCACAAAAAGCGCTAAAAAGCATAAAATAATTTTTAATTTTATATCTATTACGACATTTTGAAGTCGGTGCAAATTAAACAAATAAAACAACTACAGAACCACAATTGAAAATAATACATAATACTACCTGAACGTTTCAGCTTACGGGATCATAAGAAATGACGATTAAATATTTTTGTTGTAGTTGTTTGATTTGCACCGACTTCAAAATGTCGTAATAGATATAAAATTAAAAATTATTTTATGCTTTTTAGCGCTTTTTGTGAAGTCGGTTCAACTTTTTTTTAAAAACTATTTTATTTTTTATCTGCAAATTTTAAGATGCGGTATTTTTAAAATGTGTAATGTGTGTAATTTAGTGTTTTCAAATCAATTCTTGCAGGGCGAATCCCTCCATTTTAGCACTATCGCCTCTGTAATTAGAATAAAATACAGACGCTAAGAATTACAACCAGTTTAATGCGTATATGAATTTTTGATATTAATTAGTTCTTAGTTTCTGGAAGCGAAGCAAATACATGCTAAAATGTTGAAAGGCTTACCTAAAGAAGTTTTATTTGTGTTAACTTAAATACAGTTACAGCGAAAACTCATTTAAAAGGAAAGCTAAGAATTGCAACGTAATTTCTGCAATCACTACATGTATAAATTGTTGAATTTTCTGATTCTTTTGCAGTAAATGAGTTTCTGTTCCCTCTCAAGAAAGACGGATGACTCATATTTTGAAGAAAATACCCATTTTAACCCCAAACAAATTATATTTTACAGCAAATGAAATTTGTTTCTGATAAAAGGAGGGTATTTTGCAGTAAACGAAATATGTTTCTCGTAAACACAAACTTTTTTATTCAGTTAGGTTATTCTTTTGCAGCAAACGAAGTTCATTTAGGAGAACAATTATTCTTTTGTCACAAACAAAAGACATTTGAAGCAAGTGCATTTGTTTTCAGAGAAACGCTTTTGGTATCAAGCGTAGTAGCAATTCTTTAGTGCATTAAAACAAGTTTGACTTTCAAGGAGTGCACATGTGCAGTTTATTAAAAAGTGTAGTTTTATTAAAGAACAAAGTGCCAAGTGCAAAGTGATATTTTATTGAAGTTATTAAAAGTTTAAAGAAAATACTGTGAAATTTTCAATAAAACTGTGTTTTTAGTAAGTTGTTTTTGCTACAAGAATTTTTGTATTGTAACGTAATTATGTTGTGATTTGAGAAGGCGCCCTTTTAATTAGTTAAAGTGAGCAAGAATAACACACAATAAATATCCCTTCATAAGGGCGCGGAAAACGCCGCGCTTAATTTCAGTTTTATTACAAATTTACAAAGGTTCAAGGAAAGAGAAACAGCGACATAAGTACCATTGAGTATATCAAAAGGTTTCCTGCTCTAGAACAACCAGATGGATACAAATTGGTAAGAAATAGTGTATTGTTAAAAGTGTATTTAATTTGTTCTTTTTATAGCTTTATATAGATGTACTTCAAAGATACAAAAAAGACCTTACTCTTGCAATACCTCCTGATTTTGCCTCAAAAATTATTACTAAAAGCTCTGGTTTGCGAAGTATTGCTGTCTCGAATATTTTGAAAGTAATATGCTGTGAAACTGAAGGTAAGTTTTATCATCAAATTATCTATAACACTAAAATTTTAACTGGTTTTTAGTAACAAGAAAACAAGTTATATCATTAATGCTACTTCCTTTTATATTTCCATCCACTGTGAAAAGGACAAGAACAGGAATAAAAAAGCCATCCAAAGTTGAAACAGCAGAATTTTTTATTACTCATTCCTCTGTAAGTATTTCTGTTGCTATAGTTATAAAGTATTTTATTCTTCAACACTATATAGTTATAAAATGGATTTTAATTTTTCCAGGATATTTCGGCTGCCGACAGTGAAATTAGAAAAGTTTATAAAAAGTGTCACGGCAGTAAAATAACTATTCAGCCCTTCATCACTTTTTGGTTTACCAGTTTCGATATGTTGGGTTAATGTTGGACATATTAAGTATATTTTTAAGGAGCCACTGGAAGCAGTAACAGCTTGTATGGCGATATTTTCAGGACTGAATATAAGGTATCCGAAAGACTCAGAAAGAATTTGGCAATTTGTTCCAACCAATTTATTTAAAATATCAACGCCCTATGATCGTGAAGATTTAAATATGCGTTGTTAAAGTAAAAACAAACACATTTGGGAAAACTGTATCCTTTTCCCTTAAACGTAGTATTTTTTTCCCAGAAAAGATTTTCCTTTTGCTTGAAATATATGTATCGTTTGAAATAAATAAAACTTTGTTTGTCGCAAAACATTTTTTATTTCTTACAAGTGACCCTTTTTTTTAGAGAAACAACGCTGGTTTTTGCTTCAAAAGTTTTATACTTGCGGCAAAAATAACAAACTATACTTTCAGTTGTTTCAAATGTTTTTCATTTAGGACTAAAATGTACTGCTTTTGCTATGAATTAATAACGTTTGATACACCATCTTCTCCAAATGAAAAATCCTTTGCTGCAACTACTATACGTTAGCCGCAAAAGAGGTCGCAAACGTAAGTTCATTTGCTTAATTTTTGGTTGTGACAAACGTTTTTTTCTTTCAGTGTATATATAAACAATAAGGAATATCTATAAAAATACTGTATTTTGTATAGCGAAGTAGCTCCTTTGCTTCTTCGCTGTAATTTCTGAGTCAAGATGTATCACCTTTACTCTTGATGTGTAGTACTATAGGTGCAACACCTAAGTACCTTGAAGTAATAATATTGTTGTAGCACCAACTAACAACTGAGCACACAATTTAACTTTGACTTTGAAGAGAAATCACGTCGGAATTAAAACACAATTCTTGACCGTCTGAATGCAAAAGGGACATTTCTTTATTATGCCGTAACTATTTATACAATTCTTACGATTAAATGATAAGACAACTTACGCTAAATACAATGTAGGGAGCAAAAAAAACCACTCCATGCAAGATACTCATTACAAGAGTTAAACTGACGTGCACATTTTTGTTTACGGCAGGGCATCACATTTCGTCTGACTGATATGAGATGCCTTGTTAAGCGTGAGAAGAATTTGTAGGTTGAAATTAAAAGAAAACATTACTGTTTACTAAGAATTGAGTTTTGGTTTTAAATGAAATTAGATAAGTGCTTACTATGCATTAAGAAATGAATTTATCTTGCATGGAGGTATAAACAAAGTTTGAAGAAATAAAATTCTATGTAGTTACTTAGATTTCTTAACAAATACCAATAATATTTTCGAGGTTTTCAAGAATTTCTTCTTCCATATTATTGGCACCATATAACAGCATTTCGTTAGCACTAGAGTCCGGTATGCCTCTGATGATATCTTAGAGTATATAACTATAAGGAGAGGCCCTAAAGCCAAAAAACCTCGGCACTTTTCTTGATGAAGTTGAATCGTTGAGTTGTGTTTGTTTTCGTCAATGCAGTAGTAAAACAGCGAGATTTCTAGAGGTGGGCCAAAATTAATTGGAAATTAGAGCGTAAGCGCATTTCACCATTGCCTCAAAGAATTGCGAATGATTTTCTTTTTATAGCGAATATATATCACAAAATTAAATAAAAACTTTTAAACATTTTAATCACGAATTTAAGTTTTTAGTGTCCCTTTATAAAAGTTAAATCACAAGCCACTGGGTTAGCTAAGGAGAAGCAAAAAATTCGGTCTCAGAAAATGTAAACAAACTAAGAACGCCAAGAAAACTTCACTTTTCTTTACGTTCGGTTGCTGTTCTTAGCATTTCAATGCAATTATATCAAGCTTAAGAACTAACAAAACATTATTTTAATCCAAAACTTCCCTGAAAAACGATATTCCACGTGTAAAACGCAGATTGCTTACACAACACAAAACTGCGCACTTCATTTCAACAATTTCACAATTTCGGTTGTCGTGGAAAGCAACCATCTCCTCTCCTCTCTCGATCGTCACCATCCTCCCCTCTTCCTCGTTTTCTCCTACGAACACCCTCATACCCTTTCGAGCTCCGAGTCTTCTCTTTCCTTCAATTTTCGCAAGGGCGACTTTGAAAAATTAAATCACTTGCTCCTCAACTCTAACATTGGCACTATCCCTCAACATCTTCCAGTCGACGTTGCTATAGAAGCGTTCTATTCGGAAATATACGCTTGTCTTGCACAATCTATTCCCCTTTTTCCTCGTAAAAACTACTCCTCATCCCCCGTATGGTACGACAAAGAATTATGCTCTCTCCGCAACAGGAGGAATAAACGTTGGCAAACTTTTCTTCTATCCCAAACCGAGTCTGACTATTCTTCCTACCTATCTGCTTATATCTCTTTTTCCGAACGTTGTGATACCCTCTACCATGAGTATCTCCAACGGATGGAAACTAGCCTCATATCAGACCCCAAGCGTTTTTATCACTTTATTAATTCCAAGAAGAAATCCAATGGTTACCCCTCTACCCTAAAGCTTGAGAATACCTCTTCATCTGATCCTCAAGTTATCGCCAACCTCTTTGCAAACTTCTTCAGTAAATCTTTCAGCGACAATTCCCGACAACTTGACCTTAACTACTTCTCATTCTTGGACAAATGCACTCAAACGTCGTTTACGTCTTTCGACCCTGATCCCTAACTAATCGCCGCCAGTATCAACGGGCTTGAGGACGACTTCAACCCAGGTCCTGACGGCATTCCGGCCATCGTTCTAAAAAAGTGTGCCACGCATCTAATTCAACCCCTTACCTTGCTATTCCGCCTCTCGGTCACTCAAGGGGTTTTCCCTCAATTATGGAAAAACTCGTATATTATTCCCATCTTCAAAAAAGGTTGCAAAAGCGATGTGTCCAACTACAGACCCATCGCTAAATTATCATCCATACCTAAACTATTCGAAAAATTGGTCTATGACTCCATGTTCTTCCACTGTAAGTCTATCTTCTCCCTCTCCCAGCATGGCTTTCTCAAAGGAAGATCTACTACCACTAATCTTACTGACTTCGTCTCCAAGACACTATGTGCTCTGGAAAACGGTAAAGATGTTGATGTTATTGTCACCGATTTTAGTAAAGCCTTCGACAAGATCTCCCATAATGTTATCTTGTTCAAACTTGATCGCCTAGGCTTCCCCTCCCGATTCATCTCCTGGATTCAATCCTACCTCAACAACCGTCAATGTTCTTTTCAGTTCATCCATTTCTAACCCTATTGTCGCTCGTTCCGGCGTCCCCCAGGGCAGCCACCTCGGTCCACTGATCTTCATCCTTACTATAAATGATGTTGAATGCGTCATCAATCACTCAGAGCTGTCCATTTATGCTGATGACATGAAAATAATTAAACATATCTCCTCCACAACCGACTCTCTTCTCCTGCAAAAAGATCTCGATTCCTTCACCACGTGGTGCATGAAAAACTTTCTTGAACTCAATGTCTCCAAATGCCAGTCCATCTCTTATTCCCGCAAGCGTCTTACCACCACCCCGAGAGTTTACATGCTAACCGATGTACCGGTCCCTATTGTTACCTCTTTTTGTGACCTTGGAATTATCTGTGATAGCGAACTCAACTTCCGTTCTTATATTGACAGCATAATTAACAGAGCTAACTCCGCGCTAGGGTTTGTGATGCGCTGGTCTAGAGAGTTCTCCAATCCATATGTTTCCAAATCTTTCTATATCTCCTTCGTTAGACCTCTCCTTGAATATGCCAGCCAGGTATGGTCACCTTCACAAACAACCCATATCAATAGGATTGAATCCGTCCAGCGTAGGTTCGTTCGCTTCGCTCTACATGATCTCCCGTGGGCAGACAGATTCAACCTTCCGCCCTATGAAAACCGTCTGAAACTGATTGACTTACAAACCTTAAGTAAACGTCGTGATGTTTCTGACATTCTCTTCATTCATCAGCTATTAAGTGGAGCCATAGACTGCCCTTCAATCCTGCAATCTTTACCCATCTATACTAATCCCCGCAACCTTAGGTCCACTCCCCTTTTCCGACTCGACCGCCATCGCACAAACTACGGTAAAAGCGAGCCAATTACCAGGATGCTTCGAAAAGTCAACGACCTTTCCTCCTTTGGCTTCCATCTGAGTAAATCATCCCTTCACAAATCTTTATATCTTGACCCCGTCCATCCTGATCGCATTTCTTAATTCGTTTTCCTTCCAGCCAGTTTGTTCCTTAATGAGAGTTCATATTGTAGCATTTTCAATTTATTTATTATTCCATCATTTATCATCTAGTATAGCTTGTAGTATTAGTATTATTATTATGTTATAGCTTGTATTAAGCTTAATTAAATAAATAAATTAAAGTACACTGTCTACAGTTCAAAAAGTTGAAAGCTATTAGCTTTACAGTTTTCTAATATATTGCACTAAAATAAAGAATGAAAAACACTCGGAACTTCATATGAAATTACAAAACAAAATTGTTAAACCATCAAACAATTCACGATAATCACTTTGACAGTTCGCAAACTAAGGAGAAGAGCTCTCCGTCCTCACCTCGCCTAAAAGTCAAATGCCGATCTCACGTACACGGTTTAACAGATGAGGGCCTTTCCTTTTGTTATATATTCTAAGGATGATATATTCGACGACATCGCACTCATCAATGTCCACCAACGAGGCGATCTCCATCATGGAAAAAACATACTGCTGGCACGTCTCATTTCTCTCCTTTTTACGTTTCCTCCTCAATTCAGTGTGTATCTCTGCACTTGAAATCTTTTTATCAAACTCTTGTAACAGTATGCATTTTAACTCTGGCCACGTTCTTGCAATACCTGTTCGTATAAAAAGTTTTGCAGTACCTGCCATAAGCCTCTTAGCATATATATATATATATAGCGTGTTTTAAAATCACAACTTAGCAAATCTGAAGATTCTTTAAAATGAACAATCCATTTTTATCGTTGCCACTAAATGTATGAAAAGACTCCTCTATCCCTGAAATTAAAATGGTGAATCCGACTCGTCGCTTCCGTGTTAGCAGACAATTCAGAGATTTTCTTTTTTAAATCTGCAATTTCTTGTTTTTTTAATAAAAGCTTTCTTAATTCGTCTAGCTCTCGATCCACGGTATCTTGCTCTTCAGTTGTTTCTAAACCCAGGTGATCCAGTTGTGATTTTAAATCGTTAACATTTGCGTTATTGATGAATATAGCAGCACGTGTTGAAGCCATGTTGGCTTGGCTGGTCAGAATTTCGTTTTGTGCACAAAATAAAATTCCCGTACAATAAAATTTAATTTTGTCTTTACTTCTGATCACCGATGATCACTGTAATTGCTAATTTACTTTATATTTAAAGCGATGCACTTGATTTTGAAAGATTTTCTAGTCTAGGTAGACACACCAAAACATGTGTTTTTTGCTTTTCCTTCGACCGATCGAATAAATGCCGTTTCTTCGCACTTTTCTGAAATCTCAACAAAATTTATAAAACACTTTCATTAGGATTAACGCAATTTTAAACAAATGTGTTCTCAGGGACCGATCCCACTTCTGAAATTTGTAAACTCTGATTACTGTAAACTACGGGGCGATAATTAAAATACATCTTAAACAGTCGAGCGTTCTTTATTGACTAACTCATAATAAAAGATTGGTTTCCTAACGAGAGCACTGGATATAAATCGGTACTTAAAAATCAAAACGAATCAACCAGCTAATAAAAGCGAAAACTGTTTAAAAAATTTAGAAATTGTGTAGGAATCATTTTTTTTATTCTACACATTTCCTCCTAGATTCTTTTTTTTCTCGCCCCCAAGGCTTCTCCCTGTTAGTCTCTTGCCTTGAAGTCATCCTCATCTACCTAAGATATACTTTATTCAATAGTAAATATCAAACAAACTTTTGATTTGCTTTGTATTCTTTTACATATGAATCTAAAAATTAACTCTTTATTATACCCTGATGTAAACCTTTCCTGGGTTCTTTTCAGCACGGCTTCATGAAGGGTAAGTCAACCACCACCAATCTGCTCGAATTCGTGCATTACTGTTTGCCCCTGATCGAATCGGGTATGCAGGTCGACTGCATATTCACTGACTTCAGCAAGGCCTTTGATAGGATTAACCATGCTATTCTCGTTCATTAGCTTAGTCTGCTCGGGTTTCCGCCGTTCTTTGTGGAGTGGCTGTCATCTTACCTGTCCGGCCGTTGCCAACGCATCATGTTCCGTGGCGCCCTATCCACCGAAATCTCGGTCACCTCTGGTCTGCCCCAGGGTAGCATCCTTCGTCCGCTCCTCTTCATAATTTACATCAATGACGTCTCGTTACTTCTGCCTAGGTCCAGAATCCTGTGTTATGCTGATAATGCTAAAATCTTCCGCACGGTCTCCTGCGACGATGACTGTGCACTGCTGAGCTCCGATATGCGCATTTTCGAGATTTGGTGCTCCAATAATCGTCTTCCACTGAATGCCAGCAAATGCACCGTTATGTCTTTTTCACGTAGGTTTCGTTCTATTTCCTTCAACTACTCCATGGGCGGGTGCGCCTTGAGCAGGATTGACTTGATCAAGGACCTGGGGGTGTTTCTTAACTCCCGTCTCTCCTTCGAGGCCCACGTGAATTTCGTTGTTGGCAGAGCTAATTCCACGCTTGCCTTTGTAAAAAGATGGTCTAGAGAGCTTGAAGATCCCTATTTGACGAGGCTTCTGTTAAGGGGGGTATTAACTTTTTGGGAACAAAGGGTGCAAGGAAAAAAACCACACTGACTTTCACGCGTTCTTTTATTTGTACTTTTGCCTTAAAGTTCAATCTGTCTTCTGGTACCTTGCTGCTTGGGTTACTGAGCTGAACTGACTGATAAGCCGGACTCCAAAACTCTCACTCCTCTTCGTTGGAGATGCTGTGTAGGTGCTGAATGCAATTCGGTAGCTCCTGGTCATCTCTTGTAGCTGCGATGCAAAATTTACTTAAACCGCTTACTGATCGATGAGAGGGAGCGAATTACCAACATTCTCCCCGCCTTGAAATAACAAATTTCAACGAAGTCCGATTGACGTATGGTGATTAACAAGTGATAACAGTTACATCCTTCTTAAGTGAAGTGGATGCCTTTTAGCCTCCTGGAGTAGGTATGGGATGACTTAAGTCGCATAAACTGGTCTGGAGCAAGCTTTGGTCGGCATTTGTAGAGTCTCTTATTTGCAGTGTATGTTGAAGGAAGGAGATAAAAGGGATGTGAAGGAATAAGAACTAAAATTTTGCACAAATTCAGGACATACATATTTCATTATTTATAAGAATCGCGGTAATAATTCAGAAGTGTTTATTAATTCAGTATTATTTATTTATTTTTTTGTTTTTGTTTTATTTTGCCTTCTTATTGATCTTCATATGTTGAATTTGACGGTAGCAAACATAGTTTTGTAATAGGACGCTTGTAGTCGCCGTTTTGAGTTTTCACATTTACTACTCGAACAAGATTGTCATTTCCAGGGAATGTTTGAGTTATTCTTCCCAAAGCCCATTTACCACAGGGAAGTTTTTCATCTTTTATTAGGACGAGATCGTTAATTTTTAAATTTTCAGAAACTGTTAACCATTTTGGACGCTGCTGCAGCCTCGACAAATATTCTCGGCTCCAGGCCTTCCAGAAATCTTGTGTCATGAGTTGAATGAATTTCCATCGATTAAGCGAACTTATCTTTGATGTTGAGAAATCCTCTTCCGGAGGTGAAAGAAGGGCGTCACCAATTAGGAAATGACCCGGCGTGAGGATTCTGAAATCGTTTGTGTCGTCGGTAAGGGGGCAAAGCGGACGAGAATTGAGGCACGCCTCTATTTGGGTAGTTAAGGTATACATTTCCTCAAAGGTAAAAATATGACTCCCAATAACGCGCTTTAGGTGAAATTTAACTGACCAGCCTCCCACAAACCCCCAAAGTGAGGGGACGCTGGGGGAATAAAATGCCACTGAATTCCCTGAACACTAACGCTGTCCGCTGCTTCTCGACTTGCGGCAGAATAGGCCCTCTTTAAATCACGATTGATTTTCTTTCGTGCTCCTACAAAATTGCTTCCGCAATCTGAATACACATTACGACATAAACCACGCCGGGAAATAAAGCGTTTGAACGCAGCCAAAAAGGCCTCGGTAGTGAGGTCACTAACAACCTCAACATGGATCGCCTTCGTGCAAAGACAAACGAATACACAAATGTAGCCTTTATAGGACCGACAACCTCTTGACCTTGAAATGGTCAAGTTAAAAGGGCCAGCGTAGTCTACGCCCACATTAGTGAAAGGACGAGAAATAGTTACTCTAATAGATGGCAAAGACCCCATTAATTGGGTTTGTGTTTGAGCAGATTGTCTGAAGCAAGTGACACACTTCTTTATAAATTTTTTAACTACGTTGCGTCCGTTCATAATCCACAGCGATTTTCTCAAAAGTGAAAGGGTTAGTGTGGGACCCCCATGCAAGCAATAAGCGTGTGCGTTATTTATGAGGAGCAGAGCTAGGTGTCCCTTTGAACTTAATATAAGAGGCTGTTTCTCGTTGTAAGGGATATCCGCGTTCTGTAACCGTCCTCCGACTCGCAACAAGCCGGAATCGTCGAGAAAGGGTCTAAGTGACGCTATTCTACTGGCCTTGTGAACCGATCTTCTATTCGACAATCGACTGATCTCATCTGGAAAATATTTTAATTGCTCTTGTCTTATCCAAAACGTTCTTGCTTCTTCTAATTCTGATGATGTGATCCAGGAGGGGATTTCGACGTTATTTGCCTTACATTTTTTGCAAATCTTTTACACAGTACTGTTACGCGAAGAAGTCTATTGTGGCAGGAAAATTTCATTAATATTTCGTCAGAACCTTCATTTTCCATAATAGTAAAAAATGTCCTGAGTGGTTTTAATTCAAGAACTTTGGGATCGTGTTCAGGAATTTCAAATCGCTTGGGCCAAAAGTGTTGAGGTTTTGAAAGCAAACTGGGTCCATGCCACCAGAGATTATTGTGAATTAAGTTGAATGCTGAACTGCCACGACTCGCGACGTTCGCAGGATTAGACGATGAAGGCACATGTTGCCAAGATTTTGGATCCGACTTAGTTATAATTTCAGAAATTCTATTGGATACAAATGGTTTAAAATTGTTAGGGTGTCGACGTATCCATGAAAGAACTATTGTAGAGTCAGTCCACGCATGGATACTCATGCTTGTTCCTTTAACCGATGCTTGATATTTTGTTATCAATCTAGATAATAATACGGCTCCACATAACTCTAGCCTCGGGAGTGATATTGACTTCAGGGGTGCGACCTTGGTTTTAGCACTAACTAAATTAACATAAGTTCTCTCTTGAAATTCTGAACGAATATATAGCACCGCTCCATACGCACGTTCGGAAGCGTCACAAAACCCGTGAAGCTGTACAGAGTTTATGGAATTGATACTCACGTACCGCGGAATGGATATATCTTTTAAGTGAGACAGTGAGGCTAGATAATCCAGCCATTTATCAGCTATATCTCGGGAAACAGGCTCATCCCAGCTTAAATCTCGTTGCCATAAAACCTGGAGAAGAATTTTTAAGGTTACTGTGATTGGGGCTATCCATCCGAGGGGATCTTACATCTGAGCGATTCTGGTTAAAATATTTCTTTTTGTGTAGGGTGGATTAATAACCTTTAGTTGAATGTTGTAGGAGAAAGAATCTTCAATCGGTTTCCAAATAATACCAAGAGTTTTGACTATATTTTCTTTGTTTAGTGGAACAGATGACATAGATAATCGATGCGTGTCCGGAATTCCTTCGAGAATTTTCTCGCAGTTAGAGGCCCATTTCCTTAATTGAAACTGACCACATTTTAAAAGGGAATCAATTTGATTTCGCTTTTCGATTGCTTCCTGTATAGTGTTTGCTCCCGACAATACATCGTCAACATATAAGTCTTGTTGAAGGCTTCTAGCTCCCATCGGAAAGTGATCACCCTCGTCTTTGGCAAGTTGTTGTAATGTGCGCATTGCTAGAAAGGGCGCACTCTTAACACCGAAAGTGACGGTTAAAAGCCGAAAATCTTCAATTGGATCAGATGATTGTTGACGCCAAATTATTCGCCGATAGTCGCGATCATCTGAATGAATGAGTATCTGGCGATACATCCTAGCTATGTCGGCCCGATGTTGTCGCCGCTCAAATAAGAGCAAGGTTATATTGCGTTGGAGAGCGGGCCCTGAAAGTAAACAGTCGTTAAGAGAATAACCATTTGACGCCTTGCAACTGGCGTCGAATACAACACGCGTTTTTGTTGTAGAGCTGTCAGCCTTAAGGACAGCATGGTGAGGCAGGTAATAATTGTTACTTTTAAGGCCTTTTACTGGATTAGGTACCCTTTCAATATGTCCACACTGTAAATATTCTTCGAGACATTCCGTATAGTCTGCCTTTAAAGACATGTTCGCGTTAAGCCGTCTTTCTAAATTTAAAAATCGTCTTACTGAAATTTCACGTGAATTCCTAAACTGAACATTCGTAACAGAACTAGGAGCAAAGGGCAACCTTACCACATACCGGCCATCAGACGTACGAGAATGAGTTTCACGAAAATGCTTGTCACAAAATTCATCTTCCGCTGAAGGCTCCTGTGGGACTGATATCTCCTCTTATTCCCAAAAACTTCTCAATACCTCACACGCTTGGATTTGGCTGCAGAAATTTGCTATCCGAGCAGACCCTTTGGGGATTAAATTTTTAGAGGAAACTTCACCAAATAAAATCCACCCAAACAGTGTATTTTGGGCGGTTGGTGTACCTGGATTACCATGAATCACTCCATCTTGCACGATTTTTGCGTATACCTCAGCACTAACAATAAGATCTACCTTTCCGGGGCGATAAAAGGAAGGGTCAGCTAATGCAAGTCTCTCTAGATGCTTCCATTCATATGCAGATATTTTCTGCGGTGGTAAGAAGTCAGTAAGTGTATTTAGGATAACTGCCTTAGTTTCAAGAATGGGGCTCTTGCCTGATACCGATTGAATGCGCAAATACACTGAAAGTTGGGATTCTACGGTTAAGGTGTTTCCTAACCCTGCAACTTGAGTTGAGTCCTCAAAAGGTTTGAGACCCAACCTCCGAACAGCAACTTGTGTTACGAAAGTGGCCTGAGAGCCAGGATCCACTAAAGTTCGCAAAATTTGAGGTTCACCTATTGTGGAGAATGATTTACTAAAATGGTAGCAAGCATGACTTGTGTCTTCTTATAAGAGAGGTAAGTATTTACCTGGGAGGTTGAAGCTTCTCCTTTGAAATGCAATGATCTACCAGGCATGGAGGCAAGTTGCTGATTTATATCTGCATTGTTCTTGGAGTTTTCAGCAGGATGTAAGAGCGAGTTGTGCTTTTTTTGGCAAAACCGGCAAACTTGTGGGCTTGTGCAGTTGTTTACCTTATAGCTTTGTGCCAAACAATTATTGCAAAGAGAGTTTACGACAACTACTTCAGATTTTTCTTGAGGACTCATCTTCTCAAATTTAAAGCATTTTTTTATAGCATGTGGACCCTTACATACTGGACATTTGAATTTTTTAACGTGGTAGGCACGAGTTTTGTTCTCGGCTAACTTAGAGGATAATTTAAGCAATTTAGTAGGACTTAGAGCTTTTAAAGTCCTAAGCCTTGATTCTAAAAAGTCCTTTAAATCGGCGAGGAGAGGAAGGTTAGTCGATGAGCCAAGTCGTTGCTCCCATTATTGTCTTGTCTCATGAGGTAATCTTTCGACAAGAACATATATTATAATCGGGTCCCATTCATCAATTGCGACGTTAAGATTTTTGAGATTAGCTAAGCATTCATTCGTTGAGTCCAGTAATTTACGAATCATGAAGTTATTTTCACTATGAATATAGGGTTGGGAAAGTAATATCTTTAAAGTATTATTAATTAACGCTCGCGGATTTTGATACCTTTTGCATAAAAGATCCCATGCAATTTTATAATTGTTATTAGTCACATTTAAATGACGGATGATTTGTTTTTCTTCCCCGGAGAGGGAAGACTTGAGATAGTGCATCTTCTGGACATTTGGTAACTGATCGTTGGTGTGAACAATCGACTTAAATAAGTCATAAAATGACAGCCATGTCTTGTAATCACCCGCAAATGTAGGTATAGTTATATGAGGCAACTTAATATCCCTTTGGAGAGCATTGGGTACAGTGGGATTCAGAACACTGCCAGTTTGTTCAAGGTGACCTGAAATATCATTTGGAGAATTTAGACACTGTGGTTTTGTTAAATCCGCCAAGATGTCGTATAGAATTCCCTTGTATTCAGCAATCAACTCTTCAAATTTGTCATCTACTTCACCTTGAAAATATTCATCCTTTCTATCATCTTCGGATGCTAAGATGCGGATTGCCCTGTCATTTGTAAAGAATTCTTCCCGCAGTGAATCTAAAACTTCAATACGACCCTTGACATAACCTACACTCGCCAATCTTTCCTTTGAAGACTTCTTGAAGCTTGAGCTGATTGCTCACTAACGGCCTTCTTAACCTTACTCATTTTCGATGACCTTTACTGTTAGGACCGATTGAATTGAATGAACTATTGATAATACTTCCTAAATATAATTAATCTCGCGGCGTGGTTATGTTTCGTTTAATAATTTGGAGAAGTTTTTTCTGCTATAAAACTTTGAGAGAAATGTATATTTCACGATAATTAGGAGGTCCGTGGTGAAATGCTTCAAAGTGCAATTTAGCAATAATCTAAACTACTCACTTCACAAATATAAATTTTGATCACTGATGACAACACAAATGATTTCAGAATCTATTGCCGTTGAACTTGAAATGATTTGCTCAACACTACCGAAGGTAAGCAAATTAGTAAAAATAAGTTCGAATAATGTCCGCACCCGAGAATTATAAACTGTAGATGTGATGACGGAGCTTAGAGCACCGTTATGATGAATAACTATACTGGGCTTATGGTTATTGGAAAACGATTTCTTGAGAATAACGGCCCAAGCGTATTTATAGACACTTATTAGAAATGGGAAATCTATGTGTGCTACCGACAAATTCACTATAGGCAAACTTAATGGAAAATTGAACGCACTGCACTAATTAACGCACCTGAAATATCACTGAAGTATTTTTATTTTCCAAATGGATTCTTTTACGGATATGATTTTAGCGAAATGTGCAAAATCTTACTCACCTTTTTCTGAGGTAGAAGGGTATATCCGGCTCCGAAGGACCAATGTTAAGGGGGGTATTAACTTTTTGGGAATAAAGGGTGCAAGGAAAAAAACCACATTGACTTTCACGCGTTCTTTTATTTGTACTTTTGCCTTAAAGTTCAATCTGTCTTCTGGTACCTTGCTGCTTGGGTTACTGAGCTGAACTGACTGATAAGCCGGACTCCAAAACTCTCACTCCTCTTCGTTGGAGATGCTGTGTAGGTGCTGAATGCAATTCGGTAGCTCCTGGTCATCTCTTGTAGCTGCGATGCAAAACTTACTTAAACCGCTTACTGATCGATGAGAGGGAGCGAATTTCCAACAGCTTCTCTACTGCACTTTCGTCAGACCTATCCTGGAGTACGTCAGTCCGGTCTGGGATCCTTACTTCGCAGTGCACATTAACCGAATCGAGTCAATCCAACGTAGATTCCTTAGGTTCGCCCTTCGCGGCCTCCTCTGGCACGACCCTATTTACCTCCCTCCTTATCCTGCCAGACTTAGTCTGATTTCCCTGGACATGCTTGAAAAGAAATGCAAGGTCTCCAAAATTGTTTTCCTCTGGGTAGTCCCGTGTCCTGAAGTCGACTCACGGAAATAAAATATCCGCAGTAAATAACTTCAGAACATTGCACTGGAAAATACTTATGAGTTCTACGACAAGTAAGTCATAACTCTCTCGACTAAATAAAATGAAAAGCTCACCAAATTTCCAGTAGGTAAAAGTTTTGAATTGTGGTGTAACCACATTTTGAACAACAAAAAATTGGCGCAAAAGCCACCGTTACCACCTCCGCCTCCAGGGCTATAACAGGAACTCCCGACAGCCCTTGCCCTGAAGTACACCCGCGGAAATATAAAACCTGCATGAAACCACTTTAGGGAAAATCTGCGCTTAGCAAATAAGAAAAACTAATTTAGTAAACCCCCATTAACCATATTCCTCTCCCCAGGTATGATACAAAACGCTATAATCCTCGGACTAATTATGTCCACTATGGAAAGAAGTACGTCAGAGCTCTACTCGGTAATCCCACTCAACAATACAGGATTGCTATTCGAGGATTTAGGAAGTCTCATGGTTTACCACTCCACATAATTTACCACTCCACATGGTTTACCACTCCACTCTTCACGGAATTGGACCTGACCGAGTTGGATTATCAAACAACGCTTACGAAACGAGCTGAACACTACGTTCATCAACTGTGTGGAAACAACACAGGAGGAGACCTTTGCAAACTTCAACAAAATCATATGCATGCGTTGATGGAAAACATCAAGCAACGCACCAAGGTAATGAAACAAGCTGTTTCCAAATCTCGAAAAACGAGATCTATCTTCGACGGCATCGGAAACGCCAAGCACTAGCTATCCGGTACCATGGATAGTGCCAATGAACGCGAAGTCTATAGCCGCCTGGAACCTAACCATCAGGTATTCGCTGATTTGGAGAAACAACAAATCAGTGTAGTCAAGACTGCGCTAAATAAAACTCTAAAACCTTTAAATTCACTGATCAAAAGACAGCGGAAACTAACCTACCAGATGAACGATTTATATAATCTAACCGACAAACTCGTGGCCAGACAGATGAGGCAGAAAATAGTCTCTAACCTTTTGCTACAAATGATAGAAATCGAGTTTCGACAGCAGGCGCTACTAGATATAATAACCGCTAACCGAAATAATCAAATCCATCCCCTGCTGATCGCCCCTGATTCACTTCTTGAGATTTATCACAAATCTCATGCCACATGTTCAAGCGCCCAAAATTCTCTATCAATTCTCTATCAAACGGCGGAATTACGAGAGAAATTGGTTACCAGAATAACATAACCAATCTTCAATCTTCCTAAAATGAAGTTGCAGCGAATCAGGTGCTTCCCTATACAGACGGAAGCAAATCATTCATTGGTCCCGGAAATAGAATATTCCCATATAGCGGGTGAACTTTCTGCTCAGGAATTCCTTTTATTAAAACCGGAGAACATGAAAGTATATCGGAAAGTCACTCGAGATGTCGAATTCCTATTATTAAAACCGGAGAACATGAAAGCATATCGGAAAGTCACTCGAGATGTCGAGGTAGATACTTACGCTGGTTTGTTAAATACGCCGATAACAAAGGCAACACAATCGGATAAATGCGTAATCAAGTTGCTCTTCAATCCCCTGGGTGAGAACCCTAGGTGTTCGCTAAAAGCGCAAATACCACCCAGGGACATTTTAATTAAATTAAATAGGCCAAATTCCTGGCTATATATATATATATATATATATATATATATTTTTTTTTTATATATGATGTTGCCAAAGCTCAGGGGATGCCCTATGATGCTAAAGCACAGCCTTGGCAGGAAAGGAATTAAGGTTGGGGGAAATGGGTTAGGAGGTTGAGTGAAGGAGGTGTCGATGTACGCCCCGTTTGAAAGTTTCAGGCTCATAAGACGAGGGAAAAACAGAAGATGGTAAACTGTTCCACATTCGTGTTGTTCTGCTAAGAAAAGATTCCCGAAATTTGACGGTACGTCCAAATTTGACCCGGAGAGTATAGGGCTGGGAGCGACTTGTAGATCTTGTATCACGCGTTGTAATGAGTCTACAAGGAATCAGGCATTTTTGTTAGAACAATGGCCATGGAAATAGCGATAAAAAAGTGAGAGACAACCGACATTCCGTCGATGCTCCAGAGAGTCAAGGCCCTCAGAGATTGAGGAATCGCCAATAAGTTTAACAGCCTTACGCTGAACTTTGTCTAACGCGGACAATGCGGTGTGTCCTGCCCCTGCCCAAATATGGGAATTATATTCAAGTCTAGGCCTAATGTGGGACTTGTAGATCAACGCTAAGTCGGGTGGGGTGAAATATTTCTTACATCTCTGTAAAAAACCCAAACATTTCATCGCACTTTTAGCGATTGCAAATATATGATCCGTCCAGCTAAGATTGCTGGATATCTCAATACCCAATATCAACGACCATCGTGCATTTACAAATAGGGTCACATACCCTATATACTACGAGGCTCAAAATACACATCCACTGATTATCACGCAACCGGCGTACTTTCCGAAAGCGAATGAAACGGCGAGGGAATTAGATTTCTTTATGGCTAGCTATGAGCAACATACTAAAGCAGAAGCTTCATATACAAAGCTACTATTAGGTGACAACACTAACGGACTGTTGCACGAGGATACGCAATCACTGGAATAAATACAGGCCAAACTACAGTAGTTACGTTTACACTCCCGGGTTAAAACACCCTACATACTCTTAACAACCTCGTTGTCACTTACGGGTTTATTGCTGCTGTCATACCGTCATTTATTTGACAGCCAAATATGAATGCCTGTTAAGGCATGGATTACGCGGCGTAATCAAACGCCTGGAGGAGGCAGTCTTAGAACAAAAAGAATGACCTCAACGGCCACAAACACTACCCAGGGCACGGTCCATTCAACTGGCCTAAGTAAAAGATAAAGACCATTCTTAGAAATTTAATATAAAATTTACTACCTACCCCTAAAAAATGTACAGCAAAAAAGTTTCAAAAATAATAACAGAAATGCGCCGTGGAGCACTACCGCAATCTACGGTCAAGCAGAAACCGTAGCGCAAGCAAGTACTAACAAAAAAGGAAAAAATATTATAAAGGGGGAAAATAACTAATAAATAAAATAATACCCAAACAAAGTGAGGGAAAGTAATTATTAAAAAACAAAAAGAAATCAGGCGCCGTGGAGTACTACCACAATCTACGGTCGAGAAGAGACCGTAGCGCAAGGCAAGTACTAACAACTAAAGGAAATAATAGTAAAAATTGGGAAATAATTAATAGAAATAAATTATAAGTCAAATAAATATATCATCGACAAAATCGCGACCAAACAAAGGCCGCTGCGCAACCCGCTAAAATAAAATTAATAACCCCAACAAAAAACTATGTAAGAAGAGAAGATAAAGAAACCCCAAGTCAGCCTGAAAAGTGATAAATCAAGGTAGACAAAAGTACAAGTACGAAGACCGTAGTTTTTAAAATTTTGTTTTATTTAATTTTATTATTAAAATCAAGAAAAAGGGAATTACAATTAGGAAGATTTTTATTATAAAGAAAAAAAGGGAGAAGGGTTAAATAAGAAAATTTTTACAATTTAAGTTTTGACAAACACAAAAAAAAGCTGCTGCTCCGGAACACGTTGGAGACCGCCTACGGACTCAGAGTCCAGCGCTCCGACCTGGTGTCGAATCTTGGCAGGCACAATGAGCGGGTGGCCAGAGGTTCCTTCTAGGCTGAAACGTGGTCCATCGCAATGCCGGGTATGTGGGGAAGAGAACCATCAGCTTTAGGAATCGACCCAGCGGACGGGGACCGGTAGGGCGGGAGGGGGCCCTCCAGCACACTGTGGACGCACGGAGAGGTGTACCCTTACAATACCAATTGTCCCCTGCAAAAGTTACCAAAAGAAGTAAAGAAAATATTTAAGTATAAAAATTAAGCTTACCATAAGCATTAAAAGTTTCTTCGTGACAGCTCAACGAGAGATCCACGATGTCACTGCTGTCGGCGCCCCCTCGGCTGGCCAAGATGCAAACTGATCTTCGCCCACGGCGATTCCACCATAGGCGGACACAGTTGTCACCATCTCACTCAAGTTTCCTCACTTCCCTTACCCTAATTCCCTTCCGGCCAACACCATGCTAACGCATCAAAGTGTTGTCCCCTAGGATTTGGCCACATCGTATATAAAAAAAAACCATCGGGGAAAACCTGGGCAACACGGATCATCTGATGTAAAAAACGTCCTGGCCAGGGACCCTGTAGCCTCGATTGCCCAGGGTGAGCTGTTACTAGTGCCACAATTGAAATTTGACTGTGTCAGGAATCAATCAATCACGGCTCAAATAAGAAAGCAAAAATGCCTGACCCAGCAATTGTGTGATGATTTTTTTTAAACGATGTGGCCAAAAACTAGGGGACAACCCTTTGATGCATTAGCATGGTTTTGGCCGGAAGGGAATTAGGGTAAGGGAAGTGAGGAAACGTGAAAGTCTTGTTTTTACATTGCTGCGACAACAGCCCAGAGACGGAGTGGATTATTTTAATTTCTTAATAAAATCTCACGGGGAGACCTGGTCTCGAACCCGGGACCCATGAAATGGTGGTCGTGCGGCTCAATGGATTGATCCAACTCCGTCTCCATGTTATTCATGGGGGGGGGGGAGAAATGTTACAGATTGGATTCTGCTTATCTTTTCGATAAGCCAAAATTCAACCGATTCCAATCTCTCATATGAAAAGTCGGTAAAAAAATTTCAATGAGTTGGATTTCATATACCGATTTATGTTGCAACAAAGTTGCAGTGTATTAAAATCCAACTTATGATAAACAAAGGGCTCGAGTTACCGTCGATATTGTTTTCACACGGTAGCCAAATATACGATAAGCATAACAAGCTTGTTAATTCAGCGCAAAAAAAACGATCTGCAGCCACTCTGTCCAATGACAGCCATCTACATCAAGGACAAAGTAGAAAAACAAAGAAAAAGAGCGAAAGCTCTTTTCTTCTGTAGATCGGTTGCCTACGATTCTATGTAATTAGAATGAGAATCACGGAGTCTGGTAAAAAGCGGAATCGAGTGTAGTCGCGAGGTGGAATTGATTGATTTATTAACGAAGATTAAATATTTTAAATTGGAACCTTTCTGCAATTGTAATATGTGTTTTTTAAGTTAGGAATTAAATAAGTGGTAAGGGTTATTAAGAATTGAGTGGCTTCTTATGTACACAAACAAAAAAATTATTAAACATAGTTACCTCGGAAGAAAAAGAAAAAGAATAAAAAAAATTATTTTAATTGTTTTGAATTAAATTGTTATTGATTTGCAATTTTGTTTTATTTTTTGCTCACAATTTTTTACTGAATAAATATATCAATGAGTTTGGAATACTGTTGGAAAGCTTAAGGAAAGGCGGTACGCTGCACTGTCTTGTCATAGCCGGAAAACATTGCCACACTGAAGAAAAAGCGCGAAGCATCGATGGGAAAAAACATAGCTATGTATATGCCTAAAAGAACCTTTATTCACTTTTTACTCCTTATACATAAATCTCGCAATCTTAACACTGGAAATATGAAAGCGCTTTTCACGGCAATCTTTTTAAGCTAGCTTTTTACTAACACAACACCTAATGTAATTTTTTCGTATTGAACACAAACATTGTTGTCAACTTCATCTTCCGACGAAAATGATGATGAGCGCTTCTTTTCCTTCGTAGGTCGGTCCAATTCTGTAAGCAGCGAGAACAAACTTTCGGAATGAGGAGACACGATTGATGACGTGGAAAATGTTTTATGGGCCGAAATCTCAATTGGGTCAGATGTGACACAAATGCAGCTTCATCGTACTGGTTTTCAACATCAGAAATTAATTGAACATTTTCACCACTCACATCTGCCTGAACAGAAGGAGCATCGTTGCAAACATTTGGATAAATGGGCAAATTCCCGTTTACCGGAAGCCAGACGTGACGTTTCCTTGTGAGAGGGCTTTTCTCAATGCCACTGTCGCAGTACCTACGATGTTACGCAATGCAATTCGAAGGCCTTACCAGTATTACCAATCATCCATGCATGACATTATCTAGCGTAAAAGCTCTTCAGTGCACCATAGATGGATACATCAAGGGACTACATTCGATGACTGCAATGGTTCGGGAACTAGAGCAATGTAACGCCGTTTTTAGCTGCCATGTCAATTGAGTGTTGGTGAATTTTTCAGCGTGTATTTTCAATGCAAAGTTCCATGAACTTCCTATTCACCTTTCTGCATCCAACCGGATTCATTGGCAATCCAGCAATCCGCGTTGCTAGCGGTATCATCATCCGCGCCCTTGAGATGCAATCACGCCTATGCGCTTAGTTCCTTTCAAGGACCTAACTTTGCCGATATATTGTGGAACATGGAAAAATCCAGTCTCATCTACATATGTTGTAGAATTAACCCTTCTAACACAGAAGACGCACTTCTTCGGCAAGGAGCCAAGAAACACTTCACCTATTCCATCAAAAAGATAAAATGAGGCTCCCACCCCAGCATGCAGAGGAGAACAATAACAAAAAAAAAAACAAAAAAAGTAACAGAAATAAAACAAGCAAGGAAACTCAGCAACACACCATATAAACAGAGAGTCACGGGAGCACAGAAAATAGATAGCTCTTAAACATCACCTTACTAAGAGTTAAATCAGGACAAGAATTAACAGCCCTACACATACGATTAATTGGTTCATGCATGCCATAATTTGATCTGGATGGTTCAACATGCAACAAAGGCGTTCCTCGAAGGTTATGTTGGGACTCTCTGAAGGAAACCCTGCTAACAAGCGAGCCTGAGTCTATATTAGAGTTCAATAGCTGATGAATAAACACCAAGTCAGCGACTTTGCGCCTTTTCTCAAGCGAGGGCAAACCGAGCAACTGTAGGCGCTCGGTGTAGGGCGGGAGTCTAAATGGATCGTCCCATGGGAGCCCTCTAAGCGCAAATCTAAGAAAATTACGCTGAACCGATTCGATACGCTTGGAATGAACAGCGTAGTAAGGCGACCAGACCTGAGATGCATACTCAAGAAAAGGTCTAACTAAGGAGCAGTACAAATGCATCAATGTTGGAATATCCGAGAACTCTCTAGACCATCGCTTAACAAAGCCCAAGATTAAACTGCCTCTAGACACGATATAGTTAATATGCAGGGTAAAATCAAGCTTCCTATCAAGTTTTACTCCAAGGTCAGTTACGGACAGCACGCGACGGAGACCAATCCTTGCAAAGTTATAATCATAAACTTGAGGATTAGGACTCCTGGAGAAAGTCATAGCTTCACATTTCTCAAAATTGAGGTGTAAGCCGTTATGCTCGCACCACGCCAGAAACGTATCTAAGTCCTTTTGAATAAGGGCGGCGTCACCACCATCCTTAATATAAGAGAAGATCTTCATGTCATCAGCGTAGATTAGAACATTAGAGTACGAGATCAGACGGAAAATGTCGTCAATGGCAAGAACGAATAATAGAGGACCGAGATGACTGCCTTGTGGTACACCAGATGAAGTCTTGAAGATTCTAGAGGTAGAGCCGCGGCGCGGCACACGGTAACACCTGTCTCTTAGATAGGATGAAACCCAGTCGAGAAGAACAGGGGGGAAACCCAGCCTCCCGAGTTTAAATATAATTAGGGAGCGAGGGAGTTTATCAAAGGCTCTACTGAAATCCGTGTATATGCAGTCAGTTAGCATACTTCGCTGAAAGCCAGAAATAATGTGGGAGGTAAATTCAAGTAAGTTAGTAGTCGTTGATCTACCGGGCAAAAACCCGTGCTGATTGGGAGAGATCAAGCCAATACAACGCTCCATAAGCTGCGAATACACTATAGATTCAAACAATTTAGGTATGCAAGATAACTTTGCGATAGGTCTATAATTGGTTATAATATTCTTATGGCCTTTTTTATGAACAGGGACTATAAAAGAGCACTTAAACAATGTAGGAAATTTACCAACTTGAAGGGACCTATTGAAGAGAATCGGTAATGTAAGTAAGAAGGGCATCGGAACAGGACTTGACGAAGGCTGGAGGGATGCCGTCAGGAGCAGAGGAAAAGTCCGATTTAAGTTCATTGATTTTTTCCGAAATATGATCCCGTGATATAAACGGTAAAAGATCAGGTGAAGCGGGACGATCCAAAATATGATCAAAATTATTCGCACATGGCTCAAAGTTATCCGAAGAAAACGCACTCTCAAAGTATGAAGCAAAATTTTGCTTTGTCGGACACGTTATTACTAGACACGTTTTTGTGTTGATTCTGAGTTTTTGGTGATTCTTGAGATTTTCGACTGCTTTCATTTGTTTTTTGCATTGCGCTGGTGTTATTTGGTTGCGGTGCGTCTCTGTTGCTGAAGGGGTTGCTTTTGATATTGGTTCCAGCGACCTTCGCAGCCTTTTGCATTTTGGACTGGCGCTCTGCCTTTGGACTGTTTTTTTTCTGCGGAATACTTTTGTCTCGGAGGTACATTTTTTAGTATATGCCTCTGCCGAGCCCTATTCAGCTGCACTGTTTGATTTACTTTTCCTTCTCGGATTCCTGTGGGACTGCTCCGGAGTGTGCCTGTTGAGTGGGCGCCTACTGGATTGGCGCTGTCATTAGCTGTGTTTCTCCTGCTGACTCTGCATTGCTGTCTGGACTCTCCGCGTTACGTTGCCTGTGTTCCTGTTGTCTTTCGACGGCGTTTTTCTGGAGATTCTGGAATAGTTCCTGCTATTGTTTTTGTGGCTTTTGTTGTTTCTTCTGCTGTTGCGAGCGCTATCTCTACCTCAGTGGACTGATCATATTAAGTTTGGACTTCAACCTTTTTTCACCGTATTTTTCGCCGCTTTCGTTTTGGTATTTGTTTATTTTGCTTGTGTCTTCGCTACTTCCGCAGCTCCCCAATCTGTTAATTGTTTTTGTTTATTGACAATATTTTGTTTATTTTTTCTCTTTAATTATGAGCTCTGGCAAGGCTTGTATGAAGGAAATTTTAGCCAACGCTATTATTTGCGATGGTATTTGTGGCAATTCGTTTCACCCCACTTGCCTAAAGCAGAGCATGAAATCGACCTCGTCTTGTAGTACGACATGCAAGGAGTGCACGAATATTAAGCCGTGTCACGTGCTTAGATTGATGAAAAGTATCGCTGATAATATTTTTGAGGAGCAAGGACACATTGCCAATGGAATAACTGCCATCAACTCGAGCCTTTCTGGCTTTCAGACTTTATTTGAGGATATTGGCACCTTAAATAGAAAAAGCGACGACATCATTAGGGCTCTGGACAAGTCCAACGAAAATTATGACATGCTGCTTAGCAGATATCACGAGCTCTCGCAGAGATTTTCTACCATGTCCAACTCCATCGATGATATGTACGGAATAATTGCAAACTCTGAACTTTCGTCCATTTCCAGTTCCAGCCCGGTTCTGCCAATTTGCGAAGACATACGCCGTAGTGTTAAAAAATTTAAAGTTGACATGGACTCACGGTCATCGGTTGTCAGTGGTAATACTGATCTCATTCGATCCTTTTCATCGGACGTGAAGGCTCTTCTGGCTAAAGCTGGTACGTCTGCTGTTGTGGGTGAGAGCGAGTTGCGTTCGGGGACTATTAGTGAGGTGGATGTGTCCCGTGTTATTGTAACTCCTCAGGTGGTTGGCTGCATCTCTTCTGGTGTTTCAGTGCCGGCCGATGGCTCCCGCTCTTCTAGAGAGGGTCCTGAACAGAATACTCCGGAGTCGACTTCTGCCTCTAACTCGGATAGTCCTGATGCGATTGTGGGCAACAACATCAGCACTTTACGGCCAGATAGGATCCCCAAGTATATCTTCATATCTAGAATCCATCCTGAGACTACTGAGGACGAGGTCATCGCCCATATTCTTTCTCGTACTTGCGCTGCACCGGGCACTGTTGCATGTAGACGGATTGGTTCCTCACACAATCGCTCTGACTGTTCTTTTACTTCGTCGTTCAGAGTGCTGGTTCCGGAGGATTTATTCAATGAAGTTCTTTCCCCTGAGATTTGGCCTCGCAATTCCATTGTGCGAGAATTTGTCCCAAGAAATCGACGTCGCGATTTTCCATGCAGGCTGCTTGACATCCCGAATTCCGATGATTTGGAGATTTTATGTATCGCTATTGGACTGCCCGGCAAAACTGTGTTCATTTCGACCGCTTATATTCTTCCAGGTTCTCCGTCTTATGTTTATGAAAGGTTTTCCTCCTGCCTGGATGACCTCTCACACGCCTTGATGCCTTCTGATGAATTGTTGCTTTTGGGTGACTTTAACCTGCCGGATGTTGGCTGGGAGCCCTCACACTCGGATGATGGCTTGGTTCCTTCTTTTCGGTCTGCCAATCAGTTTGTTTTTTCTTTTATAGATAGCCTTGCTTCTTCAGGCTTAACACAGACTTGCAGTATTTCTAATGATCATGGAAGGTTCCTCGACCTCGTTTTTTCTACTGATCCTGCTAGTACACTGGTGAGACGATGCTTAGTGCCCATTGTTCCAGAGTCGGGTCATCACCCTGCGCTTCATATTGCTCTTTTCATTGATCCAGTTATGATGGCTTCTTGTGTACCAGATGATGTTTGTTAGAACTTCAGTAAGGCTGACTTCTCCGTGATTAACAACTGGCTCTCAGCTTGTGATTGAAGTAGCGTCCTCAATGAACGAGACATTAAGACAAGAGACAAACCGAAACTATAATGGTTCCTATTTGCTCCGAAACCCTAAATAAAATGGTTTTTAAGAAAAAGTTGAACCGACTTTACAAATAGCGCTAAAAAGCATAAAATAATTTTTAATTTTATATCTATTACGACATTTTGAAGCCGGTGCAAAGTAAACAGACAAAACAACTGCAATAAAAGTACTTAACTGTCCTTCCTTATGATCCCGTGAGCTGAAACGCTCAGGTAGGTTTATATAGTATCTTCGATTTTTTTTGTACGATGTGACCAAAGCCCTTTGATGCGTTTGCATGGTTTTGGCCGGAAGGGTAGTTGTTTTGTTTGTTTAATTCGAACCAACTTCAAAATGTCGTAATAGATATAAAATAAAAAATTATTTTATGATTTTTAGCGCTTTTTGTGAAGTCGGTTCAACTTTTTTTTTTATATATTTAATTTTTAATTTTTTAGTGTGTTCAGATACACGACTGGAACAATGCTGCTCATACGAATAAAGGAATTTCAACAGTTGCAATGGTAGTGTACTCTATAGAAAGGAAACAGATTTATCCAAATCCGGCAACATATTACGAAATTAGAAACGATAACACTTTCATACCCTCACCTTAGATGCATAATTCTTACCATTGTGTTAGTTCCCCGCCGTACTCTATACAACAACAGAGAATCATGATAGCCAGAGAGTCATCGTAGTCATTCTAGGTATTTTTTTTATCATTTACCAATTACCAAGTCTCAACATAAGCCACAATTTTTGTCATGATGCAAATAGCTGCTCTTTTAATGCAGAATCAACTAAATCAGTCCACGCGTTACAAAGTTGGACTACATCATACTGTATACAACAAAGAATTATCCAAATAACTCTATGCGTTAAAAAGGTAGGAAATGCCCCTCCCCACCCTACCCCACCTCATAAGCTTTTGTGTGGTAACAAAAGAGGAACATATTCTACACATCAAAAGAAGAATCATCCAAATCGGTCCATGCGTTACAAAGTTAACCCGCCAGGGGGAATGGACCCTAGATCAAAATTTATTCTCATATTAGCAATGGGGATTATGGTCCATAAAACAAAAAAATAATCATCCAAATCGCTCTACGAAGTTGTCATTCGGGAAACAGTACGGATGGTTTATAATAATGAAGGTATATATAGATAAAAAGTGGGAAAGGTAATTTCGGTCCTCACATTTCCCACTGAAATGATTTCCAACTCATGGGAACAAGACACCACTACAAATGTAGAGTGAATATTTTGTCTCATACAGCACTGCGTAGTTTTCTGAATTATCAAACTAATCCTAACTCAACTTCTATTCCTACATAAAAGTGTGTCGGAGCAAAATATCATAAGTGTACTTTGGATTCACATCCGCGAACCGGCTTAAGGGAAGAAATTTAAAGACAGGTGTGCGTTGGCTCATTGAATACGGTAACGCTGGCTTTTTACGCGAGAGTATACACACGCTTGTCAAAGAAAGGGTGTCTCTGATTGTGCGTCCACTAAAATTTTAAAAGTATAAGTAACAGCAGCGTTCCTTCAGCAAAGCCTGATTAATGTATATTTCCCTAT
This sequence comes from Leptarthrus brevirostris, assembly GCA_964036015.1. Classification (NCBI taxonomy): domain Eukaryota; kingdom Metazoa; phylum Arthropoda; class Insecta; order Diptera; family Asilidae; genus Leptarthrus; species Leptarthrus brevirostris. The sequence continues at coordinate 10,263,268 of OZ038376.1, read as the reverse complement.
AAGATTTCAGCGAATAGAACAAGCTATTGCAATGTAGTGATAAAAACAAATATGAATGTGTATTTTGTAAATCACGATAAAGGCAGTGTCAGTTCTATTGATTTTTCACACGGAAGAGATAGTCAGTAGAAGAGAAAGTGTTAAAGAGTTAAAGAAGTTAATTTGTTAACGGGATTTAATCCTAGCAACTAAATAAAAAATGTCTAAAAATGCTAGTATAAGTGAAAAGTGTATTCTTGAAGCTTATAAGACAGTGGAGGGAGCCTCCCAAAAAAAGAGGAAGTTCAAAAAGGATCAACAGGAATTAGAGTAAGAAATTTTTTTGCGATACTCAACGTACATCGTTATTGTTTTGGCATAATTTATGACAGTCTTAAGTATTAGATAAAATTTCCCTGTACTTTTAGACAGCGTAATTCTAAACGATTGGATCTCTAGAATGAAAACGATTTCCTTTTTATCCACATTTGCATTGCTGTCTTGCGAAAAATACTTTTCTTGAACTTGGCTAAGTAAAAATGCCACTTGGTATTAACCAGCTTCCTTGTCCTTAATACTAAGAAATCACGCGGTAACTCCGGCTAAATAGTCCTTTTTAACCTACTTCCAAAAAACGAGAAAATATACAGGGTGTTTCAGATCTGACGTGCCAAAATGAGTGGGGTGATAGATCTCACCTAGCCAAACAAAAAATTGTATGGCAAACAAAAAATTGTATGATCTACCCAACATAGCGACATTAAGCAAACGCTAAAAAATAACTATCCTAACGACCTTTCCAAAAATGTCAACAATGTTGATCTCACTACTACCACTACAGGCCAAAATTGAAAAAAATGTTTTGAAATAACCAAAATGTCAGCATTTTCCCTAATTTTCTCCGAAATTTATGTAATTAGTATATCTCTTTTTTATTTTTATTGGATCGCCCGTCTTATTACCTTTCCAAAAAGGTGTAATATGTCCACGTATTGAAAGTATTTAGCAATTTATACGTAGAAATCCCATCGAAGAATATTATAAAAATCAACAAATTAAAAAAATTATACTAATATTAACTCAAAAATTCTTTTTATTGAATTTAAAAATAATTACAATTAATCTTGATAAGTAACAAAAGCCATTCAAAATGTCCACCGCAACTTTCGATGCATTTCAACAACCTCCTTCTAAGTCCCTGTCTAAGGCGTATTGCAGCCAGCCTCTTCCGTATTTTCGTCGCTGCATTCCCAATTCGGCCAACTAAATCCTCCCTAATGTTAACAGGGCTTGAACTTACTTCATCCTTCATTGTTCCCCATAAGAAATAGTCCAATGGGGTAAGGTCTGGAGATCTTGCAGGCCAAGGAATCCAATCCAGCGATTTTCAAATTTTTCACTTAGTATTGCCTTCAAAATGGTACTCCATCGTGTTGGAGAAAAATTCCCCTAAGATTATCCATAGGGTTTTCTTCTATTAGATCTACCAGTGTATTGTCCAAAAAGTCCGCATAAACTTCTCTATTAAGCACTTGCGGCAAAATGAATGGTCCTACCAAATGGTTGCCGATGATACCAGTCCATACATTGACACTGAATCTCTTCTAGAATGAGTTCACCTTTGCCCTGTGAATTGAGATTCATCCGTCCACAGAATTCGTTCCAGAAACGCCCGGTTGTCAATGTCGCGTTCCAGAAGCCAAGTGCTGAATTCCGGTCTTCTCCCGGAATCTCCTTCCAGTAGTCCTTGGGCTGGGTGATGATGATATGGACATAATTACTCTCGATGACTAATCCTCCAAACACTAGATGACGACGCTCCTAATCACATTGCGACTCGTTTCGTGCTCGTCTCAGGGTCCTGCCTCACGATGGTGATTATTTGCTGCTCGACGTCGGCAGAAGTTTCCGAAGTTTCGGGTCGTGTCTCCATGTCATGTGGAGTTACACTTCCTGTTTGTCTTAATTTTTGGAAAGTCCGTGTAAATACCCCTCTTTGGGGTGTTCGCCGGTTAGGGAATCTCCTTTGATATTCCAGTACAGCTGCTCTATCTTTTCCGTCTACTACACTATAAATGTAAATAATATCCGCGTATTCCTCAACTGTAAATTTTACCATTTCTTACTAATTTTTGCTTAAAAACACCCATACTTATTGATTTTTTTTAACTATGATAGGTATTCTTGTTTACTGACCCTTTTTTATTGCAAAATTTCCATCAGGTACGAGTTACAAAACGACAGGATACAAGGATGTGAATTCTGGCTAACACATGCTAATATCGGCAATAAAACAAAATTACACTAACATTTGTAAAACTTTTTTGCAGCAATAATTAAAATTAATTACCTGTTAACCCAAAAGAAACATTTTCGACCTTTTATCATAAAAAGTTTGTTTACTTAAAGAATTTGCTACCTAAAGTGCAATAAAATAATTAGGTAGTCTGAAAATGCGGTTTTCTAATTCTTTGTCTACCTTAGCATATTGCATCTTTTTGGAAAGGTAAGAAGACGGGCAATGCAATAAAAAAAAGGAGGTATACTAATTACATAAATTTCGGAGAAAATTTGGAAAAATGCTTATATTTTGGAAATTTCAAAACATTTTTTTCAATTTTGGCCGTGACTGTACCTGCAGTGGAAGTAGTGAGATCAACATTATTAAAAATTTTGGAAAGGTAATTAGGATAGTTGTTTTTCAGCGTTTGTTTCATGTTGCTGTGTTGGGTAGATGAAGAGATAAAAATAAAACAGCAATGTGCATACCATGAAAAACTGAAATTTATGAATAACCCTGTAACTCCCAAACGGTTGAGAGCCCCCCCCCTGCCATAAAATTTTTTTTGCCTAGGTGAGATCTATCACCCCACTCATTTTGGCACGTCAGATCTGTATCTGTATAGTATAAGGAGGGGACAGAACCTAACTTCATATAGCACATAAAGCAATTTTGACGAAATTTTCATAACATCCGGAAACACAGCACATGATAAAGATAACTTAAATAAATATCAAAGGACCGGTGACAAAGCACTACTATAATGCTTAAATATAATCGAAGGAACGCCACCAGGTCCAGGAGAATACCCATCGTCAAGTTCTAAAATGGAAGAAATCACAGACTCGGAAATTAATACTAAATCAGGTGTAGTGAGAGTTGTAACGGGATATTTTGTCAAGTAATTGAAATATTCAGTATGAATCTGAAGATTGTCCTGATCCTATGCTTCCTGAAAAAATCCGCAAATAATTTAGAAATATTTAAAGGTTTATACCTAACCAGAGATCTTTTGCATCTCAAAGCCTCAGGGTAACTTTACAAGTCGACAAAACGATTTCGGGTCGTCCCATACTGACTCTTTTAAGCCAGACAGATAAGCATTATAAGTGTTAGTGCACAGATGCTGAAAGAACCTCCATAAATTAGGAAAGTAAAATAGTAATCAGAAGATTTTGTCAACGCGATTGTCGTCATCAAACCAAGGAGGCGTTCCTGCATTCGACGCCCAACACATCTTAGCCGGGACTGATAAATGAAAGAATGTAGAATTGAACTTCAATAAAACGTAACTATTGAAAATATCAAATTTAGTGTTATGAAAATTAAATTTACTATTCACATCACCCGCCGCTGTGATTGCAAGTACCATTAATCTGTTATAAACCCAAGAATGACAGTCCATGTATTACACAAAATCCCAATGTTGACACTGAATTATAGGAAGAAAGCGAGATATGGGGAAGGTTAACATCTCCAAAAATGAACAACTCGTCAGATACAGCAACGTCAGCAGCTAGTCTTTCAAGCACCTTTCGTAAGTTTCGCAGGCCATATTTGGCGGAATATAAATAACCACTAAGTAGATTGATTTAGAAGGAAAAGACAGCTTAACACAAAGAACCTCCAGTACATTATCATCAGGAAGGCATACACACTCACAGCGGATGTAATTCTTAAAAAAAACAAAACGGTGTGTGCTTAAGACCACACGGCTGAAGTGAAAACTTCATTAAGGCAAGGTTAATAATACGTATTACAACTGTTTTTCTTTGTTCTATATTCATAAAGTAATAAGATTTACAATATATATAATTATAATTGTGCAAAAATTACTCTGGTAAATTTTGCTCTGACTGATCGTCATTTGTGTCGTACTCTAAAAATGAAACAATAGGTTTGTGGTAACTAAAATATGAAATGAATACTTTTGATTGAAAATATGCTAAATATCTAAAAAAAATCGACACCGACAGTGTACCTAGGCGATGCTCTATTCTCTACGTCTCTGCTTTGTGTGGTTCTTAGTCTGCCACTACCAACTTCGTGCGTATGACTGTTAGATCAAATGAGTAAGAGAAAGGCATTGATAGACACCAAATACTAGAATGTGAGCTGATTAAACTTTAAAGTTCAATCGCGTCTTGCGTCAAGAATAAACAAATTTAATTTCTTACTTAAAAGACGAATCACATATACTGATTAGTTTCTAAGTCATCCAAATCATTTAAGAAATATCTTCGCTATTAGTAAAACACAGCAAGTGTCTAAAACACAACGAATTTTGTCACATTTACATATGTACACACGCGTATAATATTAAATAACGTATTAAATAAAACGTATTGGCACGGCACATAGTGTTTATGTAGATTCTGAATGCGACTGATGCGTCATTCTCTCTCATGTAACGGTCGCCGAGCGAGTATAGCAGTAACGCGTTGACTATATCTCTCTCGCTCCCTTAGTCGACTCGAGCCGACTTTACCCAAACGAGCGTTACATAGCCGAGCGTGACGGCTCAGTCTCATTCAATACCCACAAAATAAAGTGCTCAGCGCGCCTAAAGAAGTTTTCACTTCAATAATAAACACTCCAACACCCCGTATTGATATATCATATTCACTTCAATGTGTTCGGAAAACTTGGAAGCCAGTATCGAAGAACTCATTATCAAAAATACATTTGTTCAACTAAGTTTCAGTTAAGGGGGTAGCCAGGTTTGAAATTTTCAAAAAATTGAACTTTTTTTTTCTCAATATTTAGTCACTCTATAACCTCAGAAATAAGATAAAAACGACTTTTGATCTCATAGCGTATCAGAAGTGGCCGAAAAATGAATCACGCCGCCAAGCCTCGAGCGCTCGCATCTTACAATCGGCGTGTCGAGATGACCGTCTTATCGAAGTAGTATCTTACCGTCTAATCGTCTTTTCTCAGTATCTCAATCTTATCATGTGCCGTCGCCCCCCATTTCTAGTTCGAAAATAAAGTGTCACAAAAAAAAAGTGAGATAATTTGATTCCCATATTTCGACGATGAGACGTGTTTTTCGCACTTTATCTTTTAAACGCGTTTATCCCAAAACACATTTTTTTTGGGTTGTCGCCACGATTCCAGTCGATCTACTAGGACAATTTCATTCAATTTTTTTTTTTAAATATTCAGAAAAAGCTTAGCAATCGCATGAACCTCGGTCTTGATTTTCAAATAATATTTAATAACAATATGAAACAGTTCTTGCTTAAAAAATGTAGAAAAAAAAAATGACAAAAACTTGCACTATTTTTTTATTTATGAATTTTTTTCCATAACTGAGGTTCAGGATATATGTAGCTATTTATGTGCTCTTTTATAATCAATTTTTGTTTTGTGTTTTAGATAACCCAAAGTTGAGAAATCATGGCAACCGTTTCTTAACATGGCGTCATCAGATCGGCCATAAATTAACCGGATGTTAATGAAAAATGAAAATAAAATTTTTTTGGAAGTTATTAACATGTTAGAAAACATACTAAAAATTTGTAAATGTCAAATAAAGATTAATGTTAAAAAAATGTAGTTGAAAAAAGAGGTCATTGAAACCTGGCTACCCCCTTAAACAACTGATGTCAAATTCAGAATTTATCATAGAAATATAAGATTTATGTGGCTTGGTACGATTTGGTAGTTGATTTTAAGTTCTCCCGCGTTTTTTTAACTCAACTGATGCAGTCAATTCAGATTACCCTTTATGTGGCAAGTACTCATGAACAATAACTCCCTCTGGTCAAAATGCAGTCGTGCAGACGATGTCAAAGCCATCGGGGCTCATTAATCGTTAGAATGACACAACCACAGACTGTTATAGTATCCTCTCGTGTAGACGAGATTTAACTACAAAGGAGACGATGACCTGAAATTATACTCCACCAGTTGATGGTAATATCGTAATTGACCCAACGTACACCTGACTCTAAATTTCTTCCCTCAAGCCGGTTTGGGGATGTGAGCCCGACGTACACGTAAGATATTTTGCTACGACTCAATTTTATGTCAGAATGCTAGTTGAGTTAGTGTTGGTTTGATTGTTTAGAAAATAACATTTCAAAAACTTGTGCTAAATATCCAATATGCACTTATATTTGTGTTATGCACGCGAGATATAGAAATCATTTCAGTGGAAAAATGTTAGGAACAAATTATAGCTTCCTGCGATATTTCCTGAAATATTTTCTTCTTAATAACCAACCCCTAAATAGCATTGCAGACCCAAATTAAACCGGACTTAGTTTGAAATGAGCTTACAATTTCGGTTTATTGTTACATGACCACACATATTTAAAAATGAAACTTGAAATGTTTTATGAGTTTTTTAGCTGTCATTTCGAAATACATTAAAATTGAGTGGAATTGATTTATATAATTATGCGTTTCTGCATGTTTAGAATGGGAAAACATAACTTAAAAATAAAAAAATTGTTTTCCTTATTGAGATTATTGCGACTGCGGCATAAAAATAACAAGTTTGAAGTTATAAAAATACTTCACTATTGTTCGCTACTTACATGTACTTTAAACCCAAAAGTGTAAGTAGCAAGTAAATTTTTTAAACCTAATTAGGTTGACTTTCTTTCGGTGCATTATTCGGCTTAGTTTCTGATTACATGTCAGTACAGAAATTGAAAATTGTGTTCAGTTTTCTGAGAAATTAAACATTAATTAACCGATCGCATGCAAAATCATTTAATTAACCCTCCAGTCACAAAAGTTGCATTCTGCACCCGAGGCATAGAAATCATTTTGGTTGAAAAATGTGTTTGCAGTTACCGTTCCTTGCGATCTTTTACCTGAAATATTTTAATTTTAATTATCAAGTTGACTACCTGAGAACTAAAACATTAATGAACCGAGCGCATGCAGACAAGTCACAAAATATCCACTATATGCTTGTAGTGGTGTTTTGCACCCGAGAGATAGTGCCGTACCACACTTGTCCTGCTTCATCGCAGTTTGTCGGAGAGAAGGCGTGCAGGGGTGTATAGGGAAATCCGCACGGAACTTACCTTAGAACATAAAGCTAAACAGGAATGGCAGTAAGCTAGGAAAACGTCGTGATTTCCCTTTCTGTAGAGGTGAGGGTCTTCTATGGGTTTGTAGACCATGACAGTAGTCAAATTTGAGATTTTTTGAAGAGGGGTTGATATATCTTTTGAATAATTAGAAATTGTATTAATTCAAAATTATGTAATGTATGTGTGTGCGGATGAGTAACGTGAAGTTGCCGCAGGATGTTCAGGTGGCACGCGCTAGCTGGTAGCACGTCCTAGCTCGCCGGTATGGGGTGTGAGTCCTTGAACATCATTACACATCTACAAACAGAATTCCGCGTGCCTGTGGCGAAAGAAGGTTGTGGAATCCTTCCTTCAGGTCTGCCACAAAGGATAAAAACAGCCGAGAGCAGATGAAAGGAAGAACAACAGATCTGGTGTCACCTTCTGTTCCTAGCCGCACTGAACCATCTTGAAAAGAAAACGCAAGAAAAATTAACCCCCATTACGCGATGATTCAGTCACTAACCCACTCCTTCCCTGTACCTGGCTAGGGTACAGGCCCAACCTAAAAAATAAGGAAAGCTGAAAACAAGAAAAATAAAAATTTATAGAAATTTGAACATGAGGAAAGAGGAATAAGGGAGACAAGAACAGGGAAGAAGCTCTAAGAGGTTCCTAAAAAAACGAATTAAGTACAAAACATGATCATATTATTCATTAAGAAATATAAATTTTTCTTTAATCTAGGATAGTTTAATAATTTAATTTCAGATATAGGTAATTAACACAAGAACATTAGTTACTATTATTATACACTATTAATTTATTATAGATTTTATTAAGAATTTTAAAAACAAGACTTTATTTAATTTATATATTTTTTTGATTGGATACTTCCTACGATCACACAATTTAGACACGACTGGAAAGAATCCAATAGTCACAACTGTTTTTATTTACGCCTCGGCACGCCCTTAAAATTTGAGATCTCATATCTCTTGGTATAACCCATTTATCGCCATTTTTCGTTTTTCGGTACACTCTTCCTGCACGTAGGCAATAATCCGTATAAACACTCTTTTCGTAATCCGTCGTTGGTTTGCTCTGCAGAATCTCGTGTATTAATTAAATTTTTTCGTCATTGAGTTGTCCCGCCAACACCCAGTCTGCTACTTCTATCCTGAGTATCTCTTGCTCTTCTGATTGGGTGTCTTTATCGATCGTATTACGACTTAGTGCGTCCACATGAGTCATTTTATTTCCGGAGCGGTACTCCACTGTGAAGGAAAATTCTTGAAGCTGAAGCCACCATCTTGCGATTCGTGAAATGAGGTCCCTCTTATTTGCAGCTGCTTTGATAGCATTGCAATCTGTGACTACCTTAAATTGTTTATCTATCAGATAAGTTCGGAATTTCTTTAACGTTTCCACTACAGCTAAAGTCTCCAATTCATATGAATGATACTTTTCTTCCGCTGAAGTTGTCTGTCGACTGTAATATGCGATTGGCTGCAACTTAGAGTTGTTTAAACTTTGTAGGAGTATTCCTGCTAATCCTTTTTGGCTCGCATCTGTATGTATTTCTGTTTCTGCTTCTGGGTTGTAGATTGCAAGGAGTGGTCGATTGGTGAGGATTCGCTTTAAAAGCTCAAAGGCCTTTTCTTGTTGACTTTCCCATTTCCAGACCAAGGAACTGCCGTACATTGTGCACACTTTTTGGTCTCGGGAATTTTTTAATGCTCTTAGTCTTTTCAAGACCTGGCTGAATTCCTTGTTCACTTATCTCGAATCCCAGATAATTGATTTTTGTTTTAAAGAAATAACATTTTTCAGGGTTTAATGTTAGATTATAGTCTTTAAGAATGATTAGGATGTTTTCTAATCTTTCCATACCTTGTGCGAAGTCATGTGAAGGGATTAGAATATCGTCCAGGTGTGCTGTTGCGACAGTTCCCCGAAGTGGACCAAGTATTTTATTTATTATGCGTTGGAACATTCCTGGGAATAGATGTTCTCGGCTACCGCATCCATAACATTTACGTTTTATTTCATTATCCGAATGTATTTTAATTCTTTTGTTTGCAGGATTGGAATCTTTATTATGATTGAAGGTCATCCTGTTTCGTTGATGCCTTTCTTGATAGTTGTCGGTAATATGTTTGTTCAGGCTTTTAAGAAAGTTCAAGAGATCATCCGGTTCTGCTTAAGCGCCTACTTTCGCGGCGGCTTGAATATTCACGTCCGGAATTCCAGAAATAATGCACGATACCGCATCTTCTCCAGTTATTTTGCAGATGTTCAGCAGGGCTAATTTTTCGTAGTAATATTCCAACATTGTTTCGTGGTGCTCTTTCCTTCTTCGAAGCATTTCATGCAATTGTTCACAATAATCTAACTTTTCGGGGAAGGCTTTTTTTAATTTTAATTTCCACTCTTCCCAAGAAAAATTAACTGAAGGAAGACTTTTATACCATGTTTCCGCTAATCCGCGCAATTTCGTTGTCGCGTTATAAATGATAGTTTCTTCGTCCCAACGATTCATGGTTTTAATCTCTTCGATTTTCCTTAGCCAATGTCCAATATTGTTCATTTTATCAGTGGGATTGTATTCCGGAATCATATTGTTGTTTACGTGAACACTTTGCTTATTTCTTGCCATTGTGCTTACATTGTTGGTAAGTGAGAACATTAACTCCACAAGTTCGTTATATCCCGGACTTTGAATCGACGAAGTAGGGGAATTCGGATTAATATTCGTCGATGATGCACTTAAATTTGGATACGTAATACTTTCTGAACTACGAAGCTGCAGTTTTAGGTTTATCTACATTGTATTTATTTTGCCCAACTGTCGCCTTACCTTCGTTTTGTGATGACACTATATAGTTTATATGACTTATCTTCCGGTTTTGACATATATTAGTTCGAAAATTATGCAAAGCATAGTAGTATACTAGTATAGTACCAGGGTTCTGAAAAATGCCATTGTCTTTGTACTTTATAAAATGATTTCACGAAGTGAACTATCGCCATTGCAATTAATTCTGTAAGAGTAAAGACGTTCTACTTAATTGCGTTAACTAACTAATTTCCGTTTAAAGGTTTTGTAATTTTTCTGTTGTAAAGTTTCCTCAGCTGATGTTTAAACCAATTTTATTCTGACGGCCTACTTTAATGTACCTGTCATGTTAAATACCACGTGTCAACTGTACTATGCACTATCCACTACTTTATTAAAGGGGCAAATGAAATTCCATATGAGTTTTATAAAAACGCCCATATAACATTTTTCGAGGAGCTAAGAAATTTGTACAACCGTATATTTTAAAATGGAGAAGTCCCTATCAGCTTTCTCATTTTGATGATATTCCCAGTTTTTAAAAAAAGGTTATCCAAATTGTGGAAAAGTTAGAAATGTCTTCTATGTAGCAATATAAACGAAAAACTGTTTGCATCTATATTAGTAGATAGATTATATAGATGGGATGAGAAATTTCAAACAGGTATTAGGACTGAGTATTTAACGGTTGACATCGTCTTTGATATAGTCAGCATAATTCAGTTATTCTGAAGTACCTACTTATAGGTAAGATAGAAATATATTGTTTCTTCGTTGACTTTCAGGCGGCATTTGAAACAATAGACCGAAATGTTTTGTACCTGAAACTGTTTAATGCGGGAATAATTTAAAGCTTAAATTTCATTACGTTGGTGATGGTGACAAATGCAACTCAAAATGAGAAAGCCTTGAAACAGGATTGGGACTACCTGCTATAACTCCGTATCTGTTTGCATTGTTCATAAATGATTTAGACGTCTATCTAAAAGGACGCAGAAAATTTATCCAACAATTCAGGACGATCTTTCCTGAACGAGCAGGCTGGGACAGCGGTGGTCCAAGTCTGTTGCTTTAAAGCATTAAATGGTTCACTGATGGCTCAAAAATTGAATAAGGTGCTGGTGTCTTTGCCCCAACACTAGAGTTTTGAATGCATTAGATAGTTGACCCAGTATATTTTAAGCCGAAATCCATGCCATCAAAACACTATCCTCGTGGTGTTTTTACTCGAGGCTTACGAAGAAGTGCTTCAACACCCACCAACAATTGGCCACCCATTACAGGGGTTAGATAAATGGTTACTTGGGTTTCGAGGAAAATGAAACCGCCGATAAGCTAGATATTAATGGCTCTTTCTCTCGGTCCTAAGTTCCTGAGCCCTTTTGCAGCATCAGCTGGTCGTCGGCAAGAGATGTGACTTAAGATTGGGCTAGAAGTCAGCAGATGTAGTAGTTCATGTCATCACAGAGGTAGACGTGTTTTCTGAGCTCTTGCATTTTCGCTTCTTTCCGCAAGCTTTATTCACAATTTTAATTGATGTATTCCTTCATATTGGTGTTTAGTCTCATGCGGCATCGTCAGAGTTGTATTTTTTTTATCGTTTGCCATGGGAAAGAACCAGAATTCGAACTCTAAGACAGTGTCTAAAGTACCTACAAATAACTCTCCTGCTGTGACTAGAGGTGCTGCGAAGCGTCAGCGAAGTGAAGAGAACGGCAATGGCTCTCTTCATCCGGGCAGATCTTCAGTAAGTTCTACTGATCGCTGCGAACTTCTTAAAAAGTCCCTAATAAATTAATTAACTACTGTTCTGTTGGAGAGGTTCGAGACTAAACATCGATAATATTGTGTCATCCACCCAGGCTGAAATTGTTAACCTTGGTAACGAGGTCGATAGGCTTAAAAGTCAGATTTCTCTGATTCGACAAGAGCTAGATGATGTTCATCGTGCGAACAGATTTCTGATGCTGTCATCACTGGCATTTCTCAATGCAATGATGGAAGCCCGCAGCAGTTACTTTCTCAGATCTCTTCGAAAATTAAACATGTTTTATCTCCGTATGCAACTGCATTTCGTATTCAGTCTCGTCATCAGGGGAATCGTAACATAATCGGTAAGCCGCTAGTTGTCAAGTTCTTCTATGTCTGCAAACAATGAGAATTTATTCATAAATTTAAAAGGCACGGCACGGTCAAATTGAACGAGCTTGGTTCTAATTTTATCTCTGATGGCAGGATTAATGTTTTTGAAAGTTTAACGAAGCAGAATAGCCAGATTTTGCACTGTGCTCTGATGCGTAGAAGCAGAAATCGGATCCACTTTGTTTTCACTCGACATGGAGTTATTTATATTTCTAAGAGAGCAGAAAATCCGCCTGTCAAAGTTATTACATTTGATGGCTTGTCTGAGTTTACTGGAGAAGCAACGACTGCAGAGGAATGAAGTATTGTTTTTGGCACACGTGTTAACTTTGAGTTTTTCTTTTTATCTGTTTATTTCTGTTATTTAATATTCTAACCTAACGTTTTCTTTGAATTTCACACATGTTTTATATTAGGAACTGTCTATTTACCACTCTCAAACTGCCGTGTAATTAATCAATCAAACTGCCGGAATTACACGTAAGTACACGATAAGTGCAAAATAGTCACTTTAATTTTCATATTACTGGTAATAGTTTATCACAGCCTGTTTTAGATACAAACCTGGTGGGGGAAGAGGGGTGCGGCAACCTCCCCTAGTTATTAAAGCAACTAAAAGCCTGATTAATACACCTCTTCCTCCCAGAAAGTCTAATAAAAATTTGACGTACTTTCCGTGTACTTCCGTGCACACGGAAATTACACGGCAATTTGAGGATGTTAAATAGACACTGCCTTTATATTAGTTATTGAATTTTCATGCTTAGGTTTTCTTTGAATTTTGAGTATCGTATATTTTAGTTTTAATAATCTTAATTTCATTTATTATTTGTATCAAGTGATGAGTAGATTTTCTTTTTTGAATAGGCTGATAAGCGGAAACATTGCAAGCAAAGAATTCCTGTTCTTTTCATCACCTCTGATGTGCTTTATGTTATTTGGAATGTAAATTGCCTTTGGTTCTGTTGCTTACTGTGCGTTGATTATCTTGGATGATCGGTAGCGTTTTATCGCTGGATGTTGTGAGGGCGCTTGTCAATATTTTTTCTTCTCGATGTTATGGACTTAATGTGGTTTATATGAACGCTAGAAGTTTGCGTAATAAGGTCGGTCGGTCTATTGCGGGACATTCTTTCGGGATCGCAAGTTCATGCTGTTCTTATTTGTGAAACTTTGGATGAATGAAAACATTTCTCCTCAAAGTTTATCTCTTCCTTTTTACAATATTTTTCGTAACGATCATTTGGAGCGTAATGGAGGTGGTGTGGCCATCTATGATCATAATTCCTTAAAAGCGTCGGTAATTAACTGCTCCTAACCCGGCGCTAGAATTAAATATCTCTGTAGCAAGGTTGACACGAGTTTCGATAAATGTGTCCTAGTCAGTGCTTACTGTCCTCCCAATTGCGTTAGCATTGACGCAGCACCTGAATTCAAAGGGTCGATTTCACCAACCGTTATGTCTGCTGCGATTTTAACGTAAACTCATTCATAACTAACGCATCATCAGACAACCTGCAATATTTTTTTCAAAAGTTAAAGTTGGAAACGATCAATGACCAGCCTACCTACTTGCTTACAAGTGACTCTGACAGAGTTCTAATTTGAGTATGGAATAAAACTTTGTCAGAGTCACTTGTAAGGGAATTGAGTAATCAAGTAAGTGAACTTGACCATAACATTTAATTCAACTTCAACCTTAGGTCGAGGGCACTGTCTAATGAATCTGTAATAACTTGTCGCGATTTTAAAGGCGTCGATGTCGAGCGTCTATTGACTCAATCCTGTGAGCTGACTTGGGAAAACGTTTATTCAGCCAGCTCTCTAAAGTAGATATTCTCGTACAAATTCTTACTGACCTGTATAATGATCATGTTTCGATTCGTAGTGTTCGTGTTAAGGCTAAGAGATGTTCTTGATTAACAAGTTACGAGGCATTATGGCTGAAAGAGATTTTCTTCTTGGCCGATATATGTAGACAAACGCGTAATCCTGAGATGCTCACAAGGTACAAAAAAGTTCGTAACAAAGTGACCGCTAAAAGTCGATCTGCGAAAAGAGCTTATTTCAGTGATAAATTTAATACCAATCTTCCACCTAAAAATGTATGGAGAAATTTTCGGAAATTTGGCGTTTATAGTCGGGAATCGTCTGAAATCAATGTTGATACTAACGAGCTTAATAAATTCTTTGCAGCAATCCCAACACCAGCAGCTCCTATGACAGGCCTTAATTCTTTCTTCAATAGCGATGGATTTGCCTAAGTCTCGATTTCTCAAATTACTAGCTGCGGATTATTACTTGTTTTAACATACATCTTTAATCACTGTTTCACTACCTCATAGTTTCCTAAGCAGTGGAAGCGGGCTGTCGTGGTTCCTATTCCCAAGAAGTCTACCGCTTTGCATATGAGTGATTTTCATCCTATCAGTTTGCTTTGTTTTTTATGCAAGATTTTTTCGTCAGCAGAAATTCTATGTTATCGACCTGGCAGTCAGGATTCCGCCTCTCTAACAGTTGTGAGACAGCCTTATTGAGGGTCACATCTGATATACATGAGTCCCTCGATGAGGATTGCTTAACAATTTTTATCTTACTTGATTTTAGCTAGGCTTTTGATTCTATTACCTTAACTTGTTAACAAAGCTTTCTGGTCGTTTTTCATTCTCTTCGACGGCTATGAAGTTACTCCAAAGCTTTTTACATGAACGGAGTCAATTTGTTCGGGTTAAAGATGAGCAGTCGAAGGTCGAACTACTCAGGTGTGGCGTAACCGAGGGATCCACTTTAGGGCATTTGTCGTTCAGCTTGTATATTAATGACCTTCCTTATATACAGATGATGTTCAGATATATCTCAGCAGGCCAATAGGATTTGTCGAAGACTGTGTCTGTCGACTCAACGACGAACTTCAGCGAATACATGAGTGATCCATACTAAATAACTTGGTACTTAACCCAATCAAATCTAACTGTGTGGCTATTTACAGAAATGGGATTGACTCTAATTTGCTATCTCCAATATTATTAAACGGGGTAGTTCATCCTTATAGTTCTTTCCTTATATATATGGCTATTTTCGGCAGCTCTGGCTAAGCTCTAGCATCCTTTCGTTTAGTTTATGCAGCCGTCTTGTTAAATCATTAGTTATTCGCCATTTTACATATGCCAGTATTATATTTCCGGTTCTTGACTAAGTATGCCGGAGAAAAATTAATGTTGCATTTAATGATGTCGTTAGATTTATCTACAAACTGCCCCGCCATATTCATATGTCATTGTATTCGAACTCTCTTCTGAGATGTAATTTAGATACATATTTTGCTCTTCGTATCCTGATATTTATTCACAAGCTCATTTACCTTAGGCAGCCAGTATATCTCTTTGAAAAGTTACAGTTCTTGCAATCGACCAGACATTTGTACCTTTTGACCCCAGGGTGCAGGAGTTAATTTGGTGAGCGTTCTTACTTCGTTCAGTGTGCTCGACTGTGGAATCGGTTACTAAGTGACGTGCAGCGCATGGTTTCCAGCGGAATTTTTAGTAGATCTATAAGAAAGGCCAATATTTTTTGAATGATGGCGCACATCAGGGGTTGTTTCGCTTTTTTCTTTTTTTTCTCGATCTTTGCTCTTTGTTTTTCGCTTTCTTACTAGTTCTTTTACTTCGTTTTTTTCTTCTTTTTTACTATATTGTATTCTTTAAAGTAATTCTATTCTCAATTCATGAGGTTATAGAGTTTGCATTTATTTCTATTATTATTTTGTTTAATTTTTAAATTTGTAGTAGCCATCAATATTAGTTCATTTAACTAACTTACTTTGTACAATTTAAGATAAATAATGTATATTTGTACTGGTTAATAAAGCATTATTATTATTAGATGTCATAGTGTAGAATTGTTCCCGGGCTTACCCAGGCTAAGACAATTCCTAGACAGTATGCTTACAGCGATTCCACCGCCTTAAGTGAAGCAGATCTAAGGATGCTTTTAGGCTACCTATCTAGCAACTGTGGGCTGAGATATCTTCTACACCGGAAAGGTCTGTCCAGTGAGACAGGGTATCGGCTCTGTCTTAAGGACTACTATGCACTCAATTTGCTTTTGTCCTGCCTTGGCATGACGCAGAAAGAGGATCTTAGATCCTCAATGCATATCTAAGGTTGTCTGAGCCTCTTTTGCAGTAGTAAGGTAACCCAAAATAATAATAATATAATAATAATACCATCATTGATTACACAGTCACACAAAAAAAATTCTAAGGTTTCGGGGTACTTTATCCCATACAAAAATTGCACAAGGAGAAGTTGAGTACAGTGACTAGAGTTATATGGTTATTGGAATATGTGGTTATAGTGTTGTGGTGACAGTCTAAAGTTTTTATCGATATGAAGTTAGCAACAATTTGTTTCTAAATACACTTAACATATTTTCGCGGTTACGAAAACAGAGTATCCTTCGACTCAGATTTTTTGTATAAAAAGGAGCACACAAACAGTAGTAGTTAAGTTCACTACAGCCATTTACAGTTGTAACATTCAACTTAATTTCAAATATTATAACGTATTAAGTATATACACGGTTTATTTTAATTATTCGACAAAAGGAAGGAATCTTCACCCTCTCACTAATCAAGTCATATAATTGATCTACTTTAATTTTCAGTTAATACACAGCCATGGAATCAGAAGACACGAAGGATTCTAAAAAGAGGCCCGTGAACACTACATAATCAGACTTCGCTGATGGTATCAATTACCCTTTTAAATAGCAGTGCCCCCCCCCCCACTAGTGGTAAGGCACGTGCTATTTGAAGATATACCAATCAGGGAGGTTAACACGTGCCCTCTTCATACCGTAGAGGTAACAATACTTAACCGTTTACCTTCACATTGGTGACCCCTATCTCAACGCAACCCCGACGCCTTCAAGTAGCAGTGCCTCCCACCACTGGTCTATCTCGGACGTCAGTACAAGTACGGAGGAATACACGCGACCTTCATACAAATGGCACGAAAAGATGTCCCCGTTACCCAGTCAAGCGAAGGATCCAATTAAAGAGGATGACACGCGTTATCCTACTAGAAATAGCGCTCAGAGAATGTCTTTTGAAACCGCATGGATATCTCATCAACACAGGTCTGAGGAAAACCAACATCGTAACATTGGTAACCCCGACTGCAACACCTGCGACTCTCAATGCTAGCAGGACCAATTTAACCACCTGCGATAATGAAGCAGGACAAACTCAACACCTGCAACATACAATGCAAGAAGGACCAACTCAACAGCTCCTTTAGATTAGTGCACCCGTTTTCCAAACCGGGAATTGCCTTTTAAGCGCTAGGCCTCCAAAGACTTTAAAACTTTACCTTTAATTTCAAGGTCTTTGAATGTAGATATATTTCAAAAATTTTCCCTAAGCTCATACAAAGAAAGAAATATTTATTAAATTTTTAATATTTATTATTTTAAAATTGATGTTATACGTAGTTAAACGCCCTAACTCAACTAAGTGCGGTAGCAAAGCATGACCAACTCGAGCACCTGCGGTAATGAAGCAGGACTAAAGCAACACCACCAATATACAATGCCAGTAGGACCAACTCAAAAATTGCAATATACAATGCCAGCAGGACCAACTCAACCACCTGAAGTAGCAAAGCAGGGTCAACTTGACCACCTGCGGTAATGAAGCAGAACCAAATCAACACCAGAAATATACAATGCCAGCAGGACCAACCCAACATCTGCAATATACAATGCCAGCAGGACTAACTCAACCACCTGCGGTAGCAAAGCAGGACCAACTCGACCACCTGCGGTAATGAAGCACTACCGTAGAATACTTAACCGCTTACCTCCACAGTGTTATTGAGTTAATGGGGGCTGTGTTCATCAGTTTTGGGGTTACGGGGTTGGATTTAGTTATTTATGGGATTATCGTAGGTCAATAGCTTTGGTTGTGTAGTTTTTGCGTTTAATAGGCCTTTTGGGCTTGGATATAGGGTTATTTAAGGTAATGGCGAAACTTATCGTGATGGGGTTAAAGGGACTTCGGATTCAGTTTCAGCGACTCAAAAAACATATAGTAAGTATTATGTGACCCGAAGGTCAAACCTTTTTTTTTGTGTGGCTATGTTATCTTGATTTCAAATGACATAACCCTTTGTTGCTCAATTGCTATTGGGTGCAAAACTGTAAGAAAAAGTACTACAAGTGAAAGTCATCAGAGTCATGCCTCTTAAGCTGGATGATGATTTCTTGAAATGATTTTAGTCATCTGAAAATCTTTCATGAAACGTACCGAAGCTAATAATATAAAGATATCATGAAAAGCTTAACGTATGATATTTTGTGGGTAGACATGTTACCATGTCATCACATAAGGATTATACCAACAGGGTAGAATTGACAAGTGCGCCATATAGGATAGAGCGCTAGTACGCTTTTAGGCTTTAGTTAAGCATTCCTCAGGTAACTTAAGCAGCCTTAAATAAATATTGTATATAAAAATTCGTTAGGCCAAGTCGTGGGTGTTATGAAAATTTAAATTGAGACAGTGTGCTTTTACTAAAAAGAAATAAATAAATGAGAAGCCGATTGAAATTAAATGTGGGTTACGTTACTCTAGCACTGTTCGTCATATAGAGGCAATATGTTATACATACCATCTTTTATATCGTCTATAGCTTTGTAATCGTACTTGCATTATCTGCCACCAATTTTGTTTCATCTGGGGAAAAGTTGAAATTACAAAAATCAAAACTACTGCTATTGCCAAAATAGAAGGTTCATGTTAAAGAAAAATCGAAGTTAGACGAAGTTCGAGTTAAGCTAAATTGATTGTATTCATTAATTAAAGTTTAAAAGATTTAGTGACTTTTATGTACATATATTATGTCACTTTAATTTTTCGCAGGGATATATTGCAGCAGGAGGAATCATTTGAAAAACAAATCAACAGTCCCGACAGGAAAGTCATAGACTACCGTAACTATATAGACTTCAAAAAGAGACTTTTTGTAAGACTAGCAAATCGAGAAGGAGAAAAATATTTGGATAATTTGAAAGAAACTATAGAACCACAAATAAATGATATATATATTGCAGGACTCAATTCTTTTCCGAATGGAATTAGTTTTTGGAAAGAGTACATTTGCTATTGCAAATTAACGCAGATGCTAGCCGCTGGAACTGCAGCTTATGAAAAACTGCTTTCGGTAAAAGAACTGCGCCCAACATGATTAAAAAATACTTAATACATATATTTTTAGATTCATGGAGATGATGAAAAATTCTGGCTTGACGCTGCCGAGTGGGAATGCAACGAAACTAAAAATTTTGAAAAGGCGAAAAATGTGCTTCTCTTGGCCTTAGAGAAGCACCCGGACGGTCTAAACTTCTATTTAAAATTGTTTAAAGTATTATTATCTTCAGCAAATTCAGAAGAGGTTTGTTGCGGTTTCAGAATTTTTACGGAAATCATAACTTGCCTTTAGTCTGCAGACTGTGGACTCGCACTTGACGTATTCAAGAAAACTAAAAATTGTAGCTTTCCAATTGAATACTGGGCTAAAGTACTAGATATAGCAGAGGAATATACTTTTGCCAAACCATTTCAAAAGGCTCTTCTTGATCATATGACAGAGGGATTCCCGGTCAATGAGTTTACATGGCATAAAATTGCTCAGCGAGAACTTAAAGGATATGATACTGAAAAGATAAGGAAAAAATATACCGAAAGGGGAAGTGCAGAAGAAAATATTGAGGAAACTTATAACAGAGAGGGCAACAGTATCGATGATCAAAGGTCTGAAAAAACATATGCACGGCGATTAGAGTTGTGTTCCGAAGTGTACGAATTAGCTTCAAAACTGGTATTACGGTGAAATTAAAACTGTTTTAATAAGTAAATTCCAATTTATTATAGATGAATACAAGGGTAATGTGGGACTACTACATAAAAACAATGTTGGAGTTTTATGAAGATTCAGAAATTGAAGAGGCTTTAAAATGGAGGTTACTAGAAAAACCAATTACAATAGCCATTCAAACACAGAAAATATCGGAAAACCACTTTGATGCTTATATCAACATTTTAGCGGAAGTCAAAAAAGATAAAATACTTGAGGTGAGGTTAGTACCAATTTCTTTCGTTATAACTTTATACCACTATATTTAAGGTATTAGAACAGGGTACGTCATTATTTCCTAATTCAGCTTTACCATGGAAAAAATATTTGTGCTACTACATAGCTGAAGACAAATTAGTAAAAGTTGAAGAAATTTTTCGCAGGGCATGTCAGCAACTTGGGGATGTAGGTGAATTGGCTTCGCTATGGTTTATAATGCTACAGTACTGTCAAACATATCCAAGCAAACATGAATCAATATATGAACTCTACTGGGAAGCTTGCAGTCACAAATCTAAAGAATTTATGCCTTTTCGTGTTCATTACCTTCAATTTTGCGCTATTTTTAGGCCTCAAGAAATGAAGGATGTCTACAACAAATTGGCTCACTTGACCCCTCCGTATCTTGAATTATATCGAAAAATGGACTCAATTTTATCAGCTTTAGTATGCTTAGAGTATATTTTTTTCTGAATATTTATTAATTTGTATCGCTAAGATCGATCCAGATATATCTTTATGGCGCAAATGTCATCAAGATACCGTCATGTTTTTTGGTGAACAAGAGGTAGATATATGGAACAGCTATATGAAATTCGAAAGAGATCATGGTGATCCCACCAAAGTCAGTAAAATCTACAAAGAAGCGTGTGCTACGTTAACAGATAAGACAGACTTGATAAGAAAACGTGCTATTCTTAATGCAGTACGTAAATTTGATTTAACAAAGGTTGATGATGAAAGTGAAACTGATGATGAAATTATATAGTAACTTTATAATAATAATAAAGGAAAATAAAAGCAGTGAAAATATCATAAATTTTTATTACTTTAATTTTTTATATACAGCTATATACAGGGTGTTTCAGGTCAGAATTGCCAAAATGAGTAGGGTGATAGATCTCAACAAGAAAAAAAAATTGTATGGCAGGGGGGGGGGGGGGATCGCAACCGTTTGGGAGTTACAGCGTAATTCATAAATTTAAGTTTTTCATGGTATGCACATTACTCTTTTATTTTTTATCTTTTGATCTACACAATAGCCAATAGCCACATCAAACAAACGCTTAAAAACAATTATCCTAATTACCTTTCCAAAAATGTCAACACTACTGACCTAACTCCTACCATTGCACGTACAGTCACTTCCGAAATTAAAAAAAAAATGGTTTCCGATTGCCTAAAATTCAGAATTTTCCAAATTTTCTTCGAAATTATGTAATAAGTACACCTTTCTTTTTTTTGGATTGCCCAACTTATTACCTTTCCAAAAAGGTGCAACATGTCCACGTGGAGAAAATGTGTTGAAATTTAAAAATCCTATCGGAGAATATTATAAAAATCAACAAATTAAAGAAATTAAACTCATATTAATTCTAAAATGTTTTTTATTGAATTTAAAAATAATTACAATTAATCTTCATAAGTAACAAAAGCCGTTCAAAATCTCCACCGGCACTTTGGATGCATGCTAACAATCTCTTTCTAGGTCCCTGTTTAAGGCGTATTGCAACCAGCCTCTCCCTTATTTTCATCGCTGCATTCCCAATTCGGCTAACTAAATCCTCCCTATTGTTAACTGGGCTTGAATAAACTTCATCCTTCATTGTTCCCCATAAGAAAAAGTCCAATGGGGTAAGGTCTGGAGATCTAGCAGGTCAAGGTGTACCTCGGCCAATCCAGCGGTTTTCAAATTTTTCACTTAGCCTTCACAATGTTAGTAGTATGCGCTGGTACCCCATCGTGTTGGTGAAACATTCCCCTAAGATTATCCATAGGGTTCTTCTCTATTAGATCTACCAGTGTATTGTCCAAAAAGTCCGCATAAATTTCACTATTAAGCACTTGCGGCAAAATTAATGGTCCTACCAAATGGTTGCCGATGATACCAGCCCAAACATTGACACTGAATCTCTGCTGGAATGAAGTCACCTTTGCCCTGTATGGGTTACTGTTCGACCAGGAATGGAGGTTATGGAAGTTTGTGATATGATTCCTGATGAATTGACATTCATCTGTCCACAGAATTCGGTCCAGAAACGCTCTGTCTTCAATGTCGCGTTCCAGAAGCCAAGTGCTAAATTTCAGTTTTCTCTCAGAATCCCCTTCGAGTAGTCCTTGGGCTGGGTGATAAAGATATGGACGTAATACCCCTCAATGAATAACTCTCCAAACCTTAGATGATGACTCTCCTAATCGCC
The DNA here is from genome assembly GCA_964036015.1 of Leptarthrus brevirostris. Classification (NCBI taxonomy): domain Eukaryota; kingdom Metazoa; phylum Arthropoda; class Insecta; order Diptera; family Asilidae; genus Leptarthrus; species Leptarthrus brevirostris. The sequence goes on along the minus strand of OZ038376.1, from coordinate 10,240,658 downwards.
TTGCGACTCGTTTTGTGCTCGTCTCAAGGTCCTGCCTTACGATGGTGATTATTTGCTGCTCGACGTCGGCAGAAGTTCCCGAAGATTTGGGTCGTGCCTGCAGGTTGTGTGAAGTTAGACTTCCTGTTTCTTTTAACCTTTGGATAGTCTGTGTAACTACCCCTCTTTGGGGTGCTCGGCGGTTAGTGAATCTCCTTTGATATTCCAGTACAGCCGCTCTGTTGTTTCCGTCTACTACACCATAAATGTAAATAATATCCGCGTATTCCTCAAATGTTTTCTTTTCCCTTTTTAATAATTTTTCCCTAAAAACACCCATACTTATTGATTTGCTTTTCAACTATGATAGATATTTTTGCTGACTGACCCTTTCTTATAGCACAATGTTCATCAGGTACGAGTAACAGAACGCCAGGATACAAGGGTGTGAATTCTGACTAACACAAACTAATATCGGCAATAAAACAAAATTACACTAACATTTTAATGCATAGGAAGCACGTAAGGTCCCAAAATTCTGTTTCCTATCATCACACACCAAAGATCAATTGAACATTTCCATTGGTGCCTGTGTCATCCTGTTCATCCTGCTGAAGCCACCGTTCGCAGAATACCTGACTTTTAAAATAGTCAACTTCAAGTAATTCTTGAATAGGCTGGAAATAACAGGGATACATCTTATTTCTTTGTAGAATTTTCTAGACAGTAAATTGATCGTTATGATCAAGGACATTTTCTTCAATTTGTCTACTCACTGCTCTCCCAGAGTCGAATGTACGGGTAGCAAAGGATCCCGTCTTCGTCAGACGGCTACGAACATTCTGAAAAAAGTTCATATAGGGAATGCGGCTATTACGAAATCGCTCCCTCCAAATTCTTTGCGCCTGTGCCATATTTCGGTGGGCTTCTTCATAAATTAGAAGCATTTCAACATAATCTTCATTTGTAAAATGAGGCATATTGAAATACTAAATGATTCTAAGAAAATAAAACAATCCAAATCAATCAGGTCAAAAACTGTAAGTCAAATTCAATATTCAAGAAAGTCAAAGTCCAAAGTCAAATATCCAAACAAGTAAATATCCACAAATCCAAATATCTAAAATGCATAGAGAAAAATCACCAACCGCTCGTAATAACATCCAAATGCAAGAGGGGTGCTGCTGCAATTGCAATTGAGTATTCTAGTGACTCCACAAAAATGTTATTAACTTTATTTGAAAGATATCTTAAGGGTGCATTTTTTTTTGTTTGAAAGCATATCTTATTAAGGAAATTTGTAAGGACGGAGGATAAAAAGGAAAATTTTTAACCAATATTTTTAAAAATTTTAAGTTTTAACGTTAGTACCTGCCACATTTGCCAACGGATCGAGACATGTGTGATACTGTTAAAAAGCTCATTATGAATACTCAAAACCTTACTTGTCGTCATACTGGCGTTAAAAAAGTGGTGGAGGAGGGATTTTACGAAAAAATTGCTCATTCATTCATTCTGTAAGGAATCAATTGGCACATGTTGGCACACTTCTTTACGAATCACCCTATATATATATATATATATATATATATATATATATATATATATATATATATATATATTTATATATAAAAGGATAAAATATTTTAGTTTTCGAGATAATCGCACCTTTCTGAATTTCGAAAAAATCGACACTTTAGCTTTAATTGGTAATTGAGGATTCTAATTTTTGTTAGGTAATTCTGAATAGCTATCCTATTGACCACAATACAGAACAAAAGCTAATAATGCCTTTAACCTTTGGAAAAATAAACATTTTTACCCGATTCCAAGTTATAAGAAAAGTTTGCGCATTTAATGTAGTTTTCGAAATTGAATATATACGTGTGGGAAGACTGTGTTGAAAATAAGTAAATCAAGAAGTTTTAAATAGGTCAGAAGATATGTGATTGCAACATTTTTGTATCATACATTTCAAGGTTGTAACGAAGCATTTTGCTCCGTACATAAATTTAAGCCATCGTACATGTCACTTTCTCGAAATTTCACTTTTTGCACAAACTCTTCGTTGCACATGTCCATACAAACTCATTAGTTCCTTTAAATCGTTCAATAAGTGAAATTTCTAAATAAAAGTGATCCAAATCTACCGTTATCTATAAACACGCGGTCATAAAGCCGCGTTAATATGTAAAATTCTTAAATAATCGCTACTCTCACACGAGTTCTTCCCTGGATTGTCCTGTTGCATGGGGAACCGCTCTTTAAAGTGGCCGGCACAACAGTTAATTCTAAGGCTGGCCAGGTGTTTTGTCATTACCTGTTATTTGTAGCGGTATCTGCTGTGCGTTTACTGTTTTGGGAGAAGAAGAAGAAGAGTTATTTATATGTATATTTCAAATGAAGTTGGCCGAGCTTTGTGAGTACGACTTTGCACTTTGAGCAAAGTCTAAGTTCAGCCGCAGTCCACCGAAAAGTCGAAGCTGCAATTGTCCCATGCATTTCTCAGTTGAGCAAAGTCGCAGTCGGCTGATCAGTCGGAATTGTAGTTCGGGCCTATGAAGCAGATGAGACCGATTTTTCCACTAACACTCTCGCTCTCCCGTAGCATGCACACTTATGTAGCATGTAACTCCGTTACACCACGCCGTTCAGTAGGAATATATAGAAATGCCGCAAGTAAGAATAGAAAATTACTTGTTGGGGGATAATTCTGGGCCTCGCCAAAAGTATAACAGAGAGCATCGCCAAGCAGTAGTACTAAGAAAGTGTTCTTGTTCAGATCTAAGCGTTCTAAGATCTAGAAATTATTAACTCACTTTTGGCAAAGCGGCGTTCTTTTGAAAGATAAAGTCCCACTGACCGAGTAGTTAGTTTTACCTGTCCCGACCTATAGACTTTCTCTGGCGTAGCCTGTTAGATCAATCCGTTGCTATAGACCAGTGGTTCCCAAACTAACTATGCCCATGGACCCCTTTTTATAGCAAAAACCTTACCATGAACTCCATAAAATAACTCTACATAACTGTATGATAGAAAAATTACAAATTTAACTTTGATGTTTTGAATGGTAAATGGTGTTGCAAAAATAAAATATAAATTCAATATTTTTATATTTAAAGTAGTACTTATTGAAATTATAACTTTTATGTTAAAATCCAAAAACGGATTATAATTTTTTCAATGAGATGGGTGAACCTGATGATATGAGATTATTTATGTTCGGCTCTATGTTTGTGAGTAACATTTGTAAGCCTCCATGAGCACTAATTTCCAGTCGTTTTCTTGCACTAAATCCACGTTCTACTAAATAGGAAGACGGGAAAGCAATCAACAGCTTCTGTACAGTGACCCATAATGCGGGATATAAAATTGGTATTTGTTTTTGTAACCAGAATTTGTGGTATATTTAAACATTGGCTTCAGCTCCTCATTTGTGGATAATTAAATAAGTTGCTCTTCTATAAGTATGCATTCATCTAAGTTTGTGGGTCTACTTTCAAGAGGGTCCAACACCCAATCGGGGATAACCAAGTGAAGAATGCCTTCAAGTCTTTGACTGAGGTCAGAATGAAGAGCCGTTTAGTGTTGAGAATAAGCAAGCAAATTTTCATCTCGTTTTTGAAATTCTGAAAGATTCCGAAACTGAGAGCATTCTCCTCTTCCCAAGTTTGGTTTGTATAGAAAAGGTTTTGCAACAAACGCAGATATTATATTTTTAGTTTTATTTAAATTTAAGTTATTGCATGCAGCAGCGAGATTTCGTTCCTGTTTTAACCTGGTTGCTGGAGAATGGACGGACGAGTTGAAGCCTTCTAGGATATGGTGATCCTCATCTGGATATTCTCAAGTGTTAGTTACACCTCCAAGTGGTAGCAACCGGGCAATGCATCCTAGAATGTAGCCAAGTAACTAATGCGGGAGGAGATAACCTCTTGTAAAATCCCGCTTCTGTGGGAGTGCAGGTGGATTGTATGGGAGACCCCAACAGGTTGGCTATACCCACGGTACCCACAACACAACAGTAGCAGCTTGGAGAGAATTACCTTTCGAAGGAACTGTGGCGGCTATGGAGGCTAGCTCGCCCCCGCCGACTGAAACTGCTGTAGCAGTCCTGGAAGAGGGTGCCATTGGCATAATAATAACTAGCACTTCCTCAGGTGCGGCGGTGCAGAGACGGGAGACTCTAACGAGTTGGCATTCTCCGCAATACGCACACCAGTAGAAGATGCAGATCTGCCTTCCCAAGGGTTAGCTGCGTTTAATCCGGAGTCGGTTTCTTGTCCTGGCTCAGGACTAAAACGTTACGGCCTGGAACCTCTCTGCAGTGACCCAGGAAACCGAGGTTAGTGGTGACAGTGGGATAACTGGATACTCAGTTGCCCCCACTAAGGGTGACTGGGAGGGGACAAAAAGGGACCCGGTTATGTGGTCTGTTTCGGCTAATCCCCAGAGAGGTGTTTTTAGTGAGTAAGAATCTCACACTACCGGAGGGCACGGGCTGTCTGGTGTCTTTTGGAAGATTTTCACCTCTCCCGCAAAAAAAAAAAAAAAACTGCATAGATATATAAATAGACGGCCGCTGTCGGCCCGACAACTACCGTGCGATGCTTGTCATTACTTGTATTTGATATACCTTATCTATACTTATATTTTACTCAGGACGTAAAACTGGCTACCAATTTATTTATTGCTTTTATTTTAATTGTCATAATAATGAAAATGGGTCAGAATTATTTTACTTTATATAAAACCTTTCGCGGACCCCTCGCCGCTCACAAGGACCCTTGGGGGTCCGTAGGAACCATTTTGGGAACCACTGTCTAGCCTAGCCTAGCCTGTTGGTCATTCCGCTTACATCCGTAGACTTTTTGTGGCGTAGCTTGTTAGTCTAGTCTGCGACCTTTTGCGGTGTAGCCTGTTAGTCATATCGCTTACACTCTCACCGACTTTCTGTGGCGTAGCCTGTTAGTCGTTCCCGCTTACAACGACCTTTTGCGGCGTAGCCTGTTAGTCATATCGCTTACACTCACACCGATTTTCTGTGTAGTATGCTGATTTTTTTTCTTGCGTGAGGGGTAAAAATCTTCCAAGGACACCAGGGTACTCGATTGTCTCGGATGGTGTGAGAAATTTATTCACTAAAGACATCCCTCTATGGATTTGCCGAATCAGACCACTTTATGGGTCCCTTTTCGTCCCTACCCTTTACGCTCTCAGCGAGAGAGACCCGGACTAATCCAGTTTTCTTCCCTCATCTCGATTCCTCGGATCAGCGCAAGCATTTGCTTATAAGACAACTCTGCAACTGTTCTTTCTTCCATCCAGTGGTGTCTCGTAAGCTTTCTTCTTCTGCTTGCTAGTGCAGAACACTATGTGTGCCGCCGTCTCTTGCTCCTCCAGTCATAGTCTGCAGGTATCATCCTCGAGAATGTTAATCTCCTTTAGATGACACCTGAAGTTACCTTGTCGTGTTAGTAGTGCTGCAAGCCATCTAAAGGTACTACGACCCATATCCAGGAAATTCCACTGTTGAACACTTCTGGTCACTACAATCGCCATCTTAGCCTGTCTGCACGAGTCCATGACGTTTCACTGTTCCCCGTGTTCTCTTGTGGCCCACGTTTTAACACGCCCTCTGCCGTGCCTCTGCCTAGCGCAGTCAACGGCGCCGGAACTTGGAAACTGGAAGCAGCTCCTAGTTTTGCCAGTACGTCCGTTCTCTCATTTCCTTCGATTCCTACGGGTCCTCGAACTCACGCCAGTATCATCTCATTTGATGAAGCACACGCGTTTAGTTTATGGACACACCCCAAGGCCAGAGCTGTTTTGAACTCTGTAACGTCCATACACCTGATCACCGCCTGATTTTCGAGTGCAACCACTATATTCTTGCCCCTCACCCGACTCTCCAGCAAGTAATCCAGTGCGTAGCCTAGAGCAAGCATCTCTGCCTGAAATGCGGAGGTGTATGGAACCAGGCAAAGATGGGTGTTCAAATTCAGGTCATCACTAAAGATTCCTGCGCCTGCTTTGCCATTAATTCTGGATCCATCCGTGAATATTGTAACGTCGGCTAGACGGTTTTCAGGGAGGAACCTATCCCTTATAATCTTTTTGTGTTGTCTATCAATTACCCTTACTTTGCTTATACCATCAACTGCCATTTATAATTCCGGTATTTTATCTTTGACAAGTTCCAGTATTTTTCTATGCCTTTCGTTATAACGAGATCTGTACCAGTTTGCGCCTCGATCCATGCGAAGAGCTGTTGATATAGCAGTTATCTTCACATATATGTCTAAAGGAGCAAGCCCAGTATCATCTCTTACGCCATTGTCGGCGTGGTTCGGAAAGCCTTTGTTATCCCTACACACGCTAGCCTCTGAACCTTACTCAATTGCCTTTTTACGGCGGTCTTTGAAGTGCTTGGGCACCAGACCAGCGAGGCATATGATAGAATCGGTCTCACTATCATAGTGTAGATCCAGTATGCGGCCTTTGGCGAGATACACGCAGGCTATATTTTCAAAGACCTTTTCAATATCCATTATTGCGGCCATCGCTATGCCTTTGCCATTAAGTTCTTCTTCTGCCACGCTCACCACTTGACGGAGTGCTATTTCGGTAGATCTCCCAGCATAATAGGCGTGCTGGTTCCTAATTAGTGGATAACTAGCGAGCGTAGTCCCTTCGATGTGGTAAGCCACAGTCCTTTCCATTGCTTTCAACAGAAAAGACGTCAGGCTCAGGGGTATAAAGGACGTCGGCTCAATATAGCCTTTCCACTGTATTGTGGGCGTTCGCGTCACAACCTAATAGTAGTCCCACATTTCTATACTTACATTATTTCACCAGAGCCTCCATCTCCCCGCCTGGAGGCGAGGCCGGTGAATCATATGGTAAATACTAAATTGCAAAATCTCGTTCTGCTATCTGAATTTACGCAAAATACAGCACTATGTCCAGCTTCTCTTCCACAAAACATCGGCACAGCATATCTGATGCCATCTTTCTGTGATTCAGATTGGGTTGCCAAATTTTCAGGGTGTTCCTACCCACCTGCCTCCCTACTGGCGTTTTCCTTAATTATTTATTTTGGCTGCCACCTTCCTTCCAGCCCGTATCTACTTTAATTAGAGCTCATATTGTAGCTTTTACTATTTATTTATTATGTCATAATTTATTATAGCTTGTGGTGTTGGTATTGTGTTGTAGCTTGTAATTGTAGTATGTATTTATTATGTAATAGCTTGTATTAAGCTTAAATAAATAAATAAATAGTCCATAGTTGAGCCCTGCCCCCCCCCCACTTTCCTCTTCAGACGGATATCATACCATCATGGCGGTTCCGCCCTTGGCCTTGTCCCCATACCTCTTTACTCGGGACACCTTCCACTTGGAGGTATTCCCGATGCATGATGATTTCCTTGCACTCAGGTTGAACCGTGACAAAGATAATCACCCTCTTGATGTTTTTATAACATTCACATGTTCCACCTTCAGGTTCATTCCATCCCAAAGGTTGGACATTCCCCTGACGGTTTCACATAACTAGGCCTTGGATTTCTGATTCACACATATTAGTGTGATAAGCCCGTCCTCTAAGGCCACTTTGGCCTCCACAAGGGCTGCCTTGAAGACTTGCTAGTGCTTGTCCTCAAGAACCTTCTCCCTGCTTGCGTCCATGACACCATGACGGAGAACATTTGCCACAGCCCCGGAGTAGGTTTCTATGCCCTCTTTCACCTTGTTTCTATCCCCGTCCTGGTAAACTGTTTTCCTCTTGCCTTATTCCAAGGCTCCATCCTTTGCTCGGGTCTGCTCGCGCCTTCCCTTGCTGGGATCCGAACTTGTACCTGGCTTAGAGGAAGTTTCTGATTGAATACATCTTCTTCCGGGCCCGCCTTTTCGCCTTTGCTCGGATCCGCTTCTGCTTCTCCTTGCTGAGCTCTTGCGATATCCCCGCTTCTGACTGTCTCGGGCAGTAGGAGTAACCGTTGCCGACTGCTCAACTACCCTTATTTCAGAAGCCGCCGAAGATTCACCGCCAACCGTGGAGTAACCTGGCCTCACTGCACCTTGATCTTCACCTTGAATTCGTTTAGCCGGACCCCCCTCTTCTGGTGTCGACTCGGTTAGAGCAGTTGTTTCCAGTCTGTCAGCTAACTGCCTGACATCCTGGTTCACACCTGCCGTCTTAGTAGCCTCATCTGATGCTAACTGTTGCTTTTTCCCGCCCTTTTTCTCTTCCACTTGAGATGCTTGCAGATACCTCAGAGTATGAGATAGCGTTGTCTTCCGGCGGATTTTTTTCCACGTTGCCAGCCGATTTTGGATCGGCCTCACCCATTTCCTCGAAACCTTGTAAGCCTGTTAGTCACATTCACTTACACCGACCTTTTGTAGCGTAGTCCGTTGGTCATACCACTTACACATACCGACTTTCTGTGGCGCAGCCTGTCAGTCGTTCCTGTTTATACGGACCTTCTGTGGCGTAGCCTCTTGGTAATACCGCTAACACACACCAGCTTTCTGTGGCATAGCCTCTTAGTCGTTCGTGGTTACACTCACACCGAGTTTCTGTGGCGTACCCTGTTCGTCACACACACTTACATAGACCTTCTGTGGCGTAACCTGTTGGTCACTCAATTTACACATAAATCACCGATCACGATAAAAGACGTAAAGCCTACGTGTAAAAGCTAGGTAAAGCTAATTAAAATACCTCATTTGATCGACAAACCCATCTCTCTCCCTCTTCAGCAATCTCGACTTATCTCTTCCCTCCAGCCATTAGCTAAGTTTCAATAGAAAGTAAAATATAAGAAAGTATTGTAGAAAATTGGATATTTAGACATAAGGAAAACAAATATTTGAATAAAGAGTTTATAAAGTTATTTGTAACTGAGTCTTTTCAGTTAAAAAGAACTTTGGCCGACTTCACAGCTTCCGGCAACCTTTCTATTGAGGCTTCTGGAGAACAGACCCATTACAAGGTGTATGCATTCATAATGTCAAGCAGTGACCAGGAATTGTTATTGTTAGTGCTAGTTAAAAGAAGACAAGACAAAATACCAATAATTTAATAATTAATTAATAATTCTTTCATTTAAAGAAATTTAAAACACTGTATAGTGGAGAAGAAAATGGCCGAACATCCTGAAAAATTTAGAAATTTTAATCGAAAAATTATTTCAAGGTTTAACTTCATCTAATTGAAAGTAAGATCAAACAATGTGAGACAAACTTTTGGAAAGTGTAATGAGCCGGTAATCTAGATCATTAACATTAAAATCTTACCATCTTTTAATCCCTGGCATCATCAGTTCAATCCCTGGCAACGCAAGTATAAATCAATTTCCCTTTTCTCAGCATGATTTTCAGACAGTGCAATACACATGGGTGGAATATGATCTTCAATAAATTCTCACTTAATGTCTTGCACACGTTTCCAAAATCCAGCAATGAAAAACATATTCAAAGGAAATGCGTTCAAGAAATACAATGCCCATTTTCCGCCCAATCAATATATCAATCATCATAATTTCATAAACTCAAAAACAACTTCGCACATGCCTTCAATTAGCCGAAATATGAATCATATTTAGAACCATGCTCTACCCCAATAATTCTTCGGGCACACCACATGTGCTCAATGAAAATCTCTCTTATGTAAACTTGCCGGTCAAGCATGAGCATACGCGGTGCACTCCAGGGCATTAACCAACCATTCATAACTAACTCCGATGCGTTCCCCTTTTCTTTCACTTACATATGTGCATAGAACATAGAACCGTCGCGCTACTTTCGTATGTACATACGACACTCTCCATTCTCTCTGGCTTAAGCTTCCCCTACTAATTGATTATGTGCTAATTCCGTAATTGGTTAGCACATTTTCCTATGTAATTGAAAAAATCATGATAAATATGGACGGAGGTCGATGAAAGAGGCTTTTGGTGTTTTTTCCTCAAACAGAAAATTTCGACACCGAGTTGCAATCAGAGGGGTCTTCAACTCCTCTTGAGTCTTGGGTCGTTTTTATGTAATGATATAAAAGTAAAGATTGAGCTTAAACTAATAAAAGTGAATAAAAGTTATTAGATAGAAAAAGGTGTTGTGAATTTGTGAATTAAGATATAAATCAGGGCTTGTGATCTTCGCCAGTTGCTAGGCAAGCACTCCCCGTCCTTTGCCCAGAAACATTCTTAAGTTTCCCGGCATAAAACAGTGGTGGCAGCGGTGGGATTTCCCAAATACGGAGATCCCTAGACGATACCCCCGAACTGCGGGTACTCAGGCGAATAGTCCAGAAGAACTGGGATGTCCTGAAATAATAGGCTCCCCAACACTTAACATTCTACAAAAGGAAGGAACCGGGATGTCCTGAAATAATAGGCTCCCCAACACTCATCATTGAACCCAAGGAGAAGGAATATAATGGATACGGCAGAAAAAATTAGAAAACTACTGGTGGCATTAAAACATTTCGAGAGGACCGCGACAGCTGAAGAAGAGACTGCGGATTTTTTCCTGTACGTGGAACTAAAAAGTAAGCTGAAGATGCTGCAGAAGTCTAAGTAAGTCGACTGAAGTTATTTTTTTTTGTTTGTTTGTTAAAATTTTATTATTGTATTAGACATAAAGTCATTTATAATTCTCAAATTCAGTACTAAGAAGGATAATCTTTTCATGTAAATTCTCGGTATTCTGTTTCCGTCAATCTGATTAAATTGTGTATGTGGTGATAAATTTGTGAGTTATCCCTTTTTCCCGTAGTAAACCCTCCAAGTTCAACCTAGTAAATTCGTTTTTTGATATTTAATAAATTTTGTGCTTTGATACGCCTCTCCCCCATATCATCCCTACAGATATTTGTTCCGTTCAAAATAGTCTCGACACGAGCAGCTAAACATCCGGCTCAGGCCACCAATAGTCGGAGGGTCGCTGCTACTCGTTTGGCGCGAGCAGCCCGTTATTTGCACTCCACGAAACCCCCCCCCCCCATGGCGCCAACTGAGGGGCAGGCCACGGAACTCAAAATTTCCCTATCAGACGCACGAAGCTTAATCCCAGATTTCGATGGCAGAACCGAGGATCTGCATCGTTTTATTACCTGTTGTGACTTGCTATTCACTCAAGCAAAAACAACTGCCGACGAAAAAATTTTCCTCACAATTGTAAAGACCAAGCTCACTGGCCCGGCCTACGATATCCTGAAGTTCAAGGAATTCTCCAATTGGAGCGCACTGAAGGCCGAGCTGAATGCTCAGTTTCAAGAAAAGAGGCCACGAGTAGCAAGCAATACAAGGTGAATTGTTGCATATTAAGCAAAGTCCCCGTGAGGACTTAACCAGGACTTAATCCAACTTCCCGTAAATATTTGATCAGTGAGAATGAGCAAAACGCAATCCGTGTATTCGAGGACGGATTAAGAAACGAGCAGTTGAAAACTATTGTTAAAGCTCGAAATGAGAAAAACTTGCAAAAGTTAATCACTTTTGCACAGGAGCACTCGCACCGGATAGAGGAGGCGCATCTATATACACCCCGTCCCAACTCCTATCTCTCATGTGAACATTGTGGGAAACGGGGCCACGTCAAGGAAACCTGCTTCAAACGAAGGCAGCTCCCTACATTTCCTTCGGGCCCAACCATAAAAAGGGAAATAAACAGAGTAATATGTGGGTATTGTAACAAACCGAACCACAGTCGAAATGAGTGCCGTGCCCGCTTATACCAAGAGCAATTAAAGCGCTCCCAAATCCACAGGGACCGACCACAGTTTCCAGTGCGTCCCCAGTCTTTTCAGCAGACTAGCTCAAATCTAGGGCAGCAGCCCAGGAATTTTAGACAGGTGAGATGGTCTGATAGAGAAAATCCATTACAGAAAAACGAGTTTATGCGGGAGGAATCGGTCAGCGAACCTTCCCGCATTGTAACTACTCAAGCTGTCGTTCATCATCATCCCCAATAAATCGTACCAAAACCATAAAAGTACCAATAATGCAATGCAGTCACATTCATTAACTGTGTCCCTTCAAACAAATATATCTAAAGCTGTCTTGGCCACATTTCTGCTCGATACAGGTGCCGAAATCAGCTTGATAAAAGCAGAATCAACACACGACGATGCGCTCGTCTATGAAGATAAACGTTGTTATATTACCACACTCGCAGGCGATTGTTTCCCATCGTACGGTATAACACCAGGGTCAATTAAATTAGCTACTCAGGATGGTATACTAAAATTAAATCACGCGTTCCAAATAGTTCCCGAAAACAGTAAACCTCCGTGTGATGGTATTATAGGAAATGACTTCTTAACAAAATATAACTGCACAATTAATTACTCTGAATTATACCTCGAACTAAATTTAAAAAATACCAAGGAAGAAAATATTGAACCTCAAAATGTTATAAAAGAGGAAGAAAAAATCCCTAAAGTGCAAGTAAGTGACTCGAAGCCCATAAGTGAAATTAGTAAGGAACATGAAGTAAAAGTAGAATACGATAGAATTCATTGCGATAAAATTAATCAAGAGAAAGAAAAAAAACGAAGAACAAGTCATATGTAATAAAACTAGTTTTTCAATGATCATTCAATTGCTTTATTATTTATTCCTCTTAACGTTCAAAAAATTCAGTACCCACACAGGAAAATCGCTGAATGATTCGGTATGTGAGAGCTCAATTAAGCCATCACAGGTGAGCCCCACTGCCTATGTGAATAATTCAGAAAATTTCCTTAGTTGGCCAAAAACGAATAAGTCAAGAGTCAAAGAAACTCGCCGTTCAGAGGAAAAATTTAAACACCCATGCCAAAACGGCTGGGATAATACAACGCCAGCTCAAGACACTGGTGACGAGAGCTATACTTCTCGCAGTTCACCCGACAGTATCGTCCTTCCTCCACGTTCAGAGGTAATAGTAAACATGCCCGTGAATTTTAACGACAAAGCGTTATGCCTCAAGAAGGAAATTCAACCAGGCATATTTATAGGAGATACCTTGGTGAACCCGCACCACAAACTCGCAAACATTTTAATAATGAATTCTACCTCGGACACTGCTGTAATAGATTATAAAGAAATTAGTCCTGCATGGGAGAAATTAACCAACTTTGATATACTATATGCAAACTACAGCCTAGACCCTGTCACGAACTGCTTAAAAAATGTAGAGAAGCATTTGGCTTTGGACGACTGCAACATTGAAGAGCGGCAATCCATCCTAGATATATGCCGCGAATTTAATGACCTCTTCTATTTTGAAGGTGATTATCTCACACACACTGATGCTGCTAGTCACGAAATTCCGATCCTCAGCAATACAGGCCCTATACATGTCAAACCATACCGTCTGGCGGAAACACAAAGAGACGAGATAAACAGGCAAATAAAGGAAATGTTGAACCAAGGCATCATTAGTCCTAGCCGAAGCCCTTGGAACTCTCCATTATTACTGGTCCCTAAAAAGCTTGATGAAACAGGAAAAAAACGTTGGCGAGTCATTGTGGACTTTAGGCGATTGAATGACGTTTCAGTAGGAGACGCCTACCCACTTCCCAACATAACAGAGATCCTCGATCAGCTAGGAAAATCGAAGTATTTCTCTACCCTCGGTTTAGCCAACGGTTTCCACCAGATCCCCATGAGTGATAAGGACAAGGATAAAACAGCATTCAGCACCCCGTTTGGCCATTACCACTTCAACCGAATGCCATTCGGATTAAAAGGTGCTCCTGCTACGTTCCAGAGGCTGATGAATGCGGCCCTGACTGGTCTCCAGGGTTTACACTATTTCGTCTATTTAGACGATATAGTCATTTACGGTTATAACCTGAAAGACCATAATTCCAAACTCGTGCAAGTACTCCAAAGGCTAAAAAACCACAGGCTGAAATTGCAGCCGGACAAATGTTATTTCCTACAGAAGGAAATAGCCTACCTTGGACACGTAGTAGGCGAACATGGCGTTTCACCCGACCCAGAGAAAATAAGAGTCGTAAAAACCTATCCAACACCCAGAAAAGCCAAGGACGTTGAGGTATGTCAGGATGTCTGGAATTATAAGTTGACGTGGGGGCGTAGTCCCTTTATTTTTGAGCCTCCAAAATCCTAAGTCCTCTTTGTATCTAATGGGTAAGATACATTTTATTTTATAATAAAAAAATAAATATTTTAGTTTTAAATTTTTTTATTTAATTTCAATACTACCAGTCCGGTTGTTCTGGCTAGACTAAAAATTATTTACAATATTTTTGTATCCTACTTTACGTTATATACATAGATAGTTTGTTAAAATTTTCTTTGTATTGAGTACAGTATTTTATTGTCAATGAATAAATGATTACGATAATTTTTAAAGTGTTTGTGTTTCACACTATTCAAATTTTATCGAAGTGTACAGGTTGATTAAAATATTTTTGACAGTACAGTCTAATTGGATATTATTGAAGTAGATTTTTAATACTACTATTTTATTAATAATATAATCAAAATAATAAACTTTTACTTAAAATATAATATATTAAATTTGTAGCTACTGCTACATTACTCCCCCCTCAGTGAAAACGTCCATTTTAAGTGAATCGTAAAATTAAGAAAATGATGAATAATAATATTTTTAGTAATAAAAAAAAAAAATTATAATTGAAATTTTACTTTCTTTTTTGTAATGTTTTTGATTGGTGTAATTATTTGTTTCGTGTTTTCGATAAATGCTGGTTTTAGTCTGTCGACTGAAATGTTTGTAGCTTTACCACGGTAATCGATTTGATAAAATTTGTCCAGTTTGTTTAATACTTTGAAAGGACCTTCATATGGGTTTTGTAAAGGAGATTTGCTTCTGTCGATTCTAACAAAAACGAATTCTGTATCTTTTAAATCTTTAGGTACGTAGATTTTAGAATTTTGTTTTCGAGAATGTGAAGGTTTGAAGTTATTTATGCAAAATCTAATTTTACTTAAGAAATTTGCTGGATCTTGTAGTGTTGAGTTGTTGTTAATGATAAATTCTCCTGGAACGCGAAGAGGTTGTCCATAGACAAGTTCTGCTGGAGAACATTGCAAGTCTTCTTTAATCGTGGTTCGGAAACCTAAGAGGACTGCAGGTAATTGTGTGACCCAATTATTTTGGCCGTCACGAGCGCGTATGGCTGCTTTTAATTGTCTGTGAAATCGTTCTGTCATTCCGTTGGATTGTGGATGATAAGGAGTAGTACCGATTCGATGTAATCCTAAAATTTTTGTAAATTCTTCGAATAATTTGGATTCGAATTAAGTACCTTGATCTGTGGTAATTTCTAGAGGAATACCAAAACGTGGAAAATATTGTTCATATAATGTGTTGATAACTGTGCTTGCCTGTATATCTTTGATTGGATAAGCTTCTGGCCAACGAGTAAATCTATCTATTATTGTTAGAATATAAGAATATCCAATTGAAGAAGGTAAAGGACCTACCAAATCTAAATGGATATGTTCGAATCTTGTTTTGGGTAGTTCGAATTTACCGATTTCAGACTTTGTGTGTTTAGTTACTTTGACTTTTTGGCAATTGACACAATTTCTAGTCCACTTGTTAATATCTGTATTCATTCCAGGCCAAAAGTACTTAGAAACAATAGATTTTCGTGTTGTTCTAATTCCTGGATGAGATAAATTATGAATGGTATTATAGATAGTTTTTCGAAGTTCTTTGGGTATATATGACCGTGAATTTTTAGTAGAAACTTCGCACCAAATGTCAGATTCAGAAGTGTTTAATTTAATTTTAATAAGTTTATATTTTGAATTATCTGGTTTGTTATGCTGAGTTACTAAAAGATGTGTAAGTTCTTCATCACTATTTTGGTACTCAGCGATAGTTTTTAAATCAAATTTGGTATTGTTATGCTTTGAATGTTCAAAATTTTCGATAGAAATTCTAGATAAAGTATCTGCTACTGTGTTTGATTTGCCTTTGATATGTCTGATATCTGAGGTAAATTGAGTTATGTAGTCCAGATGTCTAGTTGTCTTGGACTTCTTTCTGTTTTAGACCATATTGCTGTAATGAGCGGTTTGTGGTCTGTAAAAGCTGTAAATTCTCGACCTTCTAGAAAATGTCTAAAATGTTTGATGGCTAGATATAATGCTAAAAGTTCTCGGTCGAATGCTGAATATTTGATTTCTGCTTCTTTTAATTTTTTAGAGAAAAATGCAATGGGTTCCCAATGATTTGCATTGGATTGTTGGAGAACTGCACCAACAGCGCTAGCAGAAGCGTCTACAGTTAAATTGAATTTTGCATTTTCCATAGGATGAATTAATAAAGTTGCTTTTGAAAATGATTGTTTAATTTTGTTAAGTTGATCTTCACATTCTGCTGGCCAAGAAAAATTGTTAGTGTTATTTGGTTTCTTTTTGAGAAGTAGGGCCAAATGAGTGTGAATTGGGTTTAATAATTTGGCAAGATTTGGAATAAATCTATGGTAATAATTAACCATGCCTATAAATTGTTGAATTTGTTTAATGGAATTTGGAGAAGGAAAATTGTTAATAATTTGGACTCTGTCTTCTGAAGGTAAGATCCCTTCTTTTGTTATTTTATGACTGAGGAAATCCAAAGATCCAACTCCGAAAATGCATTTGGATGGATTGATATTGATTCCGAAATTTGATAGTTGTTTGAAAATTTGGTTTAAATGATTTTGATGTTCGGATTCAGATTTGCTGGCAACTAAAATATCGTCAATGTAGACAAAAGCGAAATCTAAATTTTTAATGATTTGGTCCATGAATCGTTGAAATGTTTGTGCAGCATTTCTTAGACCAAAAGGCATCCTTGTAAATTCAAATAATCCGAATGGAGTTGTAATGGCTGTTTTGTGTATGTCTTCTTTAGCCATTGAAATTTGGTGGTAAGCTCTTATCAAATCAATTTTTGAGAAAATGGTGCAACCCTTTAAGTTCATTGAAAAATTTTGTATGTGTGGTAATGGGTATCTATCCGGAACCGTGATTGCGTTGAGTCTGCGATAATCTCCACATGGCCGCCAATCTGTAGAATTTTTCTTTGCTACTAGATGTAGTGATAATTGGCACAGACCTAATTTAACCATGTGATCAAATTCTAATTTGGCAATTTTGTATTTATGTCCATCTAAACGTCTTGGACGAGAAAAAGGAAGTAGTCCTTTAGTTTCTATTCGATGTACTACGTTATGTTTAACTGGAATATCATAACAAGGTGGTTGCGTTAATGTGGAAAATCTTTGGAAAATTTTACCGTACTCATTACTGATTGCGTAGTAACGAGGAGTTGAAGTATTTGCGTTTACCGTGATTCCACTAACACTTAATGTTGTTGTACCGTCGAGTAATCTTTTGTTTTTTAAATCGACCAGTAAATTAAATTTTGTTAAAAAGTCTGCTCCGATTATGGGCTTGTTGACATTAGCAATTATAAATATGAAAATGAATTCTCTCCTAAGACCGAAATCTACTTTAAGTAGTTTTGTACCATAAGTGTTAATGGTAGAACCGTTTGCTGCGGATAAATATAAGTTTGGGTCTTTGTTAAATTTTCTAAAGAATTCGTTAGGTACTACCGAAATATCAGCACCTGTATCTATTACAAATTTGAATTTGTTTTCTTTGTCAAAAATGAATAAACGTTTAGAAATATTATTGTTAAATATATTATTCACTGAGGGATTAATTAGTTTTTTTGATTATTTATAGTTTTGTAAGAACACGGCGAACTGCATTTATTCGCTTTGGTACCATATTTATTGTGGTACCAACAATAAGAATTGTTATCTCTACATTTTGAAACTTGTCTGCTATGCGAGTTGTTTCTAGAGAATGAATGATCTCTTGATGTGTTTCGAGGACGTGAATAAGAAGGTTGGTTTTGACACGATAATCCTTTTATCAAATTTTCGAGATTTTCTAATTTGTTTTCTAAATTATTTATTTTTGTTAAAAGGAAATTGTTATCGATAAAATTGTAATTTGGTTTTGGTAGATTTTTGTTTATTTCCGATATAAATTGAATTTTGGAAATATCATATATATTATCTGCCAAATCTAAAGGGTCTTTAATATCTTCTTTACCGGAAGATATTAAGGCTATGTTTATATTTGCCGGCAATTTTCTCATCCATAATTTTTTAATTAAAGATTTGCTAAATGTGGATGAATTGCCTGCAAGAATTTCCATAGAGCGATAACATTCTGAAGGTCTTCTATCTCCGATTTCGGTAGTAGATAGAAGTTGCTGTAACTTTTTTTCTTCTGATGCTGTAAACCTTTTTATTAGAGTATTTTTCAAAAGTAGTAGGGATATGAGGTTTCTGGACCAAATGTGCACATCGAAAATGGTCAAATTGTTAGGGAATTTGAGGTCTTACGTCACATTTTTGCACATTTGGTCCAGAAATCTCATAACAATTCGGGGAAAGATAAGGAAATGGCTGGAGATAAGGGAACGGTTGCGTGATTCCGAAGGTCAATTCTGTAGATTGTTTTGTTTTGGCGGCGGCGCGTTAGTAAAGATAAGTATGAGTTGCACCTGGGTCTGGATCTGGACCTGGACCTGGATCATGGGTATAGAAACGAATGTTAAGCTAATTGATAAGGGAGCTGACTATAGAAATTAATAATTTGGTCGCAATGTTGTGGTCGTTGGGTGATAAGGTTTTGTAGATGAACCTGGGCTCGTGCTGAAGATAAGAGTTTGCTGCTTTGAGTTTTTACTATGCCGGATATTTTCGGCGGGAGCTTTTACTACGAGTGATGATAAAATAAGTTGCTAGTGTAGGATTACGTAATTTGGGCAGTAATATATCTTGAGGTCAATGGATTTTCGAGATATTGAGTATGGTCAGTAATTATGAAGTTAAAATTGTTATGAACATTTTCTATATATTTTCTGGAAGATATTTATGAAATAATTTCGTGTTTAAACACGTTTTGTGCTAATGATGAATTTACAGGGAAATTGCAGAGAAATTAAGCACTTGAGCGTGAGAAAATTTTGTAAAGTAGTATAGGAATATTTCTTCTTGAATTGTATTTAAGTATTCATTGATTTTTTATTCTTTTTTTTATAGTATTTCTTAATAAAGATTTCGCCACTTTGAGTAAATGGGTGAAGATTGTTTTTTTTGCTATTGCAATTTCTTATTTCTATTATATCATTTGTTTCCAAGCAAGTTTCAAGCAAGTTTTTACATGTCCTCAATAATATAGATTCAAAATTTTTTTTGTATTTGCTCCCTTAACCAAAGACTGCAATTTAAAATTTATTGAAAAGAAAATCTTCGAAATACCTGTGTTTAGAAATGTGTTAGGAAGCCTTAAAGAAAACGCAAAATAATTAAAAAAACCTATATTTATTAGTATAAAATTATAGGACATTTATTTCTTATTTCTAAATTTTATTACTTTTCTAGGAAATTTCTTAAAAGGTAAACATTTTCTTGAGCGCACTTTCCCTTATGAGTTAAACAGCATGGAGCTTTATAAAAAAATTTAAGAGAGGATAATTTTGGACACTGCAATTCTTCTTCCATATTATATACTATTACACCTTCACCAAATGTATTTTTGATCCAGCAAACTTTTTCACAGCCTTTCACATACAGTGCTTTGTTTTTTATTAAAGGCGTCACTATAGCACGTAATTGATGATAGGGAATATATCCATCGGTCCATCTGAATCCATGATAATTATCATGCAGCCATTTCGCTTCTCTTCTCTTTGCATGTGTTAAATCCTTAAATCTGAATGGAGGTTGAAAAATAAAGTGTTGCATTTGATTTCCATTTGTCAAAATTGCCAATTCCTTCACAATAAACTTGTTATGATCGTCTTTAAATCCTTGGATATCCACAATTGCAGCCATTTGTTGTCTTAAATTATTTTTCTAACTTCACTCGTCAATGAACTATATTCGACTATTCTGTCATGCAAAAGCAAACAAAAAGCTGTTGTGTTTGAGGGAATATTACTAAGTGTTTTAAACTGTATACGAATATCGACTGGTCCTGATTTGATCACCTCGTTTTGATGTGAGCAATCGATAACAACAATTGGAGCGCTTTCCTTGAACTTCTCTCGGGTAAGCAGCGGTTGATGCATCCGCCCATAATACGATTGTTGGAATTTCGTATACATATCATACAATAAAGCATATCTCTCACGATCAAATTTAATGTTTAGGTCTTCATATGGAAATGTTTCAGAATTTAAGTGAAGCTTCACATCTGAAAGTTCGCAATGATCAAACTTGCTGGCATCTTTACTCTTCACGTTTTTTCGATCTGTTTGAAGCGCTAAAATTACATATCGGGGTTTTTCTAGCTGCGTTGATGTTTTAATTGCCCAATTATGTTCAACAGTTATAGGATATTCATATATATCCCAGCTACGAAAACTCATTTGTATAAGGCGTTCAGTATCAGTTAACTTAAACAGCGAGAGTTTTTCTTCATCAGCTACACTTATGTGTGGTACTCTCCATTGGAGTTTTAAAATATATATTTTAGCTTCATCACTTGGTGATAGAAAGGCATTTTCATCGCTTCTACTTCGAATCAATATAAGTTCATGTTTAGCATTTATAACAATTTTCTTATAGTCTTCAGCAAAGCCGAGCAGCAATTTTAAGGGAATACAAAAAGTGAAAAACCCTGGCGCTATTAGATTATTTGGAGACCAGCCCGCATTTAGTAACACATTGCTTTCATTTTGATTTAAAGATATATAATTTTTATTGTTGTTGCAAATCCAAGATTTCTCGTACGATCAATTTCTACACCGTTTAATTCATAGCGAATTTCATCAAAAAGAAAAGAGATAGCATTATTAGTTAATTTTGCTGTTGTTGATGTAGTTCCATCTGCTTTTGCTAGCGCGCCTTCTATTTATATGAAACTTTCACTTGGTAGCACATATAAATCCTGATGTTGTACTGAAATGCGAATTTCATCGCTGTTTTTATATGATGTTAGAAAAGGAGAGTAGCTATGATACTCAACCTTTGTAATGCTAGCGTGCACCTTGAGAAATATCGAGTATTTCATTCATTTTTTAACTTAAGACCGAAAGATTTTAAAAATTGTACGTTAGCTGCGGTTAGCTTTATTCCTGACTGCTGTGTGGTTTCAGACTGACTAGAAGACTTAACACTTTTGCACTTGTATTTATTATCAATGATATTATTATATATTAGCATGTTGCGGCTTCAAATGCAGTCTCACTGTAATCGTTTCACCTCTAAAATTTATTAGATCACCGTCCTGATCCACGAACTTCAATGTTAGAGAACTTATCCGTCTGATGTTCAGAGGCAAATAAATGACATTCTTAGGAACTTCGATTATTTTATACCCCGGACCCACCTTAGGAGAGAACTCGTGTAAGGTGTGAACTTGCTGATTATTAATGAAGGAACCTGATACTATATTGCATTCAACTCGTATTACATTAACTTTTATTATATTCACTGGTAAATCAGATTGATATAAAATATTAGGTTCTAGAACACGTTTACTAAATCCTAATAATGGTCCAATAGAGTTCTTCTTATTCAATAATACTCGACTAGAACTTCTAACTTCACTTTTCAATGTGTTATTATTAGCCACTAATTGTACTATAGGCTTAGCTTTCGTTTTAGTTAGTTCTCTTTTGATAAATCCTGCAATATCATCAATTTCATAGGAACCTTCTGGAATTTTAATTTCATCATCACCAACATGAAATATGTTATTTCTGCTGTCCACATTAGGTATTGAATTATATGTCTTTGAATCAATGAGTCCACAAACGTATTCCGATGTAAGATCCAGTGGCGGAAAGTACTCAACTGTGAGTACAGATGAATTCCCAGTCAAAGTTAGTGTTAATGACATAGTAGGTCAAAGTGAAATGAAATTGTTATTTTTAAGCAGAGTTTATTTATAGTCCAACTTACAATAGTCAATTATATTCTTAAACTTATGGCTACTTATTATTACAATGTTTATATAAAAATTTCAAACACAAATGACCGCAATTTATCATATTATAATTTTGGTAAGACAGCAGTTTTAGAAGTTTTTTGAAGGTGGATTTAAGAATAGACCAAGTCCTTTTCTGTAGGGCTTTAAATATAAGCCGCTACCTTTCTTTCCTAAAGCAATAGCTTCCATCGTTTCATTATGTCGGTTGCTTTCCTTCAGCTGTTCTTTAGCACTTGTAGCCGCATTAACAGCCTTTGCGACACTAGATGCACCACACACTAAAGCTCCCAGTGCAGAAAGACCAGCAAAAATAGGAATGAGGGGTAAGATTCCTCCAACCTTCGGTATAGGAATTATACGGGGAGTCTTTACATACTTCTTGTTTCTTTTAAATACATTTTTAGTGCTAGCAAGTGCAAGTGTAATAGCTTCTTTTAAAGAATCTGGTTTTTTCACGATAGATAAGATATATCTAGCTTCACGAACTCCTTTTTGAAGCGTTAACGTATTTTTATTCCTTTTAGAACGAGTTTTGTCCTTTTTTATCCCCATTCCGAATTTTACTTTTGCTTTCATAGCGTTTGTTACAAGCCAGACGTTGCTACGTTCACCAAGAGATGCGTCTGAAGATGTCACTCGTTCCCAGGCTTTACCGGATAAAATACGATCAGCAATATGACGATCCTCAATATTTTTATGCTGGGAATATGCGATATCGTGATTTCTGCAAGCTGCGTCAAGAGGGTTAATTCCAGGATCACCCCTTGCTAATCTTTTTTGTAATTTAGTACCAGGACCGCAATATTGATATCCAGGCAAATGAAATTCAAATGGTAAATTACTAATTGCTGTATTTAGCAAACCGCCTCCTCTTCGACATTTACGCTGGCGAGGACGATTTTGATTCTTTGAATGATCAATCATTCGATAGATAGAATATATTTTTATACGTCCACACAACACCACACTGAGCTGATGACTGATATAAAAGCTGAGTGTCGTGCAATAAATATTTCAGTTCTAATAATGAAGTTCGTGAAGCAGAAAGTCACTTTACCAATAAAAAATCTAGATATAAAATCTGGAAATGAAGTCAAAAGACATAGCTCACTTATACCTGATAATGTAAGAGGAATTCTTGTGGGACCTTCTAACTGCGGGAAAACCAATCTTATGATTGGTCTTATAGAACATCCAAATGGACTCAAGTTTGAGAATGTCTACATCTACTCAAAATCACTACATCAGCCTAAATATCAGTATCTAGAGCAGTTGATAAGTCCTATTGCTGGTTTGGGCTACTACACGTTTTCTAATAATTGCGAAGTCATACCTCCTGAGGAAGCCAAAGAGAATTCTGTCTTCATTTTCGATGATGTAGCATGCGGGATGCAAAATAACATACGTGATTATTTTTGCATGGGACGACACAATAATATTGATAGTTTCTATCTCTGTCAGACATACACCCATATACCGAAGCACTTAATACGTGACAACGCTAACTTTCTTATTTTATTTAAACAAGATGATATGAATCTTAGACATATATATAATGATCATGTTAACACAGACATGACCTTCGAAAAATTTCGTAATATTTGCAGTGTTTGCTGGAAAGACAGTTACGGCTTTCTAGCAATCGATAAAGACAGTTTGTTGGATAAAGGACGTTATCTAAAAGGAGTTGATACATATATTTCACTATAAATTTAGAAGATCTGGTTTAGCCGATATTAAACCCGTTAGAGCTGTTAATATATCTGATAGACTTATTCGAGCTGTCTTATAGCTGTTGATAGACCTGATAAAACTGTTCATAGACCTGGTAAAGCTATTCATAGACCTGATAAGAGCTGATCATGGACTTGAAGTCGATATTTGTACCCCAGCACTCCCCTGCCAATGTATGCAACATGAAACAATAAACATTAGACATGAAACAAGAAACAGGAATCATGAATCATGAAACATTAAACACCACCATCAACACCAACACCAACGCCACCACCACCAACGCCACCACCACCAACGCAATCACCACCAACACCACCACGAACACCACCGCCACCACAACCACCAACGCCGCCATCACCACCACCAACACCCCCGCCGCCACCACCACCACCACCAACGCCGCCATCACCACCACCGCCACCACCACCAACACCACCGCCACCACCACCACCGCCACCGCCACCACCAACACCACCACCGACACCACCACCACCAACGCCGCCATCACCACCACCACCACCAACACCACCGCCACCACCACCAGACCTGGTTAAGCTGTTCATAGACCTGATAAAAGCTGTTGTAAAGCTGTTCATAGACCTGGTAAAAGCTGTTCGTAGACCTGGTAAAGCTGAAGATAGACCTGGTAAAGCTGGTCATAGACCTGGTAAAAGCTGTTCGTAGACCTGGTAAGAGCTGTTCGCAGACCTGGTAAAGCTGTTCGTAGACCTGGTAAAGCTGTTCATGGACCTGGTAAAAGCTGTTCGTAGACCTGGTAAAGCTGGTAATAGTATATAATATGAAAGAAGAATTGCAGTGTCCTAATATAGAATGTTTAAAATCTTTTTATAGTAACACCCTCTGCTGTTTATGTCATCAGGGGCGATGTGCCCAAAAAAATGTATACCTGTTTAAAAAAATTTTAGATAATAGCAAGAAATAAGAAATAAATGTTTTATAATTTTATACTAATAAAAGTCTTTCTGTTAATGTTAAAATAGCATTTTATTAATTTACTCATTTATTTTCCTTCTACATATATTTATTCATAATTCTTATTTTAACTATTTTTAGATAATCTATAGTGCCCGCAAGCATATGTTTGGATATCATCTTCTCTTATAAATCTTTTATCGTCAAATGGACTCAACGCTACTTTATTAATATATTCCGTATATATTGTATGCAATTTACTTCTAAATCCTAACATGTTGGCATAAAATAATTTTTTCTTATATAAACAATCTCTGTAATTATATAGAGTTAAAGTATTTACAGCTGTTCTTTTAATACCTTTAGCTTTTTTTATTTCCGTTTTTTCTTCAATACTTAAAGAGTACATCTTAGATCGTAAACCTATAAACTCAGTCATAATTTTTCCTTTATTCTCATCTTTCATTAAACCTAAAACCTTTTTATTTACTAACGGTATATTATAAGGATTGTCGTGGGGATACTCTGATGTATCGAATCTTTCATTAATATCTAAAATAATATCATTATAAAAATCGTTAGCAGAAATAGAATATATAAAAGAATCTGTGTCCATATAGTTTAAGGAGACCATATCTTTGTATTTAGGTTTCATATATTCATAATGAAAGTTATACATTTTTAGCTTTGATAGCTCTAAGACTGTAAGGCCTAAGTAAATTGGTTTATTATAAATTGTGTAAACTCTTTTTAATTGAACTGCAGTCATATTTGATGTAAAATGAGAAAGACTATGAAAATTAGGTTTCGCTATAAGAGCACGCAAACCCTGATGTCTACCACGGCTTTCCCACTCTGTTGCAATTTTTACATCTTTTCTTTTATCTACATTTTCCATAGTCTTTCCATACACCGAATTATTTAAAAATTTAAAAAAGTCTTTTTCGAAATTATTTTTTGCGGCAGTTCGATGGAAATTATTTAAATCAATGTAGCTCTTTAACCAATTTGATTGTTTAAACATTAAAACTCGATGAATACGCTGCAGTTCTAATCCGTGCTTTACACACTGCTGTAAATTTCTATAGTGGATAACATAATTATATTTATTTTCTAAATCAGCAATTAACTTTTTAATCTTGGCTTGAGGGGGTAATTTATTTTCAGGACAAAAGGGGAGATCATTATGAGCGTCATGAGATAAATCTGGATAAATTAAATCAACTTCTAAAATATATCCTACTTCTGAATTTTCAGGAACTTTCATGAAATCTATATTATCAAAGTTATCTACCCAAACAAAACCTGCATATGGAAGTGATTCCGACATAGCCCATACATATAAATTGTTAGCATCAAGATAAACCAAATATTTTGAATCGATTGAAGGATTAAAATTTTTCATATATTTATTATTAGCTAGAGAATATCTTAGGGAACGTTGCGTTAAACCTCCTCGAATACCTCTTTTCATGAAATTATACATATTTATATCTGTTAACAATTTCAATTTAATTTGAGTGTGTTTTAACATCGCATCCCACGACAATCCTGGTGCTGTGTAATAATGACAGGGATCCAACTCATAGATATTTATGCATACTCTTCTAAAATTCTCAAAAATGTCTGCTAGCAACAAAACATCATACTTTAAATATAAAAGTAAATATTGGGAAATATCTCTACAATTAAATCTGTTCCATACGTTAGCAGCATGCTGATATTCTCCTTCTGTACATTCATTGTTCGTAAGTTTATTAAAAAATTGTTCGCGAGGAGGTAGACATGTTTCATTTAATTTATCAAAAGAATTTAAATAATCATATGGAAAAACCCCCTTTCTCCTTATTAAATTAAAATATTCATCATCTTTAAATTCATTACGGATTATTCTAAAGTCTTCATCAGGCAGATTTTTTGCTAGAGTATCTAAACTCGCAGGCATAAAACGAACGGAATCTAAAAACCGTAATTCAATCGTTTTATTCTCAAATAAAAATTTCTTTGACATTAATATGTATACCTCTTTATTTAGAGGAATAACGTTAATAGAACCTTCAATTTCATTTAAAGATTTAATAAATAAATGACTGTCGTAACCAGAAAAATTGTGTAAAAAAACTGGGAAAAATGTTGGAACTCTATACCTTAGATTGCATTTATTATGAGCTGGACCCCTGTACTTTCCGGTAAGATGACAATGATCAATAACCCTATCATTCGCTAATAATTGTTTATAAATATGACAGTATTGCTCTTCTCGTTGCATCCTTATTTCATCTGGTGACATGGGAACAAGCGGCTTACACTTTGAAACGTGATTTTTATAGATGTCTTTCACGTCGTCTGTTAATAACTGTACAAATCGACTACCAGCATCTTCACCTTGGTAAATCCTGAACTTGCTTAAAGCGTCATAATAAAAGCAATGGATAAAATAAGAGAAAGCACAGGGTATGTGCTCCTGAGTGTTGGTCGTTGAAGGCAGCATAGGATTAGGTATGCACGTTTTAATTTCCTTTAGCACGCATTCAAAGTCAGCATAAATAACAAATGGCACACTTAACTTGCGTTCATACTTCTCAAATTCCAAAAAAGCTTTTTCCGAGGTAGGCATAGAAGTCACTATTTTACAGCATTCATTTTTATGTATAGCAAAAGATTCTTCATTATAACAATGTTGAAAACACGAATTACAAAAGTAAATTTGTCTTTTATGATGTGTTACTTGCTCCTTAATCAATCTGGAAATATTCTTAATCCAGACATAGTGATTTAGAGTTTCATCTTGAAGAAGCAACAAATTTATATGATTTTCTTTCTCATTTGCTGTACAATAAAAAGGTCCCGCAATCTACTTTGAATTACTTCATAGCCGAAAACATTCACGCTTATATTCTGGTTGATCTCTTCGAATACTTTTATATCACACAAAGTCATGGGGAATTCCAGCCCAGTAAAATCTAATTTCACTCCATTTATAAGCTCTGTTTCGCTATCTGATATATCAGAAACTGAATATGAAGATGTTCTATCAGAATGTTGAGTTGGTGGGTGTAAAGCTGATATAACAGCCCACTTAAAACAGTAAATATCATTATTTTTCACATTAAGGCATGCTTTCTTGTCTATTATAACCTTTGGTAAAGGTATGTAGGAAGAACCTCTTAACGGGTGATATTGGTTAATGTTGATTTCTAAATGAATTATTCGAATCAACGACCATCCGCTATCTTTCTCTTGAAATTCTTCTGATTTGGTGTTAATGCAGTTAATCATATTCTTACATAAAGTTGGTAAATCGCTGTTGTTGAATATAACAATCATTTTGGATTGAAATGATTTTGTTGAAGAAATGATTTCATTTTTGTCTTCTGAGTTTGCAACTTTGATATATTCTGCAAAAAGTTCAATATTGAACTTACAAGAAATATGTTTTTCTAACGAGATATTTAACACTTCCAAAAGTTGCTGTTTAGATTCTTGTAAGAATTTATTTATATCGAGTAATCCTTCCTCTCCATTTTCAAGAATAAATGTTTCAATTCGTTCCCCGAAATTTTCCTTAACACACCTAAGATGTTCATTTATAGGTATAGACGCTTTCTTTTTATGAGAATTGGTACGTAAATGATGCGTCCAGTCTTTTATTTTAATTTGTAAATTACATGCCTGGCAAAACATATGTGTTAAAGCGTCCTTTAATGGTGTTTTTAATGATGACGTTGATGGTGAAACTGATAAAGATATAGATGTAGCCATATTTTTAATATCTTCTTTTAGACGAGGCGATCTTGTAAACAATGTGTTGCTATGTATACTTTTTATATGTCTATGTAGGGTGAAGTTCCTTTTAAAGGTTTTTCCACACACTTCACACAATATGAACTTCATTTCTATTATATTACACTTTCTGTATAATTATTAAGAGTTCTTAAGTAGCCTTTTAGTATTAATAGTAAACTCGCTGTGTACTTTAAAAGTTTAAAATAAAGTTTTCTTATTCTTTTCTCTTTAGTCTTAAAAACATTAAATAAATCACGCTTGATTTAGTTTACAAAACACACGTCCGACTCTCATCTAATTCAAAATTGAATTGATTGTGATGCGAGTGTAGTAAAATTTAAGTTGTTGGGAAAAAGATGACCGCAAACATTTTGTTGTTGTTGTTGCATGTTAAATAAAACTGAAATATTCCCAATCTGTTCTGATTACGATTAATTTTAATTAGCTCTAAAAAAGTTGCGGTTACCTTCTTTTGAATAAACATGAAATGTTCCCATGATACTTTTTGATAGCATTCAATCATCAGTAAGTTACAGTAAATGCCTATATTGATTGGAAAAAATTAAAAACCGCAATTTCCTGTTGGAACTACATTATTGAGAACATGTTAAAACTTGCTTTTAAACAAATGATCTCATAGAAATAAGAAGTTGCAAAAGCAAAAAAACAATCTTCACCCATTTACTCAAAGTGGTGAAATCTTTATTAAGAAATACTATAAAGAAAAGAATAAAAAATCAATGAATACTTAAATACAATTCAAGAAGAAATATTTCTATACTACTTTACAAAATTTTCTCACGCTCAAGTGCTTAATTTCTCTGCAATTTCCCTGTAAATTCATCATTAGCACAAAACGTGTTTAAACACGAAATTATTTCATAAATATCTTCCAGAAAATATATAGAAAATGTTCATAACAATTTTAACTTCATAATTACTGACCATACTCAATATCTCGAAAATCCATTGACCTCAAGATATATTACTGCCCAAATTACGTAATCCTACACTAGCAACTTATTTTATCATCACTCGTAGTAAAAGCTCCCGCCGAAAATATCCGGCATAGTAAAAACTCAAAGCAGCAAACTCTTATCTTCAGCACGATCCCAGGTTCATATACAAAACCTTATCACCCAACGACCACAACATTGCGACCAAATTATTAATTTCTATAGTCAGCTCCCTTATCAATTAGCTCAACCCGTGATCCAGGTCCAGGTCCAGATCCAGACCCAGGTGCAACTCATACTTATCTTTACTAACGCGCCGCCGCCAAAACAAAACAATCTACAGAATTGACCTTCGGAATCACGCAACCGTTCCCTTATCTCCAGCCATTTCCTTATCTTTCCCCGAATTGTTATGAGGTTTCTGGACCAAATGTGCAAAAATGTGACGTAAGACCTCAAATTCCCTCACAATTTGACCATTTTCGATGTGCACATTGCACATTTGGTCCAGAAACCTCATATCCCTACTACTTTCAAACTCTCATATTTATTTGAAAGTAGAGGATTTTGTAAGAAATCTAGAACATTTGTAATTACTTCCACTGGTAAAGACTGAACAACGTGACTGTACTTTGTCTCGTCTACCGTTATTCGTTTAGAAGCAAATTGGGCTTCGGCTTGAATGAACCAAGCTTCTGGATATGGAGTCCAAAAGCTTGGTAGTTTGATTGAAGTTGTGGCTACATAATTGTGTTCATTGTAATTTGTAGCATTTGTATGTAAATTTTGTTGTGAAAAGTTTGACTCATCTTCACTAGTCATCATGATTGTAGTAATTCACTGTTTGAAAGTAAAATTTCCCTTTTTTTTTAAATTGCACACTGATTTTATTGGAACTTAACTTCGCGAATCACCAAAATGAAAGAACAACTCCTTATTATAACTTTTTAAGTTATATTAATATTTCGAGAATGATTATACATTGAGAAGAAAAATATATTATTTTTAGTAGAAAAGACAAATTATATTTTATTTAGATAAATATTTTGAAAATGTGAGGAAATGTTGTTTATGATTTTTTTAAATTATGTAGTTGTGGTACAATGAAAGTAATTTTAATTATAAAAACACGTACCGTTGTTGTCTTCGTTTTTTTGTTAAGGTGTTGTCTTTTCTTCTTTCTTCCTAAAGATGTAATCTTCTCTTTGATGTGTTGATTCGTTGATGGTTTTTAAACTAGAGGATGCCTTACCCTGGGTGGGGGCAACTCATAGTTCAAATATTGTTGAACTTGATTGTTGATTTGTAATAATGAGGATGCCTTACCCTGGGTGGGGGCACCTCTTATTAAAATTGTGTGTAGAATGTTGATGATTGTTTTAATAACGAGGATGCCTTACCCTGGGTGGGGGGCACCTCTTATTAAAATGTTGTTTCTTGAATTGTTAAATCTTCGTTTTTTAAAATGGCAGATCTGGTTATACTAAAAATCTACTTACAATTTTTTTGTATCCTACTTTACAATTAATACATAGATAGTTTGTTAAATATTTTCTCTGTATTGAGTACAGTATTTTATTGTCAATGAATAAATGATTATGATATTTTTCAAAGTGTTTGTGTTTCACACTATTCAAAATTTATCGAAGTGTACAGGTTGACTAATATATATTTGACAGTACAAGTAGTATAAATATGAGGTTTCTGGACCAAATGAGCAGGAGCACCTTAAAATTGGTTAAATTGTGAGGGAAATCGAGGTCTGACGTCACATTTTTGCTCATTTTCAATGGTCCAGAAACCTCATAGAAATTTTTGGAGGAGCAGTTTCGGTCTTGTAGGCTACAATTGAGAGATAAGGATTTTGGGTCTTATAGGCTACAATTGAGAGATAAGGATGTCGGCCATCTTGGATTTTGGGTTTTCGGTGTTATAGGATACAATTGAGAGATAAGGATGTCGGCCATCTTGGATTTTGGGTTTTCGGTCTTGTAGGCTACAATTGAGAGATAAGGAAAAGAGATAAGGATTGTCGGCCATCTTGGATTTTCGGTATTCGGTCTTGGAGGCTACAATTGGTCTTCTTCTTCTTTGGTTTGCATCTGGACTTAGATCTAAACCTTGGATCTGAACCTAGATTGTTTAGTAAGATAAGGCACCTGTCGGCCATCTTGGATATTGGGTATTCAGTCTTGGAGGCTACAATTGATGTTGAAGATAAGAGTTTGTTGTTTTGAGTCTTTAATTACGAAGTACAGCTTTATCAGCTAAATGAAATAACATGATGCGAATTTAATTGGAAAACAGAATATTGCGTAATAAAAGATTTCACCACTTTGAGTAAATAGATGAAGATTATTTTTTATTTCTTTTGCAAATTCTTATTTCTATGATATCATTTGTTTTCAAGCAAGTTTTAACATGTTTTTCTGGTCGAGCTGTGATTGATAAGCGAGCTGGTGACTGCGTTGAAATTAATAATTTAGCGACAATGTTAAGGTCGTTGGGTGATAAGGTTTTGTAGATGAACCTGACCTCGTGCTGAAGATAAGAGTTTGTTGTTTTGAGTTTTTAATTACGCAGTACAGCTTTATCAGCTAAATGAAATAACATGATGCGAATTTAATTGGAAAACAGAATATTGTATCCTCGAACTTTAAAAGATTATCATGCAATTTCTTTTCCAGATCTAAATAAAGACATTAATTCGAGCTCATATTTTGAAATAATTTCGTGTTTATGAAACTAGCAAGTAAGTCATTCTACCGATTACGTCATCTGGAGCTTGATTACTAGCTAAAATAACACCATTGGGGAATAGCCAAAAGAATTTCTGTAATTAATGGAAAAAAATCTGATGTTTAAAAATAACATGCATCGCTTTGCATAAATCCGTTAATAAGTAATAAACGTCTAGGCAAGGTAGCTAGAATGGCTTCTTTCGATACTTTGGAGAGGTTTATCATGTGAAGAACTTGCAAAGAAAATAAATATATTTTCATAGACTTAAACTTCGTTTCTTTATGATTCAGCCGTGTTAATCTTAATAAGGGAAACCATTGATTCGTAATTATGCTTCAAATTTATACCAAACTAACAGCTAACAAACCCATATTACAACCTTGAACTTCAGATAGAAAGAAAAATTACCATGATCATTGATCGTTGTAGCACTTTCTTAAAATAGTCTCAAAACTATGAATTTAGACTAGGACAAACAAAATCGAGGTAGCTGAAATGTTCTCTTTCGATACTTTAAAGAGATTTATCATGTGAAGAACTTAAGAAAATAAATTTTTTATATTCGTCATGTAACAATAGACCCAAATTGTGATCTCACCGAGTTCAGTTTACTTTGAGTTTGTTATATAATTTTGGCAAATGTCAGCTTCCGGGTTTGTTGCCGTTGCAGCACTTTCTAAAAATAACCTCAAAAACTTTGAATTGGGACGATAGAACAAACAAAACCGAGGTAGCTGGAATGGCTTCTTTTGGTAATTTAGAGAGATTTATCATGTCAAGAACTTAAGAAAATAAAAAAATCTTTTCATAACCATAAACTTCGTTTCTTCTTTTTTCAGCCGTAATAATCTTAATAAGGGAAACCATTTTTTTCTTGAATCATAATTATGTTTTAAATTTATACCAAACTGACAGCTAACAAACCCATATGACATTTAAAATTTTAATTTTTGTATGCGTCATGTAACAATAGACCCAAATTGCGAGCTCACCGGGATAAACGAACGAAAAACTACTATCCCAATGATCTTTTCAAAATTTGTAGAGAAATACAGCTGAACCAATGAAAGAAATTTAAAGCGCATTAAACAGGGCTTTAATAATCGTATTGAAAGCTTTCTATTGGAAAATGATGATGAAGGAATATTGGATCCAAAACAATTTTTCTACAAAATCAAACCTCAAGTTATAAATCTTCTTGAAGCAAGTTTACAGAAACACAATGCTATAAAGTTCAATATTGAATTATTTTGCAAATTTATGAAATATGCTAAAACTGATGATGTAGATGAAAACGAAGTAGCTTTAGATATAAAATCTTCTCAGGCAAAGATGAACATAGCATCCGATAATTTTCAATTTCCAGACATACTCGATAGAATGATGAAACAAATTATTACAAAATCTGAAGAATTTCAAGAAATTGATAGTGGTTGGGCTCTTCTAAGAATCATCCACATTGAAGTGGAAGTATGATTGTCGTTTATTTATTAAAGCCTTAGATATAGTTAAAGATGCAATAAATATTATGCCATTAAATAAGGAGCGATATGTGTCAATCGCGAAAAGAATTTATGTTGCAAGAAATCAAAGTATAGAAATTATATATTTTTAGATTCATATAGAGTTACAGAATATCCCCACGACAATCCTTATAATATACCGTTAGTAAATAAAAAGGTTTAAGGTTTAATGAAAGATGAGAATAAAGGAAAAATTATGACTGAGTTTATAGGTTTACGATCTAAGATGTACTCTTTAAGTATTGAAGAAAAACCCGAAATAAAGAAAGCTAAAGGTATTAAAAGAACAGCTGTAAATACTTTAACTCTAGATAATTACAGAGATTGTTTATATAAGAAAAAATTATTTTATGTCAACATGTTAGGATTTAGAAGTAAATTTCATACAATATATACGGAATATATTAATAAAGTAGCGTTGAGTCCATTTGGCGATAAAAGATTTATAAGAGAAGATGATATCCAAACATACGCTTGGGGGCACTATAGATTATCTAAAAATTGTTAAAATAAGCATTATGAATAAATGTATGTAGAAGGAAAATAAATGAGTAAATTAATAAAATGCTATTTTAACATTAACAGAAAGACTTTTATTAGTATAAAATTATAAGAAATTTATTTCTTATTTCTAAATTTTATTATTTTTCTAGAAAATTTCTTAAAAGATAAACATTTTCTTGAGCGCATTGTCCCTGATGAGTTAAACAGCATGGTACTTTATAAATAATGTTAAGAGAGGATAATTTTGGACACTGCAATTCTTCTTCCATATTATATACTATTACACCTTCACCAAATGTATTTTTGATCCAGCAAACTTTTTCACAACCTTTCACATACAGTATTTTGTTTCTTATTAAAGGCATCACTATAGCACGTAATTGATGATAGGGAATATATCCATCGGTCCATCTGAATCCATGATAATTATCATGCAGCCATTTCGCTTCTCTTCTCTTTGCAGGTGTTAAATCCTTAAATCTGAATGGAGGTTGAAAAATAAAGTGTTGCATTTGATTTCCATTTGTCAAAATTGCCAATTCCTTCACAATAAACTTGTTATGATCGTCTTTAAATCCTTGGATATCCACAATTGCAGCCATTTGTTGTCTTAAATTATTTTTCTAACTTCACTCGTCAATGAACTATATTCGACTATTCTGTCATGCAAAAGCAAACAAAAAGCTGTTGTGTTTGAGGGAATATTACTAAGTGTTTTAAACTGTATACGAATATCGACTGGTCCTGATTTGATCACCTCGTTTTGATGTGAGCAATCGATAACAACAATTGGAGCGCTTTCCTTGAACTTCTCTCGGGTAAGCAGCGGTTGATGCATCCGCCCATAATACGATTGTTGGAATTTCGTATACATATCATACAATAAAGCATATCTCTCACGATCAAATTTAATGTTTAGGTCTTCATATGGAAATGTTTCAGAATTTAAGTGAAGCTTCACATCTGAAAGTTCGCAATGATCAAACTTGCTTGCATCTTTACTCTTCTCGTTTTCGATCCGTTTGAAGTGCTAAAATTACATATCGAGGTTTTTCTAACTGAGTAGATGTTTTAATTGTCCAATTATGATCGACAGTTGTAGGTAATATAGGATATTCGTATATATCCCAGCTACGAAAGCTCATTTGTATTGGTCGTCCAGTATCGATTAACTTAAGCAGCGATAGTTTTTCTTCATCAGCTACACTTATGTGGGGTACTCGCCATTGTAGTTTGAAAATATCTACTTTAACTTCATCGTTTGGTGATATAAAAGCATTTTCATCGCCTCTACTTCGAATCAATATAAGTTCATGTTTAGCATTTATAACAATTTTCTTATAGTCTTCAGCAAAGCCGAGCAACAACTTTAAAGGAATGCAAAAATTGAAAAATCCTCTTGTAGGTAATATTGAATTATCTGGAGACCAGGAAGCATTTAGTAACACATTGCTTTCATTTTGATTTAAAGATATGTAATTTTTTATTGTTGTAGCAAATCCCAGATTTCTCGTGCGATCAATTTCTACGCCATTTAATTCATAGCGAATTTCGTCAAATAGAAAAGCTATGGCGTTATTAGTTAATTTTGCCGTTGTTGAGGCCAATCCATCTGATTTTGTTATCGCACCTTCTATATAAAAGGAGCTTTCACTTGGTAAAATATACAAATCCTGATGTTGTAATGATATTCGAACTTCATCGCTATTCTTATATGATGCTAAAAACGAAGAGTAGCTGTGATACTCAACTTTTGTAATACTATTATCATAGGTAGCACCTTGAGTAATATCGAGTATTTCACTCATTTTTTAACTTAAGACCAAGAGTTTTTAAGAATTGCTTGTTACCGACTGTTAGCTTTATTCCCGACTGTTGCGTGGTTTTAGGCTGACTAGAAGACTTAACACTTTTGTGTTTGTATTTATTATCAATGGTATTATTGTATATTAACATGCTGCGGCTTCAAATGCAATCTCACTGTAATCGTTTCTCCTCTAAAATTAATTAGATCACCGTCTTGATCCACGAACTTCAGGGTAAGAGAACTTATCCGTTTGATGTTCAGGGGCAAATAAATGACATTCTTGGGAACTTCAATTATTTTATATCCCGGACCTACCGTAGGAGAGAACTCGTGTAATGTATGCACTTGTTGATTATTTATAAAAGAGCCTGATACTATATTACATTCAACTCGAATCACATTAACTTTTATTATATTTACTGGTAAATCAGATTGATATGAAATATTAGGTTCTAGAACGAGTTTACTAAATCCTAATAATGATCCAATAGAGTTATTTTTATTCACAAATACTCGGGTAGAACTTTTGATTTCTGTTTTCAAGGTGTTATTATTAGCTGTTATTTGTACTATAGGTTTAGTTTTCGTCTTAGCTAGCTCCTTTTTGATAAATCCTGCAATATCATCATTTTCATAGGAGCCTTCTGGAATTTTAATTTCATCATCATCATCCAGATGAAGTAAGTTATTTCTATTGTCCACATTAGGAATTGAATTATATGTCTGTAAATCAATAAGTCCGCAAACGTATTCTGAACTTAAGTCCAACGGAGGAAAGTATTCAACTGTTAGCACAGATGAATTCCCAGTCAAAGTCAGTGTTAATGACATAGTAGCTCAAAGTGAAATGCAGATGTTATTTTATGTAAAGTTTATTTATAGTTGTTATCTTACAATGTATAATTATACTATTAAATTTATAGTTACTTATTATTATTGTAATGATTATATAAAAATTCTAAACATAAATGACCGCAATTTATCATATTATAATTTTGGTAAGACTTATAATTGTAAACAATGTTTTTTCCTAAATAGCTTAATATTTCCTTTGGTGGTTGCAAGTTTCCAAAGCTGTCAAAGTATTCTTTTTTGGATTCACTTTTGTAATATGCTACCCAATGACTACCAGGACCTGATATAGAGTCCAAATTTACTATTCCACACTCATATTTTTTAGGCTTTTTGGGGAGAGCATCAAGCATAAAAACACCTCTAAAATGTGGTAAATTATTCGCATATTTATATAAATCGATTTCATTTAATGCTCGATTAGGTAGCAGTTTTAGACGTTTTTTGAAGGTGGATTTAAGAATAGACCAAGTCCTTTTCTGTATGGCTTCAAATATAAGCCGCTTCCCTTTTTTCCTAATGCAATAGCTTCCATCGTATTATTATGCCGATTGCCCTCCTTTAGCTGTTCTTTAGCATTTGTTGCAGCATTAACAGCCTTTGCGACACCTGATACTCCTCCCTCTAAAGCACCTAGTGCTGAAAGACCAGCAAAAATAGGAATTATAGGTAGCACTCCTCCAGCCTTTGGAATCGGAATAATTCGAGGTGGTCTTACATCCTTCTTCTTTCGCTTAAATACACTTTTAGTAGCAGCAAGTGCAAGACCTATAGCTTCTTTTAAGGAATCAGGCTTTTTTAACTTTAAAATATTTCTTGCTTCATGAACTCCTTTTTGTAGAGTTAATTTTCTTTTTGGCTTCCTAGAGTGAATTTTTGGTTTTTTTCTTAACCCCATTCGAAATTTTACTTTCGCCTCCATAGCGTTTGTTACAAGCCAGGCGTTGCTACGTTCACCAAGGGATGCGTTTGAAGATGTCACTCGTTCCCAAGCTTTACCAGATAATATACGATCAGCAATATGACGATCTTCGATATTTTTATGTTGAGAATATGCGATATCGTGATCTCTACAAGCTGCGTCAAGAGGATTAATTCCAGGGTCACCCCTTGCTAATCTTTTTTGTAGTTTAGTACCAGGACCGCAATATTGATATCCAGGCAAATGAATTTCAAATGGTAAATTGTTAATTGCTGTATTTAGCAAACCGCCTCCTCTTCGACATTTACGTTGACGAGAACGATTTTGTTTCTTTGAATGATCAATCATTCAACTGATAAGATAAACCTTTTAGACGTCCTCACAACAGCACATTGAGTTGATGACTGATATAAAAGTTCAGTGTTGTGTAATAAATATTTCAGTTCTAATAATGAAGTTCGTGAAACAGAAGGACTCTTTATC
The DNA here is from genome assembly GCA_964036015.1 of Leptarthrus brevirostris. Taxonomy (NCBI): domain Eukaryota; kingdom Metazoa; phylum Arthropoda; class Insecta; order Diptera; family Asilidae; genus Leptarthrus; species Leptarthrus brevirostris. The sequence goes on along the minus strand of OZ038376.1, from coordinate 10,202,433 downwards.
AATAAAAAATCTTGATATTAAATCTACAAATGAATTCAAAAGACATAGCTCACTTATACCTAATAATATAAGAGGTATTCTTGTGGGACCTTCAAACTGCGGTAAAACCAATCTTATGATTGGTCTTATAGAACATCCAAATGGACTCAAGTTCGAGAATATTTACATCTACTCAAAATCACTACATCAACCCAAATATCAGTATCTAGAGCAGTTGATAAGTCCTATTGTTGGTCTGGGCTACTACACGTTTTCTGATAATTGCGAAGTTATATCTCCTGAGGAAGCTAAACAGAATTCAAGTTTTATTTTCGATGATGTAGCATGTGGGAAACAAAATAACACCTGGTAAAGCTGTTCATAGACCTGATAAGAGTTGTTCATACACCTGGTAAAGCTGTTCATAGACCTGATAAGATCTGTTCTTAGACCTGGTAAAGCTGTTCATAAACCCGTTTGAGCTGTTTTATAGAGCTGGTACGGAGCTGTCAAAAGCTGTTCACAGACCTGATAAGAGCCATCCATAGACCCATTTAGATCAGTATAACCCAGTTCACAGACCAGTTCAAATCTTATTACAAAGATGGTTAAAAAGAGAGACGAACTATTAAAAAATCTTATCAAAACTAGAAATGCTATTAAGAAGAAATTTCGCGCTGTGAAAACTGGACGAGTTGAAACTGAAACTCGTCTTGAGGAGACATTTAAGCCCATAACAAAACCACTTCATGAGTTCATAACAAAAGCAAAGCATGAGACTAAAATTAAAGAAGAATATGGAGATGATGATGATGATGATTATGGTAATATAAAGCTTACTCCTAAAATGAAACTTCCGAAAATGGAGCCGACCAGTACACCTATTAAACGTTCAGATTATTCCTTAATGTCGGAAGATGATAACTTTGCAATACCTACACATTCTAGAACTTTGATGGAAAAGAGAGATTCTCCTCTTAATTTATCAAGCGGTATAGTTGATAAATATTTAGACCTATATCTTAAAAAAAGCTCGATAATTGACAACACTTATGGAGTTTATTTAGATGATGATAACGAATGGAAAATTGGAAATTCACAGATTGTAATTGAGAAAGATTTTTTCCTTATTAACGGAAAATCGTATAAAATAACGCTAGGTCTATGTGAATTGCTTTTTATGAAACAACCTGCAAAAACTTTGTATAGTAAGGATGACTTGGAAAATTATCAAGCTATCTTAAAAGAAACCAACGCCTATAAAAGAGATCATAAAGCGGCTGGTCAAATAAAAGGAAGTAGAGCTTTAAAGTACTTAGAAATTATAAGTAAACTGGTTTCTCATGAAGGCAAGGGTTTGATGCATATACCCAAGAATAATATTGATTATGTTTATTGGAATGATCCTAATGAACTTGTGGATAGACTTCGTCTTTTAATAGCATCACAAAGTGCTGGGCACACTAATCACAACAATGAAATTATATCAATTATTGAAGAGTTAAAAGAAGGCGGCATTATAGTATAAATAACATCTTTAATCATATTCAGTTTTAATGTAATAATGAGTGTCGACAAGTTTGGGAGATATTCTAAAAAGGTAAAGTTAGGATCTACTGGCAAGCGTGGTCCTAGAGGCTTACCAGGCGAACCTGGTCCTCAAGGAGAACAAGGAATACAAGGTCTAAGTGGCGTGGGCTTTAAGCTCACTGAAAGTGGAGATTTCAATATAAGTTTTAAAAATTTGAAATACCTTAAGAGCCCTCTAGATAGGGATGATGCAACCAATAAAACATATGTTGACGATGTAGCTGACAAGATCATACATTTAAGTAATTCCTACGTTAATGAAAAAATCCAGTTAGTCAGCAACAATCTAACTGAGCAAATACATAAGGAAAGTGCTGTACTGCAAGGAGAATTAAAGGAGTTATACAACATAATCAATATAACAAGTGAAAAAGATAAAAACACTAGTCAATTGTATACGAATGAAACAATTACGAATCTGCAAGAGCGATTGAAGAGAGCAGCCGAATTATATGCAAATGAAGCAATTGTTGACGTTAATGAGAAGTTGATGAAATATATAGATCTAAATATACAAGAAATGAAAGACACTTTAAAGGCGTTAATTAATGTAGAATCTCTGACAATTTCAAAATGAATAAAACACAAGTAGTTAATGAGCTTCATAAACCAGCCAGAAAAAATTTCATAAGAAGACGTGTTATAATTAAGGGAATAGATGATCTATGGCAAGCCGACTTAGTTGAAATGGGTGCTTATACTACAAGCAATAATGGACATAATTTTTTATTAACTGTAATAGATGGGTTTTCTAAATATGCGTGGGCAATTCCTAATAAAAGAAAGACTGGTGTCGAAGTTACTCAAGCTATGAAATCCATACTAAAAGAAGGTCGGAGTCCCACAAATTTACAAACTGATGATGGAAAAGAGTTTTTCAATAGCTCATTTCAAAACTTAATGAAAAACTCCCGCATTAATCATTTTTCTACATACAGCCCTTTAAAAGCATCTATAGTTGAACGATTTAATCGAACATTAAAAAGCATGATGTGGAAAGAGTTTAGTATGCAGGGCTCATACCGATGGATAGATATGGTTAAGAAATTACTCGTAAAATATAACTCAAGTAATCATCGAACAATAAAAATGAGACCACGTGATGTAACAAAGCAGAATGAGAAGAAATTGCTATCAACAGTTTACAATCATTTAAAGACGTTTCATTTGCCAAAATTTAAGATGGGAGACTTTGTTCGCATTAGTAAATATAAACATGTATTTGAAAAAGGGTATACACCAAACTGGACTACACAGATCTTCAAGATCGCAAAAATTCAGATAACGAATCCTGTAACATATCTCTTGGAAGATCATGAAGGATCCGCAATAAAGGGTAGTTTTTATGAAATGGAGCTCCAAAAGACGAAGAATCCTGATGTTTACCTCGTAGAAAAAATATTGAAGAGAACCGCAGATAAAGTTTATGTTAAATGGCTCGGATTTTCATCAAAACACAACTCTTGGATTAAGAAAGATAATGTATTATAATATTGTTATACAAATATATATTTTATATTAAAAGTACTTGAGTTCTTATTTTACTACTTTATTTAAAATTTTTAAATCTTAACCTATAAATTTTATTTTTATGCGAGATGAATAAAATGGGATCCAAAATATCCTTCATATTTCGAATTCGCTCTTGAAATCGAAATCTGTCCAACGCAAATGTTTGCCAGGGACCCTTGCGATCGTATATTGGAACGAAATGTATCTTTGGGATGATATTGAATTGAACTACTTTTTCTCCAACTACTTTGGCCTTCTCTTCTTCTTTTTGTAGCAAAAGCAAAACATCTTGAAGGTCCAAACTCCTACAAATATCCTTGAATTCTTTATATGCTGCTGAATCAGATTTAGAAATCTTAAGAAAGAACCTCCCATGCTTTTGATAATCGTTAAACAAAAGTTCGTTCTATCAAAAAAAAAATAATTATAATATATATAAATAAATGAAAAATGATGTTGGCTTTACATTTATAACCTCTTTGATAGCAGGAGTCAATAAATCTCGCTTTTTATATTCAGCAATAAGTTTATTATAATCTGTTAGTTCAATTAAATTGCAAATATTATCCAAAATTATTTTTGTATGAAGATACTCCATAATAATTTTAAAATGACTTAATTTAATGACTTTTATAGCTGCTTATTTAGAAATATTCATTTGATATGTTTGTTTCATTCCTCTCAAATTCACTAATTCCACATCGCTTTTATAATTAGCATCAACTTGTTTCACCATCTCTACTTCACCACTACTTAGAATTCTTTCAGTTTCAAACTCGCGATATTCATAGCATGATATCTTCAATGAGCGAGTTACGTAATTACTGTCATATGTACAACGAATGGTTAGCATAGTTTCGTCATCGAATTCAAGTTTAAAGTGCCTATAAAAGATATCTTTGCTCTCAATAATTCCTGCAATATCCAATTCTTTCTTTAATAGTTCTTGCCTGAAACCTTCGATGGCCTCGTCAATAGACACAAATTTCTTTTTAGGATTATCATTCGTAGTGATCCTTGATGTGGTAGTAGGAATTTGCTCGTCATTACTTTCTTTTGAAGTAGAAACTACATCTTCTTTGGGATTGCTAGCGTTACTGTAAGTCATCAATTTAAAAGATAAGCCAATTTGTATAGTATCGTTATTGGGTAGAGTTAGTGCAAAATCTAAATTGCTACTACTTTGATCCATTAGGTTTACACTTAACGGGATCTGTAAGCTATTGATGTGTAAGATGCATAGTGATAAAAGCAAAAGACTTGTTGAACGTCTAGCCATTTTTAATGTTAATATGTTGACTTGAACTCAAGAACTAAATGAATTTTATGATGTTGATATATTTATAGCATCTCCCTCAATTTTTTTATTTTCCATTTTAATTTTCATAGGATGATTCCAATTCCAATCATCCTCATCACCAAAGCTTTGTAGCTTTATATCTAACTGTGCGATCTTGTGATTCACCAACTAATACAATGTCACCTCCTAAAATCAATATAAGGAGAGATATTTGCTTGATTCTATACCAATTCAATTACCGTAGACTTCTAACTTTACATGCTGCCAGGGCGTAAAATTAAAATCAAAATGAAATGTGGAAGTAATTGGCTCGCCAGATCTCAAGCGTAATATTAGACTCCTGTTTCCATCTTCTGGAGTCATGTATACTTCTAAAACATCATTAGGATCCACACTTACATTAACAATTCTAAAATTGTTCCACCCTCCTTCGCAGACACAAAATTTACTGTCTGCCTTTACTGTTTCAGACCAAAACATCTTTTCTAGACTGACGTTTTTTTATGAAGATACAAGTATTTATAGCATCCATTCAAAATCTCTTAAGAATTGTGACTTTTAAAAGTACTCCACTGACCCCGCGGTTCAGCAGGTAGATTAGGAAATTATTAGACCGCTGGCGACTTGTTAAAGTATTTTTTTTTTGCAGATTCAAATCTCAATCAAGCAAAATTGTTGGACTTTTTTAATTTTAGCTAGAGAATTGGAGGAGGTAAAATGAAACAAAAACATATATTTAATAAAAGTACTTTTATTTATTTATTTATAAATTTAAATAATAGCCAGTGCTAGGTGCTATCTTAGAAAACATTAAATTAAAATAGCTGCCACCTGCTGCTTTTCTTTCAACAAAGAAGCCTCCATCGTTCATTTTCTCAATTGTATGATCAGAAATTTTAGCGTCGAACCTAGGCGGCAAAAAAACATGGTACTTCTCCAGTTCTAAAAGGATCCTGGGTCCATATTTTGTTGTTGTTCTTCTGCAGCTTATGATTTTGAAATTCTGAGACTCTTCCATATCTTTAACAGCGAGTGCAGGCTTAAAATTTGCAGAATTTAACTCCTCCAATACTCCGAAGTCTTCGATGACTGCTTCGTTGATCGGTTGCTGATACATTTTAAATTTTTTTATTATTTCAATCTGCCTTAGAACCTGAATTTTAAGTATAAGAATTTCACTGGTTGACTTCACTATGAATACTAAAAGACTACCTAAGAACGCTTGATATTTATACAAGAACTCAATATTCTGTTTTCCAATTAAATTCGCATCATGTTATTTCATTTAGCTGATAAAGCTGTACTGCGTAATTAAAAACTCAAAACAACAAACTCTTATTTTCAGCACGAGGTCAGGTTCATCTACAAAACCTTATCACCCAACGACCTTAACATTGCCGCCAAATTATTAATTTCAACGCAGTCACCAGCTCGCTTATCAATCACAGCTCGACCAGAAAAACATGTTAAAACTTGCTTGAAAACAAATGATATCATAGAAATAAGAATTTGCAAACGAAATTAAAAATAATCTTCATCTATTTACTCAAAGTGGTGAAATCTTTTATTACGCAATATTCTGTTTTCCAATTAAATTCGCATCATGTTATTTCATTTAGCTGATAAAGCTGTACTTCGTAATTAAAAACTCAAAACAACAAATTCTTATCTTTAGCATGAACCAAGATCCGCAGTTCCCAGGTTATTATTTCATTTAGATGATAAAGCTGTACTTCGTAATTAAAAACTCAAAACAACAAACTCTTATCTTTAGCATGAACCAAGATCCGCAGTTCCCAGGTTATTATTTCATTTAGATGATAAAGCTGTACTTCGTAGTTAAAAACTCAAAACAACAAACTCTTATCTTTAGCATGAACCAAGGTCCGCACTTCCTAGGTTAATCTACAAAGCCTTTTCACCCAAGCCGATACAAAAAGCTCGTTAAACCAAGCCGACAATCCTTATCTCTTTTCCTTATCTCTCAATTGTAGCCTACAAGACCGAATACTCTAAATCCAAGATGGCCGACAATCCTTATCTCTTTTTCCTTATCTCTCAATTGTAGCCTACAAGACCGAATCCTTATCTCCCCCAGAATTGTTATGAGGTTTCTAAATCAATGTGCAAAAATGTGACGTCAGACCCCGATTTTCCTCACCATTTTTGCTGTGCTCATTACTCATTTGATTTAGAAACCTCATATTTATACTACTCGCAACGTAGACCATTCCCCGCGAAGTTGTAAACCCAAGCTTGTGAATTAGGGCTCCAAGAAAAGGTCATAGCCTCACATTTCTCAAAATTGAGGTGTAAGCCATTATGCTCGCACCACTCAAGAAACGTATCTAAGTCCTTTTGAATAAGGGCGGCGTCTCCACCATCCTGAACATAAGAGAAGATCTTCATATCATCAGCGTAGATTAAAACACTAGATTGCGAGATCAGATGGACAATGTCGTCAATGGGAAGAACGAATAGTAGGGAACCGAGATGACTGCCTTGTGGTACACCAGATGAAGCTCTGAAGATTTTAGAGATAGAGCACGAAGCGACACACGGTATGTCCTGTCTCTTAGATAGGAAGAAATCCAGTCAATACAATAAAAGAATGTTTTCCGAAAATTTTGGATTTTTTAATTCTGTCCCTTCTGAGATATTTCAGATTGAAAATCCGAGATTTTCGAAAAACCGCAATATTTGAAGATTCTTTAAAATTAAAGGATATAACCAAAGATTACTCTACTAGATAAACGACTTCGAACAAACTAGTGAACAATTTTTGGTTGCTTTTGTATATTTCGCGCATCGGGTAACCCTGCAGTCAGAATTAAAAATTTGTTTTCCGGGAGAGTTTGTGCATAAGAGACAAGTATACTTTTCTTATGTGTGTTTACAAATGCCAAATGTTTTTCACTCATTAAAAGATCAGAATACATTGACGGTTTGAAAGCTCTTACACACACAAGTAACTAGCTCAGTCACGTGCTTCACATGAATTCTTTTTATTGGTGGTACTTTTTAGTACATTTCTCTCTTCGACAAGATTTGGCGATACTTTTTTGACAGGAGTATGTGATTCTCTCCGGATGAGAACAGAATTTTGACAGGAGTAAGTGATTCTCTCAAATAATTGTGACAGGAATAAATAACTGCACACTACCTGTACTCTTTGCTTGCATATATATTCTTATGACTTTAAAATCTGAATATATTTCGTTTTACTGTGGTGCCAGTGTTACTTTTTCAAGATTAGCTGGATATTTTAAGGAGTCGGTTATCTAGTAGTTAGTAATCTTTGGATATAACAGTAAGGCCTGAACGTTTTTTGGGAAGTAGTATACTACAAAGAAATCACCCAGAAAAAAGTTGAATGTGAGTCTTAGTTATATCTGTAATATTTGTAATTTTAAAAGAGCAGGTTTTAGTTTGAAAACGTTAATATTTACCGATTTTTTTTTGTATTTACAGTTAAGTTGGCCTAAATATATATTAGACAGAAAACATTGTCCATTTTATGGTGTTTAACATGCTTTTTGTTTGAACTGAATATCTTTAAAAACCAAGAAGTTACAGCGTTTAACACAAACCTCTGTAAAATGCAAAATAGGCTGAGGCACCTATCCAAAATGGCGGCTCAAAAAAAACTAAACATCTAAAAAATTAATCAATACCTTTTTTCAACTCTTTAAGTATAGTACAAACTTAGGTAAAAAAATGAACAATAACTAATCATCATTGATCGATTTGATATGGATTGACCCGGAAATGAGAAAAAGACCCAGAAAGCTATTCAATAAAGCTAATAAACCGTCAGCCCATATAAGTCACCGGGAAGAGATGGGATATATCACATCATACTACAGAAGGGAGATTACAAACTATGGAACAAACTCGTCCTTCTCTTAAGAGCGTGTCTAAAGTTCAGTTACACTTCTAAAAACTGGAAAGTGGCAAAGGTAGTATTTCTACCCAAACCAAACAAGACGGACTATAGCACACCTAATGCTTATAGACCAATCAGCCTTACCTCATTCCTACTGAAAAGTCTAGAAAGACTGATAGAATGGGAAGTAAGGAACCAGATAGGCATAAACCAATTACAAGTTGTCAACATGCATATATGAAAGGTAGATCGGTCGATTCCGCTCTACACAGCCTAGTACATCAAGTGGAAAAAGCATTGATGTACAAGGAAGTAGCGGTAGGCTGCTTCATTAACATAGAAGGGACCTTCAACAATGTCAGAATCGATAAGATTCTCAATAGATTGAGGGAAAAGGAGACTGATCACAGTACAAACAAATGGATCAAGTCCCTGCTGGAAGACCGAATCATAATTACAAGTTTCGGTAATAAACAACTGACGGCGAGAGTAAATAGAAGAACTCCACAAGGAGGGATTCTTTAACCTTTCTTATGGCTGATAGTGATTGATGAATTACTTGAAGCCCTATCAGATAACTGATGATAAACTCAAGTAAAATGGAACTCTGGTGCTTCACCAAAAGACATAAATTAAGAAAGATAGTCCCCAGGGCATCGGAAACACTAGATTAACCTTAAAGAATGAGGCCAAATTTCTGGGTGTGCTGATGGACGGGAAACTAAATTGGGCTAAGCACCTACACGAAAAGAAAAAGAAATCGGTAAGAGCTTTCTGAACGTGTAGAAATAGGTAAGGTATGGGAACTATCACCCTATATTATAAAATGACCCATGATAACACGTGGAGCGATAGTCTGATGGAAAGCTATGGAGGTGGGCAGAAACCAGAAGATTTTGAACGAGGCCCAGCGTATGTGCTGCTTAGGCATAACAGGGGCTACTAAGTCAATACCGACAAGGGCCTTGGAGGTCATTATAAATATAACTTCACAGGAATTCTACGTTAAACAAGTAGAACTAAACTCGGCTATACTTTTGCGAATGAATAAACTGTGGGAGGTAAGGGGAATGCAAACACAACATGAGAAGATCGTCCAAGTATGTAACGGAAATACAATCAAGAGATTCTTTCAGGAAGAAGATTGCTAGGACTTCAAAACGGGTAATCCAAATTTGGAGGAAATCTTCAAAACTCAGTTCCCAACAAAAAGTGAATGGATCAACAATAGGTTGATTCAAGAAAACACTTTAGCGATATACACAGACGGCTCAAAATGCGAGCGTGGCTGTGGCTTTGGAATATCGTGCGAGGAACTAAACCTGGATTTATGAGGAGGGGTTAACGACTGCTCTTCGATTCTTCAATGTGAAATCGCAGCGATAGAGACAGGAGCTAAACAGCTAATAGAAAGAGGAATAACATCCTCCAGGAACGCAATATGCACGGATAGCCAGGCATCCATCAAATCTTTAACTAACGCCGCGGTTAAATCCAAAACGATAGAGGAATGTAAACAGACCCTCACGGAACTAGGGAGACAAAACGATGTCACCCTATTATACGTGCCGGGGCACTGTGGCATTTCACGAAATGAAAAAGCAAATGAGCTGCTGCGATGGGGCGCAAATGAGAACACTCCAATAATGCTCAACCTGAGCATAACGATCCATGAAATCACAAAAGAAATCATGGAATGGGTAACGAGGAGGCACAAAGAAAAATGGGAGGGATCCGACACCGCCAGACATACAAAGGCGTTTTGGGGAACTCTCAATGCACATGAATCTGAAAGGATCATTAAGCTTAACAAAGCCAAACTGAAACTTCTTGTTGGCCTTGTGGCAGGACATGCAAGACTAAGAGCTGATGCCATAAAAATAGGAAGGGCAAACACCAGTCTATGCAGGGGATGTGGGGAAGACGAGACCGTATTACACGTTCTCGGCCAATGCCCAGCCCTAACACAAAAAAAAAATATAGAATCTTAGAAACATACTACTCCGAAGATTTAGCAGAAGTTAAGAAATCAGGGTATAATCGAATTATCCAATTCGTTAGGGGATAACTTTACTTTAAGGTACGCTGGCTAGCAGAGGGCGTACAACGGGCCACTAAAGGCCTCAGTGCAAGGAAGACATACATCTTTTCCTCTTCGAAAACCAACCAAATGTAAGCTTTTAATTTTTTGTGTCAGATAAAAACAAAAATATACAGTTGCCACAGTTTGACATCGGTGGGAAAATTCTTTGATAGGAAAAGTGAGCCTTGATTAGTTGTAGGATCAACATTGCTGTGTTTATAACCTCAAAATTAAGTTTAACGATGGCAAGCCCACTTGAAAATACCACATTGTTTGAACAACGTTCTGTGATTCGTTTTTTACTTGCTGAAAGTGAAAAACCAACTACTATTTACTCTAGAATCACTAAAGTGTATGGTGAAAGTTGTATGAACCGTGGAAATTGTTACAAGTGGGTAGAACGTTTCAAAAAAAGGTCGAAACTCAAAAAAAAAAAGTTCAAAACCCAAGCATCAGCAAAGCCAATACTACTCAGATATGCTTTTGAACAAAGTGAAGCCAACTATGAGAGAGAAACGTCATGGATCCTCACACTGCACAACTAACCCGTGAAACCATCAACAAAATAGACTGGGAGTTACTGCCTCATCCTCCTTACAGTCCCGATTTAGCATTATGTGATTTCCATTTGTTTGGTCCATTGAAGGAGGCATTACGTGGAAAGAAGTTCCAGGATAACGAAGATGTCAACAAATTTGTGGGAAGAGATATAGGGCAAGTGGCAGTCTGAGTATTAGAGGTCCAGGTGTGAAAAACGACTCTCATATAGTTTTGGTTCTCACTTGTAGATTTTCGAGGGATAAAATGACGAGACATTGCAATTACTCACTTGTAGAGTTATCTGGTTTTTTCAGCTCTCACTCCAAGGTTTGACAGTATTTAATACAAATTTTTATTTGTTTGTAAAGAAAATGTTATTAATATGCACAAATTGTCATTCTGTGATTAAACCGGAAATTCTATTAAGCAGAAAAATGTTTCTGAGGCAAAGTGAAATACGATCATTACTACATTGGGGCTGTATAGCAGTTATGTCGTTATCTTGTCTGAAAACCGAGTCTAGTCTATTGAAAAACCTCTCGATGAGATGTTTTTTCTTGAATTGGAATAACTAAATAAAACATCTGCCAGACAAAACAAGGATATATAGCATTACTGTAGCAATTGTCACCATAAAACCTATTACAATCTACTGCTGGAATTCAGATGCAGATGACTGGTCCAAAGGGATGTGGACTTTCACCTAAAAATTCTCCTCTAATCTAAACTTTTTGATGATTCAAATTGGGGTCGACATTTAAGTATTCGAAATAGCAAGATATCACCGTACAACGTAATTAAAAACAGACGAAATTTGGAGGATCCGATACTGTTAAAGGCAGATACAATTTTAGAAATACTCAAAAATGTACTAACCTCATTACTCTCACCAGCCTTCACGAAATTACTATATTTTTGTTTGTTCGCCGGGGTTACAGGCTTTGCCTCGTCCTCTTCTTCAGAGCCCGATTCGGTAGATTCTTTCTTTTGTTTTGCAGCTTTCTTAACAGGTATCGCAGTTGGCTTGTCATCATTCGAAGAACTATCCTCACTTGAGTCATCTTTGGCCCCAGCCTTACTGGCAGGAGTTTTTGCTGCTGTTCCAATCTTTTTTGGTGGAGGCTCATCTTCATCACTGTCTGAATCCGAACTTGATCCTTGTTTTCGTTTTAATGAAACAAGAGGCTGTTTTTTCACAACCGGCGCAACGGCTGGGGTTTCATCATCGCTAGAGCTCTCTTCGCTGGATGATTCTTTCTTTTTGGCTGGTGTAGCCTTTGTGACAGATTTTGTAACGGCAGCCTGCTTCGGTTTTTCGTCATCTGAACTGTCTTCGCTTGAGGATTCAGCTTTTTTTCCAGCTGATGCTTTTGTTACCGTTTTTTCAGCGGGCTTTGTTGTTGCTGCCTTCTTAGTATCTTCATCAGAACTATCGTCACTAGAAGACGGGTCTTGCTCCTTTGTAACTAATTGTTTGGCGGATGCTTTTGTTACCACCGCTGGTTTGCTTTTTTCGTCATCGGAACTGCCTTCTTCACTTGAGCTATCCTTTTTCTTTGCAACTAGCTTACCAGTTATCTTTATCTTTATCTTTATCTTTCCTGGAGCTGGCTTTTCGTCCTCCGAACTGTCTTCTTCACTTGAACTTTCTTCTTTCTTTTTCGTTACAAGTTTTGCTGGAGTTTTTACTGTAGTGGTTTGTTTTGCAGGTTTTTTTCCTTCTTCTTCAGAACTGTCTTCACTGGACGATTCCTGTTTTTTTGCTACCAATGGTTTTATTGGTGCGTTTGCAGGTGCTTTTGCTTTATCATCATCTGAACTGTCTTCTTCACTTGAGGAAGCCTTTTTCTGTACAATTGGCTTAGTTGTAAGTTTGCTTATTTTGTTAAAAAACTCCTCATCGCTACTATCGTCAGACGAGTCCTCACTTTCTTGCTTGCATATATATTCTTATGACTTTAAAATCTGAATATATTTCGTTTTACTGTGGTGCCAGTGTTACTTTTTCAAGATTAGCTGGATATTTTAAGGAGTCGGTTATCTAATAGTTAGTAATCTTTGGATATAACAGTAAGGCCTGAAAGTTTTTTGGGAAGTAGTATACTACAAAGAAATCACCCAGAAAAAAGTTGAAGGTGAGTCTTAGTTATATCTGTAATATTTGTAATTTTAAAAGAGCAGGTTTTAGTTTGAAAACGTTAATATTTACCGATTTTTTTTTTGTATTTACAGTTAAGTTGGCCTAAATATATATCAGACAGAAAATATTGTCCATTTTATGGTGTTTAGCATGCTTTTTGTTTGAACTGAATATCTTTAAAAACCAAGAAGTTACAGCGTTTAACACAAACCTCTGTAAAATGCAAAATAGGACGGAACTGAACTGTCTTCTTCACTTGAGGAAGCCTTTTTCTGTACAATTGGCTTAGTTGTAAGTTTGCTTATTTTGTTAAAAAACTCCTCATCGCTACTATCGTCAGACGAGTCCTCACTTTCTTGCTTAGATTTTAAGGATGATTTAGCAGCTGGTGTGTTTTTCTTTGCACTGACGGGCTCCTTGACTTGTTTTTTAGCTGGCGGCGGCTCGTCACTGTCATCTGAAGAATCTTCGCTCTCTTGTGGCGCTTTCTTCCCAGCAGGGGTTGCGACAAAACTATTTTTACCATTAACCTAAGAAACACAACGTGTAGTTCAAAAGTAATTAACCACATTTTTTAAAGACTAATTTCACAATGAAACTTGCATACAATTTCACTAAAACAATCAGTAAGATTCGTGTAAGACTACTTACCAGGGATTTGTTAGCTGGCGTTGATTCGTCCTCGGAACTTTCTTCACTGGAACTTTCTGCCTGCGTGTTAATTGGGGGCAATTTTTTTGGACCCGACTTTTCATAGGATTCTAAAATCTATATCGAAATAATAATGTTTAAATAATTTGTAATCAAATGCGCAAGAAATGTCAATTTCTACCACGTGTTTCCGCCATCTTTACAAGGTATACTTTAAAAATCGGCATATTATCACTAATTTTTACAGCAAAGATTGCTCCTTATATTAAAAAGAACCTTCTGAATTGATAGTCAATGTGAATACGCAATGAAATTGGCATTATCGGCTATTTACAAACTCGGCACGTTGGTGTCATACTCACCACTTTAAACTTTTGTTTGAAAACTTCCGCTAAAACTTTATCTTTTTTAACAATATAATCCAGGCATAACGCGGAAATAAATACATCACTTTTTGATGCCATTTTCACTTTAATAAATAAGGTATTAACCAAGATTCAAGATTCAAGATTATCTTTATTCGACTACATAAGCAATGGTCAAATTCGATACTTAGCTATATACAATACATTTGCTATGAGCTAAAGCGTTTGGCTCAATAAACCTAATAGTAGATGTTTTCATACATACGAGCTAAGACAATTCTTATGTGGTAGAATTTACACAATTCAAGAGATTATACATTTGTACACACTTGCGACCGGTGTATTTAACCATACAAAAGCATGTACAAAAATTATATTACTCGGAAAACCACAAAGGCCTACTTTAGCCTCATAAAATTTTATTTTCCCAAACTAGGAATCTATATATTTGATGATGGTTTTTTTTATTTTTCTGTTTTATTACTTTGGATTCCTATGCACATTCGAAGCAAGCGAAGTTTACTCAACTTCTGTAGTCAGCTGCCTTATTTCGCTAAATAATTCAAATAGTTTAGCATCAAACAGACTCTATTCGGTTCAATTAAAATTAAGAAACCATTATGACGAACTTAATTTATTACTTATTAGTATAATATCTCTTTTAATTCCGTTATCCCTTTTTAATTTTGATGTATATGGCTCCTGTCCCCTTTTACTTCATAGGTATTTCAGGTAGCTTTTAGTGCTTTTTACAATTTTACAAGAAGCTCGAAGGTAACTACGGCTCTCATTCGAAAAAAATGACTTAATTTTTTTAATTGCTGAACACTTTTTCCATGTAGCTCGGAAGGGCCGCGGGTCCAAAGTGAGATAAGATCACTGATATCAATACAATAAATATACCTCCGGTAGCAAAATGCATGCGAAAACAACAGCAATGCATTAGTTTTGCAACTTAACAAACGCGAAATCACATCAACACAAGCGAGCATGCTTTTGGCGGTTTATTTGAAATTAATTTGTTAAAACCCTAACCCTTTCAAATAAAAACAGTAACAATTAATAATATTAGTAATGGTAAAAGCAGTAATAAATGAAAAAGGTAAGGGAAGGGAAAATAATAATAATATCAAGGGACCCGGCGACTTGTGTGCCTAGGAGCTGCAGGAAGGGTAAATCCTCCGCTGATGTGCGTTCAGAAGATTGGCAAATGAAAATTTTTTGTTTATGCTTTTGCTTTTAAATTATATTGCATTCCAAATATAAATAGCGTTTTAGCGTTCTTCTTCTTTTAAAAAAGAATGGAATGCTAGAAGTATCCAGTTCCGATAAAAACCAAATGCGAGATGAACAAAGTACCAGTGCGCACCACAATTTTCCGAACGAATAATCCGTAAAAATTATAAGTTCTCTTGCTTTTTCGTTTGTGGTTGGGCTGGATTCTCTGCATACGATTATTCCTACTACTACCTTCAATTATTCTCCCTAGTCTCACATATTTATTTAACAATGTTATAGTTAGATAAATATTTCCTGTGATATGGAAGATTTAAAAAATTGCGCCTACCCCTAAAAAGTCTACAAATACTGTGGAATATCGCCCGATATCTAGCCTAGTGTTTCTTTCAAAAGCTTTTGAAAAAGTACTTCATACGCAGATTGTACACAATCTAGAAAGCACCAACATTTTGTCAAATTTTCAATCAGGCTTCCGAACTAAGCACAGCTATACCACGCCCTTGTTCAAAATTGCTGACAAGATAAGAATTTCCTTTGACAAAGATGAATTTACAGCATTGGTTCTGCTTGACTTCTCGAAGGCCTTTGGCAAATTTGATCCAGGTGTTTTTTAAACATGTTCACTTATTTCGGCAAAACTCGAGAATAAGTTGGACCATAAGAGATGCAACATGCTACCGCCATTGTATTATATCCGTGATTTAAACATTAAATGTTTGAAGTAATGGGGTCAAAAACTACGTCAATATTGGTATATCCGAGAACTCTCTAGACCAACGTTTAACAAAGCCCAGGACTAAACTACCTCTAGACACGATATAGTTGATATGCAGAGTAAAGTCAAGTTTCCTATCAAGTTTTACCCCAAGGTCGGTTACGTACAGAACGCAACGTAGACCATTCCCCGCGAAGTTGTAAACCCAAGCTTGTGAATTAGGGCTCCAAGAAAAGGTCATAGCCTCACATTTCTCATAATTGAGGTGTAAGCCATTATGCTCGCACCACTCAAGAAACGTATCTAAGTCCTTTTGAATAAGGGCGGCGTCTCCACCATCCTGAACATAAGAGAAGATTTTCATATCATCAGCGTAGATTAAAACACTAGATTGCGAGATCAGATGGACAATGTCGTCAATGGGAAGAACGAATAGTAGGGAACCGAGATGACTGCCTTGTGGTACACCAGATGAAGCTCTGAAGATTTTAGAGATAGAGCCACGAAGCGACACACGGTATGTCCTGTCTCTTAGATAGGAAGAAATCCAGTCAATACAATAAAAGAATGTTGTTTTGGATTTTTTAATTCTGTCCCTTCTGAGATATTTCAGATTGAAAATCCGCGATTTTCGAAAAACCGCAATATTTGAAGATTCTTTAAAATTAAAGGATATAACCAAAGATTACTCTACTAGATAAACGACTTCGAACAAACTAGTGAACAATTTTTGGTTGCATTTGTATATTTCGCGCATCGGGTAACCCTGCAGTCAGAATTAAAAATTTGTTTTCCGGGAGAGTTTGTGCATAAGAGACAAGTATACTTTTCTTATGTGTGTTTACAAATGCCAAATGTTTTTCACTCATTAAAAGATCAGAATACATTGACGGTTTGAAAGCTCTTACACACACAAGTAACTAGCTCAGTCACGTGCTTCACATGAATTCTTTTTATTGGTGGTACTTTTTAGTACATTTCTCTCTTCGACAAGATTTGGCGATACTTTTTTGACAGGAGTATGTGATTCTCTCCGGATGAGAACAGAATTTTGACAGGAGTAAGTGATTCTCTCAAATAATTGTGACAGGAATAAATGACTGCACACTACCTGTACTCTTTGCTTGCATATATATTCTTATGACTTTAAAATCTGAATATATTTCGTTTTACTGTGGTGCCAGTGTTACTTTTTCAAGATTAGCTGGATATTTTAAGGAGTCGGTTATCTAGTAGTTAGTAATCTTTGGATATAACAGTAAGGCCTGAAAGTTTTTTGGGAAGTTGTATACTACAAAGAAATCACCCAGAAAAAAGTTGAAGGTGAGTCTTAGTTATATCTGTAATATTTGTAATTTTAAAAGAGCAGGTTTTAGTTTGAAAACGTTAATATTTACCGATTTTTTTTTGTATTTACAGTTAAGTTGGCCTAAATATATATTAGACAGAAAATATTGTCCATTTTATGGTGTTTAACATGCTTTTTGTTTGAACTGAATATCTTTAAAAACCAAGAAGTTACAGCGTTTAACACAAACCTCTGTAAAATGCAAAATAGGCTGAGGCACCTATCCAAAATGGCGGCTCAAAAAAAACTAAACATCGAAAAAATTAATCAATACCTTTTTTCAACTCTCTAAGTATAGTACAAACTTAGGTAAAAAAATGAACAATAACTAATCATCATTGATCGATTTGATATGGATTGACCCGGAAATGAGAAAAAGACCCAGAAAGCTATTCAATAAAGCTAATAAACCGTCAGCCCATATAAGTCACCGGGAAGAGATGGGATATATCACATCATACTACAGAAGGGAGATTACAAACTATGGAACAAACTCGTCCTTCTCTTAAGAGCGTGTCTAAAGTTCAGTTACACTCCTAAAAACTGGAAAGTGGCAAAGGTAGTATTTCTACCCAAACCAAACAAGACGGACTATAGCACACCTAATGCTTATAGACCAATCAGCCTTACCTCATTCCTACTGAAAAGTCTAGAAAGACTGATAGAATGGGAAGTAAGGAACCAGATAGGCATAAACCAATTACAAGTTGTCAACATGCATATATGAAAGGTAGATCGGTCGATTCCGCTCTACACAGCCTAGTACATCAAGTGGAAAAAGCATTGATGTACAAGGAAGTAGCGGTAGGCTGCTTCATTAACATAGAAGGGACCTTCAACAATGTCAGAATCGATAAGATTCTCAATAAATTGAGGGAAAAGGAGACTGATCACAGTACAAACAAATGGATCAAGTCCCTGCTGGAAGACCGAATCATAATTACAAGTTTCGGTAATAAACAACTGACGGCGAGAGTAAATAGAAGAACTCCACAAGGAGGGATTCTTTAACCTTTCTTATGGCTGATAGTGATTGATGAATTACTTGAAGCCCTATCAGATAACTGATGATAAACTCAAGTAAAATGGAACTCTGGTGCTTCACCAAAAGACATAAATTAAGAAAGATAGTCCCCAGGGCATCGGAAACACTAGATTAACCTTAAAGAATGAGGCCAAATTTCTGGGTGTGCTGATGGACGGGAAACTAAATTGGGCTAAGCACCTACACGAAAAGAAAAAGAAATCGGTAAGAGCTTTCTGAACGTGTAGAAATAGGTAAGGTATGGGAACTATCACCCTATATTATAAAATGACCCATGATAACACGTGGAGCGATAGTCTGATGGAAAGCTATGGAGGTGGGCAGAAACCAGAAGATTTTGAACGAGGCCCAGCGTATGTGCTGCTTAGGCATAACAGGGGCTACTAAGTCAATACCGACAAGGGCCTTGGAGGTCATTATAAATATAACTTCACAGGAATTCTACGTTAAACAAGTAGAACTAAACTCGGCTATACTTTTGCGAATGAATAAACTGTGGGAGGTAAGGGGAATGCAAACACAACATGAGAAGATCGTCCAAGTATGTAACGGAAATACAATCAAGAGATTCTTTCAGGAAGAAGATTGCTAGGACTTCAAAACGGGTAATCCAAATTTGGAGGAAATCTTCAAAACTCAGTTCCCAACAAAAAGTGAATGGATCAACAATAGGTTGATTCAAGAAAACACTTTAGCGATATACACAGACGGCTCAAAATGCGAGCGTGGCTGTGGCTTTGGAATATCGTGCGAGGAACTAAACCTGGATTTATGAGGAGGGGTTAACGACTCCTCTTCGATTCTTCAATGTGAAATCGCAGCGATAGAGACAGGAGCTAAACAGCTAATAGAAAGAGGAATAACATCCTCCAGGAACGCAATATGCACGGATAGCCAGGCATCCATCAAATCTTTAACTAACGCCGCGGTTAAATCCAAAACGATAGAGGAATGTAAACAGACCCTCACGGAACTAGGGAGACAAAACGATGTCACCCCATTATACGTGCCGCGGCACTGTGGCATATCACGAAATGAAAAAGCAAATGAGCTGCTGCGATGGGGCGCAAATGAGAACACTCCAATAATGCTCAACCTGAGCATAACGATCCATGAAATCACAAAAGAAATCATGGAATCGGTAACGAGGAGGCACAAAGAAAAATGGGAGGGATCCGACACCGCCAGACATACAAAGGCGTTTTGGGGAACTCTTAATGCACATGAATCTGAAAAGATCATTAAGCTTAACAAAGCCAAACTGAAACTTCTTGTTGGCCTTGTGACAGGACATGCAAGACTAAGAGCTGATGCCATAAAAATAGGAAGGGCAAACACCAGTCTATGCAGGGGATGTGGGGAAGACGAGACCGTATTACACGTTCCCGGCCAATGCCCAGCCCTAACGCAAAAAAAAATATAGAATCTTAGAAACATACTACTCCGAAGATTTAGCAGAAGTTAAGAAATCAGGGTATAATCGAATTATCCAATTCGTTAGGGGATAACTTTACTTTAAGGTACGCTGGCTAGCAGAGGGCGTACAACGGGCCACTAAAGGCCTCAGTGCAGGAAGACATACATCTTTTCCTCTTCGAAAACCAACCAAATGTAAGCTTTTAATTTTTTGTGTCAGATAAAAACAAAAATATACAGTTGCCACAGTTTGACATCGGTGGGAAAATTCTTTGATAGGAAAAGTGAGCCTTGATTAGTTGTTGGATCAACATTGCTGTGTTTATAACCTCAAAATTAAGTTTAACGATGGCAAGCCCACTTGAAAATACCACATTGTTTGAACAACGTTCTGTGATTCGTTTTTTACTTGCTGAAAGTGAAAAACCAACTACTATTTACTCTAGAATCACTAAAGTGTATGGTGAAAGTTGAATGAAACGTGGAAATTGTTACAAGTGGGTAGAACGTTTCAAAAAAAGGTCGAAACTCAAAAAAAAAAAAAGTTGAAAACCCAAGCATCAGCAAAGCCAATACTACTCAGATATGCTTTTGAACAAAGTGAAGCCAACTATGAGAGAGAAACGTCATGGATCCTCACACTGCACAACTAACCCGTGAAACCATCAACAAAATAGACTGGGAGTTACTGCCTCATCCTCCTTACAGTCCCGATTTAGCATTATGTGATTTCCATTTGTTTGGTCCATTGAAGGAGGCATTACGTGGAAAGAAGTTCCAGGATAACGAAGATGTCAACAAATTTGTGGGAAGAGATGTAGGGCAAGTGGCAGTCTGAGTATTAGAGGTCCAGGTGTGAAAAACGACTCTCATATAGTTTTGTTTCTCACTTGTAGATTTTCGAGGGATAAAATGACGAGACATTGCAATTACTCACTTGTAGAGTTATCTGGTTTTTTCAGCTCTCACTCCAAGGTTTGACAGTATTTAATACAAATTTTTATTTGTTTGTAAAGAAAATGTTATTAATATGCACAAATTGTCGTTCTGTGATTAAACCGGAAATTCTATTAAGCAGAAAAATGTTTCTGAGGCAAAGTGAAATACGATCATTACTACATTGGGGCTGTATAGCAGTTATGTCGTTATCTTGTCTGAAAACCGAGTCTAGTCTATTGAAAAACCTCTCGATGAGATGTTTCTTGAATTGGAATAACTAAATAAAACATCTGCCAGACAAAACAAGGATATATAGCATTACTGTAGCAATTGTCACCATAAAACCTATTACAATCTACTGCTGGAATTCAGATGCAGCCAAAGGGATGTGGACTTTCACCTAAAAATTCTCCTCTAATCTAAACTTTTTGATGATTCAAATTGGGGTCGACATTTAAGTATTCGAAATAGCAAGATATCACCGTACAACGTAATTAAAAACAGACGAAATTTGGAGGATCCGATACTGTTAAAGGCAGATACAATTTTAGAAATACTCAAAAATGTACTAACCTCATTACTCTCACCAGCCTTCACGAAATTACTATATTTTTGTTTGTTCGCCGGGGTTACAGGCTTTGCCTCGTCCTCTTCTTCAGAGCCCGATTCGGTAGATTCTTTCTTTTGTTTTGCAGCTTTCTTAACAGGTATCGCAGTTGGCTTGTCATCATCCGAAGAACTATCCTCACTTGAGTCATCTTTGGCCCCAGCCTTACTGGCAGGAGTTTTTGCTGCTGTTCCAATCTTTTTTGGTGGAGGCTCATCTTCATCACTGTCTGAATCCGAACTTGATCCTTGTTTTCGTTTTAATGAAACAAGAGGCTGTTTTTTCACAACCGGCGTAACGGCTGGGGTTTCATCATCGCTAGAGCTCTCTTCGCTGGATGATTCTTTCTTTTTGGCTGGTGTAGCCTTTGTGACAGATTTTGTAACGGCAGCCTGCTTCGGTTTTTCGTCATCTGAACTGTCTTCGCTTGAGGATTCAGCTTTTTTTCCAGCTGATGCTTTTGTTACCGTTTTTTCAGCGGGCTTTGTTGTTGCTGCCTTCTTAGTATCTTCATAAGAACTATCGTCACTAGAAGACGGGTCTTGTTTCTTTGTAACTAATTGTTTGGCGGATGCTTTTGTTACCACCGCTGGTTTGCTTTTTTCGTCATCGGAACTGTCTTCTTCACTTGAGCTATCCTTTTTCTTTGCAACTAGCTTACCAGTTATCTTTATCTTTATCTTTATCTTTCCTGGAGCTGGCTTTTCGTCCTCCGAACTGTCTTCTTCACTTGAACTTTCTTCTTTCTTTTTCGTTACAAGTTTTGCTGGAGTTTTTACTGTAGTGGTTTGTTTTGCAGGTTTTTTTCCTTCTTCTTCAGAACTGTCTTCACTGGACGATTCCTGTTTTTTTGCTACCAATGGTTTTATTGGTGCGTTTGCAGGTGCTTTTGCTTTATCATCATCTGAACTGTCTTCTTCACTTGAGGAAGCCTTTTTCTGTACAATTGGCTTAGTTGTAAGTTTGCTTATTTTGTTAAAAAACTCCTCATCGCTACTATCGTCAGACGAGTCCTCACTTTCTTGCTTAGATTTTAAGGATGATTTAGCAGCTGGTGTGTTTTTCTTTGCACTGACGGGCTCCTTGGCTTGTTTTTTAGCTGGCGGCGGCTCGTCACTGTCATTTGAAGAATCTTCGCTCTCTTGTGGCGCTTTCTTCCCAGCATGGGTTGCGACAAAACTATTTTTACCATTAACCTAAAAAACACAACGTGTAGTTCAAAAGTAATTAACCACATTTTTTAAAGACTAATTTCACAATGAAACTTGCATACAATTTCACTAAAACAATCAGTAAGATTCGTGTAAGACTACTTACCAGGGATTTGTTAGCTGGCGTTGATTCGTCCTCGGAACTTTCTTCACTGGAACTTTCTGCCTGCGTGTTAATTGGGGGCAATTTTTTTGGACCCGACTTTTCATAGGATTCTAAAATCTATATCGAAATAATAATGTTCAAATAATTTGTAATCAAATGCGCAAGAAATGTCAATTTCTACCACGTGTTTACGCCATCTTTACAAGGTATACTTTAAAAATCGGCATATTATCACTAATTTTTACAGCAAAGATTTCTCCTTATATTAAAAAGAACCTTCTGAATTGATAGTCAATGTGAATACGCAATGAAATTGGCATTATCGGCTATTTACAAACTCGGCACGTTGGTGTCATACTCACCACTTTAAACTTTTGTTTGAAAACTTCCGCTAAAACTTTATCTTTTTTAACAATATAATCCAGGCATAACGCGGAAATAAATACATCACTTTTTGATGCCATTTTCACTTTAATAAATAAGGTATTAACCAAGATTCAAGATTCAAGATTATCTTTATTCGACTACATAAGCAATGGTCAAATTCGATACTTAGCTATATACAATACATTTGCTATGAGCTAAAACGTTTGGCTCAATAAACCTAATAGTAGATGTTTTCATACATACGAGCTAAGACAATTCTTATGTGGTAGAATTTACACAATTCAAGAGATTATACATTTGTACACACTTGCGACCGGTGTATTTAACCATACAAAAGCATGTACAAAAATTATATTACTCGGAAAAACACAAAGGCCTACTTTAGCCTCATAAAATTTTATTTTCCGAAACTAGGAATCTATATATTTGATGATGGTTTTTTTTTATTTTTCTGTTTTATTACTTTGGATTCCTATGCACATTCGAAGCAAGCGAAGTTTACTCAACTTCTGTAGTCAGCTGCCTTATTTCGCTAAATAATTCAAATAGTTTAGCATCAAACAGACTCTATTCGGTTCAATTAAAATTAAGAAACCATTATGACGAACTTAATTTATTACTTATTAGTATAATATCTCTTTTAATTCCGTTATCCCTTTTTAATTTTGATGTATATGGCTCCTGTCCCCTTTTACTTCATAGGTATTTTAGTGCTTTTTACAATTTTACAAGAAGCTCGAAGGTAACTACGGCTCTCATTCGAAAAAAATGACTTAATTTTTTTAATTGCTGAACACTTTTTCCATGTAGCTCGGAAGGGCCGCGGGTCCAAAGTGAGATAAGATCACTGATATCAATACAATAAATATACCTCCGGTAGCAAAATGCATGCGAAAACAACAGCAATGCATTAGTTTTGCAACTTAACAAACGCGAAATCACATCAACACAAGCGAGCATGCTTTTGGCGGTTTATTTGAAATTAATTTGTTAAAACCCTAACCCTTTTAAATAAAAACAGTAACAATTAATAATATTAGTAATGGTAAAAGCAGTAATAAATGAAAAAGGTAAGGGAAGGGAAAATAATAATAATATCAAGGGACCCGGCGACTTGTGTGCCTAGGAGCTGCAGGAAGGGTAAATCCTCCGCTGATGTGCGTTCAGAAGATTGGCAAATGAAAATTTTTTGTTTATGCTTTTGCTTTTAAATTATATTGCATTCCAAATATAAATAGCGTTTTAGCGTTCTTCTTCTTTTAAAAAAGAATGGAATGCTAGAAGTATCCAGTTCCGATAAAAACCAAATGCGAGATGAACAAAGTACCAGTGCGCACCACAATTTTCCGAACGAATAATCCGTAAAAATTATAAGTTCTCTTGCTTTTTCGTTTGTGGTTGGGCTGGATTCTCTGCATACGATTATTCCTACTACTACTTTCAATTATTCTCCCTAGTCTCACATATTTATTTAACAATGTTATGGTTAGATAAATATTTCCTGTGATATGGAAGATTTAAAAAATTGCGCCTACCCCTAAAAAGTCTACAAATACTGTGGAATATCGCCCGATATCTAGCCTAGTGTTTCTTTCAAAAGCTTTTGAAAAAGTACTTCATACGCAGATTGTACACAATCTAGAAAGCACCAACCTTTTGTCAAATTTTCAATCAGGCTTCCGAACTAAGCACAGCTATACCACGCCCTTGTTCAAAATTGCTGACAAGATAAGAATTTCCTTTGAATCGTAAAATAATCGTGAGATATTGAATAATTTTTAAATTTGTCTATGGAATCTCCCTCCCCAACATATTCACTCTTGGATCAAGCGGGTAATATTCTATATAATAAAAACTTAGCCACGTAAATCGCCCCATGCATTACGAAGTTATGCCCGATCAAACATAAGAAAACTTAAAAAAAAAAATTCAAAAATACGAGTTAAATTGAGAACCTTCTCTTTTCCTAAAATTCGTTTTAAAACGTAGCTATAGGCTTTAAAAAATTTTATTCACTATAAATTACTTTCATTCACTTGCGTTTACTATTTCAAGTTATAAAAAAAAAAAGATTGGTTATAATTATTAAAAACTTCCTTAAACAAATATGGGATAATTTCCGGTAATTAATATTCGAATTCTTCTTCCATTTTATTTACTATAAATAAAGTTTTGCTTTCCTATTGCGTTTGTG
Organism: Leptarthrus brevirostris; assembly: GCA_964036015.1. Classification (NCBI taxonomy): domain Eukaryota; kingdom Metazoa; phylum Arthropoda; class Insecta; order Diptera; family Asilidae; genus Leptarthrus; species Leptarthrus brevirostris. The sequence goes on along the minus strand of OZ038376.1, from coordinate 10,177,180 downwards.
ACTCGAGGTCCTTCTAATAATTTAAGTTGATAAGTAATAAATGCAAGTAAATGTGAATAGACGTAGAATAATTAATAAGTAGTTCGAATTATTTTTGAGGAATTGTAAATTAATCGTGAGATATTGAATAATTTTTAAATTTGTCTATGGAATCTCCCTCCCCCAACATATTCACTCTAGGATCAAGCGGGTAATACTCAATATAAGAAAAAATTAGTCACGTAAATCAAACATAAGATAACTTTAAAAAAAGTTCAAAAATACGAGTTAAATTGAGAACCTCCAAAAGAATTCCAATAAGTGAAAGTGTGCTTCCTATTTTTTCACATCGAAAGGTCAAAAGTCAAAACACGACTGCGATTTTAAATTTACAAAGCCTACTTTGATCTAAAAAATTTTTCGTAGTTGAATTAGCAAAAAACAAATTTAAACGCTTACTGGGGAAAAGGAACAACCTGTTGGGTAAAATTGTTCTTCTGTTTCTAAAAACTCGCAACCTTCCTTGAAAAAGCTTTTATGAGTCCTAAGGATATTACACTCACGATGCATAAATTTATGTAACAAAAAGTGGAAAAAATTTTTGAGTTGCATGCAATCCTTGTTTACTAGAGTAGTACTGGCCAAATTTATGCACGCGGTCGAGAGAGCTTTTCAATTCATGTACGCCCTTGCTTCATTTGTTTTTTTTTTTTTTAATTATAAAAGCTACGTTTCAAGCTAGTGCAAATTACATCCGTTTATAAACATCTGCACGTTTTAAAGTTAATAAAAAATATGAATTTTTTAAAGCATTGCACACATTAAAGATTATGAATTAGGCCAGCACTGCACTAGGTTAATAAAAATCAGGGTAACATTTAAATAAGATCCTGGGTCTAGATACATCTGTTCGCCATTACTCTATAGTTTAATTTAATTTTAAATAAAAATCTTATATAACATAAAATAAAATTATTAAGATTTACCTTTTTTAAAACTTTAGCTATAACATATCTAATCTTTGGTTGCTCCATTTTTGTAATTTGTACAAGTAATTTTCAATGAAACTCTTATGCACGTCCAACCTCTTCCAGTGTCGGATAAGAAAGAAAGAAATGAAATGCTTCTTTTGTTAAAGTCGCTTAAAAATTTTTTCCATCACAGTTGGCCACTGATACATTTTTGAAATTATTGTTAATGCTGCATTGAATTTAAGTGTATTAATTTATTAAAGCCTTTTCTGAGATTATGTTAAGCCTTAGTCTGAATTGAATACCGATAAAATTAGCCTTTTATGAGGTTTTAGTTAAAAAAATTATTATAATATATATTATAATGACACGCTGAAAATTTTTTACCTGGGATGCAAACCAATTCAAAAAAAAGTTTCAACTTTTCAGTTGATTTAAAAAAATATTATTCCCACCTTTCATCTTTAAGCTTGTTGTAACCCGTAATGCCGCCGTGCTTTCGCCGCGCGAGAAGAGCGACACCGGGGGAAGCTGGGATATGTTTTTAATAATTAAAAAACGAATCAATCGTATAATTTGTTAAAATCTTTTATTGTAGACTTTGTAATTTATTTTATAAATCGGGATCACACCGTGTAGTTTAGACAAATAAAACACATACTTTTCAAACTTAAACGCTTTTTAAACAAACTTAAACGCGAACACGACGTTACTTCCACGACGGAATATCCCAGACTTCGACGAGCTTAGATAAGACATGTGTCTGAACGTAGAATAAAATGAATAAAAGATAAGACATGTGCCTTATGAAATCTGATGCTCGCACTTCAGAAAATGTGCGATAAGAGCATTTGAGTTAATTTAAAATGAAATTATTGTTTAGACATTGGAAATTTATGAGGGTCAGCAAGTTAAATGTTTGGTCGTAAGTGACAATTTATGAAGGTAAGTAACGTGAGCAAATGCACATGCGTGGGAATTTAAATAGTTGCATGTGTCCGTTTAGGATCGGCACTTTGTGTGGTAAGTAATATGAGTCGGCGCATGTGCAATCTATTATGGGGTAAGTATTACAGAAATTAAATGTAGTGATTTTGTTATCACAACATCCCTTCCCCCTTATTAAAAGAAAATTCATCTCCTTGAAAAGGTGGGGATTTTCTTTCAAACCAAATGACAAGATGTGTCTCTAGCTTGGGGCTATATACGTATGTATAGAAATTTATTATATAGTGGGTTTCCCTTGTTTTAATTAAGTATTTTTTTTGTGTCGTTTTTCGCAGTTTCCTTAAGTTTGTTTGTACAAGTTTGATTTAACAATTTTAATAAGTATATGTGCTAATATTACTTTTTACTTAAGGTATATTATTATATTCAAAGGCTATACTTGACATGGTATTTTACCTTTTTTTTTTATTTATATATATATTTATTTACTTTGTTTTCACTATAAAATTATTATTCTTATTTTTCTAAGTAATTTGGTAATTTTATTTATTCGAAAAAAAATTCTTAATTAGAAGTAGCATGATTATCTGCATACATATAAAATGGAAATGCTAAAAAATTTATATATATATAATTTTTTTTTTTTTATTGTGTTTTTTTTTTGTGTACCTACAATGCAATATATCGAATTTTAATGTATGTTTAAATATACAATTGTGTTTGATATATATAATTTGGTTGTACCAGGGGTACATTACATTATACTTTTATATAGTAGTGTACATATAATTTATATTTAATTTATTATGCTCGTGTTAATTGAATTTGGTGTTCTTGGTCGGGTTCATCTGAGTCAACAATATCTTTATTAGATTTAGTTTTATTTTGACTATAGCAAAATATCCATTTGGGATATGTAATATAAAATATTATTAGCAGGATTAAAAATAACAAGAAATAACCGAGAGTGTAATGATGCACGGTATGCGAATCAATGGGTTCGAGGAATTCTTCCTCTTTTTCCTTCATGCTCGTTATCCGCTCAGATAATTTCGTGAGTTCGTTTGGCATAGAATATTTGATCAAACCGACCTTACTAATGGTATGGTGCTTGAAATTCGTAGTATTGTTAAAAAAAACTTTCAACATTTAAAGTTGGTGCTAGGAAAGATTTTAATTCAGTTACATTCGCGTTATATGCTCTTACGGTTAAGTATTTTGTTTTTAAATAACAATTCTCCCTAATTTCCATTATTCCTGTTCCGCTCAAAATTAGTGGAGTAATAATTTGTTTACATATAACGTCGGCTGTTAGATTTATTCTAGTTGAGTACAGCCATTTATTAGTTTGAGACAATTGTATCCAAAAGTTTGATTTGAAGGTTAACCTCGCATATTGAATTATCTTCATTTACATTAAAAGTAGGGTGATTTATTGTTATTCAATGAAGGGTTTTATATTATTGTTATGAACGATTTTTGTTTTATTTCCTATTTTTATTTTGGTAGTTTCTTTAGAAATCAGCCGGATGACCTCATAGGGTCCTTCCCAAAGAGAAGAGAATTTATCTTTTCGTACGTGCCTTTTTAAAAGAACCTTTTCCCCTAGGTTAAGTTGTTTCTCTCTTTTATTCTCATCATAATAAACCTTAGATTTTTGTTTATGTCGAATTATATTTTCCTTTGCCAATTGATAGCTGTGTTGTAAACGGGCTTTGAGCTCGTTAGCATAGTTATCGTAGTTATAGATTGTTTGTGGAGATTGTTTTAAGGAAGAAGGTATTTTCGGTGTGTAACCATAGAGAAGTTCATAAGGACAATAATTCGTACTGCTGTGGGGAGTAGTATTATATACAAACATTGCATATGGGATCCACTCGTCCCATGTTTGAGAGTCCTTGTTGACGTAGTGTCGAAGATATTCCGCTAGAGTGCGGTGACTTCTCTCTAAAGCTCCGTTTGTTTGGGGGTGATAAGGTGTCGTTTGTATTTTCTTTATTTTCAGAAGCTTACATACTTCTGTAAACATGACACTTAGGAAATTAGTACCCTGATCTGTGAGTAGCGATTCGGGAATACCGTGTCTACACACGATATTTTTGAAGAATTCTTCCGCCACAGTGTGAGCCTCAGCATTAGGTATAGGGACAGCTTCCGAGAATTTAGTCAAGTCATCTTGGAAAGTGAGTAGATATTTATGTCCTCTATAGCTAACTGGAAGTGGACCCACAATATCTAGAGCAACCTTTTCAAAGGGTTGAGAACTTGTAGTGGTTATTTTCATAGGTATGTGGTTGAGTCGACTTAGTTTATTCTTTTGACACGACTCACATTTTCGAACAAAATTTTTTATATCTTTCAGCATGTTAGGCCAATAATAAGACATTTTTATACGTTTGACGGTTCTATTGAATCCTTGGTGACCACCTAGTGGCGAATTATGGTACTCCTTAATGAGTTGCTGAATATCATCAGGATCAGTTAAGTGCATCCTTGAATTTCGATGAAGAAATATCGTAGTTTCAGGTTTTAATTTTAATTCATTTAAAATATTTTTGAATTCTAATAATACTTGATTGTCACAAATAGGCATTGATATATGGCAATCTGTGATTTGTTCTTTTTCACATAAATTCAGAAATTGTCGTAGCGAAGTTTTCATACTTTCCCTATCTTTCTTAGATCTTATAGGAATAGGTATCTTAGCTATGTAGTAAAATTCGTTATTTAATTCAATTGAAAATTTATTGTTCATTTCTATATCATTATAGTTAGGAAGAATCTCTCTTAATTTGAGTTCTTCATGTGTTTCCGTTAAAGGAAACAAAAAGTATTTGTGTTTAAGTTTTTGTGTTAGAATGGATTCATTACTTTCTATTACTTTAGTTGCCTTAGTACTTATTTCTGTACTTTTATCAATGGTGTTATTGTTTTCAGTTTTTTGACTGGCTGAGATTTCAGGTTTTTTAGTTTGGCTTCGAGTCAGAACTTGTATATTTTCTCATTAGGCTCCTGGGTTTTTATCCTACTTAACGCATCGGCATTAGCGTTATATTTACCGGGTTTATATTTTATAGTGTAGTCGTATTCTTCTAATAATATTCTCCATCGCATCAATCTTGAGGATGGTTCTTTCAAATTTATTAGCCATTGCAGAGGCTTATGATCAGTGACTATTGTAAAAAATTTTCCATAAACGTAAGGGCAAAACTGTTTAACTGCATAAACTATGGCTAGTAGTTCTTTCTCCGTAGTTGAATACCTCGTCTCGGCCGGATTAAGAGTTCGACTAGCGTAGCAAATTGGGCGATCATTACCTATCTCGCCTTGAGACAATACGGCTCCTAAGGCCAGATCACTTGCATCTGTGGTAATGATAAATTCTTTATTAAAATCGGGGTATGCTAACACAGGTGCTTGGATAAGTCGTTCTTTTAACGAGACAAATGCTTCTTCGCAAAAAGCATACCATTTAAATTGTTCATTTTTCTTAAGCAGTTTCGTTAAAGGTTTGGCAATTTTAGAGAAGTCAGATATGAAACGTCTGTAGTAACCTACAAATCCGAGAAAAGCTTTTACATCCTTTTCCTTTTTTGGTTTAGCATAAGTTTTTACAACATTTATTTTCGAAGGATCTGGTTTCAAACCATCTTCAGAAATGATATGACCCAAGTATGCAAGTTCCCTTTTAAAAAAATGACACTTGTCGGGTTGGAGCTTGAGATTATGTTTCCTCAATTTATCTAGAACATGTACCAGCTTATTATTGTGATCCTTTAGATCATAGCCGTATATTACAATATCGTCTATATAGATGAAACATTCCACCCCTTGTATACCGATAAGGGCATTGTTCATGAGCCTTTGGAACGTTGTGGGTGCGTTTTTCAATCCAAATGGCATTCTGTTGTACTCATAATGACCAAAGGGAGTACTAAAAGCAGTTTTCTCTCGGTCGGGCTCGTCCACTAATATTTGGTGAAACCCTTTCGCCAAATCGTGAGTACTAAAATCTTTGGAATTCCCTAGTTGATCTAATATATCAATTATATTTGGAAGGGGGTATGCATCTCCTACAGTAATGTCGTTAAGCTTTCGAAAATCAATCACAACTCTCCACTGTTTATTGCCATGACTATCAGCTTTCTTTGGAACTAATATTAACGGAGAGTTCCACGGACTTTTACTATGCCTAATAATATCTGCCTCTAGCATTTCATTAACTTGACGGTGTATCTCATTTCTATGAGATTCGGGTAACCTATATGGCTTTACATATACAGGCGCTTTATCAGCCTGCGTTTGGATTCTATGGGTTCCTACTGTTGTATAAGACAACACGTCTCCTTCTAGAAAAAAGAGATCATTATATTCCCTACAAATATTAAGTATTGAGGTCTTTTCCTCATCATTACAATGATCGAGTTTTAAGGAAGACTGTAGTGTCTTTAGTCGACTTTCTACTGGTTCTTCTTCTCGATGATAATTCAGTACATCATAATTATCCAATTCATCATATTCAAAATCCAGTTTTCGAGCATCTAATTCCACTTCATACTCATTATTATTCAAGAGCATTATTTGTAATTTTTTGTTTTCGGGTTTGGCTATTGTAGCTGCCAGATACACTCCGGGTATCACTTCTTTCTTTTTTATAACCAATTCTTTGTTAATATTGCAACTTATCTCTGCTAAAGTTTTGCACCGTGGTGCTATAATGATTGTATCATTGGTAGCCGAAGCTACATCTCTTTCGCAGTTTACCCGTCTTTCTCCGTTCAGATTTGATTCAGTTCCTTCGATTACCTTTTTTGAAATTGATTTTGATTCTGCACAGTAAGGAATCGGTCTTGAAGCTCTATTGTCTTCCCGTTCCCCTGTTTTGCATTCAGTCAAATTTATTTCAGGCTCGCTTAACTTCATCTCTAAACAATCTTTGTCATAACTGATATTACAACGATATTTTCTCAAGAAATCGCTGCCTATAATACCGTCATAATCAAAGTTCGAACAAGTGTCGTCCAACACCAAGAAAGAGTGTTCAATATCAAATTGATATTCATCGTTGGATAATGATATTTCTCCTCTAATAGATCCCAACACCGGGATTGATTTTCCAGATAATGTTACTAGATTAGACTCTTCTGGTTTAACTAAATTTTTAATCTTGTTGCAATTATCTTCATGTTTAATCAGACTGACTTCCGCACCGGTATCTATCAATAACCTCTTAAATTTCGTTTTAGATGGCTTAAATGCTACGTTGGCCACAAGTCCCGATTTTGTGTTTTCTAGTGATACTTCGATAATTAACTTTGTATTAAAGGGTTTTAGTGTTGATGAACGTCGGCTCTGACTTTGATTCGAGCAGGTGAGCCGACTGCTTCCTCTCGAATCCTTTCGTTTCCCATTTGTTCGGGTTTCGTTTGCTTTTGTTTAATCATATATTGATTTAATTTAGTCCCTCTATTATTTATATGAGTAGTTTCTCGTGAGGTCCGGGGTAATTCCCGATTCGTAGTATTAGGCACTTCTCGCCTATAATGATTCCTCGAATTTTGGTATCCCATTTGTCTAGGATTAAAAGGTTGGGGCGCACTAAAGTCTTGTTGACCGTACCAATTTCTAGAATTATGAGCCGGAGCATTGGGGTAATCTGTCCTCCTGACATGTTGGATTTTCCTTTTTATAGTATTTTTATTAGGATTCAGATAACAGAAGTTTAGAGTATGATCTCGTTTTCCACAAATAGAACAAGAGAGATTCTGGCTATGACGGTCTATAAAGCGTAGTTGTATTTCGGTTATCATTTTCAGAACGCATTTCATGTTCAACCGCATATGAAATGGCCTTTTGCAAATCACCTTCATGGTGTGCTTTCACAAGTAATTTCAGGCTAGGATTTCGCAATCCGTCTTCAAAAATTTGAACTGCTAATTTAGCATTCTCATTCACCAGGTACGTTCTAGCTCCAGTGTCTGTTACTTCGGAATACGTACTTGAATTAAGGGTATTTAGTAATCGTAGTAGTCTATTTCCGAACTCTTTTACATCTTCCTTAAAATTTTGTTTGGCTTTAATAAGTTCATTTTGAGCTATGGCCCTACTTTTCTCTTGTCTGAATTTAGTCCTTAGGCCTGCCACTAAGGAGTCCCAAGTATCGTACGAGTCGTACTGAGTTAATTGGAAAGCTAGACCTTCAAGTTTGGTCTTTTTTATTTCCAGAAAAAATTTTTTATCAGCTTCAGATTTTGCTGACGAAAAAAGTATCTTCCCACAAGCTATAAATTTATCCAGTTCTTCTGGATTTCCGCTGTAAGTGGGTACCAAGAAATGAATGTCAGATAAACTGACAGGGGTAGCCGCGTCGTCTGACATTTTGTTGTGATAAGGGAGCTCTTCAAATCCCGACGTTAAAATGGCTCTTTCCCGAGTTCTACCCCGAGTAAGGATTCGGCTTCTAGAAAATGCGGTGCTAGGCCGCTTAATAGCAGGAAGCTTACTTCTTCCCGTGTTTTAAGCTTTGGGGAGTCCGTTATTACGTGAAAATAATTTTTATAAGGTTAGCGCTAGAAAGGACGCTTGACCTTGTTTAAAAGAATCGTGTCCTCCTTTATTTTCGAGGGTAGCAAGCGTGCTAGAGTCTCGCGAAGATAAAAAAACAGTAAACAAAAGAAAATTCGCTGGGTTCAGCTCCTTAAATTTTATTTTTTTTTTTTTTTAATTTTTTTTGTAAAACGTGGAAAAAAGATTGAATAAGGTTTCACATCAAACTAACTTCACGATAAGGAGAAAAAAAAATGTTTGCACTTCTACAAAATATCGATCCCTCGCATCGATCGATAAATCCAGTCCAAAGTAAAACAAAATTTAAAATGTAAGTAGAAAAACAAAACAAAGACTGAGCGATAAGTCCCATGCCATCCAAAATCACCAACATTCAATTGTAACACTTTTACAGAGAAATTATTGTCTAATTTAAACTTTCATAACTAAAAATTCTAATTCTTTAATTATTTACTTGAAGCAATTTAATACAATAACCGGTAAAAAAAATTTATTTTATATTGAAAATTTTTATTTTTATATTGAAAATTTTATTTTGCTTACTTGTAAGTATCTAAAAAGAAGTTTCGTCTAAGATGATGCCTGCGTCGGTCTTCCGGGCCGACTTCTTCTTGTAGTTTTCAAAATGAGTAGTTATAGTTGCCAAGATATAATCCTTTTAATTGTTTGCAGTAAGAGACAGTCCGTCTCTTTCAGGATCCCACCAGTGAGGGGTCGGGACCGTCCGTCCACCGACCTTTAGTTCAAATATTTTTTTATATTTTTTTTTTTTTTGTGGGGTTTTATCTCCCTCTTTTTTTTTTTTACACTGTTTAGCTTTTTGGGGAAGCTAGTAAACCTCTCACCGTTAACGCAATTAATTATTATTTTTTTTTTCAACCGCTTCGTTTCGAATTATTTTTTGGCGGATCCCACCGCTGCCACCAATGTTGTAACCCGTAATGCCGCCGTGCTTTCGCCGCGCGAGAAGAGCGACACCGGGGGAAGCTGGGATATGTTTTTAATAATTAAAAAACGAATCAATCGTATAATTTGTTAATATCTTTTATTGTACACTTTTTAATTTATCTTATAAATCGGGATCACACCGTGTAGTTTAGACAAATAAAACACATGAACTTTGTAATTTATCTTATAAATCGGGATCACACCGTGTAGTTTAGACAAATAAAACACATGACTTTTCAAACTTAAACGCTTTTTAAACAAACTTAAACGCGAACACGACGTTACTTCCACGACGGAATATCCCAGACTTCGACGAGCTTAGCGTCGAAATCTTATTTTATTAAATTTTACATAACGCTGTACTGTCAGCGAAAATATCCCAGTTACTTCGTTAATTCAGTGCTATTTACCCTCAAGCTGACCAATCAGACAATTCTTGTTATGTATAAAGAATTGCAGCACAAACAGAATAAAAGATAAGACATGTGTCTGAACGTAGAATAAAATGAATAAAAGATAAGACATGTGCCTTATGAAATCTGATGCTCGCACTTCAGAAAATGTGCGATAAGAGCATTTGAGTTAATTTAAAATGAAATTATTGTTTAGACATTGGAAATTTATGAGGGTCAGCAAGTTAAATGTTTGGTCGTAAGTGACAATTTATGAAGGTAAGTAACGTGAGCAAATGCACATGCGTGGGAATTTAAATAGTTGCATGTGTCCGTTTAGGATCTGCACTTTGTGTGGTAAGTAATATGAGTCGGCGCATGTGCAATCTATTATGGGGTAAGTATTACAGAAATTAAATGTAGTGATTTTGGGATCACAACAACTGTCTGCCTTTACGGTTTCAGACCAAAACATCTTTTCTAGACTGACGTTTTTTTATGAAGATACAGGTATTTATAGCATCCATTCAAAATCTCTTAAGAATTGTGACTTTTAAAAGTACTCCACTGACCCCGCGGTTCAGCAGCTAGATTAGGAAATTATTAGACCGCTGGCGACTTGTTAAAGTATTTTTTTTTTGCAGATTCAAATCTCAATCAAGCAAAATTGTTGGACTTTTTTAATTTTAGCTAGAGAATTGGAGGAGGTAAAATGAAACAAAAACATATATTTAATAAAAGTACTTTTATTTATTTATTTATAAATTTAAATAATAGCCAGTGCTAGGTGCTATCTTAGAAAACATTAAATTAAAATAGCTGCCACCTGCTGCTTTCCTTTCAACAAAGAAGCCTCCATCGTTCATTTTCTCAATTGTATGATCAGAAATTTTAGCGTCGAACCTAGGCGGCAAAAAAACATGGTACTTCTCCAGTTCTAAAAGGATCGTGGGATCCATATTTTGTTGTTGTTCTTCTGCAGCTTATGATTTTATAATTCTGAGACTCTTCCATATCTTTAACAGCGAGTGCAGGCTTAAAATTTGCAGAATTTAACTCCTCTAATACTCCGAAGTCTTCGATGACTGCTTCGTTGATCGGTTGCTGATAAATTTTAAATTTTTTTATTATTTCAATCTGCCTTAGAGCACGAATTTTAAGTATAAGAATTTCACTGGTTGACTTCACTATGAATACTAAAAGACTACCTAAGAACGCTTGATATTTATACAAGAACTCAATATTCTGTTTTCCAATTAAATTCGCATCATGTTATTTCATTTAGCTAATAAAGCTGTACTGCGTAATTAAAAACTCTAAACAACAAACTCTTATCTTCAGCACGAGGTCAGGTTCATCTACAAAACCTTATCACCCAACGATCTTAACATTGCCGCCAAATTATTAATTTCAACGCAGTCACCAGCTCGCTTATCAATCACAGCTCGACCAGAAAAACATGTTAAAACTTGCTTGAAAACAAATGATATCATAGAAATAAGAATTTGCAAAAGAAATAAAAAATAATCTTCATCTATTTACTCAAAGTGGTGAAATCTTTTATTACGCAATATTCTGTTTTCCAATTAAATTCGCATCATGTTGTTTCATGTTATTCTTATCTTCAACATCAATTGTAGCCTCCAAGACCGAAATCCAAGATGGCCGACAGGTGCCTTATCTTACTAAACAATCTAGGTTCAGATCCAAGGTTTAGATCTAAGTCCAGATGCAAACCAAAGAAGAAGAAGACCAATTGTAGCCTCCAAGACCGAAAACCGAAAATCCAAGATGGCCGACAATCCTTATCTCTTTTCCTTATCTCTCAATTGTAGTCTACAAGACCGAAAACCCAAAATCCAAGATGGCCGACATCCTTATCTCTCAATTGTATCCTATAACACCGAAAACCCAAAATCCAAGATGGCCGACAATCCTTATCTCTCAATTGTAGCCTATAAGACCGAAAACCCGAGATCCAAGATGGCCGACATCCTTATCTCTCATTTGTAGCCTATAACACCGAAAACCCAAAATCCAAGATGGCCGACATCCTTATCTCTCAATTGTAGCCTATAACACCGAAAACCCAAAATCCAAGATGGCCGACAATCCTTATATCTCAATTGTAGCCTATAACACCGAAAACCCAAAATCCAAGATGGCCGACAATCCTTATCTCTCTTCCTTATCTCTCAATTGTATCCTATAAGACCGAAAACCCAAGATCCAAGATGGCCGACATCCTTATCTCTCAATTGTAGCCTATAAGACCGAAAATCCTTATCTCTTTTCCTTATCTCTCAATTGTAGCCTACAAGACCGAAACTGCTCCTCCAAAAATTGCTATGAGGTTTCTGGACCATTGAAAATGAGCAAAAATGTGACGTCAGACCTCGATTTCCCTCACAATTTAACCAATTTTAAGGTGCTCCTGCTCATTTGGTCCAGAAACCTCATATTTATACTACTAGTACAGTCTGATTGGATATTATTAAAGTGGATTTGAATAAAAATATTTTATTAATAATATAATCAATCTTAAGAAATTTTAATAATAATTAAAAATTAAATTTGTAGCTACTGCTACAGCAGCCACCTCAGTCCATTAATTTTCATCCTTACAATAAATGATGTTGAATGTTTCATCAATCACTCAGAGCTGTCCATTTATGCTGATGACATGAAAATAATTAAACATATCTCCTCCACAACCGACTCTCTTCTCCTGCAAAAAGATCTCGATTCCTTCACCACATGGTGCATGAAAAACTTTCTTGAACTCAATGTCTCCAAATGCCAGTCCATCTCTTATTCCCGCAAGCGTCTTACCACCACCCCGAGAGTCTACATGCTAACCGACGTACCAGTCCCTATCGTTACCTCTTTGTGTGACCTAGGAATAATATGTGATTGTGAACTCAATTTCCGTTCCCACATTGACAGCATAATTAGCAGAGCTAACTCCGCGCTAGGGTTTGTGAAGCGCTGGTCCAGAGAGTTCTCCAATCCTTATGTTTCCAAATCTCTCTATATCTCCTTCGTTAGACCTCTCCTTGAATATGCCAGCCAGGTATGGTCACCTACACAAACAACTCACATTAATAGGTTTGAATCTGTCCAGCGCATCTTCATTCGCTTCGCTCTACGTGATCTTCCGTGTGTAGACAGATTCAAACTTCCACCTTATGAAAATCGTCTGAAACTGATAGACTTACAACCTTTAAGTAAACGTCGTGATGTTTCCGACATTCTCTTCATTCATCAGCTATTAAGTGGTGCCATAGACTGCCCTTCAATCCTGCAATCTTTACCCATCTATACCAATCCCCGCAACCTTAGGTCTACTCCCCTTTTCCGACTCGACCGCCATCGCACAAACTACGACCTTTCCTCCATTGACATCCATCTGAGTAAATCATCTCTTCACAAAGCCTTATATCTTGATCCCGCCCATCTTGACCGCCTTTCTTAATACTTCTTCCTTCCAGCCCGTATCTACTTTAATTAGAGCTCATATTGTAGCTTTTACTATTTATTTATTATGTCATAATTTATTATAGCTTGTAGTATTAGTATTATGTTATAGCTTGTAATTGTAGTATGTATTATTATGTAATAGCTTGTATTAATCTTAAAATAAATAAAGAAGAATGATATATATATATATATATATATATATATATATATATATATATATATATATATATATATATATATATATTTGTTGAAGTAGTGCCTGAAGTAAATGATAACGCGTCGGCCTTTCGTCTGGAAGTTCCAGATTCGAACCCCAACAGCGGCGATCCATGGTTGTTTTCTACTTCCCACAAAAAGCCTGATGTGGTTGCAGAGTTCGGAATGCACTTGCAATTGTTGTTTCGAATCGAAAAACTTTACTCGCCCGCCCCATGCCCCACAATGGCTTTGGAGAACTGGAGAGTAATGTTTCTTAGGTAATATCTAAATTTTAACGTCGTTGCTTAGAAACCGCTTTGTCTTTTTTTGCTTGCCAATGGCTGCGTGATCTCATTTTCACTTTTGACACCTTGCAATTGCGATTATTTGGATAGTTTTAGTACTTTCTTTTAATTTTTTGCCGTTTTGTTCATGTACTTTCGGCCTGAGCTTGATCGTAAGTAACTTTTTTTCTCTCAGTCCCCCTAGATCAATAAGAAAGTATAACTCTCGGTTCATGAAATCTTCCCCATGCGTACATATTGAAAAAATATATGAAAAATAATAATAATAACAAATATTTCTCACGACGTTTATTTTCCTTTATTTTATCATATTTATTTTATAAAAAAGAATTACATTTCATCATCGTCATCATCCCCTGTTAAATCAATAATAGTTATGTCATTTAAATTGTTATATTGTTGAATAATTTGTTCAAGTTGTGTTTCATTCATCGCGGTGGCCGCTTCTTTGTAGATTTCACTGATTTTGTTGGGATCACCATAATCTTTTTCGAATTTCATGTATTCTGCCCATACATCTGTCCGTTGCAAACCGAAGTACTTGATGGAGTTTAGATGACACATCCGTATTTGATATAAATCCGGATGAACCTTTGAAATAATCATAAATAAATATCCAGTAAAAGAATATACTCTACACATACTGCACGTTTCAAAAATTGGACCATTTTTCGGTGCATCCTAAGATAAGGAGGGGACATTTCGCTCAATCTGTCGTACACACGGATCGTGTTATGAACTTTCTCCATAACGCAAAACTCAAGAAAAGAGACGCGGAGAGGCAAAAAACTTGTGGAGTTGTGATGGCAAGCCTCCCAGTAGAGACTAATAACACTACGATATTTGGTTGTCAGTGTTTGATAGTAACCTAGTATTGCGCACCATAGCGGAGCCATTTGATCAACATCCCCAAATTTCCGACATGCTTGGCGAAAAATGTTTTTAACCCTTTTCGGTTTATTTTTATTTATGTAGTAGTGCATATATTTATTCCATGGTGACGCTGATTCAGGAAATAATATGCGGCCCCGTCTTAGTAGCTTAAATATAGTGGTTATAACATAATAGCGAATTTAACTCGTAGTACCATTACCTTACGCACTTGTTTGTCGTTGGCATTGCTTTCATTTAAAATATCGATATAAATATAATAGTGCTTTTCCGATAATTTATTTTTTTTAATGGCTCCTTGAAATGCCCTTTTAAGTAATTTGAATTTTAAATCTTTTTCATATGTTTTATCTTTATTCTCCTCCAACATTGCATCTATGTAGAAGTTCCACATTTCCACTGTATTTACCTTTAATAAATTATAATTTACTTATTAAAACAATTTTAGTTTCGACATATACTAAATACTTTTTTTAAACCTTCTCTGTACACTTTGCAACACGACTTTATTCGCTGTGCATATGATCTTTCAGACTGATAACTTTCGACACTTATGGCGTCACCTTCTTCATCATTCTCCGCATTGTTTTCTTCCGTATTTTCAGATTCAAAATAGTTACTCAGAATCTCCCTTTTAAGTTCTTGCTGAGCAAGCATATGATATTTAATCTCCGTAGTCGGAAAGAAGTTTATAATATGAAAGGCTAGTTTTTTATGGAAAACGTTGGCAAAAGAATATTGCCGTACGATATCTAGCACTTTCATCCAGTAGCCAATCGGAAAGTCAAGTTTTGAAGCGATGTCAAATAATTCAACGGCAAGTTGATAGCTTCTAGACTAAAGGCAAGTTATAATAACTTTTCATAAAGATTCTAAAATCTTTACAAACCTCTTCTGACTCTGATTTAAATAATAATAATTGAAACAATTTTAAATACAAGCTTTGAGATCTCGGGTGCGCGTTTCTTCCACTGAGAAGCAAATGTTGCGCCTTCTCTATATTTTGAGGTTCCGTGAAATTCCATTCAGCAGCATCAATCCATAGTTGTTCTGTACATCCATGAGTCTAAAAATATATGTATAAAGTATTATTTAATCATTTTCGTGGCCGTTTTTTTAACCTTAAGGAGTTTTTCATAAGCAGCAGTTACATCGTCTTTACTTTTCGTGGCTTTACAAAATTGGATGTACGCTACCCAAAAACCCATTTCACCCGGAAATGAATTGATTCCTTCTAAATACAAATTATCTATTTGCGTATTTATAGAATTTTTCAGCTGTTCCAAAAATTCTTCTTTTGAAAACACTCCTCGAGCTATTACTTTGGCAAGGAAAGCCGTTTTGAAGTTTATGTATTGGTAGTAGTCATCTGTTGTTTTCAAGGGACTGTTAAATTTCATTTCCAATGTTTCATTCTGCTGTAGCATCTGGCTGCAAAAAGAATAATAAAATCAATAAATCGTTAAAACTTTAATAAACGATTCGAATCTGTGCCAAACTCAACTTTGACGGGCGACGACACACATAAAAATCTTTAAGAACCACATATATTTCTTCTAATTTGTACAAAAAAATATAATAATAATTACGCATTCTCTTGCTTTCTTCTCTCTCTAAAATTTCATCTTTAAAGATAACGGTACTCTGTGTTTTGTGAAAGAATAAATTATTGTAAATCTTTTTACTCAGTTGCTTTGTAAGTTTCGAGCACTCAAGGCCGTTAGTTTCAAGAATATAAGTTAAATGCAATTACTATAAAATAAAATGTAATATTAATAAATATAAGCTAGACCTGCACAATTGGTGTTCCGTTCCGATTGCTTTTAAAATAGGGATTTTGATTAAGCGAGGAGCCCAGCTACGCCACTCTGTTATATTTGTTTTTGTTTTAATGCACTCGTGATAATTTTCGTTTCAAACGCCCACACCTTACGCAGAATATTCCAGAAAAATGTAGAATTTTTTAAATTTGAGATTAGGTGGGAGGACAGCAGTTTTTAGTATTCTTTTTTTTTTTAAGTAATAAAAAGAAAAATGTGTGCAAGTATAACATATCAATAGTTAAGTGCACAAATGTTGTATCCCGAAGAATCGTGATTTTGAGTTAAAAGCTTTGGAAAGGTGAAGCCAACATGTAAAGGTAAGTAGAAGTTTAAATTTCATGAAACTTCCTAAAGTAGCTTTTGAATCAACGGGATTTCAACTAATCAGATATAGAAAGTGTTAGTCCTTCTGTATTGATTATTTGACAAAAAATATACAAAGTTTTATTAAAAATAGAAATATTGATAGATTTGGCTGTGAATTACCTGTATTGTGTGTCGTTGATATACAACATTTGTCAAGTCTATAACTTCCGATGGAGTCTACTTAGGCATATAAAATTTGGGAAGAATAAAATATGAGTTGTTTTATCAAAACAAGGTAAAAATGTGTTTCAATTGTATAATTATTATCGCGACCAAATAGAAACTAAGATGAATGATTTTTCATACAAAGTAGTTAGTGAATTGAATAAGATAAATAATGAATTACGCCCAGTTACAGGCAGACCTTAATCAGTTATACACATTACATACATTACGGAATAGTTTTCCGTCACTAACTCATTGCAGCAACACCGCATGAACCCTTTAATAATTTCACCAAAAATTTCACTCAAGACGTTTTCAGAGATTTCCACGGGAACCCCCAGTCCGTAAACGACTTTCATTTGTTAAATCAAATTGCCAATATACGGTACATATATAAGGATCAATCTCCCTCTTCTGGAAGGTAAAGAATACATATATCATAAAAGAAGTGCATTTTAAACCAACCCGTGTCCGAGAATACACTGCTATCCTAGATTTAAAAGCAAGTATCCTTTTAAATGGAATTCGGAAACTCACCTCATCGCACTGAGAAACGAAAAATTTAATGAATAGAATTAATAGAAATTACACTTGGCACTTGGTGGAATTTGTTACTTTTCGGGAACATTTTTTATATAAATAAAAACAACACTTGCTAAATTCCACAGTTTATTAAATAAATAAATTTACACGACGCGTTTCGCCCTACTTAGGCATTATCAAGTGAGTAGCAGTGTAGCCATTCACTTGATAATGCCTAAGTAGGGCGAAACGCGTCGTGTAAATTTATTTATTTAATAAACTGTGGAATTTAGCAAGTGTTGTTTTTATTTATATAAAAAATGTTCCCGAAAATTTAATGAATGCTGCACCAAATGCAATTCTAAACTATAACAATATTTGTGCTACAAGCTAAGTCAACAGGAGCACAATGTGGTAACTGTCTTTTTAGCTTATTGCATACTCAGCTCGTGTACTTACAGATTTATATAGAAAACCTTTGAGTTCTAAGTAAAACTCGTTCGAGGAAATGCTATGCTGTTCAGTTTTCAAACTCCAAGTTCTCGCTTAGTCCGTTGCGAAAAGAGTACCTCTCACAAGAAAATTAACGGCACTGGAATATAACTGCTGAACAAATATTGTAATTATAGCTTTGGAACTGTCGAAATCCTCTCGACCTACATGACCCAATTAAATTGAAAGTCGAGATTGATATTACCCTCTCCTCCCGCAATTTTAATAAAAATTTGTTCATTAGGAAAGGTATTTCAGAGTTTGAAGAATGCGATTTTCGCTATTTTCAAGATCAAAAAAATACGAAGTAGGTCACAGTGCGCCCTATATATGTAGATATTTTCTCAGAATGACCCCAAGAATAACATATTTCAAGATCAAAGTATCGGCAATTACATACTTTGATCTTGAAATATGTTATTCTTGGGGTCATTCTGAGAAAATATCTACATATATAGGGCGCACTGTGACCTACTTCGTATTTTTTTGATCTTGAAAATAGCGAAAATCGCATTCTTCAAACTCTGAAATACCTTTCCTAATGAACAAATTTTTATTAAAATTGCGGGAGGAGAGGGTAATATCAATCTCGACTTTCAATTTAATTAGGTCATGTAGGTCGAGAGGATTTCGACAGTTCCAAAGCTATAATTACAATATTTGACATGCATCTTTGGGTGACTGCTTTCTTTCAAAGGGGGAAGCAATGTTGTGATATCTGAAAGGTAATAAAAGTTTGGATTTCACAACATTCACCTGACCAGTGACCCGAAGTTAATAAGGGATGTCTGGAGGCATGCTTGGTGTGCGAAAATTTCTTAAGCTAGTTAAATGTTGGCAAAAGGTTCTCCTTAGAAGTGAAACAAATTTCTGGGGTACGAATGTGATTGAGTAGTATCTATATATATATATATATATATATATATATATATATATATATATATATATATATATATATATATATATATATATATATATAACGTGTCCCGTTTTTCAACGATATCCCTTGGAAGATTGATTGCCCAGAATAACAAAACATACCTTAGTAATGTTTTGTTATTCTGGGCAGTCATTAGCTGGCCTATCAATCTTCCAAGGGATATCGTTGAAAAACGGGACACGTTATATATATATATATATATATATATATATATATATATATATATATACTAGTCAATCACATTCGTACCCCAGAAATTTTTAGGGCAATTATCTTTTATGAATTGAAATATAATTCAGAAAATAAAACTTATGAAAAAAGTCTTGCATTCATATATTGAAAACCACTGCATTTCCCGATTTCCACGAAATTCACATGTTTTCATAGGAATATTTTTGTATAATTCCAGTCTGCCTCAATCTCTGCATTCACAGATTTATACTTTTTCCGCCTCTCTCACTATTTGATTAAGTAAATTTTAATTAGAAAAGGACAAGGAGTTTAACAGATTTAGTTAGCTCTACGAGTTTACTCTCATGACAAAACTCCTATAGTGTCCCACACAAAGTTTCAATTCAAAAAACCTTTATATATTTCCAACTTCGCGTCCATACCGCCATCTGGTGCGAAGGAAACGTATGAATGAGTAATCTGGGAAGTATCGCCTCTCTCGCACTTTGGTTAAATAAATCGAAATTAGAAAGGACAAAACAGGAGTTTAACAGATTTTGTTAGCTCTACGAGTTTACTCTCATGCCAAAACTACTATAGTGTCCCATAAAAAGTATCACCTGTAAAAGAGCTGAGCAAAATAAAAAAGCTAATAAAATATAAAGTGTAACAAAATAAAAAAGTTATAAAAATGAAAGTGGGAATAAATATAAAGTTACTACACGTTAAGAAGACTTTTATTTAAAAATCACTCTTCTAGACAGGGTGTATTTTTGATTACAATTGATTTGATGGTTTTATATTCTAGTTTATTGTTAGTCTGATTATATTTGCTATCTATTTTTAAGTTAACTGAATTTTTACAATTTACAAATAGAAGATTCCATCAAAAATATTCAATGTAAAAAAATTAAGCCAAGTCTCGCGACTCTATCATTTAATTTTTCACAGAAAAACATATAGCAAGAATATGTTTGGAAAAGAGACATTTTGCAATGGATCATTTAATGTTTTTTCGAGCATAGTTTCTTGGAACGCCGCGGCGGAGTTGCACGAAAACAACAACACTACATATGTAATTGTGAAAATGTAAAAACAAAACAAATTTTCATTTTGTTTTTCGATTTATTTCAAATAAACGTTAGATGCTATAGCATATATAAAACCAAGGGTTTCATACTCCTTTTTTTTTGACAATATTCTTTGAATTTCTTGTCTCTTAGGTAAAGTTTTTGTCTTTTTACAGTTAGTGGTCTCCCATTCTGAAACTTTGCAATTTCAGCTCCAACAAAAAAAATTCCTTCTGAAGTTCTTCCAGTAATCTATATACACCTACACGATCAGCGCCAATTATTTTATTATTCCTATGGTGCCATAATTCAGTATAATTTTAGGTTCGTGCAATATTTTATTCATTAACTTCAAAACAAAATAAATAATATACATAGGTGGTCTACTATTCCTTCTACAAACATAAATTTCTTTGAACCAATCTGTAACTTTTTTACCATCTGCATCTAAATCTTCAAATAGTTTTTTGAAATAAAATAGTATTTCTACTTTTTCTAAACTTTTGTGAAAGAGTTGCGAAATGGCCTTTTGTGAAAAACTACTTTTGATATGTGCACTTTTATACAATATGATTATTTTGCGAAATTGTTCTTTTGCTTTTCGCTTTTTTGATAAATGTCGTTTTAGGAAAAACGTCGTTTGACTAAGTTTTTTTTTGTTAAAGAATTTTTGTTATGCGTCCAGCTCCCATTTTAATGGGAATACTCTCTCTTCTCTTCGTTTTGTTGAAGTATTGAAGTTAGAATGCATCAATGACAGTTTTACACGTGTGCAAGGATTGGGTAATCTGTGGTACAAATTTAATAAAATAATGACGACACGCTTGGTGGTAAAATGGCCGAACTGTCATGTTTTCCGGGCTTGTATGTAGAGTAGGCTTTGCTTCTGCAGCTTTGATTAAGTGAAATCGCCCAAAGTGTTCTCAGAGATTTTAAATAATTTAAGGTCTATTTTGATACGAATTCCCGAAGTAATTTCTTTGGGCTATGTGATTGGCAAAAGGCAAAATATTTTTTATATGCTAGCTGTTACACGCGGGTTCGTTCGCATTAAATACTCGTATACTATTGTTTTATTCGTCAAATTGCAAGTTTGTAATTGTAAACTCTCTGAAGATGGCATAATCGGCCGAAATACGCGCATTAGAGTTAAAAAACTAATAAAAATTGAAACGTAGTAAAAAGATTTTTTTGGTTTCACAAAACACCCACGGTGGATTCAATTTTAAGTTAGTTTGTATGCTTTAAAGTTTCGGAAATTTCAGAATAAGTGAGTAATACAATATATAAATTATTTCCGTGTTATGTAGCTTTTGATTAATTTGTATTATTTAACATGATTAAGCTGGCAACGAATCCAAAACAAAATTAGTGTACATATAATACAGTCAATTTCGACTAACTTAAACTTCCCATAACTTGGATCTTTCTGTAACATGGAGTTCCTACTTTGGCAATAGCAATAGTTCTTTCTCTCTATTTCCTGTAAGTCCTTATGGGGCATTGCCGGAAGAACAACTTCATTCGATTCGAGACAACGATTGCAAGTGGACCTACAATTTAAAGTGGATTCCGAACCACTACCATTTTCTCTGCAACCCCATGGATTATTTTTAAAAACAATCGCGTATTCCATTGTCAGCGAAAAATAACAATGGGTCGCCGTCTGTGGGATTCGAACTTGAGACTTCTGGATTGGTAGGCCGACTTACTTCACCGACGTTATTACTTAGGACCACTGCGACCCAAAATCCTTTTTAACATTGTACCAATAGGGAGAGATACTCATAACAACAAAAATGTACAGTACTGTGAAGATGTTTAGGACCATATAAATTGGCTGAAAAATTTAAATTTCCCGAAGCATTAAAGTGGTTCTAAAAATTTTCAAAGTACTGTATAAAAAATCGGTCCACGTGTTACGAAATTAGGTTAAATATTTCTAAATTCCCATGCAAACTTTGACACCTTTGCCAAATTAGGCTTTTAGATTATGAAGGGGGAACAGCACTTTAAAGCCTGAAAACGAAAGAGGTTTGTTGGAATTTTTTTAGCTAACTAAAAAAAATCGTGGTAATGTAAATAATTGGTGCTTAAAAAATACATACTTTCAGCTAGATTAAGAAATCTTTTTATTGAAAAATAATAGTTCCTATTAATTTTATAGAGGTCAATGAAAGCCGCTGCACGCCGAATATGATATGATAGGTGACTGTCCCGCGTGAACATTTTTATTGGAAAAACTAATTGGGTTTATTTTTGTATATATTGTAGTAGCTTTATTTAAGTGTGCCCAGTCTTAATAAAACGAATTGTTAATAAAATGGCAGTGTCACAAAAAAAAACTCCAAAATTTCTAAAAACGGCGACTTATTTCAGACTGAAAATATAGTAAATATTCGTTAGAAAACGAAAGCCACTTTTAACTGAAGACATTTTTATGTAGAATAAATACATGTAAAATAAAGTTAATCCGATTTAAATTAACGGAGATAAACTATCAGCCAGTTAGGAAGACATGATTTTTGCGTCTATACATAGAAGGGAGCGGCGCACGAGAAAGCGCTGCATCTTCATTATTTTCATGAATTTAATTCAAACTTTCAAAAAATATAAAAAGAAATCAATTCAATTGGTTGTTTTGAAGGCACTTGGTAACCGATGTAATGATAATGCCCTAGAAAGGCAAAATGTGTCGCAGCTCTAAAATGTAATAAAGGTTTTGGAGAACATAAAAGAAGTATTTCAAGTTAATTTCAAAATGATAGAAAATAAATCCGATTTTTCTAAACGTTGTGTTGTTTCCTTTTAAACCAAATATACCTTAGTATAAAGTGTTACGGTTTTCAAGACATTCGTGTTTTTTTTTTTAAATTCAATTATTTCATATTTTCATTCTAATTTAAAACCAGAGGAATATTATTATTATGTCTTTAGATACTAATGTGTGTAAATATTCTGTAAAGAGCCCCCCCCCCCCAAATCGCCCGTTTTGTGGTCCGCAAATTAATTATAAAATTGTGGTCTATCTAAATGGCAGCTTATGATGATGATTTAATCGCAGAGTTTCGGCGATATTAAGAGCCAACGTGAATCTAATTCACAGGTTGGTCTTTCTCTAAAAATGATAATTTAAAATTAAAATAAATTTTTAGAATCAATGTAAATATTATCCAAAGTTTGAATATGGACATAATGAACCAATATATTGTTTTAGTATAATTTATATAAATTACCATAATAATTCGTAAGCTTTTTTTTATTATACTAGTAACACCCACGGTGGATTCAATTTTAAGTAAGTTTGTATGCTTTAAAGTTTCGGAAATTTCAGAATAAGTGAGTAATACAATGTATAAATTATTTCCGTGTAGCTTTTGATTAATTTGGATTATTTAACATGATTTTTCTGTTTTATTTTTTCTGTATTTTTCTTTCTTTTTGTTTTAATAATTTTTTTTTAATATTTTCTGTTTCAATTTTAATTTTGCTTTTCGATTAATAGGAGATTATTTTTGTTTTAAGTTATTTAAATGAATAAAATAGTTTTTAAAAAAAAATTTGAACCGACCTCACAAAAAGCGCTAAAAAGCATAAAATAATTTTTAATTTTTATATCTATTACGACATTTTGAAGTTGGTGCAAATCAAACAAACCAAACAACTACAACAAAAGTATTTAATCGTCATTTCTTATGATCCCGTAAACTGAAACGTTCAGGTAGTATTAGGTATTATTTTCAATTGTGGTTCTGTAGTTGTTTTATTTGTTTAATTTGCACCGACTTCAAAATGTCGTAATAGATATAAAATTAAAAATTATTTTATGCTTTTTAGCGCTTTTTGTGAAGTTGGTTCAACTTTTTTTTAAAAAACTATTTTATTTTTCACTTTTTAGTGTCTTCTTCTCTATACAACGAAGAAAGAACCATCCAAATCGGTCCACGCGTTAAAAGTTAGTTTTAACCCCCTACCTCACCTCCCATTCCACTAAACTTTTTTTTTCATGGTATCAATCAAGGAACATACTCTACCGAACATAAAAGGAATCATCGAAATCGGTTCACGCGTTACGAAGTTACTACCCCTCCCCCTCCCCCACCACCACCATAGGACCAAATTATTCTCCTATTCGCAATGGGGGATCACACTCTATACAACAGCAAAAGAACCGAACAAATCAATCCACGCGTTACAAAGTTAGGTTCCACCCCCCTTCTCCCACCTCCACCCCAGCAACATTTGTTTTCTCGTAGTATCAACCAAGGATCATATTCTATCCAATAGAAGAAGAATTATCCAAATAGGTCCACGCGTTACGAAGTTAGACTACCCCCCCCCCCCCCCACCCACACCTTTCACCATAGGACCACATTATTCTCCTATTAGGAATGGGGGATCATACTCTATACAACAGAAAAAGAACCATCGAAATCGGACCACGCGTTACAAAGTTAGGTTCCACCCCTACCCCCCACCCCCATCCCCTCAACATTTTTTTCGCCTGGTATCAACCACGGAACATACTCTACCCAACAGAAAAAGAATTATCCAAATCGGTTCACGCGTTACAAAGTTAGACTACCCCTCCCCCCCCCACCCTAGGCCAAATTTTTTTCTCCTATTAGTAATGGGGGATCATACTCTGTACAACAAAAAAAGAACCATCCAAATCGGACCACGCGTTACAAAGTTAGGTTTCACCCCCACCCCCACCCTACCAAAAATTTTTTTGACATAGTACCAATCGGTGAACATACTCTACCCAACAAAAAAAGAATCATCAAAATCGGTTGACGCGTTACGAAGTTATGCCCGGTCAGACATAAAAAAAAAAAAATTTTAAAAAAACAAAAACAAATACGCGTCGAACTTAGAACCTCTTTGTTTTTGGGAAGTCGGTTAAAAATCGGCGATTCATACGAAATCATTTGGGCCCTTAGCTCAATTAAAAATTCGTGGTACGCGAATCGGGCGCAAAGACTTTGGGGAACTCGAAAAAGGGCGGATACTCTTTACACAACTAATAACTAAACGGACTAAATAAGTAATGTATCGCATCTAATGTCAAAGAAATACTTTTTCGTAAAATAAAAAATTACATTTCTGCTGAGTCATCATTAAAAAAAAATGTTGCTGTCTCAGATAAACCACACCTTATACAGGGTTTTCACAGCGCGTGTGCAAAAATGAAGAATCTGGTAGTTCTAGGTGCGGGGGTGGGGTATACCTCTCCCCTCCCAGCTATAGGGGTTTGAAAAAACCAGTCTTACATTTCAACGCACATCTTCTAAAGTTTTAGTGCTAGAGTTATTAATATCTCAGCATAATCGAAACACAAAACTAGACTACCCCTCCCTCTCCCTATACCCTAGGTCCAAATTTTTCCTCCTATTAACAATGGGGATTAAACTCTATACAAAAAAAAATAACCATCCAGCTGATTTCAACACCAACGCCATAAGCATTATAGGTTATATCTATCTCAATATTATTATGCACAAAAAGGTGTTTAAACGTATATTCCGCATCACTTCTTTTCAATCTAATCAACTCAGCTCTATATTACTGGAAATGATTTTTATGTCGTTTTTACTACCCAAATCACATCAAAAATAGTGCGAATTGAAAATAAAGCCTGTTGTTTTAATTCTTTAAAATGAAAGCTTTTGTTGAACAACTTCTACTTTTCTTTCCAATTTTCGAATACCCAGTAAATCAATTGAAGTTTAAAAATATAGGCTCTGTAGCACCACTACAAAAAATTTTCAATCGTTTTCAAAATTTTATCAAGAAAAAATAATTTACCGTTTTAATTACTTGGAATGGAATGTAAAATTAAATAATCGCTTGTCAAGTGCCATTAGTATTGGTTCTTTGAAGATTGAAAATTGTGAAAATGTCGTTGGAGCAAGTAATAACTTGTTGGGCTTCCACCTGTTGAGGATTATAGAGAAGCGTCGGTGGTTTAGAATCCACCCTAAATTGTAGCTGCACTTGCAATCGTTTACGTCGAATCAAGTCATGCCTTTTTCCCGCCCCATTCCTTGGGCTTACGAGAACTAGAACAATAGTAGTTCGGTATATTTCCGAAACACAAAAACTAAAATCACTGATCCATCAAACAATTCGTTTTATGGGAACTATATTTCTATGTTGCGTGTAATTATAATTTTCTGGGTAAAAAAAATTTTGTTGCTCGATTAAAACTTATTAAAGAATTAATTAGCAAAAATCCCATCTAAACGCTGTAGAACAAACACTCATTGCCATAATCAACGAACTTCAACTTTATGTTTATATGCAACATACGCGGATTTAGGGAAACTTAGAAACTTAGACAAACATATATAAAAGGAGGAAGCGTTTTCATGCTAGATATTCAATTGTATGAAATTCCGCTTATTTTAAAAGTTAAGGGATATTTGATTTAGTAATAAAAACTATAACAAATCATTAACCAATAATTATACGAGTATAGTATATTAATATTTTCCTTACTGCATTTCACGTCCCATCTCATACAAGCCATGCTCGTAAAAATTCGTCAACACCTCTCGAAAACTATTCATACACTCATCTTCCATATCAAAATCTTCAGACATTTTTTATTTAGTTGCTCGGATTAAATCCCGTTAACAAATTTACTTCTGAACTCTTTAGCACTTCCTCTTCTACTGATTCCCCAGTGAAAAATCAATGAAACTGACCCTGCCTTGTGATTTACAGAATACATACACATATTCGTTCTTATTACTACAATTGCAATAGCTTGTTCTACTCCCTGCATATGCCTGATAGGCAGTATACAGTGTATTTGTAGAATTTTAATTCTATACATTGACTTTGATCAAGGAACTCTGTTCTTACTCACACTTTTAGAATTTCAGTGGGCGTACAATAAACCACTATCACAAGAACTCTCTCCTTTCGGGACTGTAAAACTCTTAAACCTAGATCCTACAGTCTGCATACATCTGAAAAACCAAAGTTTCCGTATTCAATAGCCTCTTCGTCAAAGGATACTAACAAATCACATGTCAATATAGCAGCAATAGCGCAATAGCAATAGAAAGCATATTTGATTAAAAAGAGTTTTTATTGGTATTGATAGAAATCAATAAAACATACCATTAAGGAATTAATCCTCTTCCTTCAGGCCTGTAAGGATCAATAAATGGGACAGCCACGAAAAATAGCGCCAATTGCGGACACAATCGAAATTAATAAAATAATTTAAAAAAAACTAGTTGAACCGACTTAATAAAAAATACCAAAACGCATTAAATAATATTTAAATTTATGTCTATCACGACATTTTCAATTTGATGCAAATTAAACGAACAAAACAACTACCTACATACAATAAGACATATTCAATTTAAACAAACATACATATATTAGTCCTCCTTCCTTATGATCTTGCGTACTGAAACTTTTTCCGTAGTTTTACAAGGTATCCTTGATTAGGTAGTTGTTTTGTTTTTAGATTTCCGTACCTAAAAAAGAACTGTTATGGTGAGACTTCGGTATCTATATGTCACGGTCGTTTTTGTTAGTAACCACTAATCTATCTAATTGAAATTTTCCATTTGCCCGCATATATTCCCAGTGTAAAAATTTCAGAAAGGTGGGAGAGGAGAGCTACAAAAAAGTGAAAAAATGCCAAAAAATCTGAAATTCATTCTAATAAAAGGTCTGAAAATAGGAAAAATAACACGAAGTTCCAGACACTTATAATTTCCGAAAAAAATAAGTAAGGTCCGTCCCAAAATTATAGAGCTACTATAAAAAGTGGTAATTTTGTAACAACATATTATTTTTTCAATCTATATTTACTAAAAACCTTGTGTGGAAATAACTATAGAAAAATACCTATTTATTTTATTATATTTACAAAATGTAAAAAAAATTTTCCAAAATAATATAATAATATTATCATTGAATTCTGTATTTGTATATCCATCCTTGTTTACCTATAAGTTTAAATACTCTCTCGGGCATTATGTCAACAAACCCTTTCAATTCTTCTGCTCTAATTCGCTGCCAATTGCCCTTTATAGTCCTTTTTAGTTCTTTAATAGTGTTAAATTGTCATATATTTTCATGCCCTCTCCTTGTTTATATTCCATATAGTTTTCCACTGGATTTAAGTGAAAAGAACTAGGTAGCCATTTCATTACGGGAATTGTAGATGCCGCTTTATAAGGAGGAGCAGTATCCTGTTGGAATTACTGGAAATTGTTATCTATATCCTCCAGAAATAGTACTAACATGGCGTTTTGCATTTCTGTGTAGTCAGTAGCTTTCATCTGTCCAAGAACATTTTACCTGAAAGCACCCTATACCATTACGCTTGAACCACCTTGTTGATGTTTCGAGAATATTACCTTACTATAAACTACATATCTACACTCTGAATTCCATTTCCAGTGAATTCGTGCCCATTCCATCCGTTGTATTCTATGCCGCTCTATTAAAGGTAGTTGTCTCTTAAGTTAAGTAGTAACCCAACTTCGTAATGCGTAGACCGATTTGGATGGTTCTCTTTTTGTTGCATAGAATATGAATCCCCATTTTTAATAATGGAAAAAATTTCCTAAGGGGTGGGAGTAAACTTCGTAACGTGTGGACCGATTTGGGTGATGTTTTTTTTATGTACAGACTAATAAAGTATGTTTCTCCAATTGTACGGCGACAAAAATTTAAATGGTTGGGGGGGAGGGTGTATGGCAACTTATTAACCCGCTTATGATGATTCTGTTTTTATATTGAGTATAATCCTCCATCTCTAATATAGGGATAAGTTCTAATCTATGATGATAATGTAGGGAATAGGGTAGGCTAACTTCGTAACGTGTGGACCGATTTTGATGACTCTTCTTTTCTTGTATAAAATACGTTGCCCCAAGGGTACCTGACCGAAATTTAATGGGTGTGGTAGGGTGGGAAGGAATCATTTCTCCAACTTTTTAACGCATAAGCCAATTTGGGTATTCTTTTTTGTTTTATACAGTATGATCCCCCATTGCTACTATAAGGAAAACTGTTGGCCTATGATTGGGGTGGGAGAGAGGTAGTCTAAGTTTAAAACGCATGGATCGATTCAGATTAATCTGAATGCATAAAATATCTATTTGTATCATGACAAAAATTGTGGTATAGAGTTGGACGGCAAATAGCTTCGTAAGGCGTGGACCAATTTTGATGATTTTGATTCTGTTGTACAGAATACCTTTTCTTATTGGTAAATGATAAAAAATTTGTACCTAGATGACTACGATGATGCTCTGATTCTAACGATTCTTTCTTACCGTATAATACTGGTGGCGCATTAGCGTCTTAGTAAGAATTTTAAATCTAAGGTAAGGGTATGACCTGACCGTGACCAATTTCGTAATATGTTGCCGAATTTAGATAATTCTGTTTCCTTTATATAGAGTGCGCCACCTCTGGAACTGTTGACATTTTTTATTCGTACGAGAAGCATTTTTCAAATCGTATGTATTAAGACACTAAAAAATGAAAAAAAAAATACTTTGATACGAATGCACGAAGTAATTTCTTTGGGCTATGTGATTGGCAAAAGGCAAAATATTTTTTATATTCTAGCTGCTGTCCGCGGGTTCGTTCGCATTAAATACTCGTATACTATAGTTATATTCGTCAAATTACAAGTTTGTATGCTTTAAAGTTTCGGAAATTTCAGAATAAGTGAGCAATACAATATATAAATTATTTCCGTGTTGTGTAGCTTATGATTAATTTGGATTATTTATTAATAATAATAATTTATTTAGGCAAGTATACACAAGATTAATATCTTTTTATAGTATACTACAAAGCTGGGAAAAGTTTTATACAAAAACCTTATTAGTATATATAACAAAATTATAAAACAAAAATCCAAATACCTGTATGTATGATTACGTTATCTTGACGCAAAATTCACAAAAGTAAATTAAAAAATTACGAAAAGAAATACCGCTTCAACATTCCATTAAACTCAGATGCCCTGTCCCCTTACATTAATAGGAAGAGAATTCCATAAGCGAGAAATGAGAACAAAGAAGAACGCTGCCGAACGATAAACCGCGTGGGAGGAATACGGAGACCAACGTGACGGCATGAATGCAGAAAGTGCAAGTGTTCATAGAGATAAGAAGGTGACTTCGAAACAAGTGAGTTGTGCAAAAATAGCAACACTCTAACTTCCATATAAGTTTTTATTGGGCACCCATAGTGAGAAACGTGATCGTATATAGTCATTAAATGCCACATTAATTTTACGGTTGCATTCAGCATCAAGTTCTGGGTAAATTGTTCTACAGTAGGTAAAATGGTGAATCAACAACAACCTAACAAGTTTTAATTTAAGATCAGTAGAAATTAAGCTTCCAGACAGCCGAAGCTGCCGTAACCCACCATAAATTTTCTGTAAGGTATAACTTACGTGATCACAGCTCTCCATCTTACTGCTAAAGTACACTCCAAGACTTTTCACCTGGCTCACATAGAGTACACTTAGACCATTGAGATGAACACCAGAAACACACATCAAATCGAGATTATTTCTGTAGAAAAACAAGCATTGTGACTTTAGGGGGTTTAATATGAGACGATTACTTCTCGCCCACGAAGTCTCAAGTCATTGTTGACACTAAAAAGACAAATTCTCCACTACGCCAACGGGCCTGGACAAATATATTTGAACATCATCAGCATATAGATAAATGTTCACATCTTCAATAACATCAGAGAGATCATCAATGAATAAACAAAATAGAAGAGGTCCAAGAATCGAACCCTGAGGCACTCCATTAACAAGATTGGCCATCCCTGACCTCATTCCCTCAACCAACACCTGCTGAGTACGGCCAGACAAGAAATCACCAATAAGTTTAGTGCCAGAAGCTGAAAAATTAAAATTTTTCTGGAGTTTACATTTAAACAAACTATGGTCAACAAAATCAAAGGCTTTTGTGAAATCGGGGAGAACCAAAGCTATCGTTAGGTCTTTGTCAAGCGACTGGCGGATATCAGAGGACACTTTCAACAGAGCAGTCTCACAGCTATTACCAATGAAGGATTTGTCGGTATAATAGCCTTTCCAGAACTTTTCCGAGAAAGCACAGTAAACTTATTGGTCGATAATCAAAAGGATCCACAGGAGCAGAGCACTTAGCCAAGGGTAAGAGACCAGCATTCTTCCAGATTTTTGGAAACTGTGAATAAGTGAGGCAAGAATTATATATATAAAGTAAACTGTCTAGAGTAACTAGCAGAAGCATTTTAAAAAATCGAGGGATGACGCCGTCCGAGCCTGTTGCATCCGATCTTATAGATGCAAACGCTTCAATAATTTCATCAGGAGACACGCATCGAAAACTGAAACTCATTACGTTCAACCGTGTCAATGAACAGCTCCGATGTGGTATGGTGCAGTGAAATAGGTATTTAATTCTTCGGGATCCAAATTGCATGTTGGCGAGTCTCTACTGCAAACTCCACTATTCCTCAAATTAGACCATAGTTTTTTCGGAGGAAGAGATGGTTTTAATAAACTGCTAAAGTATTTTCTTTTAGCTTTTCTAATTTCGATTACATGACAAACCGTAGAACAATACACTAAACCGTAGAACAATATCAATTGCTCACCGACCGATGGATAATTACGAACATCATCCCAAGGAACAGTGGACACCTCTTCGAGAAGCTTGTGTATATCACCTTTATCATAAGAGCGGAAGCTAACCTTGGCAGGAGATGGAGAAAATGGATTATTGACATGTAAATTAAATCGTGATCAAAAGTACTTGGGGAACTAATTTGATTATGAAAGAGAACGCTACTTTTATCAGCAATAAAAAACAAATCTAAAAGTGAGGGGATATGACAATTGTAAAAGGTCGGTATGCCATTACTAATACCGTCAAGATGGTATGATTGAAAAAGATGTAAGAAAACATCAGCAACACTGCTTTTACATAATACATTTACGTTAAAATCCCCTCCAATCACTACGTTATGATAGGTTTTGGTAAAATTGGAAAGTTCACATTCCGTTCCCTCGATTTATCAAGATTAAAGAGCTTGGGTGGATAATAAACACAAATAAGAAGCAACTTTCCCGATGTGCAATTTACCTCAACAGCAACAAACTCAATTGGAGTGTCGACAGACTTTCCAACACTTTTAGCCCGTAAAGAATTCGTTACGTAAATAGCGACTCCACCACCAACCTGGCGTTCACGGTCGCGCCTAAATAGTTTATATCCGGGAATCGAAACCACACTGGATGATATTCCGTCGTTCAGCCACGTCTCAGAAATAAAAATCGAATGCACATTCATATCCCTAAAGAACCCCTGCACCTCATAGATCTTTGACTTAAGACTTCTTGCATTTAAGTGGCAAATGTTAAAACCTCTGGCTTGTGTAGTAAATACGTTGAGCAACGTTCTCGGGCCATTTATGCCGGATATATTAATAGGATTTTAACTTTGACATCAGGGGACACACTAAGGCATCTAGTAGCACCTCCAAGCAGCACAACAAATTCACAAAAAAAAAACTACGAGCTATGCTGAGGAAGAAAATTGACACCATTCCAGCGCTATCATACAAAAATAAGAGGAGCAAATAAAATAAATTGAATCATCAGAAATCACCAAGAAATACACTATAAAAACTACTATGAATTTAAGCTAAAGTAAACTACTTATTGCTACCGCTACAGAAGATCACTTAAACGATCAGCAAAATAAATTCAAACTAACTGGTAACTATGTACTCCACTTCTGTTATTGCCCCAAAAATTACTACCATAATCTTATCAAAGTTGATTAAATTTAATCACTTTAACCGGCAATTGCGAGTCAGTTTTTCTAATAAACACAAACCTATTTCTCGTGTAAACAGAGAACAGTCTTCCTTGTCGCCGTAAGTCAAGAGCACGCTGTAGAATTGCATTAGCACGTGGAGAAAGGCTCTCAAAACAATATACACGACTGTCAGAAGAGAAACCATCAGTTATCGCATTTAGCACTAGACGACATTGATAAGTACGATACTGGACCAAGAAATTTTGTCGCTCAGCTGCACTTGAAAATTTTATTATGATCGATGACCTCTGAATGCTATTTATTTTCACTGCCGCTTCTAGGTGTTACTTAAAGTCGAAAAGAAGCAGGTGATGGCCTATGATCCACAATAGTACAAATTGTATTTGTGATTTCAGCAGGTATTTCATTTTTCACAAAAGGTTTTGCCCCTAACAATCACGTCAGTCTGTCGTACATCACGCTGAAGACTATCATTGTTGATGGCGAGCTCCTCACACCTGGACTACAACTTTAACACTTCCTCCGACAGTAAACTGATTTTCTCCTCATAATTGCTGACAATACTTTGGAAATTCGCCAATAAACGTTAATCGAGTTCCACCAGCTTATTATTCAGAAGAGCATCAAGTTTTTTTAAAATGCTGTCCTCCTGAAGGTCAGATGAAGTTGAAAGTGTACGCGATTTAACACTACTGCGAGTTGTCACACACCCATCCGATGTCCGATCTCCGCCATTTTGATTTTTTGGTAAACTTTTACTTGTCATTATATCAACGGAATTTATAACTATGTTACTTAACTATAGTTATATCAAATAAGCTTATCAGGATGAAAAAATTCATCTCAACAAATTGGGAGTTACAGGGTGATTCACAAATTTCAGTTTTTCATGGTATGCACATTACTCTTTTATTTTTATCTCTTAATCTATCCAGCACAGCGACATCAAACAAAGGCTAAAAAACTACTATCTGAATGACCTTTTTTAAATTGGCAACAATGTTAATCTAACTCTTATCATTGCAGGTACAGTCACTTCCAAAAGTGAAAAAATGGTTTGCAATTACCTAAAATTCAGAATTTTTCCAATTTTTCTCCGAAATTCATGTAATTAGTATACCTCTTTTTTATTTTTATTGCATTGCCCATCTTATTACCTTTCTAAAAAGGTGCAACATGGCAAGGTAGACACAGGATTAGAAAAACCGTATCCTTAGAACTCCCTGAGCACCTAATTATTTTATTGCACTTTAGGTAGGAAATTCTTTAAAGAAACAAAATTTTTAAGATAAAAGGTCGATAATGTTTCTTTCGGGTTAATAGGTATTTATTTTAATTACTGCTGCAAAAAAGTTATAAAAATTTTAGTGGAATTTTGTTTTATTGCCGATATTGGCTTGTGTAAGCTAGAATTCACACCCTTGTATCCTGGCGTTCTCTAACTCGTACCTGATGAAAATTTTGCTACAAAAAAGGGTCAGACAGCAAGAATACCTATCATAGTTAAAAAACAAATCAATAAGTACAGGTGTTTTTAAGCAAAAGTTATTTAAAAAAATGCCAGATCTAATAGAGGAGAACCCTATGGATAATCTTAGGGGAATGTTTCACCAATACGATGGAGTACCAGCGCATACGGCTAACATTGTGAAGGCAATACTAAGTGAAAAATTTCCTAACCGCTGGATTGGACGAGGTTCACCGATTCCTTGGTCTGCTAGATCTCCAGACCTTACCCCATTGGACTTTTTCTTGTGGGGAACAATGAAGGCTGAAGTTTATTCAAGCTCAGTTGACAATAGGGAGGATTTAGTTAGCCAAATTGGGAATGCAGCGACGAAAATACGGGAGAGGCTGGCTGCAATACGCCTTAAACAGGAGCTTAGAAGGAGATTATTGGAATGCATCCAAAGTGGCGGTGGACATTTTGAACGGCTTTAATAACTTATCAAGATTAATTGTAATTACTTTTAAATTCAATAAAAAGCATTTTAGAATTAATTTGAAATTAATTGCTTTAATTTGTTAATTTTTATAATACTCTCCGATAGGATTTCTACGTATAAATTTTTACATATTTTCTCTACGTGGACATGTTGCACATTTTTGGAGAGATAATAAAAGATGAGCAATCTAATAAAAATAAAAAACAGATATACTAAATACATGAATTTTAAAGAATATTTGGGAAAATTCTGAATTTTAGGTAATTGAAAACCATTTGTTCACTTTTGGAAGTGACTGTAACTGCAACCGTAGGAGTTAGATTAACATTGTTGAAAATTTTTGAAAGTTCATTGGGATAGTAGTTTTTTAGCGTTTGTTTGATGTCGCTGAGAGATAAAAATAAAAGAGTAATGTGCATACTATGAAAAACTGAAATTAATGAATCACCCTGTAACTCCCAAACGGTTGAGATTGTCTCCCCTTCCCTCCTGCTATAAAATTTTTTGTTTGTCTAGTTGAGATCGATAACCCCACTCATTTTGGCACGTCAGATCTGAAACACCCTGTATAGGGTGCACCACCTCTGGAACTGTTGAAATTTGTTTTTTCACACGAGAAGCATTTTTCGAGTCGTATGTATGAAGTTAAGACACTTAAAAGTAAAAAATCAAATAGTTAAAAAAATCGAAGATACTTAATAAAACTATCTAAAAATTTCAGTTCAGTGAGTTTAAATGTTTTTGATGTAGTAGTTTTGTTTATTTAATTTGCAACGGTTTGAAAATGTCGTAATAGATATAAAATAAAAAACTATTTTATGTTTTTTAGCACTTTTTGCGACCGACTCAACTTTTTTTTAATATCACCAAACCTTGTAACGCGTGGACTGATTTAGATGATTCTGAATGCATGGAGATGGAGTATCTATTTGTATCATGACTAAAATTGTGGCTTGTGGTGAGAGTTGGAGGATGGGCGGCGGCATAGAACTATTTTGATAATTTTTATTCTGTTATACAGAGTGCATTTCCTGATAAATGGTAACAATTTGGTACCTAGAGCGACTACGATGATTTTCTTACTACAATAATTCTCTCTTGCTGTATAGAGTACGGTGGCGCACTAGCGTCGTGTTAAGAATTTTCTAAGGTGAAGGTATAAAAGGGTGACCGTGACTAATTTTTTAATATGTTGCCGGATTTGAATAGCTCTGTTTCCATTCTTTAGAATTTACTACCACTGTAGCTTTTGACATTGCTTTTTTCTTACGAGCAGCATCCTTCGAGTCGTAAATTTGAAAACACTAAAAAGTGGAAAATAAAAGGAAGGACGATTTAATACTTTTGTTGTAGTTGTTTGGTTTGTTTGTTTGCACCAACTTCAAAATGTCGTAATAGACATAAAATTAAAAATTATTTTATGAATTTTAACGCTTTTGGTGAAGTCGGTTCAACTTTTTTCTTAAAACTATTTTTGGGGCATTCTAATCTAATGTAATAAATATTATTTCTAAATATAAATAAATAATTGAAAAAGCGTGTTGTTGATTTTCACCTAGGCATACCAAACTTTCAAAATGACCATTTCCTATATTGGCTCTATCACAAAGAGTATTTTTCGCCGGTTAGTCTACCCCATTGCATCCAGCATTGTTTTCCGACCAAGTAATTAGATATTCTGACATCTGCGTCTACATATTAATATTTTGTATATTGTATTCCACCAAAAACGTTTCATGTAAACAAGGTTGCCAAGACTCACAAGCTCATAAGGCTTTCACTGTTAAAAAGTTATCGGATCTCATGTGGAGCCAAGCCCCTAACTCTACAAGTCTTTACTCTAGAATCCCTAACTCTAGAAACCCTACATCTTGGTCAACAAGTATGGCTTGGCAGTTTCGCCACCATCGCACAGTCATTCCTATGGACTTATGATAAGAAATTAAGTCACTAGTCTTTAATGTTGTGTCATGCATTAGATCCATAAAACGGCCAAGCCATACTTTTTAACCAAGAAGTAGGGTTTCTAAAGTTAGGGGTTGTAGACTAAGGCCTTGTTAAGTTAGGGTCTTGGCTGCACATGAGATTTGATAACTTTTTAACAGTGAAAGCGGTATGAGCTTGTAAGTCTTGGCAACCTTCTTTGCATGAAATGTTTTTGGTGGGATTTCATTTCTTTTTGTGATATGATCTAGTTCTTTATATTTTTTCGGGCTGTATTTCTTGTGCGTCAGCTATTCTTTTTTCATAGCCCACTCTATATCGTTGCTTCTTTTCCTTGTTGGCTTATTATTTGGAATAAACTATAAATCAGGGTGATACTTAGCTATTAACCGATAATATTCAACTATGGCTGACTGTTGTGCCTTATTAATATTAACTTAAAGCAGACTAAATTATCTTTCCTACAAAGTAAAAACATGTACACTTATTAACCGAAATAACAAGAAATCATTAAACCTGAAATTTAAGTCGCAAAACAAATTTTAATCCAAAACGCAAGCAGTAAATCACGGTCTGGTGCTTGTATTTTTATTTAAATTTTTCCTTCCGTACAATTCCGCGCTTTTAGGCTTAAACATGCTTGTTAGTTTCTTAAATACGGTATGACTATTTTTGCTTCATTCGAAAGATTGTTTTGTTAACTTCAAGTAGAAAAAAACAATCTTTTCATAGAAGCAATAGATTAGGCACTAGGACGAGTTTAAAGAAAATTACCCCCCCCCCCCCCCCCCCCCACCCGGCAGAAGTTCCTTTGTTCGTAGCACACTCACTTTTTAGATGTTTCCCTAGCTTTGATATCAAGTTTCAGCTTTCTAGAACTTTTCGAAGTACCTCCCTAGAAGAAATTTTATATACAGACCTACACACCCCCTTTAAGGGGTTGGAAAGTGAAAGTTACAGATTTCTTCCAAATTTAAGCTTTCTAGGGCTTTTGGAAGTTTGGAAATTATCTTATGAGAAATGGTTATATAATACAGAATCAGACCCCCTTTTCGAGGGGTTGGAGGATAAAACTCACAGATTTCTTAATTTTTGCATTGTTTGTGTGCTAATCCTAGTAAGCCTATCAAATTTCAGCTATCTAGAACTTTTGGAAGTACCTACCAATAAGAAATTTTATATACAGACCTGAATCCCCTTTTATGGAGGGTGGGCGGTAAGAGTTACAGATTTCTTAATATTTTTGTTGTTTGTGTGGTAATCCTAGCCAGCATACAAAATTTCAGCTTTCTAAGGCTTCAGGAAGTACCCTAGAGGTTTTGGTGACAGAATTTTTGATGATCATGAGTGTCGAAATCGACGTATTTCAGGTATTAATAAAATCTGAAGTATAAAAGCTGGACAAATGAAACTTTGTGCGTTTTATTAGTCTGGTAACTACATCTTATTCTATTTCTATTCTATTTGGGCTCTCTGGTATTATCCAGACAGAATCTATAAAGGTTCGAAAATACGACACTACAGTGCGCCAAGATATAAATCTTATTTTTTAGCACTAAAATAGTCATAGTGTTCATCATTATTCTGAGTGGTGAATAATAGACGTCGTAATTATTGATTATTATAACGAAAATATTAACTGAACAATCAAGCACCTCGTCGTGATCTTGCTTTTGTTTTATTTGCACGTGTCACGACACGGACTAGGGAGTGTTTTTCTGTTTAGAGAAGAAGGTCACCTGCCCGTAAATTGATACACCTTTTTAAATTATTGAAATCTTTTATTTTTACTCTTACACTTTTCAGACACTTGTAATTTTATAATCCGACTGTATAAATTTCTAATTTAGACTGGAGGCCTTAACACTGGTGGGGGAACTCTTTAATTTAAGATTAGAACTCGTTCACCTTACAAAAATTACTCTATTCATCCTCTGGTTGAGGTCTATATTTATTGGGGTTCTCGGGTTCTCCCACCATCGATCGATTTTGAAAATAATCGATAAAACATTTGCATCCGCCCAAGAAAGTCGTCTCAGCAGTTCTCTTAGCCAATAAGAATTTTCGTTAAATCTTAATAGCCAAAAAAGAAAGAAAAGGAAAGTTCAATTATCGCTGCGTTAGGTCAGCCATTGGTCAGAGGTAAACGTACCAGTTTAAGTACTTTGAACTGCAGCATGAGATCGAAATTGCCTCTGTCTTGAAAAAAGTTTGTTTACATGTAATTGGATGCGCTCATGTTTTGAAGTTTTGGTGACGTATATTATGGAAATTTATTGGGTCATCCAAATGAAGAAAACATGAAACATTGGATAATTTATTAAAGGCTTGGATTTTTAAATGTTTACGATTATCTTGGAATTTGAGCCCATTGAATTTGTTTTGCTTTATGAAGTATTTCTTCGAAAAAATGCAGAATCGGAATATTTGGGCACTTTAATTGAGGAGTTGATAGTCAAATGGTTTTGTGAGGAATTTTAATGGGTGAATAGAGATTTGGGAATCTCGTGGGTGAAGTAGTTAGAGTACTTCTAGGTTTTATGGGTGGATAGAGATTTGGGTATCTCGTATGGGGAAGTAATGAGTGAAGTTTTAGCGATTCCACCTTCCCCCTTAGAGAAGAAAGTTCACGGAGGGAACTTTCGAAATGGGAAAATGTTAGAAACAGAATCTTTGAAATAGTGAAATATTTTTTTAGGGAGAACCCTGTAGACCTGGTTGTCTGATGCATAATATATTTAAATTGCATTATTATATCTCTTCGTGTATAAATTTATTACATCTAAAATATGATAATTATTAAAATATATATTGATAGCATGGTTATTGTTGTTTTTATATACTAACTTATATTTGTATTATTATAATAAATTTTTTTTTACAATATTTTGTTTTTGATAGACATTTTTTTATGGCCTTAATATATGTAATGCTAATTTATTTTGTAGAGCTTTTTTTTATTGAATTAAAACGTTACACTTAACTAAGAAAATATAAAATTACTTATTTGTGTTTTGTTATGATTATTATAAATTTTGATAAAGGTTTTTTCTTATTTTTTTGCATAATTTTATAAATTGACACTCTTCTCTTAATGGTCTAAGGAAATATAGAAATACTTATTTATATTTTCTTATGATTGTAACGTTAATTGGTACGAGGTGCCTTGTTTGGCTTTCTCCGGATTATCCTCTACAATTACCTCATTTGATTTACTTATTTTTTCTTTTGCGGTGTGCTTTTTCCATAATAATAAAACAATTAAGAATGTTACTAAAAGAGGCACTACATATGAAACGGTGTAATGGTGTATGTGGTGAGCTGTGATACTGTGTGACTCTAGATTTTCTTTGCTTTCCTGATGTTTAATAGCAGAGCTTAATGCTTGTAAATCATGTTCATCGTGTAATTTGATGACATGTACGAGGTTAGTGACTATTCAATGAATGACTTCAAATTATTATTATGTACGGTTTTTAGTTTGTTCCCTAATTTTATAGTTAAATTTTCTGTGGAATTGATCCTTACTAGAGTAGAACGGGGTAATGTGGTGCACGGGGTAATGTGGTGCATTGGATGTACTGACTGAACCAACGGAACAAACTGCTTGCCGTTGGTATAGTAGGTGCGTGGTGTTCGACGATGCTCATGCCAGTCATTGCAGCTACCTTCGTAAATATGTCACAAAAGTTGCTGCTTCATTCGCAAAACACGTGTTGACGGAACGATAATTTTTTTTAAAAACGAAAAAGTAAAAGCACTTGTTTTACCTTCCACAAATAGGAGTATAAATTTTTCTTTGGGATGGTGATCGCTCAAAAATATGAGCGCTCAAAGAAAAGATGGATGTTTCGACCGAAAGTGCAAGCTGTTCATCATCAGCGTGGTACTTGCACTTTCCACCACGGACATCCATGACGGAAGGTCAAAAACACAAGTACTCAGTTTTAAATCTGAGTACCACCATCCCAAAGAAAAATTTATACTCCTATTTGTGGAAGGTAAAACAAGTGCTTTTACTTTTTCGTTTTTAAATAAATGACTTCCACCAAGTGTTTACTGAAAGGAAACTTTCTGATTAAACAATATTTAACCAGTATTGGTATTTTATGAAATTGATGGACTAAAAATCCTCTTCATAAAATTCGTACTCAGATTTAAAACTGAGTACTTAAAGGAGTTGTGTTTTTGACCTTCCGTCATGGATGTCCGTGGTGGAAAGTGCAAGTACCACGCTGATGATGACCAGCTTGCACTTTCGGTCGAAACATCCATCTTGAGCGATCACCATCCCAAAGAAAAATGTATACTCCTATTTGTGGAAGGTAAAACAAGTGCTTTTACTTTTTCGTTTTTAAATAAATGACTTCCACCAAGTGTTTACTGAAAGGAAACTTTCTGATAATTTTGTTATTTATTTTAGTGAGAAAAAATATTATTTCCCGTTAAAAAAATATCAGGTCAGTATTTTCTTGAGTGAAATTTCCCGTTTAACAAGAATCTTGTGTTGTTGAGGCGATTACTTCGATTTTCACCGAGATGTCGAATTTGACGTGAAAAAAGTGATTCGGGGCAATGAGGTGCATTCCGTCCGGGGCAATATGGTGCAAACTTGAAAACCACCCTTTTTATTATTGCTTTTGTTTTTAACAAAATGGTGCGCAATCGACCAAGAACAACCCAAAAACCGAACGAAGAAAACATTAATAAAGCAATAGAAGCTGTCCAGGCTGGAAGAAGTGTGCGAGGTGCAGCAAAGCAATTCGGAATTGCGCCGCAAACTTTGCGCCATCGATTGCAAGGTCGCCAAACGAAATCAGTAGAGTCTGCACTTCTAACTAGCCCAGAGATGATGGAGTCTTTGCGCGCTGAACAAGAAGCAACAGCCCAAAAGAAGGTAGCTCAAGCAGCCAAAAAGCAGTTGGCTGCCAACAGAAAGATCGAAAAAGAGGTGGTGAAACAACAAAAAGCCGCCGAAAAGTCAGCCAAAGTCGCCGGAAAAGCAGCCACTAAGACAGCCCCAAACGAAAACGCGGCCGCCCTAGTGTCGCAAAGAACGTCGACTTCGGAGACACTGACGAAGAAGAAATCATTTTGAAGCACCAAACAAAAAGTCGTAACTGAGTAAATAATTTTTTCAGTAATTCTTTTCATTGCACCATTTTTTTATAAATTTTACAGTTCTTTGTATTTCTACCTAAAGTGGGTATATAAAAACCCTTAGTTTGCATTTTATTTTCATTGGCATATGTTTAATTACACTCCATTTCATTCAATAAAGCTGTTCAAAACCATTTCCGACGCATTTTGGTATTCCTACTGCAACCGGAAAA
Organism: Leptarthrus brevirostris; assembly: GCA_964036015.1. Classification (NCBI taxonomy): domain Eukaryota; kingdom Metazoa; phylum Arthropoda; class Insecta; order Diptera; family Asilidae; genus Leptarthrus; species Leptarthrus brevirostris. The sequence continues at coordinate 10,134,884 of OZ038376.1, read as the reverse complement.
TAGTGCACCACATTACCCCGACAATTTTGGAAGGTCAAAAAAAGGTACCTTCGGGTTTTTGATCGTAGTTCAGCGAAATTACGTGCAACACAAAAACTTTTTGCATAAGAAATGTAGTCAGACAAATTGTCTTTCTAATGAATACTCAATCTTCTTAGTCGGTTAAAAAATACAGCCGTACGAGCACTCCAACGAAACGTGCACCACATTACCCCGTTCTACTCTACTTTCACCTAAATTGAAAATCTTGCTTTTAGTGCTATTAACGTAAAAACGCTTTGATTTTTTTTATTATCAAGTAGAGTTTCTCTAGCTAGTTGATAACCATGTTGTAGCCGGGCCTTCAGTTCGTTACTATAATTTTCGTAATTGTAGCTTACGACTGGGTTACTTTTTAATATTGAAGGGATGTTAGGGGGAAATCCGTACAAAAGCTCGTAAGGGGTAAAATTTTTACTGGAATGATGGCTGGTATTGTACACGAATATCGCATAAGGAATCCAGGTATCCCAAGTTAGCGGATCACGATTAACGTAATGTCGTAAGTATTCTGCTAACGTTCTATGGCTACGCTCAAGAGCTCCATTGGTTTGCGGGTGATATGGGGTAGTTTGAAGTTTATTAATTTTTAAAAGCTTGCACATTTGGGTGCACATATCGCTCAGGAAATTTGATCCTTGATCCTTAAGTATTGATTCTGGTATGCCATACTTACAAACAATATTTCTTACAAAGGCTTCAGCAACGGTTCGTGCTTCGGCGTTATTGAGAGGAATAGCCTCGGTGTATTTACTAAGGTCATCCTGGAAGGTTAGGATTTACCGGTTTCCGTCATGACTAACGGGAAATGGTCCCACTATATCGAGGTCAATTTTTTCAAATGGCCTTGTACTCGTTGTGGTGATTTTCATGGGGATCTTCGGATTTCTACTTAATTTATTTGTCTGGTATGAAGAAAATTGTAACCCTGTCCAATTATATTATATATATTATATCGATAATTCGCTGTAGCTCTGCAGGATCATTTAACACCGACAGATTCGTGTGACTTATTTGCAGTTGGCTTAAACGTTTTATTTTCTTTGGTTTCATAATTATTTTATTCTGGTGATAATGAACTTGTGTTCCTAACTATCCCATCGGATAGATCGACATACATGGGTGACAGAATTAGCTTGATTGTATTCTGACGTACTAGATCAGCCGAGGTGACGTCGGAGTTCATTGCTGTATTTTCCCTGTCCTCCTGAGCTTGACCCCAATAGGCAGTAGAATTCGCCTGAGCTGGCGTAATTGAATTCTCACGTACCGGATGGCTCGAGGAGTTAGGCTTTTCACTAAGTGTATTCCTTAGTGTTATTAAAATAAAATAATCAATCACCTGTAAAAACATTATAATAGTATTTTTATTACGTGTTCCAGTTGCGTTTTTATCGACTAACGCAGTATACTTTTTAAAATCATTATCGATTAACATACATTCTTTTATTCTTTCTTTATTATCTTCCTTCGATTTATCATTTTCACCATTTTTTTTGTATGTGGTATCTCTATGTTGTACCTTTTTTAATTAACTTATTTCCTTTTAGCCGTTATTTTTTTATGTTCCGAGTCTTCTTTAATTATTTCAAATATTCTTCCTAACAATTCAAGTTACAATTATATTTAATTAAGAAATCCGTTCCCAGTAAACCATCGAATGGTAAATTACTACCATCGGGTATTAAATGAAAAGCATGATTGATTTTAGAACAGTCTTGAGTATCTAAACTAATTGTACCGTGAGATAAACCTATTGACGGCACATAGTCTCCGGATAGTGTAGTAATGGTGCATTTTTGATTTTCATAAACGGGAGCAGAATCGTCGGTGTCTTCAGCTTTAAGAAGACTGACTTCCGCACCAGAGTCAATTATAAACTGTGTAGTCTTTCGCTTAGAAATGCTTAAAGGTAATTCTACGATTAAAATATTCTTTTGCGTAGGCATTGGTATCCGAATTTTAAATTTTGAATTTATTTTTGATATATGACGGCTAAAAGTACTGGTTTCGCTGGATATTTTGCCGTCTGAAACCTCCTACATATACTCGTTTCCCTAGTAATTGTCTGAAAGTGTTGACCATTTTACCTGCCGGAAGGATCGGGGCTGATAAGCTTGTTGCGGTCTGTGCATTGGATTTCTTTGAGGATTTTGAACTTGAGGAGGTAGAGATCGCGATTGTTCGTCGGCTCGTCTTTTCCTGCACTCGTTATAATGGTGTTAGGTTTGTGACAGTAATTACAGATTATTCTATGCACTTCTCTCTTCACATTAGGGTAGGTGGGCATGATAGGTAATTGCTTTCTTTTGAAACAAATGTCTTTATTGTGGCCTTTCTTACCACAAAATTCGCAATACACCATATTGGGGGTAGCACGTGGAACGCCTTGATGTGCCTCTTCCATTCGTCGCGAGTGCTCCGTAATGAAACTAATCAACTTTTGTAGTGAATTTTCTGATCGAGCTTTTATTATTACCTTAAGCTGATCATTCCATTCATACCATCTTCAAATGCACGAATAGCATTTTGTTCATTTTCTTTAAGAAGATAATCTCGTGAAGTTCCGTCGGTAGCTTCATTCGCTGTGGCGTTATTTAAATCAGCCAGTTTTTTGGTGATTTGTTTAAGGTGAAAAAATTCGCCTTGTATAGCTATACGAGACCTATTATCTTTAAATTGGGAACTAATTTTTAATCTTAACGCTTCTCAAGTGGAGAATTCACGATATTTTATGAGATCGTAGGCAGGACCAGTCAGTCTAGTTATTAGGATGCTAAAATACATGTTTCGATCTGCATCACTTTTGCTTTGGGCAATCTGCCGAGTTTCCGTCGAATTCGGGTAACAGATTTCGTGCATCCGTCAATGAGATTCGGAGGTTCAAAGAACCTGAACTACTAGAACCTGAACTACTGGAAACTGAACTATTAGAATTGGTGTCGTTGTCGCGTGTCATTTTGAATTCTTTAGCCTCGTGTTTTATAAACCGAGTAGCTCGATTCAGTCTGGCAGCCGATCTTCTGTGGCTACTAATTGCTCGGCCTGAGTAACTATCAGCACGAGGGACAACAATTTTGGGAACTTCTCAGGAAGCGAAATAAAAAAAAATCGTTTCTATTTGTCGCACAATTTCACATCCGTTCACTTTAAAACTTTTCACAGTTCACTCGATTACACTTTACTTTGAACGAAAAAAATATTTGAGAGGTAACTGGGGATTTACATAAAACAATTTTTGTAAAATTTTTTTTGTCTTACTACCACTACTAGTTTCGATGAAAGAAAATATTTGCTTTTATATCTTGAGCGTTTAAAAAAAAATCAAATTTTCATTTTAATTCATAGTATGACATATACAAAAATAGTATGATATATAATAGTAGTATAAATATGTATGTTCTGCCGTAAATGTGCAATGTGCACCTTAAAATTGGTTAAATTGTGAGGGAAATCAAGGTCTGACGTCACATTTTTGCACATTTTTCATGCGGCAGAAACCTCATAACAATTTTTGGATGTGCAGAGATAAGAAAGGTCAAAGGTCAAGGTTGATGATTGTTTAGTAAGATAAGACACCTGTCGGCCATCTTGGATTTCGGTCTTGTAGGCTACAATTGAGAGATAAGGAAAAGAGATAAGGCTTGTCGGCCATCTTGGATTTAGAGTATTCGGTCTTGCAGGCTACAATTGAGAGATAAGGAAAAGAGATAAGGATTGTCGGCCATCTTGGATTTTGGGTTTTCGGTGTTATAGGCTACAATTGAGAGATAAGGATGTCGGCCATCTTGGACTTTGGGTGTTGTAGGCTACAATTGAGAGATAAGGATGTCGGCCATCTTGGATTTTGGGTGTTATAGGCTACAATTGAGAGATAAGGATGTCGGCCATCTTGGATCTTGGGTTTTCGGTCTTATAGGCTACAATTGAGAGATAAGGAAGAGAGATAAGGATTTTCGGCCATCTTGGATTTTCGGTTTTTGGTCTTGGAGGCTACAATTGGTCTTCTTTGGGTTTTCGGTGTTATAGGCTACAATTGAGAGATAAGGAAAAGAGATAAGGATTGTCGGCCATCTTGGATTTTCGGTTTTTGGTCTTGGAGGCTACAATTGGTCTTCTTCTTCTTTGGTTTGCATCTGGACTTAGATCTAAACCTTGGATCTGAACCTAGATTGTTTAGTAAGATAGGATTGTTGGCCATCTTGGATTTTCGGTTTTTGGTCTTGGAGGCTACAATTGGTCTTCTTCTTCTTTGGTTTGCATCTGGACTTAGATCTAAACCTTGGATCTGAACCTAGATTGTTTAGTAAGATAGGATTGTTGGCCATCTTGGATTTTCGGTTTTTGGTCTTGGAGGCTACAATTGGTCTTCTTCTTCTTTGGTTTGCATCTGGACTTAGATCTAAACCTTGGATCTGAACCTAGATTGTTTAGTAAGATAAGGCACCTGTCGGCCATCTTGGATATTGGGTATTCAGTCTTGGAGGCTACAATTGATGTTGAAGATAAGAGTTTGTTGTTTTGAGTCTTTAATTACGAAGTACAGCTTTATCAGCTAAATGAAATAACATGATGCGAATTTAGTTGGAAAACAGAATATTGCGTAATAAAAGATTTCACCACTTTGAGTAAATAGATGAAGATTATTTTTTAATTTCTTTTGCAAATTCTTATTTCTATGATATCATTTGTTTTCAAGCAAGTTTTAACATGTTTTTCTGGTCGAGCTGTGATTGATAAGCGAGCTGGTGACTGCGTAGAAATTAATAATTTGGCGACAATGTTAAGGTCGTTGGGTGATAAGGTTTTGTAGATGAATCTGACCTCGTGCTGAAAATAAGAGTTGTTGTTTTGAGTTTTTAATTACGAAGTACTCCTTTATCAGCTAAATGAAATAACATGATGCGACTTTAATTGAAAGCAGAATATTGTAACCTCGAACTTTAAAAGATTATCATGCAATTTCTTTTCCAGATCTAAATATAGCCATTAATTCGAGGTTATATTATTAAATAATTTCGTGTTTTATGCAACTAGCAAGTAAGTCATTAAACCGATTACGTCATCTGGACCTTGATTACTAGTTAATATAACACCATTGAGGAATAGTTAAAGGAATTTCTGTAATTAGGGAAAAAAATCTGATGTTTAAAAATAACATGCATCGCTTTGCATAAATCCGTTAATAAGTAATAAACGTCTAGTCAAGATAGCTAGAATGGTTTCTTTCGATACTTTGGAGAGGTTTATCATGTGAAGAACTTGCAAAGAAAATAAATATCTTTTCATAGCCTTAAACTTCGTTTCTTTATGATTCAGCCGTGATAATCTTAATAAGGGAAACCATTGATTCGTAACTATGCTTTAAATTTATATCAAACTAGCAGCTACCAAACCCATATAACAACCTTGAACTGCAGAAGAAATGAACAAGATCATTGGCGTTGTTGTAACACTTTCTAAAAATTGCCACAAAACTGTGAATTTAGATTAGAACAAACAAAATCGAAGTAGCTGAAATGTCTTCTTTCGATACTTTAACGAGATTTATCATGTGAAGAACATAAGAAAATAAATTTTTTATATGCTTCATGTAACAATAGACTCAAATTGTGATTTCACAGAGTTCAGTTTACTTTGAGCTTGTCATGTAATTTTGGCAAATGTCAGCTTCCGGGTTTGTTGCCGTTGCAGCACTTTATAAAAATAGACTCAAAAACTTTGAATTGGGCCGATAGAGCAAACAAAATCGAGGTAGCTGGAATGGCTTTCTTTTGGTAATTTAGAGAGATTTATCATGTCAAGAACTTAAGAAAATAAAACTCTTTTCATAGCTTTAAACTTGGTTTCTTCTTTTTTCAGTCGTAATAATCTTAATAAGGAAACCATATTTTTCCTGAATCGTAATTATGGTTTAAATTTATACCAAACGGACAGCTAACAACCCTATATGACATTTAAACTTTAATTTTTGTATGCGTCATGCAACAATAGACCCAAATTGGGATCTCACCAAGTCAAACAAACGAAAAACTACTATCTCAATGACCTTTTCAAAATTTATAGAGAAATGCAGCTGAACCAATGAAAGAAATTTAAAGCGCATTAAACTGAGGCTATAATATTCGTATTGAAAGCTTTCTATTGGAAAAAGATGATGAAGGAATTTTGAATCCAAAACAATTTTTCTACAAAATCAAACCTCGAGTTATAAATCTTCTTGAAGCAAGTTTACAGAAAATCCTCTGAATTAGACTCAAGGAAATTGATATGTGACTTAGAAGATACATTTCATTATATAATCCATTATAGAAATCTCCAAAAAGTAGTTTAAAGTATGAATTGAAGTTTTCATACATTCATAGAGCTCTTTGATTCAGACAATGGAATTGATTAAAACAATATATTGATCTTAGTACTTTGCATAGATCAAAAGCTGTTAACACTTTCTGATCTTAAGCTCTTATGATGGAATTTTTATTTATCACGAGGAATGACACTAATTTTGTGATCTTAAGTATATTCAAATGTTCAACAGATGCTTACTATTGTCAAGACTTATTCTAATATCACCATTAAATCTTTTGGTTGAAGCACAGTTCGGTTTACTAAAATTATCACAGTTTAAAAAATTATTAAATTTATTTTTGGTTTGTCTTTTACTTTGTTTGCATTTTAGATTCATATAGATTAGATTTCTCAAGTATAGAAAAATTAGCGAATAATTCATCTGATGAAAACTTAATATTAAACAGATCCTTTTATAAAAATGACGATTTATTATATAGATTCAGGATAATTTTGGGGTGCTATGCTTAAGTATTGAAAGATTGAATTACAATAATTATTAACTGACGTTAATGTGTATAACTTTATATGTTCTCGCAGGCATTCTACTGCTAATAATAAGTGTATGGAAAATGTTATCCCATCACAAAGCTCAACATATTTAATTTACTTCGACTGCAATAATTTATATGGGTGAGACATGTCTGAATTCTTATCATATGAGGAATTTCAATGGGATAGAAAATACGGATATCAATATAATGAGCATTCTTCAAAGTTCAGAAATTGAATATATATATTTGAAGTAGATTTAACTAATCTAGAATCACTTCATGACTTACACAATGATCTACCATTTTGCGCAAATAATATAAAAATCCTCTGAATTAGGCTCAAGAAAATTGATATGTGACTTAGAAGATACATTTCATTACATAATCCATTATAGAAATCTCCAAAAAGTAGTTTAAAGTATGAATTGAAGTTTTCATGTATTCATAGAGCTCTTTGATTCAGACAATGGAATTGATTAAAACAATATATTGATCTTAGTACTTTGCATAGATCAAAAGCTGTTAACACTTTCTGATCTTAAGCTCTTATGATGGAATTTGTATTTATCACGATGAATGACACTAATTTTGGGTTCTTAAGTATATTCAAATGTTCAACAGATGCTTACTATTGTCAAGACTTATTCTAATATCATCATTAAAACTTTTGGTTGGAGCAAAGTTCGGTTTACTAAAATTATCACAGTTTAAAAAATTATTAACTTTATTTTTGGTTTGTCTTTTACTTTGTTTGCATTAGCAAGTATAAACATGTATTTGAAAAAGGGTATACCCCAAACAAAATAAAAACACTCGTAATTCACTTAATCAATTTTTATTTAAAATCGGTAGAGTTCTATTAAATCTTCCTGACATATCATTATTTTATATAATTAATTTACATATTTCTAAATCCTGGTATTTCATCCATTTTGTTTTCGATAAATTTTAAATTGCAATCTTCATCCATCTCATACACAGTGTTGTTGATCTCCACTGTTTGAAACTCTGACTGCGGTTCCACTGATTGATGATTTTCGAAAATGAATTTTACAAAGCATATTGTCAATACAAGAACATCTTTTTGTCTCTGAAATTCCTCCATTTTCTGAATTATAGGCTGTGTTACTTTATTTAGATATTCCTGTTTAATATCACCATCCTTAAGATTTGTATTAAGTTCGATGTTTTCAAATTTGTATTCATTACATCGATTGATGTATTTGAATCGTGTTATAACCCGAACAGGTTCATATGCACCATTTTTTAGATATTTTTGAATGTGTTCTTGAAATTTGTTTAAGTAATGTTCTTCCAGTAAATACTTCAGCGCATTTATTCCGAAAGCCAGTTGATTATGCACCGCTAATATCATTTCATCCCATACTGGGGTGAATTGTATCTTAAAAGTATATTGTTCGCGAGGAGTCTTTACGATAGATTTTCCTTCCATTTTATTTCTGTAATAACATTTTTTTATTTACTACGCATATATTAATTACTCTGCAACATACCTGATCTTCCTTCCTTTCCTGAATCTGGTCTATCTAAATATTTGCCTCAGCTTTTATAGCAAGTATTTTACCCCCCACTGGAAATTTTTAAAACTTGAACTGCTTAAAATTAAATTAAATTGAAGATTTCATTAACGTTATTCCCTTAAATAAAGTGTTATATATCAATGTCAAAGGGAATTTTTTCATCTGAGAATAAAACGATTGAATTACAATGTTTAGATTCCATTCGCTGCGAGTTTAGATACTCTAAAAAACAAACAAAAATCTGAATGATGAAGACTTTAGAATAATCCATAATGAATTTAATAAGGAGAAAGGGGGGTTTTCATATGATTACTTAAATTCTTTTGATAAATTTAAAATGAAGCATGTGTGCCCCTCAGGATTTTTTAATAAACTTAGCAATAAGAAGAAGAATATCAGCATGTCGTTAATGTATGGAACAAATTTGATTCTAGAAATATCTGAGAAAATTTACAATTATATTTAAAGTGTGATGCTTTATTGCTAGCAGACATTTTTGAGAATTTTAGAATGGTATACATAAATATCTATGAGTTTAACCCGAATCATTATTACACAACACCAGGATTGTCATGGGATGCTATGTTAAAACACATCCAAAATAAATTAGAATTATAGAAATGTATTATATAATTTTATGAAAAGCGGTATTCGGGGAGGTTTAACACAATGTTCCTTACGATATTCTCTATCTAATGAGAGATTTTGATTTTTTTAAAAGGGTTAAAATATTTGGTTTAGATTGATGTTATTAATTTATATAGATGAGTTATTTCGGAATCACTTCCATATGCAGATTTTGTTTGGATAGATAATTGTGATATTGAAGATTAGGATTGAGAAATTTTCCAAATATCTTTTAACGTGTTCTCAATAATATAAATTCAATATTTTTTTTATTTCCCCAGCATGTTTTAACATGGAGAAGGGATATTAAGATAGCTACAGAATGGGAAAGTTGAGGTAACCATTTAGGTCTTCGTGTTTTAATTGCAAAACCCAATTTTCATAGTACTGCGCAATTTACAATAAATATGGCTGCAGTAGAATTAAACAAAATAAAAGTGACGTATAACAAACCAGTTTATTTAGGGTTTATAGTTTTTGAAATATCAAAATTAAATTAGAATTTATAGGTTTAAAGTCTAACATCGTCCGGGCTATCCCAATCCTCCTCTAAATGATTAGCAGCATCAAGCTCGAGGGCCAGCGCTTCGACGCTGAAAACTGATATAACACACCTCCTTCCGCTAACTGAGTGATTAATCTATAAAGAAGAAAATAATAAAAATAACATGTAAAATAATTTTAAAAACTAACCGTTCGCAACCCCGTCAAATTCTCCGAATATGGAGTGGCCACTTCGCACCACTCAGACTCCCATCCTAACCTATAAACCAGGTTTATCGGGGTTAGCGGAGAATTTACCAGCTCCTGCAGCCGCTCATGAGGATCCTCGTAATCCTCTAGGATATTCAACACCTTAAGAACTTCTTCTATAATTCTCTCCATTTTGGTGAATGTTAAAACTCATAAGTGATTCATTGCTTAAATAGTATCCGCTTATCTCTATTCATTTTTCACATTTTTTTGCTCGCCTATAAAACTTATTTGTTGATTAACCATGAAACTCTCATTAGACTTATTTTTTAATCATTCCATAAAACTTCCTTCAAATTTAATTAAATGACCTACGCTTATCTTTATAGAATTCTAAATTTAAATTTAAATTCTTTACATATGATTTGAAAGGAATTGTGGTGACCAAAAAATATGAAAAATGCTTATCGATAGTTAGCTGCTACTGAAATTATATAGAGATAAGCGGGGATCGTTTAATTAAATTTGAAGGAAGTTTTATGGAATGATTAAAAAATAAGTTTTATGAGAGTTTCATGGGTAATCAACAAATAAGTTTTATAGATGAGAAAAAAAAATGTGAAAAATGAATAGAGATAAGCGTTTCCACCAAAGTGTTGGTATTAGCTATTAAATCATTATTCATCCCATGCTTATCGATAGTTAGCTGCTACCGAAATTATATAGAGATAAGCGGGGGATCGTTTAATTAAATTTGAAGGAAGTTTTATGGAATGATCAAAAAATAAGTTTTATGAGAGGTTCATGGGTAATCAACAAATAAGTTTTATAGATGAGAAAAAAGTGAAAAATGAATAGAGATAAGCGTTTCCACCAAAGTGTTGGTATTAGCTATTAAATCATTATTCATCCCATGCTTATCGATAGTTAGCTGCTACCGAAATTATATAGAGATAAGCGGGGGATCGTTTAATTAAATTTGAAGGAAGTTTTATGGAATGATCAAAAAATAAGTTTTATGAGAGGTTCATGGGTAATCAACAAATAAGTTTTATAGATGAGAAAAAAGTGAAAAATGAATAGAGATAAGCGGTTCCACCAAAGTGTTGGTATTAGCTATTAAATCATTGTTCATCCCTTTTCTTTTATAGTATTATGAAGACATCAAGTCCCTTTCCGTAGCACCCCTTACACATTGCGCTATCGCTACATCATTTTTGTTTGCTTTTTATATCTCAGAATAGTCGAATATAATTCACTTTTCAACGCCTAAAAAACCCGACAATTGACAGCAAAATTCAGAGATTGAAATTGAGAAAGATTATTTCCTTATTAACGAAAAATTTTATAATATAACGATAGGTCTATGTTAATTGTTTTTTATGAAACAACCTGTAAATCTTTGAGAAAGATTATTTCCTTATTAACGAAAAATTTTATAATATAATGATAGGTCTATGTTAATTGCTTTTTATGAAACAACCTGTAAATCTTTGTACAGCAAATATGTCTTAAAAGATAATACAGAACTGATGGTTAAATAAAAGGTACTAGAGCTTCAAAGTATGCATAAATTATAAGTTAACTGATTTATCATGACGGCAAGAGCGGATGGTCAAATACCTGATTCTCATTTATTAGGTCGAAGAACAACTTTTATCAGCTCTATGAATAGCTATATCAGGTCTATAAACAGCTATATCAGGTTTACTATCAGCTTTAGCAGGTCTATGAACAACTATATCAGGTCTATGAACAGTTATATCAGGTCTACTATCAGCTTTAACAGGTTTATTACCAGCTTTAGCAGGTCTATGAACAGCTATATCAGGTCTACTACCAGCTTTAACAGGTCTATTACCAGCTTTAGCAGGTCTATGAACAGCTATATCAGGTCTATTACCAGCTTTAACAGATCTATTACCAGCTTTAGCAGGTCATGAACAGCTTTAGCTGATTTGTTTTACTAGATCTTCTAAATTTATAGCGAAATGTATGTATCGATTCCTTTTCGATAACGTCCTTTCTTCAACAAACTATCTTTATCGATTACTAAATAGCCATAATTGTCTTTCCAGCAAACACTGCAAATTATGTTGCTTATCAACTAAATGAAAACAGTTAGACAAAGCCGGCTCCCTGGAGACACGGGATATAAAAATTAATTAAATTGTTTTAATTAAAAGTCATGGGAATCATAATATGATTAGTCGCGATTTTGTTTTTCTTACATGCTATCTGTTATTGTCAGAAATCGACCTATTACTTTATCTCCTAGCGAAGTTAGGATCCACTAATTGCGTACACCAAGTACATTCAGGGTATAAAATTGAAATCAAAAAATGAAATGTAGAAGAAATCGGCTCATCAGATATCAAATGTAATATTAGACTCCTGTTGCCATCTACTAGAGTCATGTATGTCTCTAAAATATCATTTGGATCCATATAGAGAATTGGGAGAGGTGAAGTTAAAATAAACATATATTTAATAGAACTTTTTTCCATTTATTTACAAATTTAAGTAATATCCATTACTAGATGTTATTTTTGTAAATATTAAATTAAAATAGTTCCCATTTGCTAGTTTCCTAACAACATAGAAGCCTCCATCGTTAAGTTTCTCGATTGTGCGGTGAGTAATTTTAGCGCTGTATCTCGGCGGCAGAAAAACTTGGTAATTCTCTAGTTCTAAAAGGATCCTGGGCCCATACTTCGTTGTTACATTGCTGCATCCTATGATTTTATACTCTTACAACTCTTCCATGTCTTTAACTGCAATCGTAGGTTTAAAATTTGCAGAGTTCAGTTCTTCGAGCACTTCAAAGTCTTCGATGACTGCTTCATTGAGTATTGGTAGCTGAGGCATGTTAGATTATTTTAATTTCACTAGGAACACGAATTTCATGTATTTTCAGTTTCACTGATTGACTTTACATTGAAAACTAAAAATTTAACTAAAAATACTTGGCTTTTATAATCGAACTGATATTTAATCAAAGATAAGACCCTACCAAACAAAATTCTTATAACCGCAATTTCCGTTTAAATGTAAGCTGTTTGACATGTTAAAACATGCTTGGAAATAAAAAAAATATTGAATTTATATTATTGAGAACACGTTAAAAGATATTTGGAAAATTTCTCAATCCTAATCTTCAATATCACAATTATCTATCCAAACAAAATCTGCATATGGAAGTGATTCCGAAATAACTCATCTATATAAATTAATAACATCAATCTAAACCAAATATTTTAACCCTTTTAAAAAAATCAAAATCTCTCATTAGATAGAGAATATCGTAAGGAACATTGTGTTAAACCTCCCCGAATACCGCTTTTCATAAAATTATATAATACATTTCTATAATTCTAATTTAATTTGGATGTGTTTTAACATAGCATCCCATGACAATCCTGGTGTTGTGTAATAATGATTCGGGTTAAACTCATAGATATTTATGTATACCATTCTAAAATTCTCAAAAATGTCTGCTAGCAATAAAGAATTATTTCTAGAATTAAATTTGTTCCATACATTAACGACATGCTGATATTCTTCTTCTTATTGCTAAGTTTATTAAAAAATCCTGAGGGGCACACATGCTTCATTTTAAATTTATCAAAAGAATTTAAGTAATCATATGAAAACCCCCTTTCTCCTTATTAAATTCATTATGGATTATTCTAAAGTCTTCATCATTCAGATTTTTGTTTGTTTTTTAGAGTATCTAAACTCGCAGCGAATGGAATCTAAACATTGTAATTCAATCGTTTTATTCTCAGATGAAAAAATTCCCTTTGACATTGATATATAACACTTTATTTAAGGGAATAACGTTAATGAAATCTTCAATTTAATTTAATTTTAAGTAGTTCAAGTTTTAAAAATTTCCAGTGGGGGGTAAAATACTTGCTATAAAAGCTGAGGCAAATATTTAGATAGACCAGATTCAGGAAAGGAAGGAAGATCAGGTATGTTGCAGAGTAATTAATATATGCGTAGTAAATAAAAAAATGTTATTACAGAAATAAAATGGAAGGAAAATCTATCGTAAAGACTCCTCGCGAACAATATACTTTTAAGATACAATTCACCCCAGTATGGGATGAAATGATATTAGCGGTGCATAATCAACTGGCTTTCGGAATAAATGCGCTGAAGTATTTACTGGAAGAACATTACTTAAACAAATTTCAAGAACACATTCAAAAATATCTAAAAAATGGTGCATATGAACCTGTTCGGGTTATAACACGATTCAAATACATCAATCGATGTAATGAATACAAATTTGAAAACATCGAACTTAATACAAATCTTAAGGATGGTGATATTAAACAGGAATATCTAAATAAAGTAACACAGCCTATAATTCAGAAAATGGAGGAATTTCAGAGACAAAAAGATGTTCTTGTATTGACAATATGCTTTGTAAAATTCATTTTCGAAAATCATCAATCAGTGGAACCGCAGTCAGAGTTTCAAACAGTGGAGATCAACAACACTGTGTATGAGATGGATGAAGATTGCAATTTAAAATTTATCGAAAACAAAATGGATGAAATACCAGGATTTAGAAATATGTAAATTAATTATATAAAATAATGATATGTCAGGAAGATTTAATAGAACTCTACCGATTTCAAATAAAAATTGATTAAGTGAATTACGAGTGTTTTTATTTTGTTTGGGGTATACCCTTTTTCAAATACATGTTTATACTTGCTAATGCAAACAAAGTAAAAGACAAACCAAAAATAAAGTTAATAATTTTTTAAACTGTGATAATTTTAGTAAACCGAACTTTGCTCCAACCAAAAGTTTTAATGATGATATTAGAATAAGTCTTGACAATAGTAAGCATCTGTTGAACATTTGAATATACTTAAGAACCCAAAATTAGTGTCATTCATCGTGATAAATACAAATTCCATCATAAGAGCTTAAGATCAGAAAGTGTTAACAGCTTTTGATCTATGCAAAGTACTAAGATCAATATATTGTTTTAATCAATTCCATTGTCTGAATCAAAGAGCTCTATGAATACATGAAAACTTCAATTCATACTTTAAACTACTTTTTGGAGATTTCTATAATGGATTATGTAATGAAATGTATCTTCTAAGTCACATATCAATTTTCTTGAGCCTAATTCAGAGGATTTTTATATTATTTGCGCAAAATGGTAGATCATTGTGTAAGTCATGAAGTGATTCTAGATTAGTTAAATCTACTTCAAATATATATATTCAATTTCTGAACTTTGAAGAATGCTCATTATATTGATATCCGTATTTTCTATCCCATTGAAATTCCTCATATGATAAGAATTCAGACATGTCTCACCCATATAAATTATTGCAGTCGAAGTAAATTAAATATGTTGAGCTTTGTGATGGGATAACATTTTCCATACACTTATTATTAGCAGTAGAATGCCTGCGAGAACATATAAAGTTATACACATTAACGTCAGTTAATAATTATTGTAATTCAATCTTTCAATACTTAAGCATAGCACCCCAAAATTATCCTGAATCTATATAATAAATCGTCATTTTTATAAAAGGATCTGTTTAATATTAAGTTTTCATCAGATGAATTATTCGCTAATTTTTCTATACTTGAGAAATCTAATCTATATGAATCTAAAATGCAAACAAAGTAAAAGACAAACCAAAAATAAATTTAATAATTTTTTAAACTGTGATAATTTTAGTAAACCGAACTGTGCTTCAACCAAAAGATTTAATGGTGATATTAGAATAAGTCTTGACAATAGTAAGCATCTGTTGAACATTTGAATATACTTAAGATCACAAAATTAGTGTCATTCCTCGTGATAAATAAAAATTCCATCATAAGAGCTTAAGATCAGAAAGTGTTAACAGCTTTTGATCTATGCAAAGTACTAAGATCAATATATTGTTTTAATCAATTCCATTGTCTGAATCAAAGAGCTCTATGAATGTATGAAAACTTCAATTCATACTTTAAACTACTTTTTGGAGATTTCTATAATGGATTATATAATGAAATGTATCTTCTAAGTCACATATCAATTTCCTTGAGTCTAATTCAGAGGATTTTCTGTAAACTTGCTTCAAGAAGATTTATAACTCGAGGTTTGATTTTGTAGAAAAATTGTTTTGGATTCAAAATTCCTTCATCATCTTTTTCCAATAGAAAGCTTTCAATACGAATATTATAGCCTCAGTTTAATGCGCTTTAAATTTCTTTCATTGGTTCAGCTGCATTTCTCTATAAATTTTGAAAAGGTCATTGGGATAGTAGTTTTTCGTTTGTTTGACTTGGTGAGATCCCAATTTGGGTCTATTGTTGCATGACGCATACAAAAATTAAAGTTAAAATGTCATATAGGGTTGTTAGCTGTCCGTTTGGTATAAATTTAAACCATAATTACGATTCAGGAAAAATATGGTTTCCTTATTAAGATTATTACGACTGAAAAAAGAAGAAACCAAGTTTAAAGCTATGAAAAGAGTTTTATTTTCTTAAGTTCTTGACATGATAAATCTCTCTAAATTACCAAAAGAAAGCCATTCCAGCTACCTCGATTTTGTTTGTTCTATCGGCCCAATTCAAAGTTTTTGAGTCTATTTTTATAAAGTGCTGCAACGGCAACAAACCCGGAAGCTGACATTTGCCAAAATTAGATGATAAACTCAAAGTAAACTGAACTCTGTGAAATCACAATTTGAGTCTATTGTTACATGAAGCATATAAAAAATTTATTTTCTTATGTTCTTCACATGATAAATCTCGTTAAAGTATCGAAAGAAGACATTTCAGCTACTTCGATTTTGTTTGTTCTAATCTAAATTCACAGTTTTGAGGCAATTTTTAGAAAGTGTTACAACAACGCCAATGATCTTGTTCATTTCTTCTGCAGTTCAAGGTTGTTATATGGGTTTGGTAGCTGCTAGTTTGATATAAATTTAAAGCATAGTTACGAATCAATGGTTTCCCTTATTAAGATTATCACGGCTGAATCATAAAGAAACGAAGTTTAAGGCTATGGAAAGATATTTATTTTCTTTGTAAGTTCTTCACATGATAAACCTCTCCAAAGTACCGACAGAAGCCATTCTAGCTATCTTGACTAGACGTTTATTACTTATTAACGGATTTATGCAAAGCGATGCATGTTATTTTTAAACATCAGATTTTTTTCCCTAATTACAGAAATTCCTTTAACTATTCCTCAATGGTGTTATATTAACTAGTAATCAAGGTCCAGATGACGTAATCGGTTTAATGACTTACTTGCTAGTTGCATAAAACACGAAATTATTTAATAATATAACCTCGAATTAATGGCTATATTTAGATCTGGAAAAGAAATTGCATGATAATCTTTTAAAGTTCGAGGTTACAATATTCTGCTTTCAATTAAAGTCGCATCATGTTATTTCATTTAGCTGATAAAGGAGTACTTCGTAATTAAAAACTCAAAACAACAACTCTTATTTTCAGCACGAGGTCAGATTCATCTACAAAACCTTATCACCCAACGACCTTAACATTGTCGCCAAATTATTAATTTCTACGCAGTCACCAGCTCGCTTATCAATCACAGCTCGACCAGAAAAACATGTTAAAACTTGCTTGAAAACAAATGATATCATAGAAATAAGAATTTGCAAAAGAAATTAAAAAATAATCTTCATCTATTAACTCAAAGTGGTGAAATCTTTTATTACGCAATATTCTGTTTTTCCAACTAAATTCGCATCATGTTATTTCATTTAGCTGATAAAGCTGTACTTCGTAATTAAAGACTCAAAACAACAAACTCTTATCTTCAATCCAATTAAATTCGCCTCGTGTAATTTCATTTAGCTGATAAAGCTGTACTTCGTAATTAAAGACTCAAAACAACAAACTCTTATCTTCAACATCAATTGTAGCCTCCAAGACTGAATACCCAATATCCAAGATGGCCGACAGGTGCCTTATCTTACTAAACAATCTAGGTTCAGATCCAAGGTTTAGATCTAAGTCCAGATGCAAACCAAAGAAGAAGAAGACCAATTGTAGCCTCCAAGACCAAAAACCGAAAATCCAAGATGGCCAACAATCCTATCTTACTAAACAATCTAGGTTCAGATCCAAGGTTTAGATCTAAGTCCAGATGCAAACCAAAGAAGAAGAAGACCAATTGTAGCCTCCAAGACCAAAAACCGAAAATCCAAGATGGCCAACAATCCTATCTTACTAAACAATCTAGGTTCAGATCCAAGGTTTAGATCTAAGTCCAGATGCAAACCAAAGAAGAAGAAGACCAATTGTAGCCTCCAAGACCAAAAACCGAAAATCCAAGATGGCCGACAATCCTTATCTCTTTTCCTTATCTCTCAATTGTAGCCTATAACACCGAAAACCCAAAGAAGACCAATTGTAGCCTCCAAGACCAAAAACCGAAAATCCAAGATGGCCGAAAATCCTTATCTCTCTTCCTTATCTCTCAATTGTAGCCTATAAGACCGAAAACCCAAGATCCAAGATGGCCGACATCCTTATCTCTCAATTGTAGCCTATAACACCCAAAATCCAAGATGGCCGACATCCTTATCTCTCAATTGTAGCCTATAACACCCAAAATCCAAGATGGCCGACATCCTTATCTCTCAATTGTAGCCTATAACACCGAAAACCCAAAATCCAAGATGGCCGACAATCCTTATCTCTTTTCCTTATCTCTCAATTGTAGCCTGCAAGACCGAATACTCTAAATCCAAGATGGCCGACAAGCCTTATCTCTTTTCCTTATCTCTCAATTGTAGCCTACAAGACCGAAATCCAAGATGGCCGACAGGTGCCTTATCTTACTAAACAATCATCAACCTTGACCTTTGACCTTTCTTATCTCTGCACATCCAAAAATTGTTATGAGGTTTCTGCCGCATGAAAAATGTGCAAAAATGTGACGTCAGACCTTGATTTCCCTCACAATTTAACCAATTTTAAGGTGCACATTGCACATTTGCGGCAGAACATACATATTTATACTACTTATAATCAAAAACTTAAGTAACTAAAACTTTGTATAACAGCAAAAAGAAAAAATTTTGTCCTTACTTTCGTAGGCTTTGGAGCCTTCCAAGCGTTTACGTATTTCCTGGTATACCTCAAATGACATTGTTTCCTCGTCCTCCCTTGGGATCCTTATAAATTCGCCGATTCTCTCCTGAATGTTAAATTTTGGTTATGGATTTAAACTTAAATTTACTGATAATGCCTTCTTGTATCTTATACTTATCTTATTTGCTGTTTAATTTTATTGCCTATGTAATTCTTAAAATTAGTATGATGCTTTTCTATGTATTTGCAGTGTGCACCATTTCTGTTGTCTGTTTGTCGATTTTGATAGACCTCTGTGGCTACCTGTTCGTTTCTAACTATGGCCGATAGTTTTTCACCCCTGGATAAAGTTAGAGCGCTGTGTAATATTTTTGCTTCACGTGCTTCAGGATTAAATATTATTTACATGAATGTAAGAAGTTTGAGAAATAAAACTGATCAGCTGCAGGAAATGTTTCTGGGTGCTAAAATTCATGCTCTGATTTTATGCGAAACTTGGTTGAACGAGAATGTGAGCTCAGGACTTGTTTCAATACCTAATTATACCATTTTTAGAAATGATCGTGTTGGTAGGATAGGTGGCGGTGTTGCTATATATGTTCACAATACTCTAATGGTATCTATTGTTGCTTCTTCCTTACCTGAAAACGACTTAGAATTCTTGGGAATTGAAATTAATACAGCCTCTGAGAAATGCGTTCTTCTGAGAGTCTATTGCCCTCCTAATAGATTCAGTATGGAAAAAGCGTTGGAATTCGCTGATACTGTCTCGTCTCTTGAGTTGAGATATCAGAGTATTATCATATGTGGTGACTTTAATGTCAATGCTCTCAGTCCGGGCTTAGCAACTGAAAATATGCTATACCTATTTCAGACCCTCGATATCAAGGTAATCAATAGTCTGCCTACCTACTTTAACTCAGGATCACCATCTCAGCTTGATTACATACTTTCTACCAACAAACATAATGTATTATTTCATAGTCAAATAACACCTCCTAGCAACTTTGACCATGACTTTCTATTCTTAATCTATAAAATGAACCTAGGTCCTTTGCCAGATAGTGTGAGTTTTTCGTACCGTGACTTCAAAAATATTGATAAAAACCTTCTAATGGAGGATTGCTATGAGATCTCGTGGAATTCACTCTTTGATAGCAACTTGGTGGATGAAAAGGTGGATATTTTGAGAACTTCCCTTTCATATCTTTTTGAAAAGCATGTCCCGGAAAAAATTTTTAAGGTACATAGTCCTCGCTGCCCATGGATTACAAGGGAGATCCATCATGCCATGGCTGAACGTGATTTTTTGCTCAAACAATATAAGAGAACACGCGATTTAAACATGCATAACAGATACAAAGTGATGCGAAATAGAGTAACCAAATTAATTCGATCATCCAAAAGGGAATATCTTGCTGCAAAATTGAATGTGCACTTACCTGCGAAAAAATTATGGAAAAATCTTCGCAGCCTGTCAGTACACAGTAATGATCCCCCTCAAATTAACATGGATCCGAATAGTTTAAATAATTTTTTTACCAATAATCATAATAATCGGCCTAGTGCACAACAATTATTCCACGATGGTGGCTCTTCAATTATATCAACAGATGGATTTGCGTTTCGATGTGTTGATAGCCATGAAGTTCTTGAAGCGGTTTACTCTATCAAGTCAAATGCCACAGGTCCTGACCTGACATGTTACCCCCGGAATTCCTTAAAGTCATTGCCCCTTACATATCAACGCAATTGGTACACATTTTTAATTTTTGCTTAACCACGTCTCAATTTCCTGCGAAATGGAAGGAGGCACTTGTTATTCATATTGCTAAAAAGGCGTCTCCATCTGACAATGGCGACTTTCGTCACATCAGTTTGTTGGGTTTTCTAGCTAAAGTATTGGAAAAGATTATGTTTAAACAGGTTATGAAATTTGTTGATGAGAATAATATGATGACTGCATGGCAGTCTGGTTTTAGATCCGGCCACAGCTGTGAAGCTGCATTATTGAAAGTAACTACTGATATTCATGAAGCTCTTGACCGGGATTTTGTAACAATTCTAGTCTTACTTGACTTTAGCAAAGCGTTTGATTCCGTGAATTATCGAAAGCTAATTTACAAACTTATAAATAAATTCAATTTTTCGTCATCTGCTGTAAGGCTAATAAACAGCTTCTTAGATGGACGTAGTCAGACTGTTAAGATACAGAGGTCCCTATCTAACTCGATGCCGTTACACTCAGGCGTCCCTCAGGGCTCCGTTCTTGGCCCACTTTTGTTCAGCTTATACATAAACGATCTTCCAAGCACTATTTCTGATGCTTCTGTACACCTCTATGCGGATGATGCGCAGATATACCTTAGTAGGCCAATTGGTTTAATCGAGGACTGTGCTCAACGAATAAACGAAGACTTGGAGCGCATCCATGAGTGGTCTTCAATAAATGATTTAAAGCTCAATCCATCAAAATCAACCTGTATTGCTATATATAGACGTGACATTAATAAGTCGAACCTTCCAGCTATTACGTTAAACAATAACTTCTTGAACTATGCTGATTCAGTAAAGAGCTTGGGCGTTAAATTAAACTCTAGATTTACTTGCTGCGATTATGTTCGAGAGCAGCTTGGAAAGATTTATGGAAGTCTAAGACAACTGTGGATTAGCACACACTACCTATCAACAGAACTACGCCTTAAGCTTGCGCGAACACTTATTGTCCCTCACTTTACTTATGGGAGTCTTTTCTTTAGCAAGCTTGACTGTAGCATACAATGATGTCGTAAGATATGTTTTTAAACTACCTCGCAACGCTCATATATCAGCTTATGTTAACTCTCTGCTTGGGACGTCTATTACAGCATACCTAGCAAGGCGTGAGCTCACTTTCCTACATAGTCTTATAACAAATAAAAGTCCATCGTACTTATACGAAAAGCTGCAGTTCTTGCAATCGGTCAGAAGTCTTCAACTTCTTGTGCCTAGATCTGTTTCATCATATGGTGAGCGCTCTTACTTTGATCAGGCTATTCGTAAATGGAACTCCCTGCCTAGAAATATTCAACTTGCAGGTGCTAGCAGGGGTTTTGTTAAATTGATAAAATCGTATAATGATTTATAGATGTAAATGGTGCACATTGTTTTGATTATTCTTAATGTATTGGAGTTCACTTAGTTTCGTCAATTTTTATTTTCTTTTTTTGGTTTCTTTTATTTTCATTTGTGTTTAATTATGTTCTTTAAGTAGTTAGTGATTTCATTAGATTAATTTTTACACATTTGTATTATTGTATTCCAAGTAAATAAATTATTATTATTATTATTAATGTTTCGAATTTTTCCATCGACGGGTTTTGCTGTGGTAGTTTTGGCCATTAATCTGTGCTGTAACTTTTGGATGTCGTCTTAAAGTCGTTAAAGTCTGCCTGCCTTGAAATTACTTCTGTATTGGAAATGTTGGGGATGCCTATTATTGCAGGCTATCTCCTTTCGTTGGACAAATTCCTGAGCGCCTGGCTGAGGTTGCCTTTTGGGGATCTCTGTGACTTTTGAGATCCCACCGCTGCCACCAAATTTTTGTCGTGATCTTGCTTTTGTTTTATTTGCACGTGTCACGACACGGACTAGGGAGTACTTTTCTCTTTAGAGAAGGTCACCTGTCCGTAAGTTGATACACCTTTTTAAATTATTGGATTCTTTTATTTTTACTTTTACACTTTTCAGAAACTTGTACTTTTATAATCCGCCTGTATAAATTTCTAATTTAGACTGGAGGTCTTTCCACTAGTGGGGGAACTCTCCAATTTAAGATTAGAACTCGTTCACTTTACAAAAATTACTCTGTTCATCCTTTGGTTGAGGTCTATATTTATTGGGCTTCTCGGGTTCTCCCACCATCGATCGATTTTGAAAATAATCGATAAAACATTTGCATCCGCCCAAGAAAGTCGTCTCAGCAGTTCTCTTAGCCAATAAGAATTTTCGTTAAATCTTATTAGCCGAAAAAGAAAGAAAAGGAAAGTTTAAGTACTTGGAACTGCAGCATGAGATCGAAATTGCACGAGACCTAGCTTGTTTACGTTTGGGTACAAGTACCCAAGGCTTGGACTGTGTCTTGAAGAAAGTTTGCTTACATGTTATTGGATGCGCTCATGTTTTGAAGTTTTGGTGACGTATATTATGGAAATTTATTGGGTCATCCAAATGAAGAAAACATGAGACATTGGATAATTTATTAAAGGCTTGGATTTTTAAATGTTTACGATTATCTTGGAACTTGAGCCCATTGCATTTGTTTTGCTTTATGAAGCATTTCTTCGAAAAAATGCAGAATCGGAATATTTGGGCACTTTAATTGAGGAGTTGATAGTCAAATGGTTTTGTGAGGAATTTTAATGGGTGAATAGAGATTTGGGCATCTCGTGGGTGAAGTAGTTAGAGTATTTTGTAAAATAGATTGTTAAAAATTAACAAATATTTATTTTATTTTGGTTGCTCTGACTCAGGAATTAATATACAAAAATCTGATTGACATTGATATGGCTAATTCTAATTTTGAGTACGAATCATATTTTTGATTGAAATTATTTTCTGTAACGTGTTGCCACAGTACTCCCCTTCCAGTGTTAATGATATCGTGCTGGAATGACTACATGACGTTTTCTTTTAGCTGTATTTAGTAGTGTTGGAGAAACTGTTTCATTTGATGATGTTTTTCTTTTTGTTGATGTTGTGGCTGGTTTTGACTCTTCTTTTTCTTGATTGTCCAATAGATGAGCTGGTTTAAGTCTATCTAATGAAATAGTCTTACGTTTACCTTTTATGTTAATGTCAAAGTTTTTGTTTGTCCTTGACAGTACTGAAAATGGTCCATCATACGGTTGTTGTAGCGGGCGTTTGACGGCATCATTTCGTATGAAAACATGGGTAAAAGTTGCTAAGCCTTTGTGTGTACCATGCCTTTGTGGTTGTTGTGGTTGTAAATCCCTCATGAACTCTTGGAAGTGTTGCACGATCCCTGAGTTAAGTTCTACGTCTTCCGTAGAAAAGAAATCTCCAGGAAGTTTTAGTGGTGTTCCATAGACCAGTTCAGCGGGTGATGATTTGATGTCCTCATGTAATGATGTTCGTAAGTGTTGTGTGTTGTGACACTTAATTGCAGTTTTAAGTGTCCGATGGAATCTTTCTACCATGCCGTTGGCCTGCGGATGATAAGGTGATGATCTGTTCCTTTTGATACCCAGTAATTTTGCCAATTCCTTAAAGAGGGATGACTCAAATTGTCGTCCTTGATCAGTGATGATTTCTTTTGGAACTCCAAATTTGGCTATCCACCCAGATACGAAGCTTTTGAAATTCTTTCAGCTGTGATGTCAGCTATAGGAATAACCTCGGGCCATCTCGTAAAACGGTCAATGCAAGTAAGAGCATAGTTGAATCCGTCAGAGTGCGGTAGTGGACCTATGATGTCCAAGTTTACATGCTGAAATCGTTCTTCTGGAACTAAGAATTCGGATACTGGAGTTTTCGTGTGCCGTTGTACCTTGCTTTTCTGACAGTTGATGCACGTTTGGGTCCAGGTGCGGCTGTCTCTTCTGATGCTGGGCCAAACGAATCTCTCTGTTAGGAGATGTGTTGTCTTCTTTACACCAGGATGTGATAGGTTGTGTACAGCATCAAAAACCTGTTTTCTGCGTGATCCAGGGATGTATGGACGATCCTTGGATGTTGATGTGTCACAGTATAGTTTCTTGTGTGAGTTAGGAAAAGCAACTTCCCTGAGCT
The DNA here is from genome assembly GCA_964036015.1 of Leptarthrus brevirostris. Lineage (NCBI taxonomy): Eukaryota > Metazoa > Arthropoda > Insecta > Diptera > Asilidae > Leptarthrus > Leptarthrus brevirostris. Next base: position 10,110,241 of record OZ038376.1, on the reverse strand, counting down.
GTAGAGATGTAGTTGTGGATAGAAGATTTTGAAGTTCTATGTCTTCCTCCTGCTCTTTTGCCAAGTCATCGTAGTCGATGGGAGATGGTAAAGAAATTACTTGCACTCTTGATAAGGTATCTGCAACAATGTTGTTTTTTCCTGGAATATGCTGGAAGTCGGTTGTGAATTGACTTAGAAAACTAGGTGAAGATTTCTCAGGCTTTTGGTTAAAAGCAAAAGTAAGCGGCTTGTGATCCGTGTACAGAGTAAATTGTCTGCCTTCCAACTGATGCTGGAAATGTTTAACCGCAGAGTAAGCACTTAAAAGTTCTCGATCATATGCGCTGTACTTAGTCTGCGCTGGTGAGAGTTGCCATCCCAGTGGTTGCCATCCTTTAGACATCTTTTGTTGAATCACCGCTCCTATAGCTGTGTCTGAAGCATCTACCATCACAGCTAGTGGACTATTTGCTGACGGATGTGCTAGAAGAGATGAGTTTGTTAGTGCTTGTTTGCATTGCTCAAAACTGCTAGTTAGCTCTGGTGTCCAGAGTATACGAGTTTTGTCATTCTTTTTGTTGCCAGAATAACAATTATGAAGAGGTGCTTGCGTGTTTGCTGCCCCAGGTATGCAACGTCTGTAAAAGTTAAGCATACCCAGGAACCTTCGAAGTTCTTGTACAGTCTGGGGCTTCTTATACTCGATGATAGCATTCATTTTTGATGGAAGTGGCCTTGTTCCCTCTTCAGATATGAAGTAACCCAGGAAATTCACAGTTGTTACTTCAAATGTGCACTTGGATGGATTTATGGTTATTCCATACTTCCGAAAGCTTTGAAACAATTTATCCAGATGCTCTCGGTGTTCTTCCACGGTGCTAGAAGCAATAAGAAAATCATCAATATAAGGAAATACAAAGTCAAGCCCCTGAGTGACTTCGTGTACGAAGCGCTGAAAAGTTTGTGCGGCGTTGCACAAACCAAAGGTCATCACGTGAAATTCGAAAAGTCCAAATGGGGTCGTGATGGCTGTTTTTGGAATGTCATCAGGTTCTACGGGAATCTGATGGTACGCTCTTGTCAGATCAATAGTGCTAAAGATCTTTTTTCCCTCCAACTGATGAGAAAAATCTTGGATGTGCGGAATGGGGTAGCGATCTGGTATACTGACCGCATTTAGACCTCTGTAGTCTCCACATGGACGCCAATCGCCGTTGCTCTTCTTGACCATGTGGAGAGGGCTGGACCAACTGCTGTTTGATGCACGACAAATACCCTGCTCGAGCATGTATTGAAACTCTTTTTTAGCGATTTGGAGTTTTTGCTGTGACAGTCGTCTTGGTTTGGCATGAACTGGTGGTCCTTTTGTTTGAATGTGGTGTGTCACATTATGTTTGATCTGAGCGGTTGTATTTGGCCTGGTTATGTCTTCGTATTTCTTCAACAATGGATGTGATAATGCGTTAATAGTGCTTAGTTGTAACACATTATCAGAAGCTGTCTTAATAAAGACTGTTGAATGTAGTTTTGTTGTGCTGTCTATTAGCTGATTGTTTTTTACATCAACCAATAGGTTAAAATGCGCCAGGAAGTCTAAACCAATTATCGGCTCGGTTACATGAGCGACAATAAAAGGCCAGCTGAAATTCCTTCGTAAACCCAGATTAAGCTGCATCAGTCGCTGTCCATATGTTCGAATCTCAGTTCCATTGGCAGCATAGAGAAAACGGTTTGTGGGTTGTCTTTGTTTTTCTTCTAATGTTGGTGGAATTACTGAGACTTCAGCTCCGGTGTCAATAAGAAATTTTTTGTTTGTAGACTTCTCTGTGAGATATAGACGACTGATGTTAGATGCGGGGTGGCTAGTCGTCAATTGCGGCCCGCATTTTATTTTTCCGGGTATTTGCAAGGCTGTTGGCAACGTTTGGCTGCCTTACCAAACTTTTGATGAAAGCAGCAGTGTAATTGGTTGGTGGATGCCTTTTGTGATGCTGCTGGTGAATGACTTTTATTGTTGTGCCAGTTAGAGTAACGTCGTCGTGAAGAACTTCGTCGTCTGTTTTGTTTGAGCTGTTCTATTTCAGTCTTCATAGCGGCTATTTGTTGATTAAGTGCAACCATGTAAGGTTCTGGTGGGGTTGTAGAGGCGGACAAAATATCTGGAGATGAAATCGTCTCGGATATTTTATCTGCCATCAGTGCCAGCTGACTAATGTCTTGGCTTTCGTTTGCTGCCAAGATAGCTTGAATCTGTTGTGGAAGTCGCTGGAGCCACAGAGTACGTAACAGATCAGGAATAATGCCATCAGATGCGAGTTCCTTCATCTGGTTAAGGAGTTCTGTTGGTCGTCTGCCGTCTAGCGAAACTTGGCTTAGAAGCTTCTGTAGACGTCTCTGCTCGGACTCCTGGTATACCAGCAGAAGTTGTTTTTTGAGCGTCTCATACTTCTCGGTTGCTGGCGGCTTCTTGATGACATCTCGGACTTCTGTGAGGATGTTGGCGTCCAAATTGCCAACCAGTGTGAAGTATTTCGTCTCGTCCTTCGAGAATTGAGCCTCCAGTTGCAGAAACCATAGGTCTGGATTTTGCTTCCAGAATGGTGGAACCCGTACGCTTACCCTGCTAACGTCTGTAGGTACATTGGGTGCTGGGTTGGTCATCTCAAGCTTTTTCTACCTTGGATGGGTAGCTACTGGTTTTTTTTGCGTTGGCTTAGGGGCACCTTACCACTGGTGGGGGGTTACCGCCTTAGCAATTCCTTTGTCGGGGTCACCACTTTTGTAAAATAGATTGTTAAAAATTAACAAATATTTATTTTATTTTAGTTGCTCTGACTCAGGAATTAATATACAAAAATCTGATTGACATTTATATGGCTAATTCTAATTTTGAGTACGAATCATATTTTTGATTGAAATTATTTTCTGTAACGTGTTGCCACAAGTACTTCTAGGTTTTATGGGTGGATAGAGATTTGGGTATCTCGTATGGGGAAGTAATGAGTGACGTTTCAGCGACGCATTACACTCTCAAGCTCCTCCACTCACTAAACGGCCGCGTGCAACGTGTGCGAGAGTGCAGAACAAGGCAAAAACCCAAAAAATTCAGTAATTGGTATATAAATGGTTCCTTTTTTATTTTTTTAAAAGGACAAAATTATAAGTTTTTATAAAGATAATTTTTCTTATCAGTACTATCACAAAATGTGCAGCAAATATTCACATGACCCGAGTGAATTTTCAAAATAAAAATCAAAACAAACTGCTTGTAAACTCGAGCAACGTAAGAAATATAAAAATTTCTTAACACGATCGGCGTTTTTTAACAGTACTAATTTCTCTGAACCATTCTACCAATACAGTGACACAATAAATCTGTAAGTCCATTTTATTCCTTAAAAATAAACAAAGTTAATTACAATTTCCAAGCAAAACAAACTTACCTCTATGAAATTCCCAATTAAAATTTTGACAGCTACCAATTGTTTCACTCATGTACCCATAAAATTCATTTGGAAAGCAACTAAGGTATCTTTTCATTAAAGTAATGCTTTGGGGATTCTGCTTTTAGAAGCCAAACGAGTTGTTTGACTTGGAGCTGCTTTCAGCTAGTTATTAGAGACATCTCTAAATCAATTTATTGCTGATTTTTGTATATTTACTGCTGTATTTAACTCCACTTATCTCCATCCTGCTTCCTAAAATTCCTACTAGATGCGGTAAAAAAATTTTTTTGTGCTGTTTTCAATCATAAAGAAAGTGCTGCTTTCAGCCAAACTTTAATTTAATGCTTTAACTAATCTCGCTTTTAATAAAAAAAACATGTTGAATTAAACTTTTGGTCTTGTCATTTATTGACTCGGCACCCTTGTTCTGTTTAAGTTTTACTATAGTCTTAACATTAGTCCTTCGAGCCGGATAGACCAAAAACCTCACAATATAGAAATTAAAAAACGCAAAAAGCTCTTTACAAGCAACAGTTGTGAAACACAAAGACAGCGGCACAGAAAGTTACTTGAAAATGCGAATTAATACATTTCTGTCAATTTGAATTCAAATTTTTTTTATTCCAATCAAAAAGTTCCGCTCTGTTTTAATTCAAGGATAATAGTTCTCGAGATCCTGAAAAAAGAAAACAGAGATATTATAACATATTAAAAATAATGTATTTGGTGCCAAAGAGGCAATTTCAAAATTTTTCGGAAGTTCTTTTTCTTCCAATCAAGAAGTTTTGCGATATTCTGTTTTAGAATTTCTTTGAAAAGGAAAAAAAGTTCCAGGCGCTACTTTTTGATTGGAATAAGGAAATCAATTTTTTTTGAAAATTTTAAAATCTCGTTCTTAACTCTAAATAAGTAGATTTCAAAATTTATGAGAAGTTCTTTTTCTTCCAATCAAGAAATTTCACGACATTCTGTTTTAGAATTTCAAAGAAAAGGAAAAAAAGTTCCAGGCGGTACTTTTTGATTGGAATAAGAAACATTTTTTTTTAAATTTTGAAATCTCGTTTTTGGGCTATAAATAAGTAGAGGCTTCTGTTGACTTTCTGTAGAACTATAAAACTGTCATTCCTGACCCAGAACAGTACGGAATTGTTTGATCCGGAACAAAAAAACAATTATTGAAAAATTTTGAAGTTGCGTTTTTGCCACCAAATACAAAGAACTGTTCTTTTCTCGAAACTCTACAACTATTATTGCCTGGCACAAAACAGTGATTCAGAAGCCTTTTTCCTTATTTCGTACAAATCTTCAGCTTCCTTCGGTCCTCTTTCTTCTAAATATTTTTTTAATCCATCGCAGAACTTCCTCTTTGTTCCACTCCGAATTTGTGTACTAATTTCCTGTAGATTTTTCTTTAGTTTCCTTAGACATATAAAAGACGATTAATTCTCTCAACCTGACCATTAGCTTGTGTATGAGTAGCAACCTTGAGTAAGTTATTTGTTATACAAAAATCGGCAAATCTTTTATCTACGTGATACATTCTGCTGAAGACCTGATGTTCTATTTTAAAGTCGTAAACCCACGGAGATATTCTTGGACTAGTAACACAGGTTAAGGAAATCCTGAAGTTCGCGAAAAATAATAAAGCCCCAGGGGAAGACAGAGTAACTTTTTTTAAAAAATGCTCCACACAGTTTCTTAGAGAAACTAGTCACAGGTTATAACAACATCTACGACGGTGGAATAGTTCCGGAGGCCTTCGGGAAGGCAATTATTTTTTCCAGTGCACAAAAAAGGATACCCTAACGAGGCTGTAAACTACAGAGGACTGTCGTTTGTAAACACCATAGAAAAAATGTTTTTAAGCGTATTAGTAAAGAGACTAGAAAAATGGGAGCGAAAATACGACGTAATCAAGGAATACCAAGCAGGATTTAGGCAAGGTTACTCTACAGCTGATAACATCTTTAACATCATAAATGCGATTAGTTTGGCCTGGGCAAACGGGACGAAAAGAGTATACTGCTGCTTCGTTGATTTTAAAGCTGCATTTGATACGGTGAATCGAGGTCAGATGTTTTATAAGTTGCTTAACATGGGCGTATCGACGAAAGCTGTCAGGATTCTGAAGAACCTGTATCAAAATATAAGAGCGGCAGTTTGGAATGGGGCAAAAGTTACTGAATATATGAAAACATAAAATGGACTTAGACAAGGGTGCCCGGCAAGTCCAATACTTTTTGCCTTTTATTTAAATGACATTCAGGATGAGATAGGTGGAGGAATAATTGTCGAAGATGTGCACATACGCGTTCTTCTTTACGCGGATGACTTAGTGCTACTTGCAGATAACCAAAAAGACCTACAGGAAATGTTAGACAGGTTAAGTGAGTACTGTAGGCACTGGTCGCTACAAATTAACAGTGACAAAACCAAAATAATGATTTTTCAAAGAGGAGGGAGAAGACCAAGAAATGAAAGCTGGAAACTTGACGCTGAGAATATAGAAGTAGTGGGTTCTTACAAGTACTTGGGTTTTTTGCTGACTCCTGGATTAAGCTTTAAGAAACATCTAGAAGAAAAGCTCCAATATTCGAAGAATGCCTTGCACGCCTCATGGAACAGTTTTGTACACAACAAAAGAGTGACACACACTGATAAGATGCGACTATTTAATGCGGTGTTGCGGTCAATCATGTGCTACGGAAGCCAGGTCTGGGGATTTAGTTACCACGAAGAAGTAGAAAAGCTACAAAGATTTAATGTCAAAAAAATTTTTGGACTACCGAAAACTACACCTAGTTATGTAATCAGCATTGAATTCAATCTACCTGATCTCTACCTATACAACTTGAAAACACACCTCAACTATATGGAAAAGGTGTTTAACCACATGACAGACGATAGACTACCAAAAATACTCGCCAGAAAGGTAAAAGAGAAGAAGTTACTATGGGCTGAAAAATGGAATGATTTTGAAATACGATACGATATTAACATGAAGGTAAATCAAATAAAGAGTGCAATGGTTCATATATTAGAAAAAGAAGCTGAATTCTTGTGGGGAAGACACATTCAAAACGCACGACAATCCATCAGACATGAGTTTTACAACATACTTAACTACGAGTTAGGGGACAGGACATACATGGTAGACAGAAACAGTGCAGAAAAGATACGTAACATTCTTATGTGCAGGGCGGGGTTAATAAAGCTAAATACGTCCTGTTTTCAGATGGAAAGAAGTGCAATATGTTCACATTGCAACAGAGAAGAAGAAGAGAACCTAAAGCATTTTCTTGCAATATGCCCAGTTTTGGCGGAGATAAGACGCCTGTATTTAAAAAAGGGAGTGCTTAGCGACAACGAGGTGATGGAGATCTTAGACGGTAAAGATTGGGAAGGCTTACATCAGTACCTAAAATTGGCCGTAAGTTACAGAAAAACGTTAATAAGAGAGTACAACACATGAAATATCACAGATTAAGCTTCAGTAAATAAATATAATTTGCCAGCTCCAGACAGACCACCAACTGCAGTCAATGTCTTAGTTTATTAGAAATAATATATTGTACTTGTTTATTAACAATAGATTTAGGGAAGCTGTAAGACGCTACGCATTGAAACGTTATTATTATTTTTATTATTATTCTTGGATTAATAAGTTGCTTATTTAACGTTAGTACTAAGGATTGACAATTTCTAAACACCTTAACATTTATGCCTATCAGATCAGTTCGAGATCTTTTTAAAGCGTAGACAAGTTTCAAGTTCATAGCTGTGGTATTTATATTCCACCTCCGTAGCCCTCTTAGAAAAATAGAAATTCACCGTTCTTTTGACGTTGGGGGAGAATTGACCCAAAACCTTTACTGCCTGCGTCGCAGTGTAGTTCTGTTTCCGACTTAGGGTTATAAATAGCTAAAAGCGCTCCATCTAAAAGTAAGTTAAGATTTTAAAGTATCAAATGTTTCATTCTCTAGTGGACCAAACTTAAAGGTGACACCTTTCTTTAAAAGGTCATACATCTTTTATACAAATGGGTAAAGGAAACTAGTTAATCGTTCTAAGGTTACCCCATTTGGAAGTATCCAATTTGTGTTTACAAAGTATCTTAGATAATCTATCTCTTCATAAAAAAAATAGTTTTTAAAAAAAAGTTGAACTGACTTCACAAAAAGCGCTAAAAAGCATAAAATAATTTTTAATTTTATATCTATTACGACATTTTGAAGTCGGTGCAAATCAAACAAACCAAACAACTACAACAAAAGTATTTAATCGTCCTTCCTTTTGATCCCGTGAGCTGAAACGTTCAGGTAGAATTACGTAAATTTTCAATTGTGGTTCTGTAGTTGTTTTATTTGTTAAATTTGCACCGACTTCAAAATGTCGTAATAGATATAAAATTAAAAATTATTTTATGCTTTTTAGCGCTTTTTGTGAAGTCGGTTCAACTTTTTTTTAAAAACTATTTTATTTTTCACTTTTTAGTGTCTTCGACTCTATACAATGAAAAGAACAATCCAAATCGGTCCACGCGTTAAAAGTTAGTTATAACCCCCTACCCCACCCCCATTCCACTAAACTTTTTTTCTTATGGTATCAATCAAGGAACATACTCTACTGAACAGAAAAGGAATCATCGAAATCGGTCAACGGGTTACGAAGTTACTATCCCTCCCCCTCCCCCACCATTACCATAGGACCAAATTATTCTCCTATTAGCAATGAGGGCTCACACTCTATACAACAGGAAAAGAACCATACAAATCGGTCCACGCGTTACAAAGTTAGTTTGACCCCCTTCTCCCACCCCAACCACACCAAAAATTTTTTTTTCTCGTGGTATCAACCAGGGAGCATACTCAACCCAAAAGATAAAGAATTATCCAATTCGGTCCACGCGTTACGAAGTTAGACTACTCCTCCCCCCCACCTAACCCCCCCCCCCATGGTCTTAATTATTATTCTTTTAGCAATGGGTTTTCACACTTTATACAACAGAAAAAGAACCATCCAAATCGGTCCACGTGTTACAAATTTAGGTTCCACAATCCCCCACCCCCCCCCCCCACCCCACCAACATTTGTTTTCTCGTAGTATCAACCAAGGACCATATTCTACCCAATAGAAAAAGAATTAGCCAAATCGGTTCACGCGTTAAGAAGTTAGACTACCCCCCCCTCACTTTTTACCATAGGACCAAATTATTCTCCTCTTAGCAATAGGGGATCATACTCTATACAACAGAAAAAGAACCATCGAAATCGGACCACGCGTTTCAAAGTTAGGTTCCACCCCACCCCCAATTTTCAGGTCACCTTCAACCTCTAAACTATAATGTATTAAATAGAAAATAATTTCAAATAAAGTCAAAGTTTAAATTAAAAAAAATAAAAAGTTCTTTTTCTTTAAGTGATATTACAAAATAAAATAAAATTTCTCTTCTGCAGTTCCAAACTTCTCCGAAAGGATGGAGCCATCCAACACAGAGGAGCTGGAGAAGAAACCTACATCGATAAAGCAAGGAGCAGCGTCAGAAGTCTGAAGTCAAAATCTAAGGACGTAATTGTTTCAACCCATACCAGAAGCCGACGAATCAAAACAAGTCAACGATAACTTTAGCCGTGTTTTTTTAATGAGCGGGTCATCAGATCATTTAAAGAACGATTAGGGAAATTTTTAAAATAAAACTGCAGCTCACTTCCCAAGTTACATATTTGTCAGTTTTAGACGTTTTAAGTTTCTATTTTACGCCAAAGATAAAGCCCAATTGTGAACAAGAAGATATAAAATATTAAATATATTTAAAACGCATTGAAAAAAATTGTGTTTGTGGATTTAACCAACATTTTAATTTCTTTCGTTATATTGCACATTCACAAAAATGACATTTCTATTGAAATTGAAGTTGGCAGCGTTTTATTTTCAAGGGAAATTTCTTAAATTCCCTTGAGCGGGATAGTGAACTAGATCATGAACTGGTTCAGCAGTTTGTATGGCGGAGATCTATATAGCTCATTAAAAAAACACAGCTTTTAATAACGTACACCAAATCTATAGAGAAGTCCTACCAGCATACAAGATTTAGAAGGTGAACTCGCAATACAACTAAGAGGATAACACGTGATCTCTACTAACGTTGAGAAAGAAGTCATCAACTTCCCCACACTGGTGACCCCGGCGTCGGCATCAGCAATCGCAAGACCACTTGCGGCAACATCATCATCGAATGCAAGACGACTGGACTCGCGGTAACATCATCATCAAAAGCAAGACAACCGCTTGCGGCAACATCATCAAAGAGAAAACAAGTCATCAACGTTCGACAATACAGTTCCAGTGGCCTTGCATCGTCACAGAGAAGGAAGTTTTTCGTTAAACTTAAAGTTTAACTGGCAGGGGGTAACGTGGCGGCTTAACTGAAATTAGCCACATTTTACTGCCATGGAAAACACCCTGCCGAGAAATTACGTTTTGAAAACTCAGCAACCTTTTCCATCAATTAAAAAGTATAAAATAGTAAATTTTCAGTTCACCTTCAACCTCTAAACTATAATGTATTAAATAGAAAATAATTTCAAATAAAGTCAAAGTTTAAATTTAAAAAAATAAAAAGTTCTTTTTCTTCTGAAGTTCCAGACCTATCAGGAAGGATGGAGCCGTTCAACACAGAGGAACTGGAGAAGAAACATACATCGATAAAGCAAGAAACAGCGTCAGAGTCTATAGTTACTTTGAAATCAAAATCGAAGGACCTCAAGGACACCAAATCTATAGAGAAGTCCTACCGACAAGATTTAGAAGGTGAACTTGCAATTCAACTAGGAGGATAACACGTGACCTCCACTAAGGTTAAGGTAAAAGTCATCATCTACCCCACCGATCATTTTTGAGCCCAAAAGGCATCCTTAAATATTCATACTATCCCATCGGGGTAACAAACGATGGGTATTTAATTGATTCAGGTACCATTACAACGTGGTGAAATCATCTTTTTAGGTCAAGAGCTGAGAAACTTGTTCCCAATTAATTTACAGAGAAGACCTTCAATTAGGGGTAAGGGATAATTGTCGCGAATTGTATATTTATTTAAAGTGCGATAATCAGTTCATTATCTAAGGTCTCTATTTCTTCTAGTAATTCAATAATTGGGGATGCATAGGATGAATTACTCGCGCTCCTCGATAAAGGAGATCATCAATAATATCTTTCAGTCGTTCTTTGTGGGCTTTGACAGTCTTATGCTCATTTGAACATTATAAAATTCAACGGCTCTACCACAACAAGCTTCCCGCAAGATTCCGTAAGCTTAGTCTTCGATTTTTTAAATTAGACTTTCATTAATATTTGAAAAGTGGAATATCAGGACTTTCAATTGTATCTATATTAAGTATTTGATAAGTTAACTCACTGGCTCTATGTTGCAGTCATTAGGCCAATCCTGTTGTATGGCGTGGTTGTCTGGCGGCCATCACTGGACAAGGCCACTTACCTCAAAGCTTTGAGGAAGATGCAGAGGTCGGCCTGCATCTGTATCACCGGAGCTCTACGGACCACTCCTACTGATGCTCTGGAGATACTTCTCCACTTACTTCCATTAGATCTGATGGGTAAACAGCCGCATCTCAGTGGTCCAATACTATAGTTGGGCACACCACAATTCTGGACTCCTTTTCGCTCCAAGTGGGGCATCTTGACTACACCACTCCTAGCTACTCCTTTGTCAAGCGGTTCAGATCGACCATTCCAAACAGGCTTGACTGGGATAGGGACACCATTCCTTGTGGGGAATTCATTAAAATTTATACGGATGGCTCTAAACTACAGGGCAGGGTGGGGGTGGTTTTTCCTCAGAGGCACTGAACATTAGCTTATCCTTCCGTCTTGCAGACTGCTGCAGTGTGTTTCAGGCGGAGGTCATGGCTATTCAGGAAGCTTTGAATTGGTTGAGGAAGAATGAAGCTCAAAAGGACATCTGTGTCCTTACATATAGCCAGGCTACTTTGCTATCCCTTGATTCTGTCCTATCGACATCTAGGGCTGTTACTAGCTGTTGCTCACACTTAAATGAGTTGGCTGAGCGGTATCAAATTCACCTGTGCTGGGTCCCGGGGCACAGGGATATTCCAGGAAACTGCTTGGCGTCCGAGCTTGCAAGACGTGGTACCACCCTGGAGATCCAGCCGGATAAGATTACGCTTGGTAGGCCCCTGGCAACCTGTAAGATTTTGATTAGCACGAGGGCAATTAACCTAGCGAACCACAGATGGGTACACGGCACTACGTGCCATACGTCTAGATAAATCTGGCCTAAGCTGGATCATAGGCGCTCCAAGTGTCTGCTTTCGAGGGGCAGATCTGACCTATGAATAGATATTGGGGTAATCACAGGCCATTGCCCTATTGGCTTACACGCGAAGAGACTGGGTATCTTCTCAAACGACTTCTGCAGAAGCTGCATGGACGAGGAGGAGGAAACTATTTTCCACTACCTCTGCCGGTGCCCTGCACTGGCACGCAGGCGGAAGTCCTTCTTGGATAACTATTTCTTTGATAGTCTCTGCGATCTGGCGCGATTGACGTTGCAGATCTCTGGTGCTTCCTCGATAGCTCCGGATGGTTTGTTAGAAGATGAACTTTCCTGAATAAAGGTAATACGGCTACTAAAAGCCAGTAATGCTATCAATGTACTAGAGACTCATCCTGCCGTTGTCGCTATCGTCAAAATTATATCTGTTCGGCGTCTTTTTCCTGAATGTTCATCACAAGACTTCCACTCTTACACTCCGGCGCTTTTTGTCCCATTTTACCGCAACGGAAACATAAGCCGTTTTCTCGCTTAGCTTTTGGACATCTGAAAACCTTGTGACCCAGCTCGTTGCAATTAAAGCATTTGATTTTTGATGAAGGTTGTCGTAATCCTGCTGCTCATTATTTTTTCATCAGGTAGCGTAGTATGTGACTTTATCAGGTAGTCCTGCATATAACAACGTTTTATTCGAGCTGGTGTCAGGTATGCCTTTAATAAAATATCGACTGGTATCTGATTCCTCAATATCTGCAAACGAAGCCATTTATATCATGGTTAATAAATATTGTTTCCACGACTCATCCCTTTTTTGTAGCATTTTGTTAACTGCTGATGAACTGCTGCACTGTATATATGTTTATCAAACTCATTTATCAGAACAATTTTTAGGGCCAGCCATGTTTTTATATTAATTGCCCTCGCAAAAAGTTTTGCAGTACCTGTCATTAGATTTTGAGCATATACTAGACGTGTTTTGGAGTTCGAGGACATCTGCCGTTTCTTCGAAGTAACCAATCCATTTCTTTACTGAATAACAATCCTCACCGTGGAAGTGATAAAGAGATTCCTCAACGTCTCTAAAATTGAACTGGTGGCTCCCACTTCTTGGTGATTCATGTCGTCAATTCAGCAATTTTCTCGCTTTTTTGCAAGGATTTGTCTCAGTTCAAGTAGCTTTCTGTCGACATTATCTTGCCATATGATGCAAATATATTTTCAGAAAAATATATGTTCATGAAGATTGGTCATTTTTCTTACCGCCCCCTGAAGTCTAAGTTTTAATTCCGCCTTATTAACTTTTGAATCCAGACTTATTTCATTTATCTTAGCCTAATCTGCAAAATTGTATGCACGTGCCAACGCCATGTGTTTTCTTAAAATTTTCTCATAAAAGTCAGAAATCGCTCAAAATATATAATATTTTTCTTAATTAATCATAAAATCACTAATGTTTCTAATTTTCAAATATCCTGCAATACTGAGTAAGATTAAATTGGATTAATGCGACTTCTCACAAAGCCACACTTCACAAAACACGTGATCGATAATATGAAGCCTGTAAATTTTATCGGAATACACTGTTCGGGACCGATCCCACTTCTGAATTTGTAAAAAACTTATTAATAGAAATTTTTAGGCGAGCAGACCAGCTAAATAAAATAAAATACCGAAATTCGAGTCAAAAGGATTTATTACAGATTATTTATTTAAGCTTAATGCAAGCTATTACATAAAAAATACAAAATAACAAAATAAATACTACAAACTAAAATAAACAATAGTTCATAACAAATAATGTAAGCTACAATATGAGCTATGATTATGATAAATATAAACTGGGAGGAATTAGAATTAGGAAAGGCGACCAAGATGGGCGGGATAAAGATATAAGGCTTTGTGAAGGGATGATTTACTCAGATGGAAGTCAAAGGAGGGAATGTCGTTTACTTTTCTTAGCATCCTATGGTAATTGGTTTGCGTTGACCGTAGTTCGTGCGATGGCGGTCGAGTCGGAAAAGGGGAGTGGACCTAAGGTTGCGAAGGTTGGTATAGATGGGTAAAGACTGCAGGATTGAAGGGCAGTCTATGGCACCAGCTAGTAGCTGATGAATGAAGAGAACGTCGGAAACATCACGACGTTTACTTAGGGGTTGTAAGTCGATCAGTTTCAGACGGTCTTCATAAGGTGGAAGGTTGAATCTGTCTACCCACGGAAGATCACGTAGAGCAAAGCGAATGAACCTACGCTGGACAGATTCAATTCTGTTAATGTGGGTTGATTGCGTAGGTGACCATACCTGGCTGGCATATTCAAGGAGATATAGAGAGATTTGGAAACATAAGGATTGGAGAACTAGCGCGGAGTTAGCTCTGTTAGTTATGCTATCAATATGGGAACGGAAATTTAGTTCACTATCACAGATTATTCATAGGTCACACAAAGAGGTAACGATAGGGACTGGTAAGTTTGTTAACATGTAGGTTCTTGGGGTGGTGGTAAGACGCTTGCGGGAATAAGAGATGGACTGGCATTTGGAGACATTGAGCTCAAGCAAGTTTTTCATGCATCATGTGGTGAACGAATCGAGGTCATTTTGGAGAAGAAGAGAGTCGGTTGTGGAAGAGATATGTTTAATTATTTTCATGTCATCAGCATAAATAGACAGCTCTGAGTATTTGATAACACAATCAACATCATTAATTGTAAGGATGAAAATTAATGAACCGAGGTGGTTGCGCTGAGGGACGCCGGAACGAGCGACAATAGGGTTAGAAATGGATGAGCTGAAAAGAACATTGCACTGACGGTTGTTGAGGTAGGATTGAATCCAGGAGATGAATCGAGGGGGGAAGCCTAGGCGATCAAGTTTAAACAGGATAACACTATGGGAGATCTTGTCAAAGGCTTTACTAAAATCGGTGGCGATAACATCAACATCTTTACCGTTTTCCAGGGCACATAGTGTTTTGGAGACGAATTCGGTAAGGTTCGTGGTTGTAGATCTTCCTTTGAAGAAGCCATGCTGGGAGCCTTTTTTGAATATAGGAATAATATAAGAGTTTTTCCATAATTGAGGGAAAACCCTTTGAGTGACCAAGAGGCGGAAAAGCAAAGTAAGGGGTTGAACTAGATGCATGGCACACTCTTTCAGAATGATGACCAGAATGCCGTCAGGACTGGGGTGAAAGTCATCCTCAAGCCCGTTAATACTGGCGGGGATTTGTTCGGGGTCAGGGTCGAAAGATGTAAATGACGTTTGAGTGCATTTGTCTAAGAATAAAAATTAGTTAAGGTCAGGTTGGAGGGAATTGTCGCTGAAAGATTTACTGAAGAAGTGTGCAAAGAGGTTAGCGATAACCTGAGGATCAGACGAAGAGGTATTCTGGATTTCTTCTTAGAATTAATAAAGCTATAAAAACGCTTGAGGTCGGATATGAGGCTTGTTTCGATCCGTTGGACGTGCTCATAGTAGAGGGTATCACAACGTTCAGAAAAAGAGGTGTAAGCAGACAAGTAGGAAGAATAGTCAGACCCAGTCTGGGTCAGAAGAAAAGTTTACCAACGTTTATTTCTCCTGTTGCGGAGAGCATAATTCTTTGTCGTATCAAACGGGGGAGGGAGAGCAGTTTTTACGAGGAAGAAAAGGGATAGATTGTGTAAGACAAGCGTGTATTTCTGAATAAAACGCCTCTACAGCAACGTCTATTGGAAGATGTTGAGGGATAGTGCCAATGTTGGAGTTGATGAGCAAGTGATTTAATTTTTCAAAGTCGCCTTTACGAAAATTGAAGGAAAGAGAAGACTCGGAGCTTGAAAGGGCGTGAGGGTGTTCGTAGGAGAAAACGAGGAACAGGGGAGGATGGTGCCGATCGAGGGAGTAGAGGAGATATTCGCTTTCCGCGACAGCCAAGTTAACTGGGTCTGAGGAAAAGATTAAGTCTAATTGTCTGTCCAGAAAGTTCCTGACTCCACTAACTTGAAAGAGACCAGAAACAGAAAGCTGATCGGTAAAAAAGGCTTCTTTGGTGGAAGAGGCGTTCAGGGGGACAAAGTGTGAACAGTCCTCAGACAATGACCATTGAATACGGGGGAGGTTAAAGTCACCCAGTACAATGAATTCATCGGAGGCGTTAGCGTTCTCAAGCATGGTGTCTAACGTTTCAATTACGGGCTCGTAGGCTTCTAGAGGTTGAGAGGGACGAATATAACAACAAAGAATGTACAGAATACACTTATTCCGTGTTAATTTGATACATACAAATTCTGATATTGAAGAGTCGGAGGTCTTTTGTGAGCTGCTATGAGAACCCCACGGCCTGGTAGGTCATTGTTGCCTACACAACCGTCAACACGGAAAATGGTATAGTTTGGAGGGAATAGTTCGTTGTCGAGAATTCCTGGTATTAGATTGGTTTCAGTTAAGGCAAAGATATCGTGCGGGAATTTGTGGGAGTTTAGGAAAACATTGGATGTTTTTGTGCGAAGTCCTCTTACGTTCTGGTAATAGACTGACAAGCTGCTGGGGAGAGGTACTTGATCGGAGACTGCAGGTGCATTAGGGAGCGGTCAGAAATAGAGAAAGCGGGGGGGGGGGGGGGGGGGTTAGGAGTGAAAGTAGTTTAAGGAGTCGTTGCGACTTTTTTGGATATGGGAATTACGACGAGAACTGACGTACGCAGCATAGGTGGATAGATCTTCTGAAACCTTATGGGAAGGGATATTGAATGATTCATGGTACTTAGTGAAAAGTTGGTGTAAGACTGTCGGGTCTGTGGGCAGGCCTTCTTGATGTTTACTTAACATGACGTTGGTGCTGGTTATATCATCAATGCAGACGGAATTCGGTTTGTCGTGCAGATAGGCTAGAAATAGACGTACGTTTTCATAAATGCGACGGTCCCGTAAACGGGACAAGAGGTATCGTCCATCGTTGGAATTCGCAGAGCGCAAAGTCAATTTAACTGTAGATGGGATTAGGGGATCGATAATGATGTTCGGATGCGGGAGTTTTGGTTAGCGGAAAGGGCGGGTTAGCGGAGGTAGAAGAAGTTTGAGAAGGGGCGATAGTGAAAGAAGATGATGACTTGCAATTAGGTGGGCATTCGGAGGAAGTAGCAGGTGCAAGGTTTGGTGCATACAGAGGAGGGGTGGGACAGACGGAAATCGAAGTAGAGATGGTGGGGTGGTCGGAAGATGATGAGGAGTGTGTGGTGGGGTGGATGCGCTGGATATACAGAATTCGAGACAGTGGTGATAGGGTTGTCGGCTGGGATCGATGTGTTCGAGGGCTTTGCTGTAACTGGATCAGAGGGGTTAAGGGTGTGAGAATAAATAAAGTTAGGATACTTGATTCGGGTATTTACTTTAAAGTCTGGAAATGCACCCATTTTGAATTGCCAATTGGAGTTTGGATCAATAGGTTTAGGGCTAAAGGTGAGAGGTGCGGAAGAGTGATGAGAGAATATGTTATTACTAGTGCTAAGGGTCCTACTATTAGACTGAGTACTAAATTTAGAAAAAGGAGAAGGTCGTTTGGAATTATCTCTGGGATAGTTAGTGGGATTTGGTTTATTAGTATTTAATTTAGGGTTAGGTACAGAAAGCTTAGGGTTAAACTTAAAATACTTCTTGGTCCACTTAGAAAATTTCAATAGTCCCGAGAGTGAAGACTTTGCTGGTGGGGTTACTGATGAGCCACACATACTTGTTCGGGATGGAGGAATGAAGTATGGGCGTTTGATGAAGATGAGTATTTCCTGCCTAGTCTCTTTAGTCTCTGTTCCCATTCCAATACAGTCCAGGTGGTGCCAAATTTGTTAATCGTAGGTGCGGTGGAAGTCGATTGGGATGACACTGGCGGAGAGACATTGATGAAGACACCAGTACCAATCGCCATCTGGGGCATAACTTACTCTTGTCACAGAATTGCGCTTAGCAACTCGAATGCATTGGATGCAACCGTCATCGTTTTTTAGGGTTCCGTACGTCCGAATGAAAAAACGGATCCTTATATGATCCCCCGTGTGTCTGTCTGTCTGTCCGTCTGTCACAGCCAATTTGCCACGAATCTACTGGACCGATTAAGTTGACATTTGGTACACATATGAATCTCTGTGACCCAGTCACGAACCTGTAACGTAAATAAATGAATTTTAAATACGGGGGTCACTTTTGGTGGGCAAATTAGAAAATTAAAAACAAAATGATTTGCAAACTGTTCCGTGTGACATATCAAATAAAAGGTCTTGTTGTGAGGGTCTCAAAATATATATTGTTACAAAAGAACATACCTGAAGCATCTAAAGAGTGCCAACGTTATTCCGTCCGCATCGTCTGTAAGCCGGAACTTTCAACAAAGGGAGGCCTTCCCCGTCGTATCAGCTAAAACAGAAAAGGAAGGATTAGTAAAAATGGAATAAACATTTTGCCTACGCCACACAAAAAGAACATGCAGCAAGAATACAACGCGACTATCACCTGTCACCAACTCACCTGTTCAAGATCCATACTGCAGAACACCCAGCACTTAATGCAACTGGTCATGTTAGCATCCATTCAACTGGGAAGTCATATCTCGCTGAACTCCATGTTTCCGTTTTGCAGACCCCCGCAAGACGACTCATACTTATCGGTAGTACCTGAAACTAAAGAAAATTTTCCAAATAAAGACAATATAGGTGAAGATCTCAAAGTTAAAGTTTCATAACCTCAAAATGTTAGCTAGGATTTTTCACTATTAAATGAGAGATAAATACTTGTCAGCAAATTTTTACCAAATCTTTTGTGAAGTAAAGTACAAGAATTAATTAGAATTTTGAATTATAATTACAAAAAATAATGAAGTTAGATGTCGCTATGTTTATTAGAAAGAAAATTAGAAATAGGAACGTGCCCTAGAAATGGAAAATTGGAAAGGATTTTTCTAGAATTAAGAGATTCAATATAAGGACTGTTAAATGTAAGCTAGAGTAGAGAGAGTCACAAATTGTAAACGGCTAAAAGTGAAAAAATAGAATAATTACAAAGTACTAGTGTCACTTGTGTTTTTTCTTAATTAACCGCCAGCTGCAGATATCGGCCCCGCTGAAAAGAAATTCTCCAGGACCAGAAAATCTTCCTAGCCCACAGAGAAACCCTCACCAGAAGAGCCACGTCGCTTGCGTCACACCACCCCTAAAAATCCTCCACTGCGCTAAAAATCTGTTCGTCTAAGCAGACTCAGGTAGCACAACACATATTCCTATGACACAGGTAACCCAGCTTTTCTTTTATAATAAATAAATAAGAAGTACGGGCATCGCTACATTTAACATTGCACAATGAACACACACAAAATAGACCCACATCAATAAAACATAAAATTGATTATACACGTGAACTTAACAATAACACATAATTTCGCGACACTATATAGGAACAGATCGAAACAATGACACCACCAATTTCGCGACACGGACGCCACCTCGTACAACCTAACCACGATTAAAACCCTCCGCGGATACTCTGCGCGCAACGTAAGCTTATCGCGCTTACCTGCACGCGTGAAACGCGAGACGAAAACAAAAATAAACCCGTAAAACAAAGTTTAGTCCCAGCTTTACAGTGCCGACGGCTAACTCCACAAATGCTTTAATGTGTTACAATAATTGTTTAAAAAAAAATCTGGTATCCGCTCGGCTAATGCAAAATATTGTAACATTTGGTGCCAGGTGTGGGGTAGACAGAGGCAGATAAACAATGTCTTATTACCAAAATTGAGTCATAAAGAAATTCACGGTAGCTAAGTTAATGAACTCAGAACAACAATTTACTAGTGGCTGCTATTACAATTCGGAATAAAATTCGAGGAATTAGCAAATTTGAATGGAAATGCTTTTAATAATTTTTCAATTGAAGTTTGCGTGAATGTGACAACTTTAATCCAAAGATAATTCAGTGAGTATGAGCGTCAGAATTATTACCACAATTATAAGAGGTGAACTATTTGCGAACTTAATTTAAGGCAATTAAATAAATTAAAGAATTCAACTTTTAAATAAGTAATGAACATTTTAGCGCTAGCGTAGGTACTTCCGATAATTAGTGAATTTATTCTTTAGCCAAAATACGGAAATCTGCATTTGTGAACTAATAAAGAAATAAACCGACTTCGAATGCAAGAGATTTTTTTTGTGTGTGCATGTTTGAAGTCAATCAGTCGTTAATAAATGAATTATTATAGACTTAAGTGCTATCAGAGAAACATTTATAAAGCAAATAATAAACATTTTAGTCTTAATTTAAATAAAGAGAAACCTACTCACTACTGAATTTTGAAGATATTACATCAAGAAATCATTTTACACGGACTTATCTGTAGGATTACAGTATCTGAAAAGAAGCTTGAATTATTAACGAGAATCTGAACACAAAGTATTTTGAAAAGATTTTAATTGCTCAAGCGGTAAGTAATTTTTCTACATTACGGTAAAACGCGAACTTCCAGTCCTGAAACTATTAATTCACGTATCTAGTTCTTGACTTTTACGCGAAATATGGCTGAGGAAACAATCAATTCAATCTTAAAAGGCCTTGAGGATCTAACTAAAGCTATTAAGGAAAAGGGAAAAGAAAAAGCAGGTGTAAAGACGGATCTGAAGGCAATTAAGGAAGAAAATCGGTCGTTTCGTACAGATGTGAATGCCTTGCAAAAGCAGGTGACAGACTTTTCAGTACTCGGAGCAAGCGAATTCGCACGAAAAGTTTTTGAAGATTCGCCCACTAACTCATGTTCACCTCGGGTTTCAGAGGAAATAAATAATGACCGACCTAATGCCCAGTCGACGCAACCTATGGACGCTATTGAAAGACACGCGAGCAATTTTGAGCAAAGCCCGAAAAGCGCAAGGGGGGCTGGTGAGTCAAGGGATTTCAATCACAAGAACAGTAAACCTAATCAGCCTGTTCAAGGTAGTGTGCAATGCGCGCCTGCATTTTATACCCCCCCCCCCCCCCCCCCGAGACTTCTCTTGACAACAAACGAGTACGATGGAAAACTTTCATGGCACCGCTATGAAGTACATTTTAATGCAGTATCGAGAGCTAACGATTGGACTAACGAGTTGAAAGCAATTTACCTTGCGGCTCACCTACGAGGCACAGCGCTAACTTTCTATGAAACCCTGAATGTGGAAACTCGAGATAACTTTGAGATGGTCAGTCATGCGCTACGAATAAGATTTGGAGCCGAGTACCAGCAATCTATTAGCCACATCCAGCTTCGCACGAGAGTCCAGAAGAGCGGCGAACATTTTTCGGAGTATGCCACCGACCTACAGCGGTTAACCAACCTCACATTTTCAGACTGCCCAGAAAGTGCCCGAGACCGCATCGCCTTAGAGCAATTTCTGGATGGGATTTTGGACTTAGATGTGCAAGAGAGGGTCAGAGATTCTGCCCCGTCTACCCTGCAGGAGGCCATACGAACTTCGACCAGGATCGAAGCTAACCACCGAGCGACTCGAGCAGCGAGAAGAAATATAAGAGTAGCGGTTGCCTCAAGCAATACTAACAGACCTAGGCCGGCAAGACAAACTGACGGCCCGAGTAGAATCGAGCCCGCCACACCAACTAGTTTATCGCCGGGAAACGCGAACGAGCTAGCTTAATGGGGACTGAGCTAGCTTCAATTAGACCGAGAGCCCCACCAGCATCAAGTAATCTTGGTACACAGTACCTTACGTACTTTATCTTCCTATCGGCGAAGACGCTAATCAGGTAGAAATAGACACAGATGGACTTCAAGCTAGTACATACCAGCCTGGATTAAAACCACCTACATATCTCCAACCACACTCAAATTCACTACATCTACAGCCATGCACGGGACGAACTAATTCTAATCCGGCATCACAGGCAACTGAACATTTAAACACCAGAACACTGGTCTCGGGGAGCAGGGGCCAGTGTGCTTACTAAATGCTCCAAACACACTTCATCTCGACTGTTCCATCAACACACACAGCACAATTAAAACACGCACCAATCCAAACACACATTCCACTACAGATAAACATAACTTTTCAAATACGCCCACTTTGTCAAGCACACATACTACACTAAACACCTACTGTGCACCAAGCTCATGCACCCCACTGGGAAGAAAGGACACACTAACTACCAACCATCCACTAACCATAAATCAGTCATCTAGCACAGAAAATGATGTCCTTAATAAACCATCGCTTTACATATCTTCTAACAGCGCACTCACTGAACAGTCTTCCATCAGTTTCACCGAACAAGGCCCTTCTATTACCCTAGCACTCCCAGTCCCACCTGTTATTACCGTTAGTCAGGGAACAATCTGTAACACCATTAAGATTACGGGTTATGTTGAGGGTATAGCATGTAGCATGATTATTGACACTGGAGCAACCCATTCCATTTTACATGGACGTGTCCTTAAAAGTATGAACCGACACCCTCCAGTCGAGCCTTGTTTAACGTACCTACGAGATGTCACAGGAGATTCGAGCCGTGTTAAGGGCATGGTGACCTTGACAATGCAAGTAAATAACTTTTCTACCCGTCACACATTTTATGTGTCGGATATTTTCGACGATTGCATCGTCGGGATGGATTTCCTCGCAGCCCATAAATGTCTCATCAATTTAGAAACGCATAGCCTTCTGATAGGCCACGAGGTTATCCCGATTTAGGAAGAGGAAGCAACAATTTCTGCAAGGATGACCAGCACCTACAGCATACCTGCCGAATCGACTTGTTTTATTCCCCTCTGTAATCCACTGCTTGGCGATCAGCAAACTGTTTTGCTCTCTCCGAAGGATGTGTCAAAAACTATTTGGGTTACTCCGGCTATTTACAGCTCGCAACAGGGAAGAATATCAGTTCGCATAACCAATTTGGGTCAGGAACCCGTCGAACTTAAAGACGGCACTATCCTGGCCAATGCTACTAAGGATGCCGATGTCATCAGTACAGGATCTGACTCTACGGATTTTCTGCCAGAGCTGAAGATGCTTTTAGATCAGACAATTACCCACCTGAACAACCAACAGCAAGCTGTTCTTCAGGACTTACTTCGCGAGCACCGCGATGTATTCGCGCAATCAAAAGGCGACCTTGGTCGAACCTCCATACTACGACATAAAATCGACGTGGGTGATAATAAACCAATCAAGCAGCCCCCGCGAAGACTACCTCTGGCAAAGCGAACAGAGGCAGAAAACCTGGTGCGAGAAATGAAGAATCAAGGAATTATTCACCCATCCATCAGTCCTTGGTCATCCCCGGTAGTATTGGTCAGGAAGAAGGACGGGTCTACCCGTTTCTGCGTCGACTACAGGCGACTTAACGAGATCACTAAAAGGAATTCCTACCCCATTCCTCGCATTAACCTAACCCTCGATGCCTTAGGAGGGTCCAAATGGTTCTCGACATTGGACCTACAGTCAGGATACTGGCAGGTCGAAGTCAACCAGCACGATCAGGAAAAAACAGCTTTCTCAACGGGTAGCGGACTCTGGGAGTTTTCCGTAATGCCGTTTGGATTAACTAATGCCCCAGCAACATTCCAACGCCTTATAGAGGTAGTTCTTCAAGGAATCTCCCCTCGAGCCTGTCTCGTCTACCTTGACGATGTGATCGTACACGGTGCGACATTTTCAGCTATGATAGAGCACTTACGTATCGTTCTGTCACGATTAAGAGTTGCCAATTTAAAAGTCTCACCGACAAAATGCCAGTTGTGTCGGCGGGACGTAAAGTTTTTAGGGCATATAATTAGCGCCGATGGAGTGTCCACAGACCCTGACAAAACCGCAGCCGTGCGAGAATGGCCCGTACCGACCACGAAAAAGGACGTTCAGTCATTCCTGTGATTATGTGCCTATTACCGGCGTTTTGTGCATAATTTCTCCGCCATCGCAAAACCGCTAACTCAGTTGACAGAAAAGGGGCGTAAGTTTTGTTGGTCAGATGCATGCGAAGGGGCTTTTCAAACACTCAAAGTAAAATTGATTACTGCACCTATACTAATGCAACCTGACGAAGCATGTGGTAGAATATTATAGTAAGACATTCAGCCGAACCGAACGGAATTATTGTGTCACCAGGAAGGAGCTTGTTGCCATTGTCAAGGCATGTTCTCATTTCCAACCTTATTTACTAGGAAGGAAGTTTACTATCCGGACCGACCATGCTTCGTTACGCTGGTTAATGAATTTCCGGTCCCCAGAAGCACATGTGGCCCGTTGGCTGGAACGTATGCAGGCCTTCGAATTTGAAATTGTTCACCGCTCTGGAAGTAAACACAGTAACGCAGATGCCTTGTCCCGACGCCCTTGTTCCACTTATAATTGCACACACTGCCAGCGGCAAGAAGAAAAGGATACCATACTAGCTCCGATCATTACCGCACAGGAAGACGTAGCCGAACACCAACAGGGTGACCCAACACTCCGATGCCTGCGCGAATGGCTCCAATCAGGCCAGCGACCGGAGAAGGAAACCATTAAGGATCGCAGTCCTGAAATTAAAGCCTACTGGTCAATATGGTCCCTTTTACGTTTGGAGGACGGCATAGCCATCCGAATGTTTCAACAAGGAAAGATCATTCTGCAACAAATCTTAGTGCCCAAAGACCTGCGGAAACTTGTGCTGACCCAGGTGCACGATTCCCCATCTGGCGGACATTTTGGATTCGATAAGACGCTTAACAAACTCCGGCAGAAATACTATTGGATAGGGTGCTCCACAGACGTTAGAGATTGGTGTTCAGAATGTTTACAGTGCCAGTCAAGGAAGGGTCCTGTACCAAGATATAAAGCCCCACTTCAAACCTGCAATGTTGGCGCACCTTTTGAGCGAGTAGCAGTGGATATATTAGGACCACTCCCGCGAACAGATCAGGGTAATCGGTATTTATTAGTCTTTATGGATTATTTTACGAAATGGCCAGAAGCGATTCCCATCCCGGACCAAACAACAGAGACGGTAGCAGACGCCCTGGTATTTACAGTCTTCAGTCGATTCGGAGCGCCACTACAACTGCACTCAGATCAAGGACGTAATTTTGAAAGTGCGGTTTTTTATGAAATACTACACCGTTTTGGAATAGATAAAACGGGCACAACCGCCCTCCACCCGCAGTCCGATGGTCTTGTGGAGCGCTTCAATTGGACTATCCTGGACTACTTTCTAAATTCATAGATGTACACCAACGAAACTGGGATAAATATGTGCCTCTCTTACTGCTGTCCTACCGAGCTAGCGTCCAGGATAGCACCAAACAGACCCCAGCTCGACTACTTTTTGGGAGAGAGCTCCGTTTACCCTTGGAAATGGTTATGGGGAGCCCACCATCATCTGAAACATTAGCAAACCAATACTTGGAGAACCTCATCACTACATTGAACGATATTCACGAGCACAACCGCGTCGTACTGAATTCCGCGAGTCGCCGGATGAAAAATTATTACGACCTGGGTTCCCGTGAACGCAAATACAAAACGGACCAACTCGTGTGGTTGTTCTTACCGCGACGTGTTGTCGGTCGATGTCCAAAACTGCAGAGAGATTGGGACCGGCCGTATAAGATAATCGAGCCGATCACGGATGTCGTATACAAAATCAAGAAGTGTCGCGGCGGTAAAATTAGAATTGTACACGTCGACCGATTAGCGCCATATCGCGAGCGTGCTTCACAAAACACCTAACGTAAACTGGTTCCGTGCACTTCGATAATTAATCATCGGCACTCCACAAATTTCACAGATGTAACCAGCTTGAACGGAGCTACAAGCTTTAACAGGGGGAGCAGTGTTACAAAAGTACATACCTGAAGCATCTAAAGAGTGCCAACTTTATTCCGTCCGCATCGTCTGTAAGCCGGAACTTTCAACAAAGGGAGGCCTTCCCCGTTGTATCAGCTAAAACAGAAAAGGAAGGATTAGTAAAAATGGAATAAACATTTTGCCTACGCCACACAAAAAGAACATGCAGCAAGAATACAACACGACTATCACCTGTCACCAACTCACCTGTTCAAGATCCATACTGCAGAACACCCAGCACTTAATGCAACTGGTCATGTTAGCATCCATTCAACTGGGAAGTCATATCTCGCTGAACTCCATGTTTCCGTTTTGCAGACCCCCGCAAGACGACTCATACTTATCGGTAGTACCTGAAACTAAAGAAAATTTTCCAAATAAAGACAATATAGGTGAAGATCTCAAAGTTAAAGTTTCATAACCTCAAAATGTTAGCTAGGATTTTTCACTATTAAATGAGAGATAAATACTTGTCAGCAAATTTTTACCAAATCTTTTGTGAAGTAAAGTACAAGAATTAATTAGAATTTTGAATTATAATTACAAAAAATAATGAAGTTAGATGTCGATATGTTTATTAGAAAGAAAATTAGAAATAGGAACGTGCCCTAGAAATGGAAAATTGGAAAGGATTTTTCTAGAATTAAGAGATTCAATATAAGGACTGTAAAATGTAAGCTAGAGTAGAGAGAGTCACAAATTGTAAACGGCTAAAAGTGAAAAAATAGAATAATTACAAAGTACTAGTGTCACTTGTGTTTTTTCTTAATTAACCGCCAGCTGCAGATATCGGCCCCGCTGAAAAGAAATTCTCCAGGACCAGAAAATCTTCCTAGCCCACAGAGAAACCCTCACCAGAAGAGCCACGTCGCTTGCGTCACACCACCCCTAAAAATCCTCCACTGCGCTAAAAATCTGTTCGTCTAAGCAGACTCAGGTAGCACAACACATATTCCTATGACACAGGTAACCCAGCTTTTCTTTTATAATAAATAAATAAGAAGTACGGGCATCGCTACATTTAACATTGCACAATGAACACACACAAAATAGACCCACATCAATAAAACATAAAATTGATTATACACATGAACTTAACAATAACACATAATTTCGCGACACTATATAGGAACAGATCGAAACAATAAAACCACCAATTTCGCGACACGGACGCCACCTCGTACAACCTAACCACGATTAAAACCCTCCGCGGATACCACTGAGATATATAATACTGGAGTTACTGGTGCCATGAAATTTCTTCAAGAAAATGGTATCACTTTTCGCTAGTTGTCCCTTTCTGGGTAAGCATCTTTTTTTTCAACATGGTTTTCTTAAATTGCGAACGTCATGTCGCCTATTAAATGCTGGCGTTAGAAATAGATGACAATATTCACAATCATCTTACATCTCTTTCTGGGTAAGCATTATCCAGACTAAAACAACCTTTTATTTATAATTTGTATTCCAGTAATTCCAATGATTTTTACATTTTCCTTACAACAATATAGAATATAAACGTTGTATCATGTTTCTAGATCGTCTGTTAAGTCTTCCCCTCTTAAGTACGGATGCCCTCATTCGTTAAATTTCGTAGAACCTTGGCTTTTTAATATTGTGATATTGTGCTAGGTCAAAAATTGCGATTTCTTGTGTTGGTTGTTGGTTGAATGTTTTGATTTTTTCTTCTTTACTTATTTCTGGAGTAATGATCCTTTGGGCTATTTCTTCTCTTTTTTGATTGATGTTTATCTGTGTCTTTTTATTTTTCCAGATAAATATAATTACTATTGCTAACATGATCCCCATTACGGTGAGGAATCCATAATTTGTCCACTGATGTAAGTTTTTCTCGGCTTGCAGAAGTTCTATCTTGTCTGTATTATTTATGTGGAGTTCCTTTAGCATTTCCAATGATAATAATTCTCTATATTGTTCTTCCTTCGGATTTAATTGTAGAATAGCAGGTAATGCGTGAAAGGTTGATCCTTCTTTTGATATGAAAGTTCTGTCATTGATGCTGATCGTTGTGTTATGAAATTTTACAATGAAGGTTCCATCAAGGTCGTGCGATGTGTCTTCAATTTTCATTGACCCGTTGAATTGGTTTAGCAGTAACATACCTTCGGATATTTCATCTATTGCAGGTACGTGTTGATTGTTGACTTTGTTGCAGGTTGCGTCGAGGCTCTTAAGAAGTGGCGGGATGCAAGTTGTTTTACTTATGTCTATAATGTCTCTTTGATTACAAATAGATAAATAGCCTAAAGTTTTACAATTACTGATTATACCGAAAATACTATCTCTATTTTTTAAAATATTATCGTAAGGTATTTCGTTGATTACATTTTTTCTTTTAATAGGCTTAACTAATAATTTTTGGAATGTAACATTGGTTGTTAAAGGTATATTTATAACATAAAGTAAAGAAATGGAATTTGTTATAACTTTAACATTAGCAAAATCTAATGCCTCTTCTGGTGTTGAGTATGGCAAATTTTCAATATCTAATATCTCTGTTGCTTTTTGAATTTCTTTTCTTGACAGCATTATTGAGTTAATAACACCTAGTTTAGCCCAGTGAATCGCATATCCAATATTTGTCAATTCTTCTTTAATTAATTTTAACTTGTATTGAATGCTTATGAGCAAATTGTCATTAGATCCGCTGTCTTGTTTTATTATTTTTAATATTGTGTTAGTTATATTTGTTATATTATTGATTCTTTCATTATAAAGTTCATTGATGATGACCTGTTTATTATTGTTCTGTAAGACGTTATTTATTTTTTCTTGTATCATTACGAAATCTTCATGGTCAGGATTCCCCGCAATCCATTTCCATGCACTACCGATGAAATCCAAAGATCTCTTAACCTTGTGTGGTTTTAAATTGTGGAGCAAGTCTTGGATTTGAATTAATTCACGGTTAAGGTAAGGAAATAAAAAATGACTTTTTGGTGTTTGTTTCTCCAGGAATGAAGTAATTTCGGATATGAACGATTCATATTGGTTAAGGTCGATAACATGAATCAGCTTAAAATTACCATCTTGTATCTTTGCGGTGCCAGTGTTCAGAGCTATTACCTGTGAATTTGAGTAATCCAAAATCTGGACTTCGCCTTTTGTTTGGAAGACGGTGCATCTGAAACGAGAAATATTCAATTTCTAATATTACTTTTGTGAACGGTTTTGCCTGATTCTGTAAGGATAGTTGTGTTATGGTTTTCTTTCACTATTTCTTGGGTATATCTAGCTGTTAATTTTGTACCTACTCTTTTGTTATGTTTGACATATATTGTTTCCCCGATTTGATAATTTTTTATGGGTTTCCTTTTCTTATTATGATATTGAACGGCCTGTTGTTGTTTCTGTTTTAGTTTGTCTATATTATTCGCGCGAGTTTGCTCGAATTGCTCAGGACTAATTCTGGGGTCTCGACCATAAAAGAGTTCGACTGGTTTTTTTCCGGTGGTGGAATGAATCGTAAAATTGTATTCATTTATGGACCGCTCTAACAGTTCTTGAAATGAGCGTTCAGTACCATCTCTTTTTATGCATCGCATAATTTCGGATAAGGTAGAGTGGAAACGTTCAACTTGTCCGTTTACCTCACTCTTGTATGACGGTGTTCTGTGAATGCCTATGTTGAGTTCATCCTCCATCATTGAGGTGATCGAGGCTGAATTTAACGACTTCTCATTATCGATTACCACATTTTCGGGAATACAAAAGGAAAATAATATATCTCGCAGTGGGCGTCTTATGTCTTCTATAGACCTCGATTTGATAATTTTGGCTTGCGCAAATTTAGTAAACTTATCGAGAGCTGTGAGGACCAAATGCCCTGCCGTGGAGTAGATATCTATGTGAAGTGTATGACCAGGATAATTAGGAATGGGGGTTGGCATTAATTGTTGGTTATTAGGGTGTCTGTCATATTTGTTCTCCTTACATATCCTACATCGTTTTACTGCCGTTTTTATCTTTGAACTCATTCGTGGGAAGTAGTATTTTTCTAATAATTGATGCCTATTTTCTTCCGCATTACGGTGGGCTCTTCGGTGAATATTTAGAATTGCCTCTTCTTGTTCGGTCTCGTTTGTTAGGTCTTCAACTATTGTTTGTGTGTATCTAATCTTATAATCTTTGAAATGTAAGGGGTATATTTCTTGTATTTGGCCCATTATATCTTCTTCTGTTTTTAATCCGTTAATGGTGTGAGGGTTGAGGTATCTTTTGAATAAATTAATGATATCTGTTTCTGTAAATTGAGGTTGTATTATAATATGTGTGCGGTAACTAGGAAAAGGGGTTTTTAGCTGATAGCTTGTCTCTTCGCCTATTTGGAATATTATTTGGTTGCGGAAGACGTTAATGGGGACTTCTACTGTTGGTATTAAATTATGAGATGAGCTCTCATCGCTATGTTGTGTACTGGTCAGTGGATTGGCGTGTGTTACGAAGGGAAGTCTTGATAGTGCGTCGGCTACGACGTTTGTTTTTCCGGGTTTGTGTTTGAGTTCGTAATTGTACTCTTCTAAAATTGCTTTCCAGCGTTTCATTTTGCAATTTGTGTTTTTGTTACTGAGTGCGTGCGTTAGAGGCTGGTGATCTGTAAAAATTTTTACTTTCCTGGATCCGTAGACATAGTTTCTTAGAGCATTCAGAGACCAAATAATCGCCAGCATTTCTTTCTCATTGGTGGCGTAGTTCTCCTCGGTTTTGTTTAATGTCCTCGACAAAAATGTTATTGGTCTATCGTTCTGAGACAGTACGGCTCCTATAGCGTAATCAGATGCGTCAGTTGTGAGTTCGAACTCTTTTCCGAAGTCTGGATGATTGAGAATGACTTCTTTTGATATGAGCGAACTTTTTATATTCTGGAAAGCTTCCATGGCTTCCTTGTTGAGATTAATGATCTTATTTTTAGAGAGATTTTTGGGTATATGCCCATCTTCCCCTCTTAAAAGGGATGTCAGGGGTTTCGCTAGCTTTGCGTAATCTCTTATGAAGCGACGATAGTAACCTGACATGCCAAGAAATGATCTGAGGTCTTTGAGTGTCTTAGGGGGAGGCAGCTTAACGATTGCTTCTACTTTCTTCGGGTTGGTTTTAATTCCGTCCCTGGATACTATAAATCCAAGAAATTCGACTTCCTTTTGAAGGAATTCGCACTTATCCAACTGGATTTTCATGTTGGCATTTTCCAGAGTTTTGAACACTACTTCTAGATTTTCAAAATGTTCTTTTTCATCCTTCCCAAATATTATTATATCGTCTATGTAGACGTAGCATCTCTTCCCTATGTGTTCCCGTAAGATGTCGTCTAGCGTCCTTTGAAAAATGGCAGGGGCATTTTTTAGCCCGAAAGGTAGGCGAGTAAACTCGTACTTCCCATTGTTGATGGAAAAGGCAGTTTTTTCGATATCATAATCCTTTAATGGTATCTGGTGAAAACCGCTCTTTAGATCCACAATAGTGAACCAATTATTTTTTCCTAGGTTTGCCAACATTTCGTTGATTTCCGGGATGGGATATTTATCGGGTATTGTAATTGTGTTCAACTTCCGATAATCAATGACCATCCTATATTTCTTTTCGCCAGACGCGTCCAACTTTTTTGGGACGACCCAAACTGGGGAGTTATAGGGTGATCTTGATGGTCTTATAATGCCATCTTCAAGTAGTTTTTTTACTTCATTTTCTACTTCATTTTTTAAAGACATTGGATAAGGATATGATTTTGTATACACTGGATCGTTTGTAATAGTACGAATCTCTCCTTTAACAGTAGTTGTGTAGGTTAGCTTTTCATTTGGTTCTGCAAATAGGTTTGGGCAATCTTCTATGATAAGATTGAGTTTAGCTATTTGTTCTTTGTTCATGTGGGAACTTCTAATGTCAATGGAGTTTACGGAATCCGATGTATGCTGTTTTAGACGTATTTTAATATTTGGATTAATGACCATATCATTCTCGTCTGTATGAATGACAGCTTTTAGTTCTTTGAGGCTATCATTGCCGATTATTCCATCAAATGAAATTAGGCTGGGTAGTAAAAAAATTTTTAAGCTTTCTGTTTGTGGTCCGAATAGATTTATTATTGTATGGTGGGTTATCTCAATATTTCCGCCCACCGAAGTGGCGAAAAACCTTTTCCTGTTGGGAATTGGATATCGGACATGTCGTGGTTGAATATAATTTTTATTGGAGCCAGTGTCCACTAGAAATTTTAATGTTTTTCCGCCCTCCGCTGCATATTCGAAATAGGGAAGCGAAGAGCGTTTTAACCTAAAAAATGAATATCATCTAGTTCATCGGGTGGATCTAAGACGGAATTATCGCTACAGTTTATGTAATCGATGAGATTTTGATCATAGTTTAAATCCTCTGTTTTAATGTCTTGTTCGTATTCATTCTCATCATAGCATTGAGAAGTTTCTTGGGATTTGAAGCTGTCGTGTTCTTCAAGTTGATTTTGTTCGACATGATGTACCCTTTGGTGTTTATTATCATGATGCACTCTTTGAGATATTGGTCGTTTATTGATAAATGGTCGTAGCTGATTTCGATTCGGGTAATTTTGATAATTTGCTACGCGGGAATGGATTGAGTGATCTACTTCCATGGGCTCCGGCCTAGGCATTGGCTTGGGAGGTAGTCTTATCGGTTGCCCTTGCGGTTGATAGCTTTGGGGATTTTGTTGCCAGAGAAATTGCGGTCTTGGTGATCTCTGAGGATAATGAGCTAACTCTGGGTAAAATTGTGTTCGGGGGAATGGAGTTGGATTGATTTGTTGCCGATGGCTATTATTTCTTTTTATGGGAATAGGAGGCATTGATGGTCGTTGCGTTCTATGGATGGTATGTTTTGCATGTTGAACTCTGTAGTCTATATTTTCAAGCTAGAGGCATAAATGTAATGCCTGAGGCAGATCTACTGGTTCCTTCATGCTGAGAAGTCTAGGAAGGTCTCCCTTTAGACCTCTGGCGAAGGTGTCTAGAGCTTTGTCTCGATAAGCTTGTATCATATTTGTTAATGATTCTTGGCTCATTTCTATGCTGCTGAGTTTATTAAGGATCAATGACAAATGATGATACACTGTTTGATAAAATTCTGGTATCGATTGGTAACCTTGTATCAACGTAGTCATTTGATATTCTAGGGTTCCCAGATCTCTTTTGTCAGCGTAGTGTAGGGTTAGGCACTTTGAGATTTTCTCCCAATTCAAAGGGGTGTTGTAAGATTCTAGGGCGATATCTGCATGACCCGTAATCTTATTCCTAATGACGTTCAGTATTCCGTAATACTTTGGTGAACCCTTTAAGTGTTCGTAGATTTTAAGAATTCTATCTACACTTTTTTTCCATGAAGAGAATTCTCCTACTTGTCCTGAAAATTCCCTGAGACTTTTAACAACGTCAGGTATTTTATCCATGTCGGATAAGTTTCCTTCCTGACCAGCGTCGATACGTTGATCGACATCATTATTAATATCCGCTCCAGGATTAAGCATAGCTTGAAGGATTGTTTTGCCCTCCCGTCTTAGAGCGTCTATGACTAGTCTGTTTATTGTTTCAGCTAGTTCGGTTTCGTTTCTATCGTTTAGATTTTGGTTAGGAGGAGGAGGCGGGCTATTGTTTGGACCGCCCTGATTAAGGGGTAAAGGGCCTAAGACAGCTGGCCTTATAATATTATTATTTGCCATTTTGTTACGAAAAATAGCAAATGAAGAAAAAAATATATTTCGGATTCGGAATAATTTTTCCTGGTGTATTTTAGTTTGGTACACCGAAATTTTTTGTCACGTCAATGAACTTTATTTTAATTTGTTTCTTTCACTAAAAATATTTTTGAAACTTATTTAAACTCGATTCAATTTGGAAAATTTTGTTTCCTTAAGACCACTTCAATTTTTATTACACCAAATTTAAATCACTTTTCTTTATATAAAAATTCGTAAAATTAATTCGATATTGTAATAAACGTTACTGTCAGATGGATAATTGAAAATTTCCCTTTACTCACCAGAAATTCTGTTGTCTCAATAAAACATTTATTTCTTAAATTAAAAATAATTCGATTGCTTTTCTAAAAATGCTTTTCTAAATATTTATTCGAAAATCCAAAAAAAATTGTAAATAATTAGCTTATTAATCACTTAACTCGTTTCAAATATTTCTCTTTTTCAAATTCTCTTTTTTCAAATATTTTTAAAGAATATAAAGATATTATGAACACTTTCCTTAAATTCTAACTTACATAAAAATTATAAGACACGGGGTTCGCATCCTTTTTGGGTTTCCGGTGCTGCGTGTGATCGGTGAGGTCGAAGTAGTTCAGGCGTGGTTATCCTGCGTCGAGTTTCCTTGAGGTATTGTTATCCTTGGAATCACTCTTAACTAAGGGCTTGGTTGTCCCTCTGGTTTTCACAATTACTTCGAGTTTTCTTTAGGTATGGTTATCCTTCGGATCACTCTTAACTAAGGGCTTGGTTGTCCCTCTGATTTTCACTTTCACTTCAGGTTTGGTTACCCTGATGATTTTCAGTAGTTAAGAACTTTCACACTTTCACTTTTTGCACCGGTCCCTGCTCGGGCGCCAGTTAACACTCTGTTACTTTAATTTAATAAAAAAAACAAATTTTAATTTTCGACAAAGTCGAATTAGATAAATCTTTATTATGAATCTATTTCCGTACACGGTTTGGCTAAAACTAAACTTGAACTGAAAGCTTAAGATCTATCTGAACTTGTACTTGGAATTCATGAGGAAGAAAATGCAGAGTTGCAGTTCCCATGAATTGTAGTTCCCATGGCTTATGCATCTCTGATGTAATTGTTGGTAGATGTTGTTTGAACGTGCCGTTGTATCATGTTTCTAGATCGTCTGTTAAGTTATATAATAGATTGGCCTTTTGGGAAAAGGGTCACCATATCTTAAAAGAAAGCCAAGCAGGTTTCCGCGGCGGTTACTCTACGATGGATAACGTTTTCAGCTTGTTGAATGCAATAAAACTTAGTCAATCAAATAAAATTAAAAAAGTATATGCCTTTTTCGTTGATTTCAAAGCTGCGTTTGATACTATTCAAAGGGGTGCACTTTTTTATAAGTTGTATAACTTGGGAATATCCAGTAAACTGGTACGAGTTCTGCAGAAACTTTATGAAAGGAATTCTGTTCAGGTATGGAATGGAGAGCACTTATCTGGTAGTTTTCGGACGGAATCGGGGGTCAGGCAGGGTTGTAATTTAAGTTCGTTGCTGTTCTCGTTATATATCAATGACTTAGAGGACTCCATGGATGTAGGTATTACAATCGAAGACGTAGAGCTGAAAGTCCTGAAATACGCTGACGATATCGTTATTCTCGCTGATGAATCTGAAAAAATGCAGAGAATGATTGATAACCTTCAGGAATACTGCCGCTTATGGGGTTTGGTGGTTAATCTGGAGAAGTCTAAAATAATGATTTTCCAGCGAGGGGGTGGTCCAAGAAGAGGCAATGAAAACTGGTTATATAACGGTGAACAAATTGAGATCGTTAAAGAGTACACTTACCTGGGAATATGCTTAACCCCAAAACTTTCATTCACCCGGCACCTTACAAAGCGGCTACAAGCGGCAAAAACGGCTATTAATGTAACTTGGAAAGACTTTATTCAGAAGAAGGAAATCAAACATTCAAGTAAATTTACACTATTTAACTCCGTTTCAAGGTCAGTTCTCTGTTACGGTGCGCAGATATGGGGATTTGAGCAGCATGAGTCAGTTGAAAAGTTGTTGCGTTTTTTCATCAAAAGGTTATTTCACCTACCACAGAATACACCTAATTATATGTTGGACTTAGAGTTCAATTTAACTCACATTTATATTTTTACGATGAAATGCCACTTTAAGTTCATGTAAGAGGTGATGTATAAGTATCCCCCACACAGACTCCCTCATCAGTTAGCCTGGAAAGCTATACGTAAGGTTGTGAATTGGTACGGGGACTGGCAAGAAATGGCTGAGTCACACAGCCTTCAATTAAGTTTGACACAACAGGCGTGTGCTGATGTAAGAGAGATTCTGGAAGACCTAGTTGAAAAGGAGAGTGTGAGACTCAGGCAGATAGCTGTGGAGAGGGCCAGAGGATCACTTAGACATGACTTATATTCTAGGCTTGAGTATCTAGGGGAAAATACTTATCTTCGAGATGAATACTCCCTAGACAAAATTAGCCTTATCTGTAAGTATAGAGGAGGACTTTTAAGTTTAAATGCCAATCCATTTAGACATGTAGGTCGATCTGTATGCTCGTTGTGTAACCTGGACGAGGATGAAAATACAGTGCACTTTGTAGGGGTGTGTCCCATTCTGTCAGAGATCCGTTTAGGGGCATTTGGGAAAAACACTTTGACTGAGGAGGAAGTAATAGATGTGTTAAACGGAAAAAACAATTTTAAAGATTTGATTATTTATGCTGGAAAGGCCTGGAAATATCGAGATTTTCTAGTAAAGGAATTTAATTATTAATGTGTATTGAATAATTTCGCTCTTGATTTAATGCAAAACCAACAGAAAGACCCAAGGACTGTTGTATTTTGAATAAGCATATGATACATAATATATATACTTTTGAAGACTGTTTTTTTTATTTTGATTGTGTTGCTAATCTCGGCAGACGGCCTCGGTAGCCATTGTCGTTGTTTATTTGCTTATATATAGGTATGGGAAAACTGTAGTTATTAACGTAAATATAAGAATAGCTTTAATATATACTATGGATTTTTTGTTTGTTTTTTTTAACATTACTTAACTTCCTTTTTTTGTTAGCTTAAATTAGGTAATTTAGCTAATTTAACGTATTTTCTTAAGGGATTGAATTGTTGGAAAACCTAGAGAAAATTATGATAGTATTACACTGTAAAATTATCTGTTATTTGAAATAAACATTATTATTATTATTATTAGTTCTTTACTTATAGATTACAGAAGAACCTATAAGAAATCTATGATCTTAAAATAACATTGTAAATCTCTCAATATTGTGCGTACAAACTTACATTTGCAGTTGAAATGTATGGCAGAACACGTTTTTCAACTACAATGTTAAGTTTTTTTCTTGGGATAAATTATTGGTACTACTCGTTCGATTTAACTAGGCCAGGTATCCGTCACTCCTCGTACCTACCGCGCTAACTACTACCTCCAGCTCGACGCTCCATAAAGTAGCAAATCGGTGAGGGACGCCGATTGTTCTGTCAAAATGGTTTTATTATTGTGCACCAATTACAATGGTGTTTTCTATGTTTTTCTTTTTGTGTAATATGGTCCTAAATCTTATAAGGCTGAAAAGGTGAAAGGACAGAAAGAAAAGAAGATGGTGGGTGCGACCAATGGTTGATCCTGAACAATTTTTTCTGCAGACAAGGATTAGAAAACCAATTTATGATTTATTGCTAGATCTGATTAGAAATTCTCTCACAAAAACATCTATAAGAAAGGCGCAGAGGTTCGTTTGGTCTCACGTTAAGGTATTTACATATATCTATTTGCTTAATAGAATTCGAAACCATGAACAACTATTTTTAGTTATTTATCACAAGGCACAAGTCACCAATTTTTGACATGGAGCTTTAAGTTAGGGAAAACTACTGTCCGAAATATTATTTTGGAAACATATAAAGTTCTGTGGGAAGTTCTTTCTCCGATATACGCAGTGACGGATTTAGGTTTGATGCCGCCCTAGACCTTTGCCGATGTGCCGCCCTTTTTTTAAATGTAAAACTGATTGTCAAAATTATATATTGAATTATTAAATATTTAAGGCCATTGTTTACATATTTAAAAATAGAATTATATAACTTTTAACGAAAAAAAAAAACTTTAAAAGCGTTTTTCTCGAAATGACTTTTTTTGTGGTTCCCACGATATCTCAAAAAGTAATTAATTTATCGATCTGAAACTTGGTACATTTTCTTTATTGAAGTATTTGTCAGTGAGTGAACTATTATAAAGACTTAATATGCATTTTTTTTTATTGGCTCCTGTAGGTGCATTTTTGTGCTAAAACGATCAACTTTTTTTTTAAGTATTCCCCAAACTTACAATTATCGGAATTTGGACTTTATTTTTAGTTCACTCACTAGAGATAACACTACCCCATTGGTTCTTTTTGTTCGGGATGTTCTGAACAGCCGCTACAGTGGGAACCGTTTTACACCTCTTTTTTTGCAACCTCTACTTCTACTCTATATAAAGGACGATGTAAGGAAGAACAAAAAAAATTTTTAATAACACGAATGGTAATGTAAAACAATAAAAAAATTTTGTACTGATTGCTAATAAAGTCGCTAAGAAAAAAAAATTGATGTTTTTTCGAGCAAAAATATGAAACAATGGCCTTAAATTTTCAAATATTATTTTTAATATAACTCTTTATTGGTTTACATATCGACGCTGCAAAGCAATTTTGTCGCATCTTGAAAATGGATGTTTACAGTAGCGCTCATTACTTTTTAACAAGAGATAGAAAGGTAATTCTTGGAGTAGAAGTTCTGAAATGACCATTATTTCATTTTCATTTAGACAAAAAAGATGAAATTATCCTAAAGTTAGTGTAAAATGGATTTAATACTAGATACAACATAAATTGAATTTTTTGAGATACGGCAAAATTGCTTTTCAACGTCGATATATTGTTTAAAAATGATTTTAAATATAAGTTAGTAATTAAAATATAATTTTTTGTATTTAAATAGTAAATACATTTTTTTAATTAACTTATGAGATCAATTTCTTTTTTCTCGCTTTGGTTCGCGCGAAAACGTCGATTATATCGTCGTAATCACTTTCTTGCACTAATTGAGCCTCGATAGACAATAATGCGAGGGCATTAAGTCTATCTGGGTCCATACTTGCACGTAAATAGCTTTTTACTCGTTTCAGGGTGGAAAAAGATATTTCTCGCGAACAATTTGTAGCGGGAATACTTAAAAAAATTCGTAGAGCAATGTCTACATTAG
Source organism: Leptarthrus brevirostris (assembly GCA_964036015.1). NCBI lineage: Eukaryota > Metazoa > Arthropoda > Insecta > Diptera > Asilidae > Leptarthrus > Leptarthrus brevirostris. The sequence continues at coordinate 10,071,648 of OZ038376.1, read as the reverse complement.
AATAAACATCCCGAAGATTCCGTGAATATTATACATTGTATATATGTACTTTGCGCAGAGCATCTATCATCAGTAGTTCCTAATGAATCTTTCAGTTGACAATGTAAGTGAATACATTTATTTCCTAATGTCTCTTCTAAATCGTCCGGGTATTTATTAACTTGGTCATTGGGAACAATTTCCAGGAAACAATAAATATAAAAAAAAAATTATAAAATCTGAACCGATAGACAGCCCAAGTTAACATTTTTACTGAGTGCAGTTCAGATAATGCACTAAAACATATATAAAAATAAAGAAAATTAAAATACCAGTTTTCGATATATTTAAGGATAAAGGATATCACGATGTCCTTTTGATCGTTTTCGTCCTGCTATACTCCCTGCCTATTTTTGTTGGATACTTTAAAGCTTTCTGCTTAAAACGAAGCATACCTATTTCATGTACAGTCATGTGCATGAAAATAGCAGTGTTTGAAATATTTACACGCATTAGACAACATTTTCAATAAAGGTGATGTGCAAAACATTATATTGTTATGAAAATAATCTTTATTATATATTTCATCCATTAGAATTAAAAAACATAAAATTCTCCGCTGATAATTTAAATAAATAATTCTTCGTCAATTATATATGCTTATAAAAGTGTTCATTAAAATAGCAGTCTTTTTGTATTAATAACAAAATAATGAAAAAAGAGGAACGAATAAGGAAATTTCAATATGATTATTTCATAATACGTTAGTATTTTGTCTCGTAACCATTATTTTTAATAATGATGACTGAATTATTTCCCATAATTGCTGAGTATTTTTCGGTTTTGCTATAGAAACTGCCTTTTAACATCTATCCATAGATGCTCGATAGGGTTAAGGTCTGGCGATTGTGAAGGCCAGGCCATAACGTTAATTTTGTTTTCCTCAAACCACTTTTTAGCCTTTCGGGAAGTGTGTTTGGGATCGTTATCTTGCATGTAAGTCCACCGTAAAGGCATTTCTTCCTCAGCAAATGGAAGCATTACATTTTGCAATATGTTTACATAAACATCTGCATCCATTTTTCCCGTAATGCAATGGATCAGACCCACGCCATACTAAGAAAAACAGCCCCAGACCATAAGACTGCAACCGCCATGTTTGACTGTATTTCTGGTATACTTTGGATTAAATTCTGTACAGATTAGTCCACAAAATATTACGCCATTTAGAAGAGGGCCACGTTTCGTGCTCTCTAGCAAATAATAGGCGGTTTTTTATTTATCTCATATTTAATAAATTAGCTTTTATGAGGCGTCTTCTTATTGATGAAGTACTGATTGAAAGATTCAGAACCTGCTTAATTTGTGTCGAAGTCTTAAACGGTTGCTTTTTTGAAGAAATTAGAGTATTCCTGTCTTCTTGAGGTGTAGTTTTGCTTTTTCCGCCCCGTTTTTCAGTTTTTTTTTCTTTAAAGTTTCTTGTATAAATTTGTACGTTTTGCGATCTCAAAGTAGCTGCCTGATAAGTGACCTTTCCCCAGATGTGTAATGCTTTGCCCGGCCCATTTTTCCTAAAGATAAACTTTTTTAATACTATACATTATATTTCAGAATAATCCTTACATTGAAATATACACCGATGAAAAAAATAAAGAGTCATTTTCGAATTTTCCAACAAATTTATCAAAGAAACCAAGTAACACTGCTATTTTAATGCACATCAAATTTTGCAGTTTGCTATTAATATAACGGGGAACACCCTAAAAGCATTCTTAAATTGAAGTGTTGTCACCACACATTGGTTTAAAACAGTAAAGAGATTAATTACAAGAGATGTCCTTCCAATCACTAAGGAAGGGATGCTTAAAATTCACTTTTTTAAAAATTGATTCCGGCACTGCTATTTTAATGCACATGACTGTATGTGTGATTAATATACCCTTAAATTCGAATTTTTTAAATTTGTGAGATTTGGATAACATTGAAATTTTTTTCAAAATTCAAAGTGCGATATTTCAAAAATTTGCGAATCTTTTTCAAAATTATTTCGGTCATAAAATTAGCTCATCAACGGTAACATGTGTACAAAATTTTAATTAAATCGGAGATGTGCGATTCAGGCGGTCTCATACAAGCCTTACGATTTCTTATGGAATGACCCCACTAGTGTATTTGCTTGATTTTTCAACTCATTTGTATCCATTTCAGATAAATTATTTCAAAGCCGAAATCCTAGACCATACCCTAGGAAAAATTACGAAATTTTGCTGAGTAGAATTCAAATATGAAAACCATTTTGAATTACCTTCGTTATAGTTAGATATATAACGGTTTCTTTCAATCTAAAAGTAGGATCAAGGCTTTAAATATTGATGAATAATACTGGACATGAAGATATAAGCCTTAAGCTTTAATTTAAAGGTTATTTCATTCAAATTGGTAAATTCATTAAAAAGTTATAAAGCCAAGAGCAATTCGATTGGGTATTTCGCTTTTTACTACTTTGTTTGCAAGTCGCGTGTTGTCGAATGATGGAAAGGTAAGAAAAGGCTTGAAGTACTCACGGGTAGTTCGCAAGGGCGGGAGGATACAAAGATCGGAGCTCGCAAGGGCGGGAGGATACAAAGATCGGAGCTCGCAAGGGGCGGAAGGATACAAGGGTAGTAGCTCGCAAGGTGTGGTAGGATACAAAGGTAATAGCTCGCAAGGGGCGGGATTGGATAATTCTATTACTTTGTTTATAGAATAAATTATGTTCTTCCATTTGCTACTAAGGAAAACTTCCTAAGTCCAACTTCCTAACCCGTGGACCATTTTGATAATTCTTTTTTGTTAAATAGATTATGATCCCTCCTCCCAGCTACATACCCACCCATCTACCCGCACTCTAATTTTACTATAATATTTTTGTAGTATAATATACCTACTACATTTGATTTGAGAGAAACTATTATTGTAGTCTATTTTGTTTTTGTGTTTTTGTTTTTTTAATATAGATAGTGTTGCTACAATGTTACTAAGATAAAACTTTTACATCTAAAATTGCTTTAGTCTATCTCCCTATCGCGTGGACCGATTTGGATTATTCTTTTTTTGTTAAATAGATCATAATTCCCCCTATGGCCTACCCCCACTATGATCTACCTACACTATCATCGCATTCCGTAGGTGCGGGCACCAGCTAGTAAGTACATAAATGTTGTTTTTTTATAAATTGAACGCTTCAAGATATGTATATTATTTCAAATTTTTAATTGAATGAAAATGAATATTTTCAAGTTACATGAAATTATGTTTTTTAATTTTTGAAAATATTTAAAATTTGTAGATATAGTTTCATTCTGTCGTCCTTAAGTTTCTGCCGCCCCTAAAATTTTGCCGCCCTAGGCCCAGGCCTCACGGGCCTAGGCGTAAATCCATCACTGGATATACGTGACAGAACCAACCGAGGAAAATAATAAACAAATTGCTAACGATTTCTGGAATTTGTGGAATATGCCGAACTTTGTTGGATGTCTCGATGGAAAGCATATTAATGTAACCTGCCCACCTAATGCAGGATGTCAGTTTTCCAATTACAAACACGACTTCAGCATTGTTTTACTAGGAGCATGTTATGCCAAATACTCCTTTACTGCCGTGGATGTCGGAGCATATGGTCAAAGCGACGGAGGTTATATAAAATAAATAAATGAAAATGTAGGCTTTAAAGCTCTTTCATATGTTTTTCAGGAGTGTTGCGTGCCAGGTAATCACCATTCACCTAACAGCGAAATATCATTTCCACATTATTTCGTGAGAGATAAAGCATTCCCATTGAAAACCAATTTGTTGAGACCATATCTTGGCAATCTGTTAGAAAATAAGAAGAATCTTTTTAATGGTCGTCTTTCGAGGGAATGCCAGGTAATTGAAAATTCTTTCGGAATTCTTGTCTCTCGATGAAGAGTGCTTTGAACGCTTTCCGGTAAATGCGGAGAAAATTGTATTGGCTAGTATAGCATTGCATAATTTTATAATGCTACATGATCAGAGCTCCTACTGTCGACCAACGTTCGTTCCGTTCTCTTAAGTAAAAGTAATATTTAATTCCAATTAAAAGAAGTATAAACTCTTATTTATTCCTTCATAAATATATAAATAAAAATGTTTGTTGAAATAAATAAAACTTTGTATTTTAATTCCATTTGCTAACAAAATAAAAAATTCATTTAAAAACTTTTAATACTTATAAAATAAAAAATAATAATAATACTGCATCAGCTGAGATGCAGATTCCCTTAGCGTCACAAATTGGAGTCGAGAGGAAACAATCTCTCTCTTTTTATTTCATTAACAAAAATATTCATTTACAGAAACATTTTCGAATAACTATATATAGTGGATAGCCATTGCAAAAATTTTCCAACTTCACCACATACTCCATCATCTCAAGCATTTCATTATTTTTTATCTGCGATGGAAGTTTCTCTATTTTCAATGCAATATTATTCGTAAATAATTGCACTTCGCCTGCGTTGTTGAAAACTTTTTACAGCCTTCCTGAAAACTTCCGACAGTTGACTGAACTGGTCATCCCCTTTCCTCTTCCTCTTCACTTGGCTTACAAGATGATGAATCCTCTATTGCAGACTCATCCAGAAAAAAATCATATGGTTTTGAGCCAATTGTCCTAAAAATATTTATATATAAAGAAAAAGGAAAAATATGTAGAGTGAACTTTAAATATACTGTCTGGATTTAACATCATCTTAAGCGAAACTAAATTCATCATATAGCTCCCAGACGATGTTATTATTACTACATCTTCCAGACGGCGCATTTAACTCTTTAGGCTCCTTATAAATTCTGTTATATTCCTTACTATTACCAATTTTTGGCAATTTCCTCACAAAGTGCCATTTTCACTTTTGTATTTTTGTAGCCTCTTTTTGCCTTGTTGTATAATATTTCATTGTCCCGTACCTATTGAATGAACAAGTTGTCACAAACCATCTTAAATTATTTTCCGATATATTTTTTGGAAATCTATATCACAAAAATAAATAAAAAATTTTAAATATTTTAATCATGTTTTTAAGTGTCCCTTTGTAAAACTTAAATGACGACCGCCACTGGGTGAGCTAAGGAGAAGCAAAAAGTGCGATCTTAGAAAATGTAAACAAACTAAAAACACCAAGAAAACTTCACTTTTCTTTACTTTTCGTTCCTCTTCTTAGCGTATCAACGCAATTATATCAAGCTTAAGAACTAACAAAGCATTATTTTAATCAACAACTTCCTTGAAAAACGATATCCCACGTGTACAACGCCAATTGTTTGCACAACAAAAAACCGCGTACTTCATTTTAAAAATGTCACTATTGAGTGATTTCGATTTTGCCACCGAGACATAACACCGGGCACAACTGGAGTTACTGTGACCCTGCACCGAAGTGTCATATGCTTCCAAGTGCTAAACCCTGTGTTCGAGTAGATTAGTGCCACCCTCTGTTAAAATGCAATTGAAAATTATGGCGATAAATAAAAAAGCAGCAATTTCAGCAATTATTGGTTTACTGCAGCGTTACAATAATGAAAATGAGTATTTTTAAGAAGAAAGGTTATGTTCTCTACCGACAGTGCAATTTTCCTCTTTAAAATAAAAAGAATGGAAAGAGTAAAGATTTTTCGGCTTTTTCCATTATTATTATAACCGGATAGTAAAAATAATTAATTAAATATAAAAACTCGCAGCAAGCAAGCACAATGCCAGTTCACTTTTACTCATCTACTTCATTTGTGTTAGTAGTGTCACAGCTGTTCCTGGTCCGAACCAGGGGCTATTGGTGCTAGCACTGCAGAATATAAAACAAAACAGGAAGGGCGATAGCGTATATGAATCATGTACGTGTACAGTATAAAAACTATTAATAAGTACTGTGGTTATTGTGGATAATGTGTATTTTACCTTTAAATTTGTGGGAAGTTCGTAGATATTCATAAAATTAGACAATGAAGCGCAGTGTGCCTTCTTGTATAAATAACTATAAATTTCCAGGAGGAAAATCTTTTTTTAAGTTTGTAAACTACTTTAAACAGTAAGTTATAATGCTAGTTGATAGTTTTCAGCGATAAGTGGAAAAATTTACGAAAATATCAGCTGAAAACAAGTAGTTTCTGTTTGCAAAATTAAGATACAGTTTTGTTTATTTGCGCGATTACAAATGTCAAAAAGAAGGCTCCCGTAGTTCACAAACGGTTCGAGTAAACATTACCTATGAGGTTTACTCTTAAATTGATTTGAATTTATTTAAAACATTTTAATATTCCGCCTTACAGATGATATAATACCGTCTTAAGCAATGTCGATAATTACTTTAATTAAAAAATATAAAGTAAATTAATGACTTTGAACAACTTTCAAATTTACCGCTCCTAACGTTCTTAATAATTACACCTGTACTGAACTTCTCATACAAATGCAAATTGTTTCCAACACAACTTGGATGGTGGTTGCTTAATTTTAGCCTACGAGTAAGTAACTAAATGGAGTGGCCCAACAGCAGAGATTTCCGTAGCCTGTGCCATAAATGCCTGAGTTTACACCCACGCAAGAAAAACAGTACAGGACAGGCTGAAGAAAAAATCTTTATATGGGGGTGCTTTGGTGCAATTTTTAAACTTCTGGAGAAATCTGTTTAAAATTGCAATTTAAAAGCAGCTTTTTCACTAAAATTTGTAATTTTAATTACGGCTTTTCATCACAAGAAATTTAACTAATTAATTTGCAAATCAGTAAACACTTCAATAATGAAATTTTCATTTACTAACTCCTTGCAAAATTTAATTACACCACCGCCTTTGTAAGTGGTAACTCAAGAAAATATGGCTGCTGAGCCAAAGGTTAACAAAGTCTACCTTAACGCAAAAAGTGGGTATTTTATAAGTTAATAGTGTGTTTAACACCGCCTGAAATATTCTTATCACAAAAGAAAGTTATTTTCTCTACTTTATCTGTGAAATTAAATCCCGGGGTGATTTAAATAACTTGAATTTTTGCAAAATTGCACTACACACTTCATTATCACTAATCGTTTAAAACTTGAACTTTTTTCACATAGTTTTGACACAACACCCAATAGTTTTATATTTTTGTCCTTCGCAATCAATTTAATCCTTACTTCAGGACGATAAAATTAGCACTTTTTCAACCACAACATTCGGTTAACGAAAAATGTCAAACAAGTGACAACACGCCAAATATGAAAAACAGTAGAAATCGGCACACTCATGTACACGGATTTTACACGCTAGGGCCACTCCATTTAGTTTTTTACTCGTAGATTTTAGCCGTCGCCATTCCTGTTTTATTTTATATTCTAAGGTTAGGACCAAGGGTAAAATGTGCCAAAAACGAACAATCTGAAGCAAAACTCGAGTCATGGCACCGCAATCTCAAAGACGCATTTGCTTCTTCAAGGGACAAGGGTTAACACCAAAGAAGAATCGAAAACACCAATTTAAATACACTGTCTGCACCTTAAAAAGTTGAAAGCTATTAGCTTTAAAGTTTTCAAACATGTTACACTAAACAGGATAGTAAAAAATACTCGAAACTTTCTATGTAATTCCAAAACAAAATTGTTAAACCATCAAACAATTCACGGTAATCACTTTGACTTTTTGCAAATTAAGGAGCAAAGCTCTCCGTCCTCACCTCACCTAAAAGAAAAATGCCGATCACTCGTACACGGTTTCACATAGAAGCGTCTTTCCTGTTGTTATATATTCTAAGCTAAGTACACTCCATCGCGTTCATTAAACTTACTTCTATGGAAAACGTATGGTAAGAAGACCATTTTGATAGAACAATCAGATTTTGTTGCGCTCAGTTACGTCCATTGTAATTGGGCCTTTAGTCCACGTATTCAAGAATATACGACAAGGCAGAATTCAACAATAGACAATATATTTAGCAATTTCCCTCTACAATCCGGTACAATACACCACAAAAAAATTTGGGTCAGATTTAAAAAAACATGGTAGATATCATATTCATCGTACGGAACTCTCCACGCGAGTTCAACTCGTCCTTGCTCGATTTTTTTCACTAGTTTCAGCTACATGGTATACAGGTCATTTACAAGCATATGGAATGCATTTAAAATATGCGGAATATATTAAATTTGTATTTCTCTTAAACCCATGAATTTCTTCTGATTCACTCTTTAAAGTGTATTGTAACCAGCCTCTCCCGTATTTCCATCGTTGTGTCAGATTTCTGCTAGCTAATTCGTCTCTATCGTTGACAGGCTTTGAATAAATTTTATCCTTCATTGTTTTCCATAACAAAAAAGTCCAATGGAGTAACATCTGACGATCTCGCAGGCCAAGGATATGATGCAACTCGTCCATGAAATTGTTCATTTAATATTTCCTTTACAGGTTTGGCCATATGCGCTTGGGCTGCATCGTGTTGGTAAAACGTTGCCCTAGAATTATCCAGATCGATGTCATCCAGTAGATTTAGTAGTGTTTTTCCCAAAAAGTCCGGATTTGGTTTTTAAACATTTGCGGCAGAATGAATGGTCCTGAGAATTTGCTGAGAATTTGGGCTGAGAGGAAGGCCGCTTGTCTTATGTGGGCTAGTATCCGACCATGTATTAAGGTGGTGGAAATTTGTGATACCATCCTCGGTACACTGTGATTCATCTGTCCAGAGAATTTGGCCCAGAAACGCTCCGTCCTCAATGTCGTATTCCAGAAGCCAAATGAAAAATTTTAATCTTCTCGTGGAATCTCCTTCCAGTAGCCCTTGGATTGAAATATGATGATATGAACGTCACCTTGTTGAATGAATAATCCGTCAAACTTTAACCGAACACACTGCTAATCATTTTGCGAGTTGTCTTGGTCTCGTTTCAGGGTCTTGCTGGACGAGGGAGATTATTTGCTGCTTGACGTCCGGGATGCCGTGTTGTTTGAAGTAACACTTTCGCTTTCTATTCTTGTGATATCTCAGCGAAAAAAAAATAAATATATGAGCAAACTCAACGGCATTTGAAGGAGGAAGACTTGTAACACACGGTTTTTTGAAGAAAAATATCGCGGTGCTAGATAACCTCAAATTTGTCAAAAAACACTGTTTTTTGCACTTTTAGGTTAGAATATCTCAAAAACCTGACGTGATAGAGCAATTCTGAGTCCGGATTTGGTTTCAGCGGGAAAAATTACTTTGGAAACAACTATTCATTGTCCAGGAATAGGTTAGTGTTATTTTCTACTTTTTAGTCTTGTATGAGTAATTTTTCAATCGATGTTAAGTATTTTGAGGAGATTAGCTTGAGATAAGTAACAGGGTATCGGCCCCTAACGAACAGGCAGACAATTTATTTATTTATTTAAACTTAATGCAAGCTATTACATAAAAATACAAAATAACAAAATAAATACTACAAACTAAAATAAACAATACTTCATAACAGATAATGTAAGCTACAATATAAGCTATGATTATGATAACTATAAACTGGGAGGAAGGAGAATTAGGAAAGGCGATCAAGATGGGCGGGATAAAGATATAAGACTTTGTGAAGGGATGATTTACTCAGATGGAAATCAAAGGAGGGAAGGTCGTTGACTTTTCTTAGCATCCTGGTAATTGGTTCGCGTTGACCGTAGTTCGTGCGATCGCGGTCGAGTCGGAAAAGGGGAAAGGACCTAAGGTTGCGAGGGTTGGTATAGATGGGTAAAGACTGCAGGATTGAAGGGCAGTCTATGGCACTAACTAGTAGCTGATGAATGAAGAGAACGTTGGAAACATCACGACGTTTACTTAGGGGTTGTAAGTCGATCAGTTTCAGACGATCTTCATAAGGTGGAAGGTTGAATCTGTCTACCCACGGAAGATCACGTAGAGCAAAGCGAATGAACCTACGCTGGACAGATTCAATTCTGTTAATGTGGGTTGATTGCGTGGGTGACCAAACCTGGCTGACATATTCAAGGAGAGGTCTAACGAAGGAAATATAGAGAGATTTGGAAACATAAGGATTGGAGAACTCTCTAGACCAGCGCTTCACAAACCCTAGCGCGGAGTTAGCTCTGTTAATTATGCTATCAATATGGGAACGGAAATTTAGTTCACTATCACAGATTATTCCTAGGTCACGCAAAGAGGTAACGATAGGGACTGGTACGTTGGTTAACATGTATGTTCTCGGGGTGGAGGTAAGACGCTTGCGGGAATATGAGATGGACTGGCATTTGGAGACATTGAGCTCAAGAAAGTTTTTCATGCACCATGTGGTGAACGATTCGAGGTCATTTTGGAGAAGAAGAGAGTCGGTTGTGGAGGAGATATGTTTAATTATTTTCATGTCATCAGCATAAATGGACAGCTCTGAGTATTTGATAACACAATCAACATCATTAATTGTAAGGATGAAAATTAATGGACCGAGGTGGCTGCCCTGAGGGACGCCCGAACGAGCGACAATGGGGTTAGAAACGGATGAACTGAAAAGAACATTGTATTGACGGTTGTAGAGGTAGGATTGAATCCAGGAGATGAATCTGGGGGGGGGGGAGCCTAGGCGATCAAGTGTAAACAGGATAACGCTATATGAGATCTTGTCCCAGGCTTTACTAAAATCGGTGGCGATAACATCAACATCTTTACCAGGGCACATAGTGTTTTGGAGACGAATTCGGTAAGGTTGGTGGTTGTAGATCTACCTTTGAGGAAGCCATGCTGGGAGAGGGAGAAAATAGACTTACAGTGGAAGAACATGGAATCATAGACCAATTTTTCGAATAGTTTAGGTATTGTTGATAATTTAGCAATGGGTCTGTAGTTGGATACATCGTTCTTGCAGCCTTTTTTGAATATGGAAATAATATACGAGTTTTTCCATAATTTAGGGAAAACCCCGTGAGTGACCGAGAGGCGGAAAAGCAAAGTAAGGGGTTGAACTAGATGCATGGCACACTTTTTCAGAACTATGGCCGGAATGCCGTCAGGACCGGGGTGAAAGTCATCCGCAAGCCCGTTAATACTGGCGGCGATTTGTTTGGGGTGAGGGTCAAAAGATGTAAACGACGTTTGAGTGCATTTGTCCAAGAATGTAAAGTAGCTAAGGTCAGGTTGGAGCGAATTGTTGCTGAAAGATTTACTGAAGAAGTGTGCAAAGAGGTTGGCGATAACCTGAGGATCTGATAAAGAGGTATTCTCGAGCTTTAGGGTGGAAGGGTAACCATTGGATTTTTTCTTAGAATTAATAAAGCTATAAAAGCACTTGGGGTCGGATATGAGGCTTATTTCCATCCGTTGGAGGTACTCATGGTAGAGGGTATCACAACGTTCAGAAAAACAGGTGTTAGCAGACAAGTAGGAAGAATAGTCAGACTCAGTCTGGGTCAGAAGAAAAGTTTGCCAACGTTTATTTCTTCTGTTGCGTAGAGAGCGTAATTCTTTGTCGTACCAAACGGGGGATGAGGAGCAGTTTTTACGAGGAAGAAGAGGGATAGATTGTGTAAGGCAAGCGTATATTTCCGAATAAAACGCCTCTACAGCAAGGTCTATTGGAAGATGTTGAGGGACATTGCCAATGTTGAAGTTGAGAAGCAAGTGATTTAATTTTTCAAAGTCGCCTTTACGAAAATTGAAGGAAAGAGAAGACTCGGAGCTGGAAAGGGCGTGAGGATGTACGTAGGAGAAAATGAGGAACAGGGGAGGATGGTGACGATCGAGGGAGGAGAGGAGATGTTCGCTTTCCGCGACAGCCGAGTTAACTGGGTCTGAGGAAAAGATTAAGTCTAATTGTCTGTCCAGAAAGTTTCTGACTCCACTAACTTGAAAGAGACCAGAAACAGAGAGCTGATCGTAAAAAAGGCTTCTTTGGCGGAAGAGGCGTTTAGGGGGAAAAAGTGTGAACAGTCCTCAGACAATGACCATTGAATACGGGGGAGGTTAAAGTCACCAAGTACAATGAATTCATCCGAGGCGTTAGCGTTCTCAAGCATGGTGTCTAATGTTTCAATTACGGGATCGTAGGCTTCTATAGGTTGCGAGGGACGAATATAACAACAAAGAATATACAGAATAAACTTATTCAGTGTTAATTTGATGCATACAAATTCAGATATTGAAGAGTCGGAGGTCTTAAACAGGGTGGCATCATAACGGTTGTGAGCAGCTATGAGAACCCCACGGCCTGGTGGGTCATTGTTGCCTACACAACCGTCTACACGGAAAATGGTATAGTTAGGAGGGAATAGTTCGTTGTCTAGAATTCCTGGTATTAGATTGGTTTCAGTTAAGGCAAAGATATCGTGCGGGAATTTGTGGGAGTTTAGGAAAACATTGGATGTTTTTGTGGGAAGTCCTCTGACGTTCTGGTAATAGACTGACAAGCTGTTGGGGAGAGGTACTTGATCGGAGACCGCAGGTGCATTAGGGAGCGGTCAGAAATAGAGAAAGCGGGGGGGGGGGGTTGGTTAGGAACGAAAGTAGTTTAAGAAGTCGTTGCGACTTTTTTGGAGATGGGAAATACGGCGAGAACTGACGTACGCAGCATAGGTGGATAGATCTTCTGAAACCTTATGGGAAGGGATATTGAATGATTCGTGGTACTTAGTGAAAAGTTGATGTAAGACTGTTGTATCTGTGGGCAGGCCTTCTTGATGTATACTTAACATGACGTTGGTGCTGGTTTTACCATCAATACAGACGGAATTCGGTTTGTCGTGCAGATAGGCAAGAAATAGACGTACGTTTTCTTAAATGCGACGGTCCCGAAAACGGGACAAGAGGTATCGTCCATCGTTGGAATCCGCAGAGCGCAAAGTCAATTTAACTGTAGGTGGGATTAGGGGATTGATAAATGAGTTATGTTCGGATGTAGGAGGTTAGCTGAAGGGGGGGGGGGGGGGGGGGGGGTTAGCGGAAGTAGAAGAAGTATTTGAAGGGGCAATAGTGAAAGCAGAGGTGGTGGGGTGGTCGGAAGATGATGGCTTGTATCTAGGTGGGTACTCGGAAGAAGTTGGGAGTGCGTGGTTGGGTGGATGCGCTGGATATACAGAATTCGAGACAGTGGTGATATGGTTGTCGGCTTGGATGGATGTGTTCGAGGGCTTTGCTGTAAGTGGATCTGAGGGGTTAAGGGTGTGAGAATAAATAAAGTTAGAATAATTGATTCGGGTACTTAGTTTAAAATCAGGAAATGCACCCATTTTGAATTGCCAATTGGAGTTTAGACCACTAGTTGCGGAAGAGTGATGAGAGATTATGTTGTTACTAGTGCTAATGTTCTTACGATTAGGCTGAATACTAAATTTAGGTATGGGAGAAGGACGTTTGGAATTACCTTTGGGATAGTTAGTAGGATTTAGTTTATTAGAATTTAATTTAGGGTTAGGTGCAGAGGGCTTAGAGTTAAACTTAACATACTTCCTGGACCACTTGGAGATTTCGATAGTCCCGAGAGTGAAGATTTTGCTGGTGGGGTTACTGATGAGCCACACATACTTGTTCGGGATGGAGATCTTGAAGTTGCTGAATTTCCTTGCGTCCAAGGGTAACTTCAGGCAGCTAACGGGGATGAATGCAAAATTCCGGGAAAAAAAGCTAGCTATGTACCCAGGAAACGGTGGCGTTGTGAGGGGCACCCTTAAGGAGGAATGAAGTATGGTCGTTGGACAAGAAAGCTAGTTGCATTGTCATCCAATTCTTAGCTATTTTTATAGTTAGTTTAAAATTGATTGCAAAATTTATACCGAACAGACAAGAAAGCGAGTTAATAAAAACGTAGTAGGATAGCATTATCCAAATCGGTCTACGAGTACGAGTCTACATCTAATTTAAGTTTTGATCTACTCAACACAGTGACATCAAACAACCGCCAAAATACTACTATCCCAATGACCATCTTCCAAAAATTTTCAACAATGTTAATATCTCCTATTGGGTGTTTTCGCTTCTGAAGCATGACACCGGGGACATAAGGGACATGTCAGAACCGAATGAATTGCTTCCAATACGACTGCTGACTCCAAGGATCAGGGTTCGTGTTTTGTGTGACGGAGTCAAGAAAAGTCAAACTCGAATTTGGCTGATATACGCAAACATATTATTGCTTTTATTAAAGAATTATTATCTCCGCCCGCATTAATTTCACTATTTAAACAGAAAGAAGCAAATTTGTCAATATAAATTTGTTAAGAGAATTCTGCGCAACGTTTTCTTCAATTAATCGCATGTGCTTCTTCTCGTTGATATGTCATTTCCTTCGGAGTCATGAATGCTCCTGCTCATTAGCGGGGATCATCGGTGCTAGCACCGGGGACATTAGCTAACAAACTAAAACTCGAGTTTGATGGCTCCGGAGTTCTGAGGATCATGATCTCCTCCCCGATATGCGATTGATTCAGCTTTACGAGCTGAATCCCATACTTTATTCCCCAAATCCTAAAATGGTATTCCCATTTTCCACCGCCCTTATTCTCGCGCTTTTGCATCATACTTTAAATTCCTAAAAATAAAAAACATAATATACTCACCTGCATGAGCGCACAAAAGATTCAGCTCAGGGAAAATGATTTTACGGACAAAAATTATTTTCTCTGTTAAAATATTAACGTCGCAAATTAGAGCCAAAAGTTACAAGTATACAATAATGTAACTGTCGATTCAAACGGCAACGAAAATTTAAACCCCGCCTACATACGGTACAACGAACGCAACCAACATGCAGAAATCGTCAGCCCTTAGAATAAAGAACGAGAGGAAAGGCAATCTTAAGTAAAAACCCTGTACGTGTGATAAGCATTTTTGCTTCAGGCCAAGTGGCGAGTGGGTTAAGGGGGAATGTCGCCTGAAATGTCAAATGGGACCGAATGTCGCCTGGGAATCAAAGTCGTCTCCGTAGTACTGAAATATTTGGGGGTATAAGCAAAGTGTTTTTAAATAGTAAAATTAATTAAATTAATAAAATATGGTCGGGCAAAGTTATATTATATTAAAAGTGTTATAAGAATATATTTTAAAAACACCTAATTTAAAATATCATCAAAATGAGTTGGCCCTCCTGTATAGAAGCATAATTTTACTACTTTCATGTTCGAAACGCACACATCGCTTGCGTTCTACACATGTACCAAAATGCTTACATTTTTGCGAATGATGTCCTTTCCTCTAGTTCTTTATTCTAAGCGTCAGCCACACGGTTCCCTACAAAAATTTGCCCATAAAAAGCATTAAATGCAAGAGAATTCTCTAGCTCACCCAAAGCCAAAAAGAACGACACGAAATGGAATTTTTAAAAGAACATCTGGTGATTGGGAGATGAAAAAATCCGGTTCTGGCTAAAGCCATTTACAAAAGTTGGCAAATGAAATGGGAGTAGCGGCAAATGGGTTGGTGTGCGTGTGCTTGTCGACGAGTGAGAATGGTGGCGCGATATGATGGTAGTTGGCAGTTTTTCAATGCAGAGGATGTAGAACAGATCAGGTCGGTTGAGAAGAGTTTTTTTTCGGGAGAAAACAATTTTTGATCGTGGAAGTAGCACGTTTTTGCTGCGTTTCAGAGTGAATATGTTCGGTCTAAATTGCTTGTTTCTTTTCGGATTTCTCCATTTAACTTGGGAAGGCTGCTAAATATTCGAGTTTGTGTTTGAAATATTAAAAATTAAAAATACGAAAACGAAAGGCGAAAAGTAATGAAATCATAAAATAAAAAGAGGAACGACAAAGCAAAAATTGTGAAATCATAAGACAAACAAAAACAGCAAAGCCAAACGTGAAATTATAAAAACAAATAGTGTAATTACAAACAAAAAAAGTGAAATCATAAAAAACCAAACAGTGTAATTACAAACCAAAAGTGAAATCATAAAATAAAAAGAGAAGTTACAAAAAACAAAAAGGATGAAATCACAAAACAAAATGCAAACAAACAAGGAAATTACTAAAAAAAACAGAAGCAAAACAGCAAACCCAAAAGTGAAATCATAAAAACAGACAATGTAATTACAAAAAAAAAATAAAAAAAACCAAACAGTGTAAAAACGTGAAACTTAAGAAAAGCATATATATAAAAAGGGTTAAGTGAACGAGAAACAAAATCTGTCAATAAAAAAATTAGTAGTGAACAAAAACAAATCTCAGTGAACATGTCGATTGAAGGTCGCGGAAAATATTAGTAAAAGTAAACAGAAATTTGGGAAAACCGTAAGTGAACGGAGTCATTAGAGTGCAGAAAATGTTAGTAAAATTAAAAATTTGAAGCTTAAGAAAAGCATAAGAAGGGTTAAGTGAACAGTAAAACAAGTTTAAATGAAATGAGAGAAATTTCAAGAATAAATTTCGGTAAACAGAGAAATTAATTTTATGTTCAGGAAAAAGCCTAAGTGAAGATAAATTTAAGAGAGAAATGAAAGAAAATGTTTAGTGAGCGTACAAATTAGTTAAGGTATAGAAAGCATCAGTGAAATACCAATTTAAAGTTCACGAAATGAAAAGAAAGATTTTTAAATGAATGTAACAATTAAAATTTAGGAAAAGCATAGCCGAAAATCAATTGCGAAATTTAATAAAATTAAAAGAAAGAACGTTATCGAACCAATTAAAAAAATATTAATTGGAAAGTTCGAAATCCAAAGTGAAAAAAGTAGATTCGAAATTTAAAGAAAACTACAGAAAAAATCGAATATCGAGTCCATAATGAAAACAAGAAGGGGAACTCAAGGGAACACAGAACCTGAACTGCACGAAAAGTGAAAATAGCATATGGACATTTTTAGTGATGGAAACCCAATTTAAACAGGCTTGTGGCTTTATCGGTAGCCAAAGTGCTGACTCAGAACCTGGGACAACCACGCGAATTTTGTCTTCGAGGTGGTCAGGTCTTCTGGTACCGCGGCTGCAGGCTGGTAAGTAGCCTACTGTCTGCCTGGGGACCTACCTATCTCAACCCTGTCGGTAGAGACTCTCCAACAATGGCAGACCTGCAGCAGGCGATCGCCAGCTGTCTGTCTTGGAGATGCTCTGTCCGACACTCTTAGGGTTGCCTTTCCCATCCTTATATCCCTTTTGCTTTAATTTTTTTGTAGTCGTTTTATTTTTATTTATTTTTTCGCATGCAAATTTTCATTTTAGTAAAGTAGAAATGTTATATCTCCCTTTCTATATTCCCTATTCCATCAGGAGGCACAACTGCGTCGCCTGATGGATGGAATGCACCACGTCTCCGAAGAAAGTCGGTGGCTGGTTTTTTCTAGCCGACCAGCTGGCTCGAAGAGTAAATGTCTTCCATTCATAAGGTAATGACAGGTGTCCTCATCCTTGTTCCCCGGCAGACGTTGCTGACTTTCTAAAGAGAGAGGACCAGTCAGTTGAGTGGCCGCCAAAGTATAGAGAAAAAGGGAGACGGTGTTGAGAGAGAGAGAGATTAGCTCAAGACGTTTTATTTTTTTATTCCAGTTTAGTTGGCAGGACTTTTCAAGGGGGTCTTTAAACTTGCCCCGCCACGAGGCCTAAAGAAAGGATTCCGAAATTTTTTTTGTTTTTTGGGTTCTAGAAATTTACAATAAAAAGTTTGCGACACTTCGGATTTCAGAAATTTATAAGGTTTTTTTTTGTTCCTATTGGAAATTTGTCGGAAAAACTGGGTTTTATTCCTGTTTATGACAACCTTCATAGTTGTTGATCAATCTTGTTTGCCCTTTGCGAAACTATCCGTTGTATATAATATACTTTTCTTAACTTGGCACCTGTAACCAATCGTCCCATTTTCCCAATAGTCAAGTGCAGTAATCATCGACAAACGTTATAGGATTTGAGTAGTGAATTAAGTAAGAGTAAATTGACTTCATTTATTACAGCATCATGTGGGTAGCCATGATGTCACCAGGAGCCGCGGCTGTGGAACCTGAACGGTGCAGCGTCTGCATGTAGCACATCGCTTCAGCTGACACCACTTTGACCACCTGTGGACATGCGTTCCACAGCCACTGGTTGAGTCAGTGGCTCAGAACCAGCCAAAAGTCATATGCTACCAGATAGGGGAGGAGAAACCGGGGCAGGTCCAAAAAAGTACAACACCCTGAGTACTGCGAGACAACCACCTACGACAGCATCGGAGCCCATAGCACAAACTGAACCACAGGCCCAAAGTTCTAGGCCGGCCTCAGCGTCGACAGAAGCACGGAGTCCTGAGAAGGCGAATAGGATAACGCGGCCCACTTCTAGAGCGGATACTACTATCACAGGAGAGCACAGGAGGACGATGCACAGGACCGATCAGCTACCACCCAAGTCTTATTAGCAGCCCTTAGGCTGCAGATCGCTGATGCTGTTCGAGAGGAAGTAGCAAGGAGTCTCGAGCATCCACCTGGGTATCGGACACCTCAGGCTTCACAATCCCGTACATCTGCGGCCAAACCTTGGACCAACGTGTCTCAGGATATGCCTAGCATCCACAACATAAGAGGCCACCATATCTGGGTTTCGGTTCCTTTCGGCCAAGTCAACAAAGACATCAGTTTAAACCGCCTAATCAGTATATCCCACCTCATGAGCAGAATTCGTATAACCAGTATAACCCGAGAAACCAGCAGAGACATAACCAGCCAGGATATCACCGACAAAAACGCTCTGCGAGTCAGATCAAGAAATGGCAACTCATTTATGATGGGGACAACACCAAGCTCGATGGCGACGAGTTTATCTACAGACTAGATACTCTGATGCACACTACCTTGGACGGAGACTTCGGCTTGATCATCGACAATCTACACATTTTGCTGGCAGGGCTTAGATTAGTTCTTCGATCAGATTGGGGCGAGCACACCAATGATGTGGACATTCGACGGAAAATGTTAAATCGGCGACAACGGCCTAATGAGCCGTTTTCATTGTATTGCTAGGACATGACAGAGCTGCGTAACCAGCTCCGTGCACCCATGACGGAGATGGAGTTCGTCGTTGTTGCCTTCCATCCAAGAGCAGATATGCTTGCATCGAACAGCATCAGTGGTACAGTTTCGAGCCTTAGTAATGGAGGTACAGACCACCCGAAGTTAATCGAAGGATCTCATACCAGTATTGAAATGCCTGCACCACTAACTGCTGTTTGCTTGACTACAACTAGTACATCGTCACCTGACACCGAGACTGAGTCGATAAAGATTTTATAGCGACAACCTAGATCAGTCGCAACTCAGCCAGTGAGACAAAGGATATTCGCCGAAACTGATTCGCCGCACGACACCACACTTCCAAAGAAGCCCAAACGCTCAACATTACGACTGAGAGCCTTTTGGAGAGAGGCCTTATGCCGAGGTGCTATTGCTCGGGCAAACTCTTTCTGGTCAGCGGAGCCAGCATCAGCGTTTTGGGCAAGAACGCGTTTGAGTGGTTAGAAAAAGCACAAGTTTCATGGATCAAATATCGGAGAACGCTCATGGTAGCCAACGGAGAGACACCCGAGCTACTGGGCCACTGGCCCATATAAACGGTATCCTTAGTAGACTTCCTCCATCAAGGTACATTACCAGCTTTGACCATAAAGACGCTTTCTGGTAGATCCCGCTAGACCAACAATCGCGCGAAAAGACAGATTTTACGGTCCCACGCCACCCCCTCTACCACTAGACGGTGATGCCATTTGGGCTGTGCAACGCTCCACAGACTATGTGTAGGCTGAAGGATAAGGTCATCCCCTACGATCTTCGAGACCAGGTGTTGGTGTATTTCGATGACCTGTTAATACTGATGGAGGATTTCGACTCCCACCTATCGCTTCTCGCTAGGGCGGCGAAATGTTTGAGGAAGGCTGGACTTACGGTAAACGTGGAGAAGAGTAAGTTCTGCTTGAAGGAAGCGCGGTACTTAGGGTATCTAACCGGTAATGGAGGGATCAAAGCGGACCCTGAAAAGGTCGCAACCATCGTCGACTACCATCCCCTTAAGTCCGTTCGTCAAGTGCGCCGATTTTTGGGGATGGAAGGTTGGTGCAGGAAATTCATTCCGAACTACGCCGACCTGTCAGCACCCATCACTGATACAGCGAAACCCAGTCCGCATTTGAACAGCTTAAGAAGCAGCTAACTTCTTCTCCAGTGTTGGTGAGTCCTGACTTCACCAAGCCCTTTATCATCCAGTGCGATGCGAGTAAGCAGGGTGTGGGCGGAATCTTGATCCAGCTGGACGTATCCAAGAAATTAAATTCAGCACAACGCTAGTATACAATTACGGAATCGGAATGTTTGGCAGCGATAATCAGCATATAAAAATTCAGGGCATACGTCGAAGTCATGCCATTCAAGGTGGTGACGGACCATGCGAGCCTGCAATGGTTGATGTCCCAAAAGGACCTCAATGGACGCCTGGCCCGGTGGAGTCTGAAGCTTCGGAGCTTCGACTTCACCATCGAACACCGTAAGGGCAGCCTGAATGTGGTACCCAATGCTCTATCCCGTGTACACTGCGAAGAAATATCCGCAATAGACCAGCTAACCATCCAGGAACAGGGCCCACAAGTTGACTTTTATGCACCAGACTTCGACTCACAAGAATATCAGGACCTTCGGGACCGAGTCGAGAAAAATTAGTCATCCTTGCCATAGTTAACTTTGTGCGACGGCTATGTGTACATTCGGACGCAGACCAGAACTGGTGATCCAGTTCAGGGAGAAGAAGCCTGAAAGCTTCGGATTCCACGGGGCTTGGTACCAGACGTCATTACGAGAGCGAATGATCCGCCACAATTTTAACATGGCGGCATTGGGAAGACCCTAGAGCGAATACGACGACACCTGTATTGGCCCAAGATGACGACTGATGTACGATATTGGCCTGTGACACCTGCAAGGAGGCGAAAGCCCAAAATTCTACCCTATGGCCACCAATGGGAGCTCAAGCGACGACAGAAAGATCATGGCAGCGAGTGTATATGAACCTATTGGGTTCATATCCTCGCATGAAGCGAGGCGATGTGTCTTCCACGAATTTGGTGTCCCGGAGAATGTGGTAACAAACAACAGACACACATTCGCATAGCAGTGCACTCGCCGCAAGCAAACGCCTCCGAAAGGGTAAATAGATCCGTCCTAGCTGCGATTAGGGCTTATGTGAAGGACGAGCATGACAAATGGGACGAGATGCTGAGTTATATAGTGAGCTTTCTTCGGAGTTCAGTCGACCAGGCTATTGGCTTCTCGCCTTATAAGGTTTTGTTCGGCCAGCAAATGATGGAGACGGCTACAGGCTCTAAATCAACCAATCGACGTAGACACTTTCGACAAACTAAATTTGATTCGCGAACAGGCCCGGAAAAAAATCAGACAGAGCTTTTCAGAAAGCTGAACGGACCTACAATATCCGTTCTAAGCCTGTAAGCTTCAAAGTAGGACAGGAAGTCTATCACAGAAACTTCGGTCAAAGCAGCTTCGCAATACAGACTAGCGCCAAGCTAAACAGGAAATTCGTAAAGTGCCGAGTTCGATCAAAAAGGGAAACGCCTTATATAAACTCGAAGATTTAAAAGGAAATTTGTTGGGGACCTACCACGCAAAACATATACGACCCTGAAGCATGCCAACATGACTTGGGAGAGTTTCGCGAGGATAGCCTTACTGGAGTGTATGTCTTCCTCTGATGATGATGAATGTCCACTTAGTTGAGTCTCCTCAGAGACGATGACGATGTGTCGACATAGACTGATGAAGGAGCGTAAGCACACGCACCAAGGTGCAGTACTGCACGGTAGGAATCGCGATCCTCAATCTGCTCGCGGAGGTATCATTGGGACTCATAAGGGCAACGTGGTTGTCTCGGTGATACCACCGCTGAGGTTAGATTTTATAAAAGAAAATCCTCCCATAATATAAAATATAATATTCTTTCAAATCCTTTCCCACAATGTCTTATCATAAAATTCCATAAGTTCACTTCAACCAAATTAATGGCTGATGTTTATATTCAGTGAACACAGATTAAACTGCATTGCAAAATATGCACTGGCACAAACAATTCCTAAAAGTGAGTACCAAGAACTCGTTGATTGATTCAGTACAAATCCCTCAAATCTTGATATCCTTATTTTCTTCCTACATATAAGTCAGTTGCAGTTTGGATCTACTCGCGGGAATTAAAACAAGTACAATTGAATATAATTTAAAAGCTAAGTTTTTGTAAAGTTAAAGTGACAATAAATATATTTCATTAAAATTGATTTTTTTTTTTAAAGAAGGAAAATTAGAAGTTAAAAGTGGCGCAGTCGGTGGGATGCGCATACATTCGGGCATTTGTGTGTTATGTAATTAATCATTAGAGTGATAACTTAAAAAGTTACCTAACCCAGAAAGATTTGGATACAATTGTGCTCGTTTCTTGTATATTGATACTTAAATGTGTAATCTAAAACTCCACACAAAAAGATTTATGTAATTGAAATTTCTAGTGACTTTACACAAAAAGATTTGTGGAGCTGAAATTTCTTAGTGACCATACACAATATGATTTGAGTAATAAAAATTTTTTTTGGTGATAAAAATCAACCTGTGCAGTTAAATAAACATCGATACAAAAAGTTTTGTAAATCAATCTGTGCTGCAAAATTCTTTTAAAATAGAAAAAAAGTGTGAGCTAATTATCTATACAATTAACTCAATTAACTGAAATAATTGCTGTCCCAGGAGACAACGGTGCACAAGGAATCTGCAACTCTAGGTTGTGGAGTTCTTCTCTCAGGTCTGCCACGAAGGACAAAAACAAACGAGAACAGATGAAAGGGAGAGCAACAGGTCTGGTGTCACCTGTTACTCCCAGCCGCCCTGAACTATCTTGAAAACCAAAAAAAAAAAAGATTACCCCCTAGCGATAGTTCAAGTCTCAACCCACTCCATTCCTACACCTGGCTAGGGTGTAGGACCAACCCATAAAGGAATGCTAAAAAAATAAAAGTAAAAAAATCCAAGCAACAACAAAAATCAATCAAACAAACGAAAATGAGGACATGAAGTATGAAAGAGGGAGGGGCTGGGAAGCAGGACGAAGAAAAAGCTTCAGTGGGTTTTCTTGAAATCAAAAGAAATTATCTAATCCATTATCTCATTTAATAATAATAATATCCTAACTTCATTCAAAATAGATTTATACTGTCTAATATAGAGCTAACTGCCTTATCATAGTTTTCCTATAAATGCTAATAATGACAAGAATGATCTAATGAATCAGAGTGTCTCAGACCTTATACAGCTTCTTAATAGAGAAAAAAAAATTCTTCAAGTCATAGGTTTAGTGGTACTTTACTAAAAATTACTCACGTAAGCTATATAAAAAACAAACGAACTGTGTCCTCAAACAATTATTATATACTTTCCGAACGATGTATCTAGCTAGATTCATAGTTAATGTCGCGGGACGGTGCCTAAATCATGTACAGTCTTGTAAACTGCTGAGAACTTGCTCACGTAAACCAATGAATTTCTTTCAAAGTAAAAAATTTTATGACGTCAAATAAAGATCCAGATCTTTTTAGCTAAACATCTAGTCTGGGCTCACTTCGAACTAATAAATTTACCTAATTGTAAGATAACTTATGTATATGTACAATAATTTCAAATAAGATCCAAAGGTATCCGAATAATTGGAAACTTGCACGAAACTTTTCCTTTCTATTTTTCTAATTATGTAAATCTTATTCAATAAATTTGAAATGAAAATATAATTAAACCTTAAATAAAGTTTCAAAATTATTTTGGCAACATTAACAAAGCCTTGGTTGAATTATTTAAAAGCAGCATTTACTTGTAAGAACTTTGGGAACTGATTCATTAGTAAAAATGGTGAGCAAAATCTTCTAGCCTACGTTATTTTTATTATTAAGTCGTTAAGCAAATATTATAGTCATACGGAAACTGTTTCTCTCCTACTTTTAAGAATATTCGATCAAAGCCGTAAAACATTAAAAGAAATAGGCACGAATCGTATCTGAACGTCGCGTTTCAAAATATATTTAACACATGACATCAAGAAGAAGTAACGATTTATTTATGAACTCTTAGCAAACACAAATATCAACTTCTTTCCAATACATTAAATTGTAATTTTATAATCCCAATTAACAATCTTCGTTTTGAAGACCTTTAGTTTCGTTATAGGGGAGATTTGTGCACGTCCTCTCTACTTTAACTTGAGGAAATATGCTAGGTAATATACCTTAACATATAAAATAACGTTTGTAATATATTAGACTGAATGATGAGCAATTACGTGATAACAAAATAACACTACAGCGCTAGAATTCTCTTAATTTGTGCTATACTATAAAATATTGTGCGTTTACCACTGAAATATCTTAAGTAGGTTTGACATATAAATATAATGCGGTTTCAAGTTTAGCTGAATTTAACGAGACACTGTGCCTAATGGTCATGCTTTTAAGAAAAACAAAGGTCCTAATGCCTAATAATTTACAAAAAAACAATTTCTTTTCCTCACCGCCTATTTGGTATTCACCAATGTTTGCAATGTTAAATTTTCTTCTTTTTGTTTTCTCTTCTGTTTCTTGACGGGTTGAGGAAAAGGGATGACTCCTCCGCAATCGTATTGGGGCGGGCGGACGAGGCTGCAAAAGTAATGTAGGTGCATATGTTATTGGTTCCAATAGTCAACTTTGAATGTCTGCTAACAATTTTTTTATTGCTTTATCTTTTTTTCCCAGATAATAAGGCCAACGTTGGCTTATTGTGTACGCTGATGGACTTTTATGGCTATAGATATATTTTTGCTAGAGAAATGTCTTGCGATGCAATTTTGAAATTGTTTACCTTTTTGTGATCCGGTTCGATGCAGCTAAGGTAATGAGTGACCATGGCAAGGGAGTCCTAAATAACTTCCTTGATACGTTGAGAAGTAGCTGTGACGCAAAAGATGCCAGGGAGGTACAAGCAAGGCAAGTTATGCTGCCAGCGATTACTAAGTCAGGGAATTCCCGCAAAAAGAACAATTATACAACTTTGGGTTGTATTTCATCCTGGACGAGTGGAAGTCGGGGTTCTTTTCTTCGTGTTCTTGGAGTGTGGCCTTTAAATTACACTTGTAGGTTGTAGTTAGAAAGATCTGAGTAGAGCCATTTTTCCCAAAAAAAATCTTCCCTGATTACGATGCGATATATCTCTCTATCAAAGAAACTCATCATTAACCAATCATCCATTGTTTGATGATTTAGGTAACAATCGAATTCAGAAATGAAAAAGTACTTACCTTTTGAATGTTGCCCATCCGACAGCTGCCAAGTGTTTGACGTCTTCTCACGGAAGTGTGAAGTTCGTGGCAGATGCAGAGTAGACAACAAGTACATTGATTGATACGTTCATAAATTCTCAAAGGTACGTTTGAATGGACAAGAACTTGTGCTCTGTGTTATCAATCTTATAGATGGCGCTAGTTAACTACTAAACGTCATTTGACTCACATTACACATTCAACAAACTTTTTTATAATATATATATATATATATATATATATATACATATATATATATATATATATATATATATATATATATATATATATATATATATATATATATATATAATAATCTTTTCAGTGCATTAGTTAGAACTAAAAGTTAATTGTTAATTTTAAAATATTGATATTTCTGCATATTTTTATTTCTTGCATAATATTGTGTGTTTCGATCTACTTTCGTGTTTATACTATCAGGTGATAATTAAGGACAGTCAGGTGACAATTTGAAAGCTACGATAGAAACCATGAGGAATCGTATTGATGCGATTAATACAGCCACACGTCAGTCAATAACAATTAAACCCTTAAAATACCTGTTCAAATTACCCCAATCATTTACAAAGCTTTATCGACTTAATAGATAGAATACACAGCTTAAGTCAAAAACAGCTGAACTTAATTATACAAACCAATATTAATTCTGCTCTAAACATCTTCTTTAGGAATAAAATCACAGAACCAATGAAGTCGATTTTATATTGCAGAGCCCCAAGTGATTTGGAAACAGTAATTAACATTCTATACGAATCGGGACATGCGTTTTATAAATCCATTCGGTCAAAATCAGAGAATTCATGCCCAAAGACAAATTAATATTAACAGAAACCAAAATAGAGCTAAGGATGGGCAGACTTTTACTAACCGTAAAAACCCGCCTTCATCTAACCAAACTAGAAACATTCCCTTTAGAGTTTCGAATATAGGAGACCAAAGAAGAATTACACAAAATTCCTCTTTTTCACGTCAGTATTCCCAAAATAATAATAACAATTATAATGCTAGCTCAAATAGTAATTATAATCACAATCCGCAATACAGATTAATTCAAAGTAATAATACTAATAATATTAATAACCACCCTTTTCAGAATAATTTTAATCCAAATAATAACAGATTCAATACAAATAACAACCAGTCTAATAACAATAGACCAGAGCCATTGGAAGTGGATTTAGTACATATTCACCCAGATAGACAAGATCGTTCCGAATGTCAAAATTATCAATCTCTAGCCTCAGACCCAAGCTTCCCTATATAATAGTCAAATCAAAGACAATTCCATTAAAATTTATAATAGATACGGGAGCTACACATTCAA
This sequence comes from Leptarthrus brevirostris, assembly GCA_964036015.1. Taxonomy (NCBI): domain Eukaryota; kingdom Metazoa; phylum Arthropoda; class Insecta; order Diptera; family Asilidae; genus Leptarthrus; species Leptarthrus brevirostris. The sequence continues at coordinate 10,045,055 of OZ038376.1, read as the reverse complement.
ATATAAATCCCAATCTTTGCCATCCAAGATGAAGAGTATAACTTAAAGGAGCTCTTAAATTAAAAATCCTCAACCATACTATAGAAATTAAAGAGAAAGCCTAAATACCCTTATTCGCTGAATTAGGCGATCTTTCAAATAAAATAGAGCTTGTAAATTTCACACAGAATACGACGGGATAATTGGCAACAACATCCTAAGTCAACTTCAAGTAAACATATGTAAACTCTAAAAATAATATTCTTAATTCAAGTGAAAATGAGCGTAAACTTCACTTTGAATTACACGAGAAATGTAAAGAAGAAAACTATAAAGCTATTGATTTGAACCTACCTGTACTTCAAAAGGATGAGCTAGCAGAAGTAGAGAAGGTGGATCACCACAATTTTAATATAATAGAAACTAAGGAACATAAGCCCCTTCTTAATCAAGTGAGGATTGATCATTTAAATAAAGAAGACGGAACTTCTTTGATAAAACTAGTGAAAAATTACCATGGGATTTTCTATGAAGAAAATTCAAACCTTAAGTTTACTAGCGCTATAATACATGAGATTCGGACTACAAACGACATTCCAAACCATCGTAAAACATATCGCTATCCGTACATTCAAAAAAGTCGAGAATCAGATTCAGGAGATGCTTGAAAATGGAATCTCGTTACTCCGCACCTACCTGGATTGTACCTAAGAAGGCCGATGCCAGCGGAAAACCGAAATGGAGACTGTTCATCGATTACCGTAAGCTGAACGAAGTAACAAATACCCAATTCCAAATATTGATGAAATTCTGGACAAGCTAGGGAAATGCCAATATTTCACTACGCTTGACTTAGCCAAAGGTTTTCATCAAATAGAGATTAATGAAAAGGACATCCATAAAACCGCTTTTAGTGTGGAAAAACTACGAATTTGTACGTATGCCATTTGGACTGAAGACAACCTCATATTTATTTATATCCTCATATTTGGCTTAAGTATCGGGTTACCTCCCAACTTGCCTTTATCCGACGCAACGTGACAATAATGCTAACAAAGCAAGCGTCCCGAGGTTTCTTTTAAAAGAAGATAACATGAATCGTGGAGTCCAGAGTTAGATCGCCTACGAAAAGGTTGCACAAGCAACGTAGTCAACCAAATAACTACGTTTCAAGAAATAAATAATTAAAAGTTAATTAAAACTACGTTTCAAAAGATAAATAGTTAAAAGTTATTAAAAACGTAAGGAACAAGTGTAAAAGCGTAAAAGTAATAAAATTTATTTTACAAAGATTTGAGTGTATCAGTGAAAATCAATTCATCCCTTTGGACTCCCGCCAACCCTTTCTTCTCTAATTAAGGAAAGCACGAAGGGCGGCATAACAGGAGAGTGGTGTCTACGGCTTTTTTCCGTGGGATGCCACTATGTGCGTTGGCATATATATATATATATATATATATATATATATATATATATATATATATATATATATATATATATATATATATATATATATATATATATTCCGGGTTTGTATTCGATTTTATAATCGAATTCGGAAAGTTTATGGTGAAACCTCACCAAGCGGGAAAGTGGGTCTTTGCCATTAAAGACGCCTTTGAGAGGCTTTTGGTCTGTGTAGACCGTGAATTTTCGGCCTTGTAGGTAACATCTTTAGTTACGTGTAGCCCAGACTATGGCTGGCAACTCTTTCTCTATAGCAGAGTTGTTGCGTTCAGCTCTATTTAGTGTACGGCTGGCGTAGGCAATAGGTTGATCACGTCCGACTTCTCCTTGGGAGAGGACAGCTCCTAAGGCCTCGCTACTGGCGTCCGTGGTTAGGTTGAAGGGTTGGGTGAAATCGGGATATATTAGAAGTGGAGGGGAATTTAGGGACATTTTAATAACTTCAAATGCCTCTTGGCATTTGTCAGTCTAAGTAAATTTCACGTCCTTGCGGAGCAAATTCGTAATTCGACGTACTATCTTCGAAAAATCGGGTATAAATTTCCTGTAATAGTTGGCAAGTCCCAGAAATGATTGGGCTTATCTGACTGTTCGGGGAATGGGGAATGTTTGGACGCATGCCGTTTTGCTGGGGTCTGGAAGTGCTCCTTTGTTGGAACAGTTATGGCCTAAGTATACAACCAACCTCTCGTCTTAGAAACTTTCATTTCTCTGGTTGCAGTTTCAGGTTGTTCTCTCTCGGTCTGTCGAAGACTTTGCGGAGCATTTGATTGTGGTCCGCCAGGTTTGTAACGTAGATGACTATGTCATCTAGGTACACGAAGCATTCCAAGCCTTTTAAACCTGTTAATACGAAATTCATTAGACGTTGGAAGGTAGCCGGAGCTCCTTTGAGCCCAAACGGCATACACTTGAAATCGTAGTGTTCATAGTTTGTGCTGAAAGACGTCTTTGGTCTATCTTTGGGGACGACTAATACTTGGTGATAACCATTGGCCAAGTCGAGGGTAGTGAAGTATCGGGAATGACCTAGTTGGTCAAGTATATCCTCGACACGAGGTAGCGGATAGGCGTCGCCAATAATTTTTTATAAGACTAAGAGAGGTGAGTTCCAGGGATTCTTGCTCGGTTGGACTATGTCATTATCCAACATTTCTCGGAGCTGCTCGTTGATTACCTTGCGTTGGGTTTCAGGCAATCGGTACATCTTTTGATTAATGGGTGCTTGGTCTTGCACCAGGGGAATTTCGTGGGTGATGGCTTTGGTAGGAGTGAGCCTATCACCGTTTAAGAAGAAAATATCATCGTACTCATAACATAGTTTGGTTATGACAGATGACTCTTCCGCGCTTAGGGTGTCGTCCAGGTTGAGTTCTTGTACTAACCTGGCGAGGCGCGGGTTATTTTGGGATTTGTCTGGATCGTCACTGTCCGGGTATAAGTACTTAATGTGTTGTAGAGTGGCCATCTTATCTTATCTCTAGAAACTCTGTTCTTGTTTTTCTTGTACTTAATTTTCGTAAAACTATTGTGTTTGAACGTTGGAGTTTTGTGGGCCGTGATACCTACGGGTTCAGGCATTTGTTAGAACTCGCAAGCGTTTGTCGTTTGTATTTTTGTGCTTGAGCTTCTGGGCGATGGAGTTTGTCGATCTGGGCTTTCCTTGGGTGCCAGCTATTTGTTGTACTTACAAGCGCCAGACTTTGGGGTTTTCGTGACGGACCCGGAAGCGTCTCTGGAGGGGCTCTTATGTCATCTTACAGGTTTGGACGTGTTTTTACCTCTAATTGGCTTTGGGGCTACTGGATCTTTGTGACCGGTTAGAGTAGACCTTTTGTGGGGTTGGTCAGCGCCATTATTTCGGCTCAGGGGCCGTATCTCTCTTTGCTCTGGTGTAGTTTCATCTAGTTTTGTTTGATCCGATCCGCTGGCGATAGGGATGACGGTGTAGTCTTTAGGGTGGACGAGGCATGTCAGGGCTACTTGAGACTTGTTAGCGTTGAGGATTCCAATGGGCGCTTCCTTGATTTCTGATGAGAGTAGGCTATTTGCCAGGAAGACTCCATCGTCTATCTCCTGGGATATTTCTTCAGACAACTGCAACGGAATTTTGACTACGATCTGGGATCTTGCAGGTATGCAAACAGGTTCGTCTAAGACTATCTGGTGCTGCCTCATTTCGCAAGTCGGATCTTTGGTAGTTCTCTTAGCCGAGTGGGGTTCTTGTGCGCTGCAGCCAGCATTCTACAATTGAGATGCCTTGAGGGTGCTGCAAGAAGACAGCTTGACCTCTGAGGCCTCCGTGCTACCTGTTAGTTTTTCTACTTCGACTGCTTTCTGTGAACACGCTTCGTGCGATGCAAATGTTAAGGGTATAGCGAACTCTTCGAGGTAAGTTTCCGTGCGAGGAAACCTGAGTGCCATATTTGGACCTTCAACATTACAATTCTTCGCTAGGAAGTCATTTCCTAACAAACCGTCGTCCGTGAGACCTGAAAGGTTTTGAATGACTTGGAAATTGCAGGGTATTTTGAGCTTCAGTGTGAAGTTTCCCTGGCAGCTTCCCAAGGTTTTTCTAGTACCAAACGGCGTTTGTAGTGTATACACCTCCTCGGTATTAATGTCGTCGAGAGACTGTAATGCCTTTTTCTTAATAATGCTAACCTCAGCGCCAGTATACACTACTAATTTGGTTTGGCCGTGTAGGCCTATGTCCAATGGAAGTTTTACGGTAGAGATACTAGTCTTGGGCGTCTGAGGTGACCCTTGTTTGTTTTGTGGAGGGTTTATAGTCGAGCCGGGGAGTTTTGGGTCGACTTTGTGTCGTTTCCCTGACTCTGAGACTGCCACTTCTGTTTTTGTTGACAAACGTCAATAGTGTGTCCGCGTCGGCCACAGAAATTACATTTTAGGCTTATGTTATACACTCACTTCGTTCTTACTTTAATTATTTTAACTAAAACTTGTAACACAGTTCTTAATTTAAGTTTACTAATTTCACTATCCCAAAAACTTCTCACTTCGTTCTTACTTTAATTATTTTAACTAAAAACCTTTTACACTTTTCTTGATTTAATTATGTTAGAAATCCGAGAACCGAATCTGGACCAGACGCTTTGTGAAGAGGTGGTTGTACTTAGACATTTGTTACTCGCGATTAAGACTCAGACACCATCGCTCAGCGATTTTAGATAGCCTACTCCGCTGTTATCACCAGGCCCGTTCTTAATTTTAAAAAAACGACCCTCTAATTCTCGACTGCGACTCAACTCTTTCGCGATCTTAACCAGACTCCCTGTTTTTACGACTTGAACTTTTTGATCAACTTAGAACACTTTTAGCTTTCGCTCTTGATCGTATGACTTCCGTTCAGTCGTTAAACATTAGGTAAGCTTTTGGTCGTGTGTGTGAGAGCTTTTTCCTCTCACTTACTGGCTTGATCAAGTTCAAGCACCGACAGACCTTGAGCAAGGCGATGTACTTATCGGAATTTGATTGCGAGGCGCTTTTAGCCTGAGAACTTTGATTCTTATTCAGATGCTTCGCCATCATTTTCCATGTACTTTCGACTTGCTTTGTTTTCTAGGAAAATTTACCCGTTAGCCACTTCGTGAAAGAGGATATGCAATTTCCTCTGGAATTTGTTTACGAAGTGGCTACTTGCTTTGTTTGTGGTCATATCCGTTATCCAATGTTGCTGACAAAAATATCCAGCATCGGATTTCAGATCTAACCTCTAACAAACGCAAGAAATACAATTACATGACCTAACCAACAACAACGGATACATAACACTCAACCTGGCAAATGTGAAATTAATTAAAAGTTATAAGAAAATTCTACTCATTGTCAATGTGACCGAATTCATGATATCGAAAGACCACATAAAAGATAACCTTTTAGCACTTAAACCAAAATCCGGATTAATAGGACCAATGTATAACAGTATAAATCAAAGTCTTGTTCTCCTAGAAGCAAAAATAAATAATATGATACCCCATCATAAACAAAAACGAGGACTAATCGATATGTTAGGTGTTGGTTTAAAATATGTATATGCACTATGGACCATGCAGATAAGATTGAAATTAAAGAAAAACTAGATAAATTTTTAGAATCTAACGGAAAATAAATAAAAAATAAATAAATAGTGGATTAGGAATCCTTTCTAAAAATATCTTAAAAATGAATGAATTGGAATTGATTTCAGATTTAGAAAGTTACAAAAATATTAAGGTGACAGTTAGACTTTACAGAGATCAAATTATAATCGTCCTTCTCATTCCTCAAATTTCCGACCTGATATATTCCAAAATACACCTAGAACCAATCCCAGATCAATCAAATAAATCGATATTTTTACAAAAAATGAATATTTAATAGATAAAAACAACGAAGTTTATAAGTTTCTATTTCAAGATAATTTAGAGAAAAATTTGGTTTCAATAGAAAATTCTTGCATTAGATATTAGTAAATTCAAAAGAAACCTACTGTCCGAAACAAATAGTAAGAACGGAGGAGATAATAGAAATAACAGAAGGCATCCTAATAACTAAGAATCTTAAAGAAAGAAACTTAGTTCAAAATTGTAACAAACCTAATCCTAAAATCAGTGGAAACTATTTAATAAAATTTAAAAACTGTAAAATAAAATTAAATAACAGAACATTTGAAAATTATATAACAAAAATCTATGACAAAATTATTCTACCAAATTTTGTTACCAAAATAAAAGAAGAAAAAGTTATCCAAAATATTGAACTGGAAGAATTGTATTTAAATCACATTAATAATAGAGAGTTCATAGAGGAAATAAGATTAGAAAATAAGAAATTTAGGTCAGCTACAATAAGCATAAATTTGTTAATTATTATCAGCATTTTAATTGTATTGTTAGTTATAAAATTAAGAAAGAAAAAGGAAAGTAAAATCCAAACTGACGTAAAAATAATTTCGGCGGAGCGTCAATCTAGTGGTGGTGTTATAATAGAAAATCCTCAATAATATAAAATATAATATTCTTTCAAATCCTTTCCCACAATATCTTATCATAAAATTTCATAAGTTCACTTTAACCAAATTAATGGCTGATGTTTATATTCAGTGAACATAAAATTTCATAAGTTCACTTTAACCAAATTAATGGCTGATGTTTATATTCAGTGAACACAGATTAAATTGCATTGCAAACTATGCACTTGCACAAACAATCCCTAAGAATTGTTTGCCACCTAAAAGTGAGTACCAAGAACTCGTTGATACTAACCCAACAGATCCGAGTCAGCACAAATCCCTCAAATCTTCCTATCCTAATTTTCTTCCTACATATAAGTCAGTTGCAGTTTGGATCTACTCGCGCGAATTAAAAGACGTACAATTGAATGTAATTTAAAAGCTAAGTTCTTGTAAAGTTAAAGTGACAATAAATATAAAAAAATTCAATTAATTTTTTCAAAGAAGGAAAATTAGAAGTTAAAAGTGTTAGACTCAGATTCCAACGACTGCTCCCTCATTAGGAGTATGCCTGAGGGAATCTGAGACCTGGCGAGCCGTGATGACGAACCAGCCGCGCTGCCAGAAAAGCCGTTATCTGTGACTGGGTTGTCCAACATTAACCCTTCTCATAACTCCTATATTGTGTGATTAGCTCCGGGCCTTCAGCATTCTTACCGGCGGCGTAAAGCTTGTGTTTACGCCTTATAATACCGCCTATACTAGGCTTCAACGAGTACCACAACAACAACAAAATTCTGTTTCTCGCACAGTTTGGCCAGGTTGTCTATGACCGAAACCCCATATCGTATAATAAGCTCCGTGCCCTCAGCACTCCTACCGGCGTAACATTTGTGATGACGTCTCATTCTCAATTTGCACCAGCAACAGTTTTTCTATCGCCCAGTCAGGCCAGCCTCTGTCGGTGATTCCATTGCCCAATCTGCATATCCTGCATATCAGTCTGTATAGCTCAGAGCCCTGAGCATTTCTGCCGGCGTGAAGTTTGTGTTCACACCGCCTACAATGGCTTCAATTGCATCGTCCATCAAAAATTTTTGCGTTGTCGCAATTGTCAGACCAGTCTTTGAGCTCGAATTTTTTCCGGCCTGGAATAGTACCGTGAGGATAGCTATGCTGGAGTGTGTGTCCTCCTCTGATTATGACCAATGTCCACTCAGCCGAGTCTCCCCGGAGACGACGACGTAGTGAGGACACACACTGATGGAGGAGGAAAGCATATACACCAAGGTCCAGTATTGCACGGCAGGAATCATGATCCTCGTTTTGGTAGTGCAGGAAGCGTCCGGCTACTCGTGGAGGGATCATCGGGGGCTCACGCGTCTCTCATTAGGACGACGTGCTTGCCTCGGTGAGACCACCACTGAGGTCAGGCTCTGATTTCCCGGGCTGCTCTCTCATAAAGAGTATTTCCGGGAAATCTTAGTCCTGGCGAGCCGAGACGTCGAACCTGCCACGTTATCCGGACCGGCCGTTACCGGTGATTCGGTTGTACACCATTGACCCTTTTTATACCCATCTCGTCAGTTCAGCACCATGCCTTCAGCATTTTACCGGCGTAAAGCTTGTGTTTACGTCTTACTGCAACGCATGTCTCATGCTTCTAAAATTTGTCCAACCTAGCATTTTATTTCGCCTTGGCACATTCACATGTTGTTTCGTTGCCCTCCGTAACGTGTTTTACGATTTGAATTTTGGAACGTAAGCACTCTAGATTCAAGGCAAACATTAGGCACATGGTGTCCCCCACGGACTTTGGCTTCCCCCACCTTCCCGCTTCGGCACTAACCTTAGTTGGCCTCTCATCGGTTTTCTCATGCTTATTGACGGCGTTGAATGTCACGTGTCACTATTTTCGCAATATCGGTCACAAAATTCGTGATCCTTTTAGCGTTCCTAACCTGCATCGAGTTGCGAAATGGAATATGAGAATCCTGGGCAGTCTGAGACTGCACGTCACTTCTAACAAAAGCCCTACAAATCTTGTCCTACTTGTTTGTCATTGGACCTGTTGGTCCCGTAAAATTGCCTTCACGGCTCATCGTAGGCACCGCCCCGCCATGAATTTGGGAATCCAAATTAAACAACTCACACCGACTATCTCAGAGAGAGCATGAGACTGAGAGTGGGTCAAGCCACACATTGGGCGCCTGAAAAAGCTGTGAGAGGGTGCCTAGAGTTACCTGTCTCTCTAATTAGGAGCACATAAGGGACTCAGGCTCACTCTCGTTGGCGGAGTCGGACACCAAATGCAAGCGACCTTCCTCAGCCTCCTCTGCCTTCGCAAACTCAGCAGCCGACGCTGCCCTGTTATGGTCGCTAAAATATTTTCTGTATCCAGTGGTCCAGGATTACCTAACCACTGGGTCAACATAGGTTGCGGGAGAGAAACTTTTTGTCCCCGATATGCGATGGATTCAGCTATACGAGCTGAATCCCATCCCTTATTCCCCCAATCTTAAAATGGTATTCCCATTTTCCACCTCCTTGCGCGAGAACTTTCGCATCCTACTTTAAATTCCTAAAAAAAACCTAATATACTTACCTGCATAGGCAAAACAAGATTCATCTCGTTTAGCTGCATACAGATAGCATATTTCATGACAAAAATTCATCTCTTCAGGAAAACATAATTGCAAAAGCAGAGAAAATGATTTTACGCACAAAAATTATTTTCTCTGTTAAAATATTAACGTCGCAAATTAGAGCCAAAAGTTACAAGTATACAAAAATGTAACTGTCGATTCGATCGGCAACGAAAATTTAAACCCCGCCTACATACGGTGCAACTAAAGCAACCAACATGCAGAAATCGAGTGAATATGTTCGGTCTAAATTGCGTGTTTCTTGTCGGATTTCTCCATTTAACTTGGGAAGGCTGCTAAAAATTCGAGTTTGTGTTTGAAATATTAAAAATTAAAAATACGAAAACGAAAGGCGAAAAGTAATGAAATCATAAAATAAAAAGAGAAACGACAAAACAAAAATTGTGAAATCATAAGACAAACAAGGAAATTACTAAATAAAAAGAAAAAACAGCAAACCCAAACGTGAAATCATAAAAACAGACAGTGTAATTACAAAAAAAAAAGTGAAATAAAAAAAAAACAGTGTAATTAAAAATAAAATGGAATCATAAAATAAAAAGAGAGATTACAAAATAAAAACGTGAAACTTAAGAAAAGCATATATAAAAAAAGGGTTAAGTGAATGGGAAACAAAATCTGTGTATAAAAATATTAGTAGTGAACAAAAGCAAATCTAAGTGAACATATCGATTGAAGGTCGCGGAAAATATTAGTAAAACTAAACAGAAATTTGGGAAAAACATAGGAAAACCGTAGGTGAACGGAGTCATTAAAGTGACGAAAATATTAGTAAAATTAAAAGGTTGAAGCTTAAGAAAAGCATTAGAAGGGTTAAGTGAACAGTAAAACAAGTTTAAATGAAATGAGAGAAATTAACAGAGAAATTAATTTGAAGTATAGGAAAAAGTGAATATAAAAATCTGAGATCCAAGAAAGAAATGAAAGAAAAAGTTTAGTGAGCGTATAAATTAGTTAAGAAAGCATCAGTGAAATACCAATTCAAAGTTCACGAAATGAAAAAAACGATTTTTAAGTGAATTTAACAATTAAAATCTAGTAAAATCAAGTGCGCTATTTAATAAAATTAAAAGAAAGAACTTAATCGAACTAATTAAAAAAATATTATTTGGAAAGTGCGAAAGCCAAAGTGAAAAAAGTAAATTCGAAATTTAAAGAAAACTACAAAAAAAAATGGAATATCGAATCCATAATGAAAACAAGAAGGGGAACTCAAGGGAACACAGAACCCGAACTGCACGAAAAATGAGAAAAGCATATGGACATTTTAAGTGATGGAAACCCAATTTAAAGTTTTTCAACAGTGAAAATAAAAAATAGTTTTTAAAAAAAAAGTTGAACCGACTTCACAAAAAGCGCTAAAAAGCATAAAATAATTTTTAATTTTATATCTATTACGACATTTTGAAGTCGGTGCAAATTAAATAAACCAAACAACTACAACAAAAGTATTTAATCGTCCTTTCTTATGATCCCGTAAGCCGAAACGTTTAGCTAGTATTATGTATTATTTTCAATTGTGGTTATGTAGTTGTTTTATTTGTTTAATTTGCACCGACTTCAAAATGTCGTAATAGATATAAAATTAAAAATTATTTTATGCTTTTTAGCGCTTTTTGTGAAGTCGGTTCAACTTTTTTTTTAAAAACTATTTTATTTTTCACTTTTTAGTGTCTTCTACTCTATGCAACGAAGAAAGAACCATCCAAATCGGTCCACGCGTTAAAAGTTAGTTTTAACCCCCTACCTCACCCCCCATTCCACTAACATTTTTTTCTCATGGTATCAATCAAGGAACATACTCTACCGAACATAAAAGGAATCATCGAAATCGGTCCACGCGTTACGAAGTTACTACCCCTCCCCCTCCCCCACCCCTCACCTTAGGACCAAATTATTCTCCTATTAGCATTAGAACCTATTAGCATTAGAACCTAGGATCATATTCTACTCAATAGAAAAAGAATTATCCAAATCGGTCCACGCGTTACGAAGTTAGACTACCCCTCCCCCCCACCCACACCTTTCACCATAGGACCAAATTATTTTCCTATAAGCAATGGGGGATCATACTCTATACAACAGAAAAAGAACCATCGAAATCGGACCACGCGTTACAAAGTTAGGTTCCACCCCCACCCCCACCCCACTCCGCCCCAAAATTTTTTTCTCCTGGTAACAACTACGGAACATACTCTATCGAACAGAAAAAGAATTATCCAAATCGGTCCACGCGTTACAAATTTAGACTACCCCTCCCCCCTCTCCCCAACCTAGGCCAACATTTTTTTCTTCTATTAGCAATGGGGGATCATACTCTGTACAACAAAAAAAAACCATCCAAATCGGACCACGCATTACAAAGTTGGGTTTCACCACCACCCCCCACCCCCACCCCCACCCTACCAAAAATTTTTTTGACATGGTACCAATCGGGGAACATACTCTATCCAACAAAAAAATAATCATCAAAATCGGTCAACGCGTTACGAAGTTATGCCCGGTCAGACATAAAAAAAAAAAAAAAAAAATACGCGTCGAACTTAGAACCTCTTTGTTTTTGGGAAGTCGGTTAAAAAGATTTAAAAGGCAAGAAAGCATAAGAGCAAGGTCAGTGAATGAAACACAAAAATTTAAAGTGTAGAAAGTATTAGTAATTAGCTTTGAAATAAAAGAAGTTAAACGAAGTCCGAGGAGAGATTAAATGAGGGTTCACACAGTAACTAAAGCAATCGGACATCAAAAGCTAACCGTAGGCATCGAGGGACACTCAGGCTCGGTCCAATTCTTACAGGTTTTTTTTTGTTGAAACACTAAATTCTCATTTCAAAATGTTGGTTTATCTTTTATATTATTGATCATGTTTCATGATAATGATAATGTTATTTTGGGAATTTCGTTAAGTATTATCCTAGATCTTGTTAATTTGGTGATGTACTTCTTTGATTAAATAATTAGGAACGATGCAGAAACTAGGAAAGAAGAGTCAGTGCGTCGATTTTTCTTTTGATTTATAATTATCTAACCGAAGTTTCACAGGCCGCGAGGTTTTCTTATAGATTTTCTTAACTCAGAATCCCCATTTCCTTTTTTAAAAAGAGAAATAAAAATTGCGCAATTTTTAGGGATAGGAAAATTATTGAATTGACAGGAAATAGATATAACGAAGTCTTTCCTTTCTTGATTTTGTTGAAGCTCAGATGAAGCCAAAAGGCTGGTTTGAACCGCACTCCCTACTACTAGTAGACATATCTTAAAGTAAATAAATAGTAAACTTCACAGTAGTCTCAACCAGTAACCACATCATATGTTTATACGGAAGCAATAGAAAGATTGTCTAATAAAGTGAGAATGGACCACAGATAAATTTCTTTTTTACGTTCTCTCTGCTATCTCCTCGTCGTCCTTCCTCTATGGCAGCCATTATTACGTCGGTGGGTGGGGCCCTCATAATGAGGTGAGTGGCCCACTTTCGTTTCAAATCAATCAGGGCATTCAAATGATGATAGGCCCCTGGATGCATATGGCGGCTGGGGCATTGGGCCAACAAAAAGGGAGTCACACCACCAGACTCCCCCAACGAAAGCTGGTAAGTTTGGCAGCGCCTGCCGACATCCTTCCTCGTCCTGTTTTGGTTTTCCTTTTTTAGATTTTTTTTTTAAGTTCGGTTTTTTTATTTTCATTAAGCCTTTTCGCGGGTTTCCTTTTTTTTTGTTTATTCAAAGTTTTTCTCTTTTTTCGGTTCGTTTAATATCCCTCCCATTCCTTTGGCATAATTTTTGTTTTTGTTGCGCGTCCAGGATGGCATCCCCCTTTCGACTCCCCCCCCCCCCCCCCCCCACCACTCTACCACAAACCCTGCTTTCTAGCTTGCCAGCAAGCCTGCTTAAGCATCTGCTGACGGATGAATGTTTAGCGGAGGCCGGGACCCTGATTGACATCAGCTGCTTTTCAGTTGATGTCGCCCAGATTCATGGCCTGCCTTGGGCAGTCATCCAGCTGGTCCCGGCTCGCAACACTGCATACTCGAACACGATTTTAACATTAATTGTCTCCGGAGTTAACTCCGAAGCAGACTCAAAAACACCCAGTAATGTAAGTACTGTCACTTCCAAAAGTGAAAACAATGTTTTGCAAATTTCAGCATTTTTCTAAATTTTCTCCGAAATTTAGGTAATAAACCTATTTTGAATTTGTATCATATTACCCATCTTATTACCTTTTCAAAAAGGCACAACATGTAAGCTTATAATAACCATAAAATGCCTTATATTAAATTCGAAACTTATTACAATTAATGTTATTATGTTACAAAAGCTGTTCGAAATGTCCTCCGCCACTTTCAATGCATACCGATAACCTCCTTCTAATATCCACTTTAAGGTGCGTTGTACCCAGCCTCTCACGTATTTTCGTCGTTGAGTCCCAATTCCGCTAACTTATTCATCTCTGTGGTTAATAGGCTTTGAATAAATTTTATCCTTCATTGTTTTCCATAACAAAAAAGTTCAATGGAGTAGGATCTGAAGTTCTCGCAGGCGAAGGAAGCGATGCACCCCGTCCCGTATGCACTTGGGCTGCATCGTGTTGGTAAAATATTGCCCTAAGATTATTCAGAGATATGTCCTCTAGTAGATCTGGTAGTGTATTCTGCAAAAAGCTTGCATATAGGAGATGGTGTAATTTTTTAGGTGTATGTTAAAGCTAATAAAACTATACATTGTGTTTGACAGCGCTTGTTCAAGAATGAAGGATCTGGTAAATTTAGGTTAGAAACAAAAAAAATTTTATGGGAGAGGGGGTCTATCTCCGCCCAGTCCGAGCTATAGGGGTTTGAAATTTTTTACGATAAAAAAACCAGTCTAACATTTTAATGTTTCTTGCAAACCACAATACGCTATTGATAATTTGGTTTGCCTGATAAAGCCTTTGCTTCAAATGGGACCGGAAAGAATGCTTTTGAGTAAGTAAAATATTTTATATTTTTCCAAATTTACTGCTAAGTTCCAGAGATCGTATGTTTCTAGTGTATATATCATTCGTTCTAACATTATTATTACAGATTTCTCTTAATTCATTTAAAAATGTATTGCTGATTTCAGCATTTTTTGTTATTTCAGCATTTGTTGTCAGCAGTTTAGCATTTTGGCATATATTTATTCCAAGCTATTAAATTTTTTTAAACATTTGCTCGGGTTATGTGTTTATTTCGTACATTGGTACATGTGATAAATAGTTTACGGAAATATCGGTGGGACAGTGGGACTGATATAGCTGTCTAGATGGGTATTTTTATTTAAATTTGTTGGTTTTACATCTAGTGTTCGGTTTTTTCACAGGCGGCCAGCAGCTTAAGAAAAGCTAACCCTTTGGTGCTGCTGTTGACGAAGTGCCAAAGCAATTTAGCTTTTCTTTATTAGAAACGCCGATCGCATTAAAAATATTTTAATATTTCTTACTTCGCTCGAGTTTGAACGGTTTAATTCGAAATTTTCGCAATTCCAAATTATTACAAATTTAAAAAAAAAGTGTACTTTAAATTTAGGAATAAATTGCACCGTTCTCATCCGTCCTTAAACCGTTTCTCCACATAGTACAAAGTTTTACGCAAAAGAAAATAATTGCATCTAAACTCCAAGTCTCCTCAATTCTAGGATCAACAATCTAAAAAAAGTGTAAAGATCACAAGGCTATTGAAATAATCGAAACATCACGTTAAGTCAAAAAAAACCTACAATATATACGGACGAACTTATTAAAATTTCAAATTAATGAAAGTAAAGGAGAAATAAATCAACACTTTATAAACCCGACAGTATACTATAAAAGCCAGTGTCAGAATGAAGTATTCACCTCAGCGTATCGAATATCGAATATTATTGTCGAGCGCACTCAACGCCTACGGGAAGCGAAAAGCTAAACCCTGCACACTGGGCAGCAAAAGGTGGGGAAAAGATGACTGGCTCAGCGGAGGAGAAGACACGGACAAACTCTTCGCCAAATTAAGGAAAGAAGTGAGGGATTTGGACGACATATGTAAGGTTAGAGGATTCAAATAAAAAAGTGCAACAATTACCGAGGAATAGCGGCAATAAGACATAAAATATAGAAAAGATAGGTACAACATTTTTTGGAGTCTAAAATCTATTATAAAAAGGCATATTGGTTTTTGCTGTGGCGGGGTGACGGGGTGATTTACTAGATTTTGCATTTCCTTTTTTTATCAATAAATTTAATTTCGAATGTTATATAAATAAACTTGTAATACAATCTAGTTTTCTTTTCGTGAATATTCAGTTTTTATTTAGATATTCATCAGGTTTCGTGATCTATACATGTTCAGGTAAAACCCACTGCCTTCTCCTGGGATAGCGGATATATCCCTAGGCGGATGTATCAAAGATGTTGTTGCGTTTTGTTGATGAACTTTTGGCCTCAACTTGATCGTTTGTAACTTTCTGTCACTCTGCCACTCTAGATCACTAATAAAGTATAATTCCAGGTTCCAAATTGAAAAATAAAAGTAGTAACAAATATTTTTCACAAGTTTTATTTTCCCTTACACGTACACATTGTTGGTAACTTTATATGAAAAGTAAAAATAATAACAAATATTTAAATTTTAAAACCAAGTTTAAATATTGCATTGAACATATTAAAATCTTTACGAAGTTGTTTATTTTCTTTGTCGTTTAACGTGGTAGTTGCTTCTTTGAAGATTACGCCGATTTTCTTGCGATCACCATGATCTCCTTCGAATTTCATGTAGTCCATCCATACATCTGACCGTCGCCTACCGAAGAGCTTGATAGCGGTTTGAAGACACTTCCGCAATTGAGATTTATCCGGAGTAGGCTTTAAGATACGCATTAATAAATATCCAGCAAAGGAATATACTCTAACCATACCGAAATTGACAAAAATGAAGCCATTCTTCGATGCAGCTTAAGATAGGGAGGGGACAATGCAGACAATGTTTCGTACACATCGTTTATTTCTAGAGGGTTAGTCATTATGCAATAATCAAGAAAACGAACGCGGAAAGACATAAACTCTCTGGATTTGTGATTGCAAGCCGCCCAGTAGAGTTCAATCACTGGCTGATTTTTGTTTGGAAGTGTTTGATAGTACTGAATTATCGTACGCCATAGCGGAGCCATTTCATCAACATCGCCAAGTTCCCGACAAGCATGGCGAAAAACGTCGTCAACCTTTTTCTTTTTTTGTTTAATTATGAAGTAGCGCATATATTTTTCCCATTGTGTGGCTGATTTAGGAAATAATGAAGGACCCAGTTTTATTACCTTAAAAATAGTGGTTAAAATATTATAGGGAACTGAATTTCCACTACACTCACCTCATATATTTTACGCTGATTGGTATTCAATTCTTTTAAAATATCGATATAAGTATAAAAGTGGGTTTCTAATATTTTCTTTTTTTTAATGGCTCCTTGAAATGCTCTTTCCAATGCTTTCCATTTTAAATCTTTTTCAAAGCTTTTATCTCTATTCACCTCTAACATGGTATTTATGTAGCAGGCCCACATTGCTCTCCTTTTTATCTATAACAAATTGTAATTAACTTATTGAAACAGTTTTAATTTCAGCGTATACCACATACCACTTTTACAGCTGATTCGTACACATTGACACACAATTGTAATCGCCGTGCAAATCTTTTGCTAGGCCTATACCCACCTATACTGTTGGCTCTACCTTTATCAATTTCCTCAAGCTTTTCTTTCGTATATCCCTCTTCACAATATTTTCTCATAATCTCCTGATTATCAAAACCTTTAAGATCCCGCTGAGCAAGTATATGCCATGCATGCTCCCTAATCGGAAAGTCGTCTATGATATAATGAAGAAGAATTTTCTGAAATTTTTTGGTATAAGGATATTCCTGTACTACATCTAGTACTTTCGCCCAGTAGTCAATTGGCAATTTACAATTTCTGGTGTTCTGGAATATGGCAATTGCAAGTCGATAGTCTGCAGACTAAAGGCGAGTTATCATAAATTTCCATAAAAATACTAAAACCTTTACAAACCTCTTCTGAATTAGTGCTTGATAATAATATATTATATAATTTTAAATACAAGCTTTCACATTTCGGGTGTTTTTTTATTGACAAGAGTAGCAAACTTTTCGCCTTTACTATATTTTGAGTTTCCTCGCATTCCCAGTCTACGGCATCAAGCCAGAATTTTGGTTTATCGCCATGATGCTAAAAATATATGTATAAAGTATTATTTAATAATGTTGGGTGTGGTTCTTTTACTATTAGGAATTTTTCATAAGCAGCAGATCCCTCGCTGTGAAGTTTCGTGACTCTGCAAAATTGGATGTACGCTTGCCAAAAACTTACTTCCCTAGGAAATAAATCGAGTCCATCCAAATACAACGCTTTAATTTGTGCAGTTATAGAATGTTGCAGGTGCTTCAATTGATGCAATTTATCTGGATTTGAAAATCCTTCTCGAGCTACTAATTTGGAAAAAAATTTCTTTTTGAAAGTTATATAATCGCGGTAGTCGTCCGTTGTTTTCGACGAAGTCTTAAGTTTCGTTTCGAATGATTCATTCTGCTTTAATAATTCCCTGCAAACAGAATAATAAAATCACTAAATCGTCAAAATTTGTGATAAAATTTGATAACTGGCAATAGATTTTATTTAGTAACAGGTTTGCTTTCTGCAATTACATCTTTTCCCAAGATGAGATAAAATTGATGTCAGATGATAGCAAGTAGAAGTACAAAGCTGTACGAAATTATTTAAATTCCTTTTTTTTAAAAACCTAGTATGTATTTAAAAACGAACTAAAAAGTGTCCAATAATTTCTCCTAGCCCCATACAGGAAAATGACGCCAAGATATAGATGTAGTTACCTGACTAATGAAACACACTAAGTTTCATTTGTCCAGCTTTTTAACCGACTTCCCAAAAACAAAGAGGTTGTAAGTTTGACGTGTTTTTTTTTATGTCTGACCGGACATAACTTCGTAACCCGTCAACCGATTTTGATGATTTTTTTTGTTGGGTATGTTCACCGACTGGTACCATGTCAAAAAAAATTTGTAACGCGTGGACCGATTTGGATGGTTCTCTTTCTGTTGTATAGAGTTTGATCCCCCATTGCTAATAGGAGAATAATTTGGTCCTATGGTGGGGGTGGGGGTGGAGGAGGGGGAGGGGTAGCCTAACTTCGTAACGCGAGTTAATTAATTTCGAAGAACAATAACTTGGAGAAGAACTTTCAGAACACCTCGATTAAATAAAAGGTATCACTTTATAAACTTTTTACTTTATACAAAATAAGCTTTACATTATGGCTCTTAACAAACTTTCTTACATTCTTAAAATCACATAATGTTTGGTAATTAATTAGGAAGTAAATTTCCCGTCTATACGAATTTGAGGTTCTCGAACAACTGACTGTCGTTTCCTCCTACCTTCATTCCTACATTCTACTTGACAAGGTCAGTGTTCTACTTTCTCACGATATTGTAAATTCTTAGTAAGTTTAGGATATATCATACCTTGGAAACAACTGCTGAGGCAGCTTGAAATGTGGGAATCGTTAGTCAAGAGCTTTTCTCATGACTTAACCATGCCATTGGTTTTGTTTTGGCTGGCACTTGAGATATTGTCTCAGGTTTATCTAATGAGCTGGGTAGTTGGATATTACGTTGCATATTCAAGTATGTAACTCGCGTGGACCGATTTCGATGATTCTTTTTCTGCTTTGTAGAATATTTTCATTGATTGATACCACGAGAAAAAATTTTAGTCGGATGGAGGTGGGGTAGGGGGTTCAACCTAACTTTTTAACGCGTGGACCAATTTGGATGGTTCTTTCTTCGTTGTATAGAGCAGAAGACACTAATAAGTGAAAAATAAAATAGTTTTAAAAAAAAAATGAACCGACTTCACAAAAAGCGCTAAAAAGCATAAAATAATTTTTCATTTTATATCTATTAGGACATTTTGAGGTCGGTGCAAATTAAACAAATAAAACAACTACAGAACCACAATTGAAGATACTACATAATACTACGTGAACGTTTCAGCTCACGGGATCATAAGAAAGGACGATTAAATACTTTTGTTGTAGTTGTTTGGTTTGCTTGATTTGCACCAACTTCAAAATGTCGTAATAGACATAAAATTAAAACTTATGTTATGCTTTTTAGCGCTTTTTGTGAAGTCGGTTTTACTTTTTTTTTAAAAACTATTTTATATACTTCAGATTTTGTTAATACCTGAAATACGTCGATTTCGATACTCATTATCATCACAACCTCCGTCATCAAAACCTCTAGGGTAATTCCGGAAGCCCTAGAAAGCTGAAAGTTGGTATGCCGGCTAAGATTAGCATACAACCAACGAAATTATTAAGAAATCTGTAACTTCGGTTAATAAAGTGTACATGTTTTTACTTTTTTGGAAAGATAATTTAGTCTGCCTTAAGGGGGGAAGTACATGAAGAGGCCGAAAAAAAAGTACTTTTTTGGGATTTATTTTTGGGAAAATGAAAAAGGTCCACATGAAATCGGTATTATATGTATTTAGGGCAATGTTTTAAGAAGAGAAAAAACATTTTTTACATTTTGAAAAATAAAAAATTAATCAACTTTTGATGAGTTTCGTAACTCGTGTCGCGGCTGACATCGAAATCGGCGTAAATTCTCCTGGCCGCAATTTTCATCTGAAATCAAAAAACCAAACACTTTTATACTCGAGGGGGTTGTTTATTCTAGATAGACTACGATCTTTTCGAAATTCGAACATTAACTATAAAAATCGGGCATGAAAACAAAAAGTTGACTTTTTTTGCAAAAATTTTGATTATTTTCGCGTCAAAAATGGTCTTAAAATGATTTTTTTGCTATGTCCGTAGTCTATCTAGAGTAGTTTTTATGCCCTTTAAAATGAGTGCTGGATGAAGAAAATCGGTTCACTAGTTTTTTTGTAATCTTTTACGCCAATTTGAATAACATGGTTTTGAGAAAACGCCGTTTAAAGTTTGTCCCGAAAAACTGACGAAAAAGATAAGAGAATAAGGAGAAGGTAAGAGGGGAGGGGTATTCTCAGAAAAAATGGTATTTGGACTGAAAACGTCGAGAACGGTCTTTAACAGAGTCGCATTCATCACTCGAAATTCCAGAGCAGAAAAAAATCCGGTAAGCGGAATAACGCGCGCAGCAGAGATCCTCGATCCCAGGCGCGCTGGGCCGGATCGGCGCCGACCACTTTCAAGTGGCATATCTTTCACAATTTTCGAGATAGGCTTTTGGAATTTTGGAATTATATTCTTAGAGCATATACTTATCGATTAAGACAATAAAAAAAAAATCGATTTTTGAAAACGTCTTCATGTACTTTCCCCTTAAGTTAATATAAATAAAGCACAACAGTCAGCTACAGTTGAATATAATCGGCTAATAGCTAAGTAACACCCTGATTAATCGCTTATTGCAAGTTATAAGCCAAAAAGGAGAAGAGGCAACGATAGAGAGTGGGCTATGAAAAAAAGAATAGCTGACGCACAAGAAATACAGCCCAAAAAAGTATGGCTCGACCTTCGTAGCACAGGCATTTCTATGGGCTTATGGTAATAAAGTTACTGGTTTTAATGTTCTGTCATGCATTAAATCCATGAAATAATTATTTTCTACTTTTTAAGCTTGTGTGAGTAATTTTTCAATCAATTTTAAACATTTTGATGAGATAAGAGTGAGAAAAGTAATAGGATTCTTTATAGACCCCTAACGAACATACAGACAAGAAAGCGAGTTAATATTGCAATATCATCCAGTTCTGAGCTATGTTTTAAGTCTCCCGCTCATCAGGAAGTAAGTTTAAAATCGGTTGCAAAATTTGTACCGAACAGACAAACAGACAAGAAAGCGAGTTAATAATAAAAACGTAGCAAAAGGAAACTTAGGAAGCTTGAGAATACGCGAACTTCTTTAAGTAACCAACCTGAAGATCTTAATATCCAAATGGTAGGTTTTTTATTCACAAAAATATGAGTAAGTAATGTATTTTGATTATATTGGTTTTATTTATTAATTGTGTAGGAAAAGTTATTAGTTAGCTTATAGCCCAAGTGGTGGTCTTAAAGTGAAAATATTTAAATTTTTATAACAAATATGTCTTGTAATTCTTTGCTTGTCCCCGCCTGCTAAACCTTCTTCAACATTCAAGTTACATTTTATTATTTGTTTAAGAGGTATCAACATAAACATGGTATGGTGCATTATATATTGCTCTTACAAATTTCTATAGATTATAGAGCTTTTTTTCGCTTTTCAGTTGATATTTTTATATAATACTACGAAAGCAGATGTAGATACATTAAATCAGTTGGTGCAAAATTACTCCTCTCGAAGACGATATAAAGATTGCCCGTAACACTTTTTTATATCAGATGTTTCAGTCTACTACCCTTTTGTTTAATGGGGCAACATAAGTCCATAGTGGAATAGCAATAAATCGCATCGTCGGCGCTTGTTTTTAGAAGAACTAGGAGAAAACTCAGAGCCATTAAGTCGGCAGAACCATCAATTTCTACTGAACACCCAGCTGCTGGTAGGGCACTTAAACGTGCTAGGTGTAAATTGTGTTCTCCATCGATAGATCGGAAAGCAAATGTTAAATGCAAGATTTGTTGTGAATTTATAGATAAAAGTCAATACATTGCGGAGTTTAAAGCTCAAAATTTTAAATAAAAAGCAATATACTGTTTCTGATCAAGACAAGTTGTGTCAATATTTAAAGTTATAAGGAACCTTTTTGACCAGCAGGGTCTTCAACGGAAGGAATTGTGAGGATCGTTTACGTGTTAACTGATATCATTCAAGAGACATTTTGTAACACATTTTTTTCTAGGATTAAATTATTATCGAAAGCCTTCTCCTATTGAAAAATTATACAAAAATATACGAGTGTTTCGCATAAGGTCTGCCGAAATAAATGGTGTGACAGATCTCAGAAAACATTGTATGGCAGGGGGTGATTCATAAATTCCAATTTAGCATGATATGCACATCACCCTTTTATTTTTATCTTGCGATCTACTCAACCCAGCGACATAATACAAAGGCCAAAAAACTTATCCCAATGATCTTTCCAAAATTGCTAACAGCGTTGATCTAACTTGAACTTGAACTTCTATCATTGGAGGTACAGTTACTTCCAAAAGTGAAGAAAAATGTTTTGGATTACCTAATGCTCAGCAATTTCCCAAATTTTCTCGGGCATGTATGTAATTAATATACCTGTTATTTATTTTAATTAGATTGCCCGTCTTACTATCTTTTCAAAAAGGTACAACATGCTTAGGTAGAGAAAGGATTAGAAAAACTGCATCCTTAGAAATCACTGACTGCCTAATTATTTAATTGCACTTTATGTAGAAAATTATTTAAATAAACAAAATTTTTAAGACAAAGGATCGCAAATGTTTTTTTAGGGTACACAGGTAATAAATTTTAATTATTGATGCAAAAAAGTTTCTCGGCGGAATATCTGGTCGGATACTAACCCATATAGTACAAGCGTACCTATGTATGCTGACTTTTTGGGAAATACACTACTAAATCTACTAGAGGACATCCCTTTGGGTAATCTTGGGGTAATGTTTTACCAACACGGTGGAGCCCCAATGAATACTGCCAACATTGTTAGGCAATGACAAATTTCCTAACTGCTGGCGTGGACGAGGTGCCTCAATACCTTGCCCTGCTAGATCTCCAAAACTTACCCCATTGGACTTTTCCTTATGGGGAACAATGAGGGATGAAGTTTACTCAAGGCCAGCCAACACTAGGGACGAATTGGTTAGCAGATACTACAGTGTGACGAAAATACGGGAGAAGCTGGCTTCAATACACCTTAAAGAGGGAACTACAAAGAGTTTATTGGCATGCATCGAAGGAGGCGGAGTACATTTCGAACAGCTATTTTAACATAATAAGATTAATTTTAATAAATTTCGAATCCAATAAAAAGCATTTTAGAGATAATTTTAGTTATTTATTTTATGATATTCCCCAAAAGATTTTTTAAGTATAAATTTCTACATCCCTCCCCTACTAGGACATTTTGCATCGTTTTGGAATGGTAATAAGATGGAAGTTCAATTTAATAAAAATAAAAAACAGATTTCTAAATTATATTAATTTTGTAGAAAATTTGGGAAAATGTAAAATTTTAGGTAACTGCAAAATTTTTTTTTCACTTTTGGAAGTGACTGTACCTGTAATGGTAAAAGTTGGATCAACGCTGTTAACGGTTTTGGAAAGCCAGTAGTTTTTTGAAAGAGTGATGTGCATGACACTAAAATAGCAAATTTATGAATTACCTTGTAGCTCCGAACCCTTTGAGATTGTTGCAATTCTATAAGCCTTCTAAATACAACGCAAGCAAGAAAAAAAATATGTTGTTTGAATAAGTTTATAAAAGAGTTCTTGCATCTAAAAACATTTTTAAAAGAAAGTCTATTGCTGGATATGCGAATATAATTTTTTAATTAATTCTACTAACAAGATAGTCTGTTTCATGCCGGAGTTTAAAAACATTTCATTTAATATAATAAATATTAACAAACTATTTACATTTGTTTCTTAAAGCTTAAAGGCAAATAGAAAATTAGAAAATAAGCTTAAAAAGCAAAATAGGATTAAGGTTGTGAAACAACAAGTTCGACGACAAGATAAGTGAGCTACAAGCCTGAAGGGACTTGTTGGACAATTAAAAGAAAACAATTTCATTCGTGAAGATAAAAGTTAAATTTTACAACGTATTGCTGGTCCCAATGAAGATGTTATGTTTAAAAGACATAGAAGGACCATAAAAAAAACCTCTGTTTCGGTTTCTTTATTAACCGAGTTCCCAAAAACAAAAAGGGTATAAGTTCGACGTGTAGTTTTTTTTTTTATGTCTGACCGGGCATAACTTCGTAACGCGTTGACCGCTTTTGATGATTCTTGTTTAGTTGGGTAGAGTATGTTCACCGAAATTAAACAAATAAAACAACTACCCAACCACAATTGAAGATAATATACAAAACTACCTGAACGTGTCAGCTCACGGAATCATAAGGCAGGACGATTTAATACTTTTGTTGTAGTTATTTGGTTTGTTTGATTTGCACCGACTTCGTAATGTCGTAATAGATACATAAAATGAAAAATTATTTTATGCTCTTTAGCGCTTTTTGTGAAGTCGGTTAAAATTTTTTTTTAGAAACTATTTTATTTTATACACAGCTTTTTCCATAAAAGGCCGGTTTGTTTCATTCTTCGATCTGTACATGAAAAAAGCGTGACGTAACAGCTTTTTATCATCGAAATTGGTCCACGCGTTACGAAGTTAGACTACCCTCCCCACCAACACCATAGGATTAAATTATTCTCCTATTAGCAATGGGGTTCACAGTCTATACAACAGCAAAAGAACCATCCAAATCGGTCCACGCGTTACAAAGTTAGCTTCCACCCCAACCCCCTCCCTTCAGACCCCCCTTCCCAGCAACACCGAACCAACCTTTTTTTCTCGTGGTAACAACCAGGGACCATACTCTACCCAACAGAGAAAGAATTATCCAAATCGGTCCACGCGTTACGAAGTTAGTTGATTGGACAGCCCAATCACCAGACTAAAATCCCATTTAAAATCATTACGGGATCCTTAAACATCGAGTCGGACAAGTCAACGTGTTTATAATAAGGAAGAACTTATGGAACCATTAGAAAAGGAATGTAAAAGTATACTTCAAGCTATTATTATGAGTTTAATAGCACTTATGGCACGAAGGTGTACTGAGGTCATTACAAATAAAGGCCATCATACTAAGTCTTAAGGCAGCAGCTAAAAGGCTGCATTTCTTACGCACTCTAGCATATGTTGAAGTTTTTTTCTTTACATTTGCTTAAAAAAATTGCACTTGTAAATTTTTTCGAAGTTAACCTTTTGTAATTGCTTCATGAAAGGATAAAGAACAGGATATATTTTTTAATGTGCATTATTACATTCAATTTTTGTATTAAAAAGGTTGCCATTGCTTCGCACAATACTGTATGCAAGTTCAGTTGGTACAAAAAACATCTAAGAATGGCTAAATTGACGAAATGAAAAAATATCTAAATTGAATTTGTTAAAACAAATTTCATTCATCCGGAGGTGATTACCCTTATTTGAAAGGGGATTCAAACAGCTAATTGAAGTTTAAATTTTTTCCCGATCCTGTTAAATCTTTTATGCTTTTTATCGTACATTCTAAACCTTTCCAATCATTTCATTACATTCATTGCCATCTTTTACTATGAATGGAGGGTTGGAGATTTATAGGGGATACTTTAGACATTTAAAACAATTCTCTAATTTATTTCAAAAGTAAAATAATTTAGATCGGTTAAGTAGTTGTTAAGTAACCAAAGAGAAATTTATGAGGCTATTTTGCAATATGGCCAGTTGAATTAATTATCAATATTTCTATTTGATAAGGTCTAAAATAACCCCAGGTATTACAAATCTCTATATCAGTGATTCTCAACCACTGTATCGCGGCACTTTAGTGTACCCCGAGGTTCTTAAATCGTACCGCGACTGCCGAATACCCATACATAATTACTTTTATAAAGCAATTCTAAGCAAATATTTTCAAAAAGTCAAATTATCGGCAAACAAAAATTTTACTACGGCATGCCGTCGCATCATAAAGTATCAAAACAGAACCAAAACATTTCACCTTATTAACAGCCGGAATAGGATAATTCTTCTTCTTTTGTTAGGTTCCCCGATTGGTTCCCCGACTAGTACTATGTCAAAAATTTAGTTGATGGAGCTGGGGTGTGGGTGTGATTGAACCTAACTTTCAAATCTACCTTATTGTTAGTGTGCCGCAAAATTTTTAAATTACCGAAAGTGTACCGTGACGAAAAAAAGGTTGAGAATCACTGCTGTATACTACATATATTGTAACATGCATGAGGTTGGCCATGAAACCGAAAATAGTAAACTGTGTAATGTCCATGTTCCAGGTGGCCATAAATCAAAGAAAGGAAATGTCAAATGCAGAAAGACAAGGACGACTTGATCCTAACGTGAAAGAGTGCGGTGAAAATTTGTAACGGAAACGTCTAGAACTAAGTGGCTGAAGTTTCTAGAGCCTGGTTAGCCTGGTTAGTTTAGTCGTAATTGAGACTGCGAATAGTTTACTATTATCTTATACTATGAAGAGTTAGTTCTGATTTAACCAAAGTTTTAAATTTAGACGTCAAGTAAAACCTGGTATTGTAAAGAAACATTGTTAAGGAAATTGTGAAACAAATTGGACAGTGAAGTTAATAAAGACTGTAAATAATTGTGATTGAAAATAATTGTCTTAATTAATCCGCCGTGTAATGTGAGCCCGTGCCTTGCCTTTTTGGTGTAAGCATGTCAATGTGTACTCTGTAGTTGTCACCCCTGCTAGCTGCCACGGATGTGATCGGTTTAAGAAGAAGAAGAGCACATTACGTGACAGCTGCCAGAGGACTGACAAGAGGTAAGTGGGATATTGTTATTAATATTTTCCAAATTTATCCGAGCCATCCGAGCTGGGATAAATTTTTGTCTAAGTAAATTTCAATCCCCCCCCTCCCCCCACCAGCTATCCTACAATAATCGCCACACAAATGCACGATCTGGGCAATAATCAATCATTGTACGCTGAAAGTTTACTGCCACTGCGCCCTTACCCTTCCTGGAGATCTGCTGGAAACAGCCGCCAAAAGTTAGAACAGTGAACAGCAGGTTCCTGAGGATCTATTGACTCCTCATATGTAGTCACCCATTGCCTTGTATTGTATCATTGTCCTGCACTAAATACGGCCACCACATCAAAAAGGATAATTTTTTTTTATTTTAGTGTGAGTGAGAAATTAACCCAAATTTGTTTACCAAAAAAGGGGGAAAACTTGCAAGCGTCCTTACAGAACGCGAGAACGACAAATTACGCCGGAAAAGCTCTACATCCGCAGTCCTTCACCCTAGGCAGAGAGAAAAAGAAAAAACAAGGAAAAATGAGCCAACACAACGACAAGACATCAGGTACTACTTCAGAATAAAAGGTAAACATGAATCTGCGTAAGTACCCCTTTTGAGTCGCCAGAGGTTATTTTTATTGGAATAAACATCCCAGTACATCAGCATGTTTATTTAAATGGTCACAGAGGTTCATCGATATTAAATGATGACTGGTCTCCGGCTTAATCCGTGCAATCTGTAGGTCTTAATATAGCATCTATGTTAAGCAGTTGCCTAGAGGAAAAAAGGCCTCCGGATAACACAATTTATGTTAGGACTTGCAATAAAAATCCTAAACGAACAAAATAACAGAATCACGATAATTCGTTATAAAGTTTTTGGATCTTTGATTCGGCAAGCGATTTGATTAAATATTTAATTCAAAGTTCAAATGGTTCAACTTTTTTTTAAAACCTATTTTATTTTACACTTTTTAGTGTCTTCTACTCTATACAAGGAAGAAAGAACCATGCAAATTGTTCCACGCGTTAAAAGTTAGTTTTAACCCCCTTCCTCACCCCCCATTCCACTAAACTTTTTTTCTCATGGTATCAACCACGGAACATACTCTACCCAACAGAAAAAGAATTATCCAAATCGGTCCACGCGTTACAAAGTTAGACTACCCCTCCCCCCCCCCTCCCCCACCCTAGGCCAAATTTTTTTCTCCTATTAGCAATGGGGGATCATACTTTGTACAACAGAAAAAGAACCATCCAAATCGAACCACGCGTTACAAAGTTAGGTTTCACCCCCACCCCCACCCCCATCCTACCAAAAATGTTTTTTGACATGGTACCAATCGGTGAACATACTCTACCCAACAAAAAAAGAATCATCAAAATCGGTCAACGCGTTACGAAGTTATGCTAGGTCAGACATTAAAAAAAATAAAAAAATAAATAAAATAAAAAATAAAAAAAAATTAAATACGCGTCGAACTTAGAACCTTTTTGTTTTTGGGAAGTCGGTTAAAAAGGAGAAAACCTTAGCAGTTAGAAAAGGAAAAGAAATTGGAAAAACATTCCAAATAGGTATTTGTAAACTGTACTGGCTAATAGATTTTTTTGAACAATATAGATAAAATTTTCAGTAATGTAGATTTCCACTGATCCAATCTCTCATACTTATTACATTTAAGCTAATTGACGTTCGGTTGACGATGAATAATTTGGTTTTAGTCGCAAATTTTCCTAGTTACGAGAACAAAAGTACATTGAATATAAGTTTCTGATTAGGTTGCCATTTTTGTATTTGCCAATTTCCCTCCTTCTTTATATAAAGAAAAAGAAAAAGAAAAAAAGAATAAAGAAAAGGTGATTAAGGAAACGCCTGAAGTTCTATAGTAGAAATCTCTTAATAAATGTATTAATTTGCAACTACCCCCATATTAATTGACATTATAATGATTTGGTTGAATTCTAATGATTTGGTTGATTCCCTAAATTGTGCACAATTTAGTCTAACAGAATAACGATACTGAATGCGAGGAGAGATGCGACGGTCGAAGGTAGGAGACGCGATTAGATACTCGAATGTATATAGCATTATGTTGATTACTTCTAATATTTGTTAAGGATTTAAATGACAATTAACGTAATCAGAGTAAACATTCCTAGTAGTGGAGAATAATCTTATTTATATTGTTGTCATTCGCCCCCCCCCCCCTCCCTGTATGAAGTTAGTTGCAAGTTAAATTCTTCCTTTTGACCCAGAGGTGTACTAAATTAACCAATTAGCGCGTCGAAACATTTGATAATAATAATAATAATAATATATATTTATTTCATGGATGATGTACACAAGATTTACAAATCTTTTATACGTACTAATAAATAGAAACTGGAACTAGAAATTGTTGAATTTTAGGGAAAAAATACTAACTAATTAACATTTCATATGTAACCATTAACATTGCAAGAAAGAAAAAGTAGAAAGAAAAAAAACTAATCGATAAAAGCTAAACAATTAAAACTAGACAATAAAGATAGAATTATTAAATTATTATACATAAATATTATTACCAAAAAACAATATCAGTAAAGTATAAGTGTATTGAATCGTAGATAGGCGTCTAAAAGTGTTTACATACTGAGATTTAAAACAACGTTTAGGGAATATGAGCTTTGAGCAACGTCCTAAATGCATTGACAGAGTGTGCCGACTGAACGAAAGAAGGAAGACCATTCCAAAGACGGGCAGCCTGAACAGGGAAAGAACTCTCCATAACAGTTTTACTGAACCTAGGTATTATAATGTTACGGTGACGTCTAGAAATGGAAACCTGAAAGAATTCTCTGAGATACTCCGACTCATTACTGTTCAAAATATTATAAAGGAGAATTAGTATTCTATGTTTTAGATAAGAGTTTATAGATAAACCAAGCACTGCAGTCGTATAAGGTGAAACATGATCGAACCTACGTAGACCAAAAATGAAGCGAATAGAGTCGTTGAAGGCTACTTCAACTTTTCGGGAACATATACTATCCAATTTAGGGTAAACTGATTTTCCATATGTGAAGTAAGGCATAATTAATGTTTTTACCAACTTAAGCTTCATACCAGTACTCAAAATACTTGCCGAAAGCCATAGTCTACGTAAACCAGCATAAACCCTACTGAGCATTTGATTAATGTAATCACAGCATTTCATGCTGCTATTCAGGACAATTCCCAAATCCATAACTTTGCTAAATTTAGGCAGGTGAAAGCCATTTAGGGTAACAGCTGGAACCTCAATATGATCCAATGCATTACTATAGAAATGCATGCACTGTGACTTTGCAGGATTAAGTGATAGTCCGTTCAGCACAGACCATTCATATATGTTACCTAAATCTATATTAATACGTGCAATGCAGTCCTCAAGCAATCCGATAGGTCTACTCAAATACAGCTGAACATCATCTGCGTACATATGAATCTTGCTACTCTCAACAACCCGCGGGAGATCATCAATAAACAGGCTAAACAGCAATGGGCCAAGTACGGAACCTTGCGGAACTTCACACTTTACCGTCAATGAACTCGAAAGAGAACCACCAACCCTTACCCGCTGATGACGGTCCGAAATAAATGCCCTTAGCAGAAAAATTGCAGAGCTGCTGAAATTGTACCTGGTCAAAAGCTTCCAAAGGAGAATTCTGTGATCAACGCTGTCAAAAGCTTTAGAGAAATCAAGAAGGACCAAAGTGATGAAATTGTTCTGGTCCATTGCGGCCCTTATATCAGTTGAGACCTTTAATATTGAAGTTTCGCAACTACGAAAAGAACGGAATCCCGACTGCCAAGGGGTCATCAAGTTGCCAGCCTCTATATAGCCAATTACCTGTCGATACATAAGTTTCTCCAGAACCTTAGACAAAAACGATACAATACTAATGGGCCGAAAATCAGCAGGAGATTCAGCATTAGACTTTTTAGGGACAGGCAGGACAGTAGCAATTTTCCAAGCCTCTGGGAAACTAGACGTAGTCAAGCAAGTGTTCATAATATGAAGAATATACTTGTCAATTAGAGGTAGCAACAACTTAATAAATCGTGGTGGTATATGGTCTGGCCCAATGGCTTCGGATTTCACAGAGAAAATTGCAGTAATCAGCTCATCCCGACTAACGCCGCAAAAATAAAATTCGTTAATGCTATTATGTAGATCCTGGCTGACATGCGAGATAGGGTAGCTGCCTATTACAGGTTTGTTCGAAGACAAAAAGTGAGAGTTGAGCTCATCAGGATTTAACAAACAGTCAACACTATCAGTTCCATATACTCCAGACTGCCGCAAATTACGCCAAAGAACTTTAGGTTTCAGTCCAACATTCAATTTAGTACTGAAGTAGCGTCTTTCTTTTTATGTCTTTTCTTTTGATGTTCGCTTAAATGTTGAATTTTTATTTTAGTAAGCGCGACGATTAACGTAATTATGCCCATTAATATAATATTCCAATGAAACACAGTTGAATATCGTTTACGGGTTTACTCATAAGTTAAGTTGTGTTGTTTGAATCGAAGTCAAGGTTGTAGTAACCTAAATAAAACCAAATTAAATTTTATGATATAGCAATTGATGTAAAGTATAAATCAGAAAAAGAAGTGAAAAACAAAATTTCCCGCTGAATTGTAAAACTCATAATACTTTAGGGTAGGGCCTGTAAGGCAGTAACGATTTGAGACATTGTAGTAAAAATAGCAATTGTGCCTCTCTCATTATACCTCTCTCATTATATTCAATAATAATATAAAATAGAATTTTAGTTTTTTTTTGCTTTTCAGGAACCCCAAATGAAATTTCATCCTCATCTCGCTTACTTACCCCTCCTTCCTCATCACTCCTTTCCCATGTGTTAATTTATTTATTTTTATTCGGTTTTTTTTAACATCCCGTGGCAACTTCACGTTGCACACACACGCGCACCATTACATACAATGGTGCCCAACGCGAAGCATGTCTTCCCTAAGGAAGACACATCAGCATCTTCTGATGCGCTTCGTGCCTCAAAAGAGATGGCATGTCAGCTTAGGCTGATCTGCTAGTCCTTAACGGACTTTATTTATTTATTTATTTAGCAACAGCTTCGCCAAAACTGGCTACTAAGAAAATTACAAATGAACCAAAAGGACTAAAAAATTAATACAAATTATTAAACTAATTTATTCAATAAGTATCCTCAGATGGCACTTCAGTTGTCGCCTAGAACATCCCAGCTCGATATAGGCAGCGTAGTCATTGTAGAGGCGGGACATAGAGGCGACAGGCTCGTGCATGCCGTAGAGCGTACGATGAAAGGGAACATGCAGAAAGTTGAAATTCCTAAGGGACCGGGCGGGAATGAAGATGCCTGTATCATTCAGCAGTTCGGAGGAGTTGATCGTCCCCTGCAATAAATCATGCATAAAAGTGATCTTATATATTCGGCGTCTCTTTACAAGGAATCAAGAGAAATCAGTCCAAGCCTAGCATGATATGATGGGAGGGTTAAAGGATCACGCCAAGGAAGGTCGCGGAGAGCGAACCTAAGAAATCTACGCTGAACAGCTTCAATCCGGTTGATGTGTACAGCGAAATAGGGATCCCAAACCGGGCAAGCGTATTCCAGAATGGGTCTAACGAATGTGCAAAAGAGGAGCCTAATTAGATAGGGATCGTCAAGTACCCTGGACCACCTTTTCACAAAACCCAGCGTTGAATTAGCCCTACTCACCACGAAGTCAATGTGATCATCAAAGGATAGGCGGGAATTAAGAACAACCCCCAAATCTTTGACCCTATGTAGCCTACTTAAGACACTGCCATCCAAAGAGTAGTCGAAGAGAATGGGACAGTTTCTGCGGGTAAAGGTCATTATGGTACATTTGTTTATATTAAGAGGGAGACGATTACTAGAGCACCAGTCGTGAAAAACGTGAATGTCGGAGCTCAACAGAGCACAATCGTCGTCGCGGGAGACGACACGGAATATTTTGGCGTCATCTGCATAACACAGAATCTTGGAGCTAGAAAGGAGCACCGAGACGTCAATAATAAAAATAATAAAAAGAAGTGGGCCAAGAATGCTGCCCTGAGGCACCACAGAAGAAACAAAGAGGAAACGCCCACAAGACAGAGACAGGTTAAACAAATGACAAAGAATAGGAGACACAGATGAACAGCAATTTTTAAGGAAGGACGAAGGGACACCATCTGGACCACACGAAAATCCGTTGGACAAACTGGACAAATAAACGGTGATAGCACCATCGTCAAAAACTAAGTCCTTAGTTTCAAGGGAAGTATGAGGAAGCCTGGTCAAGTGGATAAAATCGGAAGAAACAATATCACAGTCAGAATCACAGAATAAGTTGATGAAGAAGTCGGCGAAATAATTGGCCACAATGACGGGGTCACAACTCTCGCAATCACCAAACCTAAGGGAGGAAGGGTAGCCATCACTTTGTCGCTTAGAGTTAATAAATCTCCAAAACTGTCTGGGGTTAGAATGAAGAATATGTCTCGAGCCGGACAGAAATCTGTTGTAGGACGTCTGAAGATCGAGAGAGAAACGAAGGTAGAGGTTGTAGTAGGCCTGGTAGTCGTCGTCGCACCTAGAGGAGCAGAACCTTTTCCAGGCCTTATTCTTTTGGTTTTTCAGGTGTCTCAAGGAGCTATTCATCCATGGCTGAGATGAATGGGGGGAGCGCGAAAAGGAGACCGGTACGCACTGAGTAAAACAGGTATAAAGTTAGTCATAGAAGGAGCAAACGGCCCGATCAATGTCGGGCTCAGCAAGTACGTTCGCCCAGTCATAAGCCTAGTCGTTGAGGGAAGAATAATCAGCGGCTTTAAAGTTGAATGAGCATCCCGCAAGAGAGGAAAATACTTTGTCGGGGGCCTCAAAACGCTGGAATACCTGAAGTGCAGGATGATGGCTGGACTCCAAAGTTAGGGGAGTCGGACACCTTCTCACAAACGAGCCACCCGGATCGGTCGAAAAAACAAGGTCCAGCGATCTTCCAAGGTCATTCACGACATCGCTGCACTGTGTAAGACTCGCAGAGGCAAGGGTGTCCAGAAGGGACAGAATGTGCTGGGGACAGCCCCTCAGACTCCGAGGACTGAATCCAGTTGACGGTGGGGAGGTTAAAATCGCCAAAGACAACGGCCTCATCGGCGGGCAGCAAGGCATCGCTCAGGCTGTTGATGGAGGCAGACAGCAAGTCATATAAACGTGGGGGTGAGCCAGGAGGGATATACACAGTAAAAACGTACAGATTTCTCTGGGGGAAATTTAAGGTGACGCACAAAATCTCCAAGTCGCCAGAACAAGCAATCTGCATGACCGAGGAAGGGATATTGGCCCTAATAGCGCAGAGCACACCACCACCAACTGGAGCACACAAATCGGAGTGGCGATCACGACGAAAGACCTGAAACTCAGGTCCAAAGAGCTCGGCGTCAGATATGCCGCCACATAACCAGGTCTCAGTCAAACAGATGACATCAAAGTCGGCGGAGCTGGAGGTGGAGAACAGGCGCGAGGTTTTGGAGCGCAACCCGGTCACGTTGGCATAGTAGAAGGAGACCTCGCTGACAAGTTTTTTGGAGTGTTAGAGTGAGCAACGCCAGGACGAGCCCTCGGGACAAACTCACGAACAATAGATCCAGGAGGCCATAAGTCAGGCGAGATAATCGCTGGAAAGGAGTCGTCGGGAACAAAAACCTTAAAAGAGGCTGAAAAGGCGCGCTCACCTTGGCCGTGTGCTGGGCTGATTCTCCGACAAGCGATCATGCCAACGGGAATACTCGCAAGTGTGGAGATGTGGTCAATGACGTCGCGCTCAGATGTATCAGGGTGTACCCTGGATACGAAGATGCATTTGGGCCGTCTGGCTGGTCTCAGGATAACCGTCCTAAAAGACGAAGTACTCGCCGACAAAGTCTGCATAGAGTCAGCAGCAACCCCCGTGGAACGAACAGCTGAAACGTCATCAGCTGGTTCGACGTCAGCCAGATCACCTGAAGGGCGAGGAGTCGTATTCTGGACAGGAGCCTCGGGCGCCACAGAAGGTTCGCGAGCAGCACGACGACGACGCCTTCGCACGCGAGTAGCTCGAGAGCGACGCGAGGCTTGGGGCGAGGCCTGGTCCCGCATGGGCGGGAGATGATCATCAGGTGGGGAACGGACCGGTACAATATCCCGGACCACGGAGCCAGAGGAGTGTGACACAGGTGCGGCGGGAGGTGGAGGACCACACAAAATCTTAGAAATAGGGCAGCCAGAGGCAGCAGAGAGCGGAGGACTAGGCCGGACTTAGGCGATGTTGTCCTGAACGGCTGTCGTCTCTTCCCCTTTCCTTTGTTAAGCACCTTCGAGGTTTAGTACCTCTATCCTGGCATGTCTAGGCATGCTAGCTTTTGCAAATAGGACACAGTATCCAACTATGCCCTGTCCTCAGTATGAGATGACCGGTTCTAGGTGTATCACTTACTACAAGATCATCGTCATCTCATGCTCTTGGAAGCTTTGGAGTCAGACGAAGGCCTGTCTTAGGCAATGGCTGCCGAGTCACTCCACTAATCGAGTACCTTGTACGGCCTCGATGCTGTCCTGGTATGGCTAGTGGAAGTGCTCGGTTACCTTGTTTAGGTCCAGGATAGCTCCTAGCTCCACAGGCAGGACAGATGTTGTGGGTCATGGGAACATTTTGAGTTCTCACATTCCAAAAAAGCATTACAGAATTAGAATGTTATGCTGCTGTGCTGAGTGTCAAAAAATTCCGAGCTTATGTCGAAGGACACCCCTTCACGATCAACACTGGCCAGTCTGAAGGGGCTGATGAGTCACTCAGATCTCTCCGGACGACTGGCTCGATGGAGTCTAAAACTGCAAGGGCTCGCCGAATGTGGTCCCTGACACAATGTCCCGAGCTCACACTGAAACGGCTGAGGAGTTCAAAGTAAGTACAGTCGACGTAGACTTAAATTCGCCATACTTCTCCATGGAAGAGTATGAGCAGTTGAAATCGGCTGTGCTTGCTAACCCAACACAACTCCCTGATCTCTGTGTCTCGGACGATTACGTTTACAACGGACCCAACCCCGAAGCGGTGACTCGATGCAAGAGGACTTAGCCTGAAAGCTTTGGGTTCCATCGGGTCTTGTGGAAGGTTTGATCCGTGAGGCTCATGAGTCACCTCAGTCAGCGCATGGAGGCTTTCACAAAACCTTAGCTAGACTCCGCGAGAAGTACTACTGGCCCTACATGGTAACACATGTGCACGCATATGTGTTAAGTTGTCAGGTATGCAAAGAAACGAAATCGCTTAATACCATCCTGCGACCACTCATGGGTAAGCCTTTGGAAGCCCATCGTCCATTCCAGTTCTTATATATCGATTTTCTTAGACCACATCCTTGTACAAATCGAGGTAACACTGTAATATTCGTTGCACTGGACGGCTTCACCAAATTTTTTCTGGTTAAGCCCATGCGAGTAGAGCGAGCAGATCTAGTATGCCGCTTCCTTGAGGAAGACATCTTCTCAGTCTTCGGAGTACCTTAAACCATCTTCTCCGACAACGGCCGGCAGTTTGCTTCCACAACCGTCAACAAACTGCTGAGCGAATACAGCATAAGACATGTCAAGACGGCCAAGTACTCGTCGCACCCTAACGCTTCCGAACGAGTGAACAGGTCCATACTAGCAGCTATTCGCGCCTACCTGCAAGAAGACCATAGTTCGTGGGACTTACAGCTTTCCGTCATTGAAAGTGCTCTTTGTTCTTCAGTACACCAATCAACTGGCGTCAACCCCTACTATGCTCTTTTTGGTCACCACATGGTACAGAAAGGCACATCGTATCCATTACTGCGACAACTTGACCAGTTGTAGTCTCGCGATGTAGCAGTCTTGCTCACTACTGATCGACTCCAGCTGGTTCGCTCACACATGTTAGACCATCTACAGTGCGCCCACGAAAAGCACGAGAAAACTTATTA
This sequence comes from Leptarthrus brevirostris, assembly GCA_964036015.1. Lineage (NCBI taxonomy): Eukaryota > Metazoa > Arthropoda > Insecta > Diptera > Asilidae > Leptarthrus > Leptarthrus brevirostris. Next base: position 10,008,432 of record OZ038376.1, on the reverse strand, counting down.
TACGCGCTGTCGCGACGTCACATATACTCCCGGTCAGGAACTGTATTGTAGACTCTAGTCTTCGCACAAAGCGACATGCCGAAAGGTTTTAGTGCTAAGCTGGCCAACAAGTTTACCAAAGCCAGGATTGTGAAGCGCGTGGAACAAAGCTTATATCAGTTGGAGGACATGCAAGGCAAGTCCATTGAAACCTTTCACGCCAAAGACATCAGGCAGTGAAGGTCCAATTAGAGACAGTTTCATTTTCTTTCGTCCGTCCGTCCGATCACGTAAGTCCGTCCAAAATTGTACAGTTAGCCTGTCCGTCCGCCGTCGTAGACAGAATTACCCAGCTCAGTCGGTAGAGCATGAGATTTACTCTCAGCGTTGTGGTCGTAGCACACGTTACTGCATCGATTAGTGAGGAAGATCAGAACTCTCCAGCTACTCAATAGAGCTTGGAGGAGGAAAGATCTGACTCTCTGCTCGCGGTGGAAGTGACCGGCTACCCTTCTTCATCACATTAGGGAAGAAAGTGTCACCGGGAACTGCTACGGCAGCGTGCCAGCGCCAGTTCCTGGGGTGGTCCTGTGCCGCCGATGAGCCCAGGCAGACTCTGCCTCACTGTCTTCAGCTCATCTCTCATCGGAGCGCTAGAGCTACAGGCCTTGAGAGAGAGACCTGTATTTTAACGTGAGCCCGTGCCTTGCCTTTTTGGTGTAAACATGTCAATGTGTACTCTGTAGGTGTCACCCCTGCAAGCTGCCACGGATGTGATCGGTTGAAGAAAAAGAAGAGCACATTACGTGACAGCTGCCAGAGGACTGACGACGACAGGAGGTAAGTGTGATATTATTATTAATATTTTCCAAATATATCCAAGCCATCGGAGCTGGGATAAATTTTTTGTATAAGGAAATTTAAACCCCCCCAAGCTATCCTACAATCATCGCCACACAAATACACGATCTGGGCTATAATCAATCATTGTCCGCTGAAAGTTTAGTGCCAACGTGCACTTACCCTTCCTGCAGCTTTTTTTACCAAAATATAGGGAAATCTGTTTTCACTATATATGAACGTAAAACTTTAAGCAAATACGAAAAATGACATTTAAGGGTATATATGTAAATATTTATTTATTTATTTACGCTTAATGCAAGCTATTACATAAAAAAATACAAAATAACAAAATAAATACTACAAACTAAAATAAACAAGAGTTCATAACAGATAATGTAAGCTACAATATAAGCTATGATTATGATAAATATAAACTGGGAGGAAGGAGAATTAGGAAAGGCGATCAAGATGGGCGGGATTAAGATATAAGGCTTTGTGAAGGGATGATTTACTCAGATGGAAGTCAAAGGAGGGAAGGTCGTTGACTTTTCTTAGCATCCTGGTAATTGGTTCGCGTTGACCGTAGTTCGTGCGATGGCGGTCGAGTCGGAAAAGGGAAGTGGACCTAAGGTTGCGAGGGTTAGTATAGATGGGTAAAGACTGCAGGATTGAAGGGCAGTCTATGGCACCAGCTAGTAGCTGATGAATGAAGAGAACGTCGGAAACATCACGACGTTTACTTAGGGGTTGTAAGTCGATCAGTTTCAGACGGTCTTCATAAGGTGGAAGGTTGAATCTGTCTACCCACGGAAGATCACGTAGAGCAAAGCGAATGAACCTACGGTGGACAGATTCAATTCTGTTAATGCGGGTTGTTTGCGTAGGTGATTATACCTGGCTGGCATATTCAAGGAGAGGTCTAACGAAAGAAATACAGAGAGATTTGGAAACATAAGGATTGGAGAACTTTCTAGACCAGCGCTTCACAAACCCTTGCGCGGAGTTAGCTCTGTTAATTATGCTATCAATATGGGAACGGAAATTTAGTTCACTATCGCAGATTATTTCTAGGTCACACAAAGAGGTAACGATAGGGACTGGTAAGTTTGTTAACATGTAGGTTCTTGGGGTTGGGGTAACACGCTTGCGGGAATAAGAGATGGACTGGCATTTGGAGACATTGAGCTCAAGAAAGTTTTTCATGCATCATGTGGTGAACGAATCGAGGTCATTTGGGAGAAGAAGAGAGTCGGTTGTGGAAGAGATATGATTAATTATTTTCATGTCATCAGCATAAATGGACAGCTCTGAGTATTTGATGACACAATCAACATCATTAATTGTAAGGATGAAAATTAATGAACCGAGGTGGTTGCGCTGAGGGACGCCGGAACGAGCGACAATAGGGTTGGAAGTGGATGAGCTGAAAAGAACATTGCACTGATGGTTGTTGAGGTAGGATTGAATCCAGGAGATGAATCGAGGGGTTAAGCCTAGGCGATCAAGTTTTAACAGGATAACGCTATATGAGATCTTGTACAAGGCTTTACTGAAACGATAACATCAACATCTTTACCGTCTTCCAGGGCACATAGTGTTTTGGAGACGAATTCGGTAAGGTTGGTGGTTGTAGATCTTCCTTTGAGGAAGCCATGCTGGGAGAGGGAGAAAATAGACTTACAGTGGAAGAACATGGTATCATAGACCAATTTTTCGAATAGTTTAGGTATGGATGATAATTTAGCAATGGGTCTGTAGTTGGATACATCGTTCTTGCAGCCTTTTTTGAATATGGGAATAATATAAGAGTTTTTCCATAATTGAGGGAAAACCCCTTGAGTGACCGAGAGGCGGAAAAACAAAGTAAGGGGTTGAACTAGATGCATGGCACACTTTTTCAGAACGATGGCCGGAATGCCGTCAGGACCGGGGTGAAAGTCATCCTCAAGCCCGTTAATACTGGCGGCAACTTGTTCGGGGTCAGGGTCAAAAGATGTAAACGACGTTTGAGTGCATTTGTCCATGAATGCAAAATAGTTAAGGTCGGGTTGAATTGTCACTGAAAGATTTACTGAAGAAGTGTGCAAGGAGGGTAGCGATAACTTTAGAACCTTAGGATCAGATGAAGAGGTATTCTCGAGCTTTAGGGTGGAAGGGTAACCATTGGATTTCTTCTTGGAATTAATAAAGTTATAAAAACGCTTGGGGTCGGATATGAGGCTTGTTTCCATCCGTTGGAGGTACTCATCGTAGAGGGTATCACAAAGTTCAGAAAAAGAGGTGTATGCAGACAAGTAGGAAGAATAGTCAGACTCAGTCTGGGTCAGAAGAAAAGTTTGCCAACGTTTATTTCTCCTGTTGCGGAGAGAGCGTAATTCTTTGTCGTACCAAACGGGGGAGGAGGAGCAGTTTTTACGGGGAAGAAGAGGGATAGATTGTGTAAGACAAGCGTGCATATCTGAATAAAACGCCTCTACAGCAACGTCTATTGGAAGATGTTGAGGGATAGTGCCAATGTGGTAGTTGAGGAGCAAGTGATAATTTTTCAAAGTCGCCTTTATGAAAATCGAAGGAAAGAGAAGACTCGGAGCTTGAAAGGGCGTGAGGGTGTTCGTAGGAGAAAACGAGGAACAGGGGAGGATGGGGCCGATCGAGGGAGGAGAGGAGATGTTGGCTTTCCGCGATTTAACTGGGTCTGAGGAAAAGATTAAGTCTAATTGTCTGTCCAGAAAGTTTCTGACTCCACTAACTTGAAAGAGACCAGAAACAGAGAGCTGATCGGTAAAAAAGGCTTCTTTGGTGGAAGAGGCGTTCAGGGGGACAAAGTGTGAACAGTCCTCAGACAATGACCATTGAATACGGGGGAGGTTAAAGTCACCCAGTACAATGAATTCATCGGAGGCGTTAGCGTTCTCAAGCATGGGGCCTAACGTTTCAATTACGGGCTCGTAGGCTTCTTCTATTGAAGAGTCGGAGGAGTCAATTTAACTGTAGGTGAGATTAGGGGATCGATAAATGAGTTATGTTCGGATGCAGGAGTTTTGGTTAGCGGAAGGGTTGGGTTAGCGGAGGTAGAAGAAGTTTGAGAAGGGGCGAAAGTGAAAGAAGATGATAAATTGCAATAAGGTGGGCATGCGGAGGAAGTAGCGGGTGCAAGGTTAGGTGTATACAGAGAAGGGGTAGGACAGACAGAAATCGAAGTAGAGGTGGTGGGGTGGTAGGAAGATGATGGCTTGTATCTAGGTGGGTACTCGGAAGAAGTTGGGAGTGCGTGGTTGGGTGGATGCGCTGGATATACGGAATTCGAGACAGTGGTGATAGGGTTGTCGGCTGAGATGGATGTGTTCCAGGGCTTTGCTGTAAGTGGATCAGAGGGGTTAAGGGTGTGAGAATAAATAAAGTTAGGATACTTGATTCGGGTACTTAGTTTAAAGTCTGGAAATGCACCCATTTTGAATTGCCAATTGGAGTTTGGATCACTGGGTTTAGGGCTAAAAGTGAGAGGTGCGGAAGAGTGATGAGAGATTATGTTGTTACTAGTGCTAATGTTCTTACGATTAGGCTGAATACTAAATTTAGGTATGGGAGAAGGACGTTTGGAATTACCTTTGGAATAGTTAGAAGGATTTGGTTTATTAGTATTTAATTTAGGGTTAGATGCAGATGGCGTAGGGTTAAACTTAACATACTTCCTAGTCCACTTGGAGATTTCGATAGGGGATGAATGCAAAATTCCGGGAAAAAAAGCTATGTACCCAGGAAACGGTGGCGTTGTGAGGGGCACCCTTAAGGAGGAATGAAGTATGGTCGTTTGATGAAGATGAGTATTTGCTGCCTAGTCTCTTACGTCTCTGTTCCCATTTCAATACAGTCCAGGTGGTGCCAAATTTGTTAATCGTAGGTGCGGTGGAAGTGGATTGGGATAACACTGCCGGAGAGACATTGATGACGATACCAGTACCCGTCGCCATCTGGGGCACGATCGAACCAACAGTAACATCGACATCTGGAGCAGGCTGCGAAAAGGAGGAAAGCGAGTTTGTAGAAACCACTTTCTCGGAGCCTTTTGAAGTTAAACACTTAATATCACAGGAAACTGAACCAATGAGTTTAAAGTTTCTTTCAATGGCTGTAGAGCACGAATCTAGATCCTGCTTGACGTGCCGGACACCGTGCCGAATGTCGTCTATGAGTGTCATAATTGACCCTGCAGGCTGGCCGATGGAGGGCGAAGGTAAACCAGGCGTAGATTGTGTTAAGCGAAGGTAATCTAAGGAAGCCACCAGCCCACTTAATAAATTTTTATACCTATTTCAAGGGTGAGTGCATAATTAGGTGTTGTTCTAGGCAATGAGAACAGTTTTTTAATAAAAAAGCGCTGAAGTTTCTCTACTTCTTCGTATTCCCTAATGCCCCAAACTTGCGATCCGTAGCACATCACCGATCTGGACACCGCTAAGAACAATTTGAATTTAGATGAATGAGCTATGTGTTCATTTTTTATAAAGTTATTCCAGGTGCTGTTGAGAGTAGCTTTTGCCGCATTCAGTCGTTCCGTCATATGTTCCTTCAAAGACAGTCTCGGTGTTAACGTTATTCCAAGGTACTTATACCAATTGACGACTTCAATATTTATTCCATTATATACCCAGTTTTCGGTACTCGTTATTCGACCTCCTCCTTTCCGAAATATCATAATCTGCGATTTGCTCATATTTATCACCAAGTTCTAGGTTTGACAGTATTTACTTAGTTGGTTTATCATTGTTTGCAGTTCAATGGGGTCCTCCGCTAGCAGGACCAGGTCGTCCGCGTATAGTAGACTCTTAATGATTAATCCATCTAAATTGACTCCGCCATTCATGTTTTCTTCAATATCATTAATAAATAGCAATATCATTGAGAATAGCATGGGACTGAGTATACATCCTTGTCTAAGTCCCGTATAAGTGAAAAACTTTTCCGAAAGTGCATCTCCATTCCATACTTGTGCCGAGGTATTCTTATATAATTCTTGTAGGAATCTGATTAACTTCGTAGATACTCCTATATTGTAGAGTTTGTAGAAGAGTGCGCCTCTAACGAAGGTATGAAACGCTGCCTTGAAATCTACGAAGAAAACGTACACTTTTTTTCTTCTTTCTGCTAACTTGGCTTTCACAACATTACAAAGATTAAATATATTGTCTATCGTTGAATACCCCACTCTGAAGCCTGCCTGAGCTTCTTTCAATATGCCATAATTTTGTTCCTTTGAGCCCTCTATAATTTTCAGGAGTATTTGGATCTCCTTTTTTAAAAATAGGAAAGACAATTGAGTTTAAAAAGCTGCTTGGGATTCTTGCACTATCCAGTATACTGTTATAACCTTTCGTAAGAATTTTTGAAAAATCTACTGGCGTATATTTAAAAAATTCATAAGGGATCCGATCTGGTCCCGGTGCCTTATTGTCTTTGGATTTTTTTAGTGCAGATTCAAGTTCATCGATTGAAATTTCTCTGTCCAGCTCTTCAATGCTTATGTATGGTGCAGCGTATAGAATAGCCGTTGGTCACTGGGGCCTTTTAACAGCTCCTCCAAATGTTTCTTAAAATCTAGTATGCTGATATCCATATATGGTGAATTTGTTGCCACGAATTTCTCGCACCAAAGACCAAAACTCCCTGGTATCTCGCGATGAACCGAGTTTATTCGAAATAGTTTTTGTTCTCCATCAAGTACATCTTTTTTCCAAAATCGGTATTATGTTTCCGGTATAGATTGAGCCATTTGAATGACCTTTTGCTTGCTTTGTGGCATTGACTGTCAAACCACTTGTTTTTGTATGGCGTGTAATGCAAGAACAGATGGCTTGCACTTAAAGATGATCGTTACGAGGTCATTCACAGAAGGGTCATTAGGCAGTTCTCTCAAGCTTCGTTGCAATCTGCTTCGGTATTGATCTGGATTCTGTCGCTTCCACTCAAGTTTGGGTAGCAAGTTCATATCCTTGTCTCTGGCTTTGACTTCATTTTTAAATGAACATATTACTTCAACTGGCAGATGATCTGAGTAAGGTTGATTTTTTATGTTAAGCCGTTTAATATTAAATGACAGTGTGTGACTGATAGCTACTAGATCATTAACAGAGGTTCCTATCGCTCCAATAAATGTAAGTTCGCCAGTAAGGTCTCCTGGTGTTCGGCCATTTAGAATTATTAGTCCGTGGTCATTGCAGAACTCCACAAATTTGTTTCCTCTGTTATTCAGACTTTTATCCTTTGATATCCTATTTTTAGCTAAATTACAGTTTACTATTCCAAGTTTAGGGGCCAGTTCCTGTTCTTCACCTATTCTGAAGTTAAAATCACACATTCTGTCAACTCCAAAAAATCTGTTTCCCAGTTGCTGCAATTCAGATATGTCGGCATAATGTATATATCTGATCCGTTGATATTAAAACAAATTACTGCAGTATTATTGATGTGTCAAAATGTTGCGACTTGGCTATATTTACAGCTTTTCCTATTACCAAAAATACATCCGCCTTTAGCTCAACCATGGGTTGCTGATTTTGTTGCATTTGCCCAAAAAAGATTGTAATCCCCAAAATACTTTCCAAAGTTCATAACATCACCCTCAACTACGTGTGTTTCATATAAGAAGAATATATCATATGCGTGGATGAACTTCTAAAATCCTGGGAAAATTGTCTTGTTATTCAAACCCGCAATATTGTATGACAAAGATTCAAATCCATGTACTTATAGCTATAATTATCTGTATCATTAATAATATTTAAATTCAAACTTCGACAGACACCACCATCCTAATCCGATCTGTCCATATTTTCGCTTTCATTTTTGCTTCTCTGACTGTTGAATTTGTAACATTCCTCCACGGTACCTACACCCCCCGCAACAAAAAGAGCCGCACCTGGTTTCCTTTTTCATATCTTCCCGGCTCAATTCGTGCTAAATAGTCTCCAAGATGTCCAAATTGCTTTTAACGGTTGTTGATGTGCAATAGCACTCTTCT